>OX384032.1:36628481-37828481 GCA_947534325.1 Agonum fuliginosum
CTAAATTCGGTCTAAATTCGGTCTAAATTCGGTCTAAATTCAGTCTTAATTCGGTCTAAATTCGGTCTAAATTCGGTCTAAATTCAGTCTAAATTCGGTCTAAATTCGATCTAAATTCGGTCTAAATTCAGTTTAAATTCAGTTTAAATTCGGTCTAAATTCGGTTTAATTTCAGTCTAAATTCGGTCTAAATTCGGTCTAAATTCGGTCTAAATTCGGTCTAAATTCGGTCTAAATTCGGTCTAAATTCAGTCTAAATTCAGTCTAAATTCGGTCTAAATTCGGTCTAAATTCGGTCTAAATTCGGTCTAAATTCGGTCTAAATTCGGTCTAAAATCAGTCTAAATTCGGACTAAATTCGGTCTAAATTCCGAATTTAGACCGAATTTAGACTGAATTTAGACCGAATTTAGACCGAATTTAGACCGAATTTAGACCGAATTTAGACCGAATTTAGACCGAATTTAGACCGAATTTAGACTGAATTTAGACTGAATTTAGACCGAATTTAGACTAAATTTAGACCGAATTTAGACCGAATTTAGACCGAATTTAGACCGAATTTAGACCGAATTTAGACCGAATATAGACTGAATTTAGACCGAATTTAGACTGAATTTAGACCGAATTTAGACCGAATTTAGCCCGAATTTAGACCGAATTTAGACCGAATCTAGACCGAATTTAGACCGAATTTAGGCCGAATTTAGACCGAATTTAGACCGAATTTAGACCGAATTTAGACCGAATTTAGACTGAATTTAGACTGAATTTAGACCGAAATTTAGACTAAATTTAGACCGAATTTAGACCGAATTTAGACCGAATTTAGACCGAATTTATACCGAATTTAGACCGAATTTAGACTGAATTTAGACCGAATTTAGACCGAATTTAGAATTTAGGTATAAATTCGGTCTAATTCGGTCTAAATTCGGTCTAAATTCGGTCTAAATTCAGTCTAAATTCGGTCTAAATTCGGTCTAAATTCGGTCTAAATTCGGTCTAAATTCGGTCTAAATTCAGTCTAAAATCAGTCTAAATTCGGTCTAAATTCGGTCTAAATTCGGTCTAAATTCAGTCTAAATTCAGTCTAAATTCGGTCTAAATTCGGTCTAAATTCGGTCTAAATTCGGTCTAAATTCAGTCTAAATTCGGTCTAAATTCGGTATAAATTCGGTCTAAATTCGGTCTAAATTCAGTCTAAATTCGGTCTAAATTCAGTCTAAATTCGGTCTAAATTCGGTCTAAATTCGGTCTAAATTCGGTCTAAATTCAGTCTAAAATCAGTCTAAATTCGGTCTAAATTCGGTCTAAATTCGGTCTAAATTCGGTCTAAATTCGGTCTAAATTCGGTCTAAAATCAGTCTAAATTCGGTCTAAATTCGGTCTAAATTCGGTCTAAATTCGGTCTAAATTCAGTCTAAATTCGGTCTAAATTCGGTCTAAATTCGGTCTAAATTCGGTCTAAATTCGGTCTAAATTCGGTCTAAATTCAGTCTTAATTCGGTCTAAATTCGGTCTAAATTCGGTCTAAATTCAGTCTAAATTCGGTCTAAATTCGATCTAAATTCGGTCTAAATTCAGTTTAAATTCAGTTTAAATTCGGTCTAAATTCGGTTTAATTTCAGTCTAAATTCGGTCTAAATTCGGTCTAAATTCGGTCTAAATTCGGTCTAAATTCGGTCTAAATTCGGTCTAAATTCAGTCTAAATTCGGTCTAAATTCGGTCTAAAATCAGTCTAAATTCGGTCTAAATTCGGTCTAAATTCGGTCTAAATTCGGTCTAAATTCGGTCTAAAATCAGTCTAAATTCGGACTAAATTCGGTCTAAATTCAGTCTAAATTCGGTCTAAATTCGGTCTAAATTCGGTCTAAATTCAGTCTAAATTCGGTCTAAATTCGGTATAAATTCGGTCTAAATTCAGTCTAAATTCAGTCTAAATTCGGTCTAAATTCGGTCTAGATTCGGTCTAAATTCGGTCTAAATTCGGGCTAAATTCGGTCTAAATTCGGTCTAAATTCAGTCTAAATTCGGTCTAAATTCAGTCTATATTCGGTCTAAATTCGGTCTAAATTCGGTCTAAATTCGGTCTAAATTCGGTCTAAATTCGGTCTAAATTCAGTCTAAATTCGGTCTAAATTCGGTCTAAATTCGGTCTAAATTCAGTCTAAATTCGGTCTAAATTCGGTCTAAATTCGGTCTAAATTCAGTCTAAATTCGGTCTAAATTCGGTCTAAATTCGGTATAAATTCGGTCTAAATTCGGTCTAAATTCGGTCTAAATTCGGTCTAAATTCAGTCTAAATTCGGTCTAAATTCGGTCTAAATTCGGTCTAAATTCGGTATAAATTCGGTCTAAATTCAGTCTAAATTCAGTCTAAATTCGGTCTAAATTCGGTCTAGATTCGGTCTAAATTCGGTCTAAATTCGGTCTAAATTCGGTCTAAATTCGGTCTAAATTCAGTCTAAATTCGGTCTAAATTCAGTCTAAATTCGGTCTAAATTCGGTCTAAATTCGGTCTAAATTCGGTCTAAATTCGGTCTAAATTCAGTCTAAATTCGGTCTAAATTCGGTCTAAATTCGGTCTAAATTCAGTCTAAATTCGGTCTAAATTCGGTCTAAATTCGGTCTAAATTCGGTCTAAATTCGGTTTAAATTCGGTCTAAATTCGGTCTAAATTCGGTCTAAATTCAGTCTAAATTCAGTCTAAATTCGGTCTAAATTCGGTCTAAATTCAGTCTAAATTCGGTCTAAATTCGGTCTAAATTCAGTCTAAATTCGGTCTAAATTCGGTCTAATTTCAGTCTAAATTCGGTCTAAATTCGGTCTAAATTCAGTCTAAATTCGGTCTAAATTCGGTCTAAATTCGGTCTAAATTTGGTCTAAATTCAGTCTAAATTTAGTCTAAATTCAGTCTAAATTCGGTCTAAATTCGGTCTAAATTCGGTCTAAATTCGGTCTAAATTCGGTTTAAATTCGGTCTTAATTCGGTCTAAATTCGGTCTAAATTCGGTCTAAATTCCGTCTAAATTCGGTCTAAATTTGGTCTAAATTCAGTCTAAATTCAGTCTAAATTAAGTCTAAATTCGGTCTAAATTCGGTCTAAATTCGGTTTAAATTCGGTCTAAATTCGGTCTAAATTCGGTCTAAATTCGGTCTAAATTCAGTCTAAATTCGGTCTAAATTCAGTCTAAATTCGGTCTAAATTCGGTCTAAATTCGGTCTAAATTCGGTCTAAATTCGGTCTAAATTCGGTCTAAATTCAGTCTAAATTCGGTATAAATTCGGTATAAATTCGGTCTAAATTCGGTCTAAATTCAGTCTAAATTCGGTCTAAATTCGGTCTAAATTCGGTCTAAATTCGGTCTAAATTCGGTCTAAATTCGGTCTAAATTCGGTCTAAATTCAGTCTAAATTCAGTCTAAATTCGGTCTAAATTCGGTCCTAAATTCGGTCTAATTCGGTCTAAATTCAGTCTAAATTCGGTCTAAATTCGGTATAAATTCGGTCTAAATTCGGTCTAAATTCAGTCTAAATTCGGTCTAAATTCAGTCTAAATTCGGTCTAAATTCAGTCTAAATTCAGTCTAAATTCAGTCTAAATTCGGTCTAAATTCGGTCTAAATTAGGTCTAAATTCGGTCTAAATTCGGTCTAAATTCGGTCTAAATTCGGTCTAAATTCGGTCTAAATTCGGTCTAAATTCGGTCTAAATTCGGTCTAAATTCAGTCTAAATTCGGTCTAAATTCGGTCTAAATTCGGTCTAAATTCGGTCTAAATTCGGTCTAAATTCAGTCTAAATTCGGTATAAATTCGGTATAAATTCGGTCTAAATTCGGTCTAAATTCAGTCTAAATTCGGTCTAAATTCGGTCTAAATTCGGTCTAAATTCGGTCTAAATTCGGTCTAAATTCGGTCTAAATTCAGTCTAAATTCAGTCTAAATTCGGTCTAAATTCGGTCTAAATTCGGTCTAAATTCGGTCTAAATTCAGTCTAAATTCGGTCTAAATTCGGTATAAATTCGGTCTAAATTCGGTCTAAATTCAGTCTAAATTCGGTCTAAATTCAGTCTAATTTCGGTCTAAATTCAGTCTAAATTCAGTCTAAATTCGGTCTAAATTCGGTCTAAATTAGGTCTAAATTCGGTCTAAATTCGGTCTAAATTCGGTCTAAATTCGGTCTAAATTCGGTCTAAATTCGGTCTAAATTCGGTCTAAATTCGGTCTAAATTCAGTCTAAATTCGGTCTAAATTCGGTCTAAATTCAGTCTAAATTCGGTCTAAATTCGGTCTAAATTCGGTCTAAATTCGGTCTAAATTCAGTCTAAATTCAGTCTAAATTCGGTCTAAATTCGGTCTAAATTCGGTCTAAATTCGGTCTAAATTCAGTCTAAATTCGGTCTAAATTCGGTCTAAATTCGGTCTAAATTCGGTCTAAATTCAGTCTAAATTCGGTCTAAATTCAGTCTAAATTCGGTCTAAATTCAGTCTAAATTCAGTCTAAATTCGGTCTAAATTCGGTCTAAATTAGGTCTAAATTCGGTCTAAATTCGGTCTAAATTCGGTCTAAATTCGGTCTAAATTCGGTCTAAATTCGGTCTAAATTCGGTCTAAATTCGGTCTAAATTCGGTCTAAATTCGGTCTAAATTCGGTCTAAATTCGGTCTAAATTCGGTCTAAATTCGGTCTAAATTCAGTCTAAATTCAGTCTAAATTCGGTCTAAATTCGGTCTAAATTCAGTCTAAATTCGGTCTAAATTCGGTCTAAATTCGGTCTAAATTCGGTCTAAATTCGGTCTAAATTCGGTCTAAATTCGGTCTAAATTCGGTCTGAAAATCAGTCTAAATTCGGTCTAAATTCGGTCTAAATTCGGTCTAAATTCGGTCTAAATTCGGTCTAAAATCAGTCTAAATTCGGTCTAAATTTGGTCTAAATTCGGTCTAAATTCGGTCTAAATTCGGTCTAAATTCGGTCTAAATTCGGTCTAAATTCGGTCTAAATTCGGTCTAAATTCGTCTAAAATCAGTCTAAATTCGGTCTAAATTCGGTCTAAATTCGGTCTAAATTCGGTCTAAATTCGGTCTAAATTCGGTCTAAATTCGGTCTAAATTCAGTCTAAAATCAGTCTAAATTCGGTCTAAATTCGGTCTAAATTCGGTCTAAATTCGGTCTAAATTCGGTCTAAATTCAGTCTAAATTCGGTCTAAATTCGGTCTAAATTCGGTCTAAATTCGGTCTAAATTCGGTCTAAATTCGGTCTAAATTCAGTCTAAATTCGGTCTAAATTTGGTCTAAATTCGGTCTAAATTCGGTCTAAATTCGGTCTAAATTCGGTCTAAATTCGGTCTAAATTCGGTCTAAATTCGGTCTAAATTCGGTCTAATTCGGTCTAAATTCAGTCTAAAATCAGTCTAAATTCGGTCTAAATTCGGTCTAAATTCGGTCTAAATTCGGTCTAAATTCAGTCTAAATTCAGTCTAAATTCGGTCTAAACTCGGTCTAAATTCGGTCTAAATTCAGTCTAAATTCGGTCTAAATTCAGTCTAAATTCGGTCTAAATTCAGTCTAAATTCGGTCTAAATTCAGTCTAAATTCGGTCTAAATTCGGTCTAAATTCGGTCTAAATTATTCAGTCTAAATTCGGTCTAAATTCGGTCTAAATTCAGTCTAAATACGGTCTAAATTCAGTCTAAATTCGGTCTAAATTCAGTCTAAATTCGGTCTTAATTCGGTCTAAATTCGGTCTAAATTCGGTCTAAATTCGGTCTAAATTCGGTCTAAATTCAGTCTAAATTCAGTCAGTGAAATGTGAAATGTGAAATGTGAAATGTGAAATGTGAAATGTGAAATGTGAAATGTGAAATGTGAAATGTGAAATGTGAAATGTGAAATGTGAAATGTGAAATGTGAAATGTGAAATGTGAAATGTGAAATGTGAAATGTGAAATGTGAAATGTGAAATGTGAAATGTGAAATGTGAAATGTGAAATGTGAAATGTGAAAATGTGAAATGTGAAATGTGAAATGTGAAATGTGAAATGTGAAATTCAGTCTAAATTCAGTCTAAATTCGGTCTAAATTCGGTCTAAATTCAGTCTAAATTCGGTCTAAATTCAGTCTAAATTCGGTCTAAATTCAGTCTAAATTCGGTTTAAATTCGGTCTAAATTCAGTCTAAATTCGGTCTAAATTCAGTCTAAATTCGGTCTAAATTCGGTCTAAATTCAGTCTAAATTCGGTCTAAATTCGGTCTAAATTCGGTCTAAATTCGGTCTAAATTCAGTCTAAATTCAGTCTAAATTCGGTCTAAATTCAGTCTAAATTCGGTCTAAATTCGGTCTAAATTCGGTCTAAATTCAGTCTAAATTCGGTCTAAATTCGGTCTAAATTCAGTCTAAATTCAGTCTAAATTCAGTCTAAATACAGTCTAAATTCGGTCTAAATTCAGTCTAAATTCAGTCAGTGAAATGTGAAATGTGAAATGTGAAATGTGAAATGTGAAATGTGAAATGTGAAATGTGAAATGTGAAATGTGAAATGTGAAATGTGAAATGTGAAATGTGAAATGTGAAATGTGAAATGTGAAATGTGAAATGTGAAATGTGAAATGTGAAATGTGAAATGTGAAATGTGAAATGTGAAATTCAGTCTAAATTCAGTCTAAATTCGGTCTAAATTCAGTCTAAATTCGGTCTAAATTCAGTCTAAATTCGGTCTAAATTCAGTCTAAATTCGGTCTAAATTCGGTCTAAATTCGGTCTAAATTCGGTCTAAATTCAGTCTAAATTCGGTCTAAATTCATTCTAAATTCAGTCTAAATTCGGTCTAAATTCAGTCTAAATTCAGTCTAAATGCGGTCTAAATTCGGTCTAAATTCAGTCTAAATTCAGTCTAAATTCGGTCTAAATTCAGTCTAAATGCGGTCTAAATTCGGTCTAAATTCAGTCTAAATTCAGTCTAAATTCGGTCTAAATTCAATCTAAATACAGTCTAAATTCGGTCTAAATTCAGTCTAAATTCAGTCAGTGAAATGTGAAATGTGAAATGTGAAATGTGAAATGTGAAATGTGAAATGTGAAATGTGAACTGTGAACTGTGAACTGTGAACTGTGAACTGTGAACTGTGAACTGTGAACTGTGAACTGTGAAATGTGAAATGTGAAATGTGAAATGTGAAATGTGAAATGTGAAATGTGAAATGTGAAATGTGAAATGTGAAATGTGAAATGTGAAATGTGAAATGTGAAATGTGAAATGTGAAATGTGAAATGTGAAATGTGAAATGTGAAATGTGAAATGTGAAATGTGAAATGTGAAATGTGAAATGTGAAATGTGAAATGTGAAATGTGAAATGTGAAATGTGAAATGTGAAATGTGAAATGTGAAATGTGAAATGTGAAATGTGAAATGTGAAATGTGAAATGTGAAATGTGAAATGTGAAATGTGAAATGTGAAATGTGAAATGTGAAATGTGAAATGTGAAATGTGAAATGTGAAATGTGAAATGTGAAATGTGAAATGTGAAATGTGAAATGTGAAATGTGAAATGTGAAATTCAGTCTAAATTCGGTCTAAATTCGGTCTAAATTCAGTCTAAATTCGGTCTAAATTCGGTCTAAATTCAGTCTAAATTCGGTCTAAATTCAGTCTAAATTCGGTCTAAATTCGGTCTAAATTCGGTCTAAATTCGGTCTAAATTCAGTCTAAATTCAGTCTAAATTCGGTCTAAATTCAGTCTAAATTCGGTCTAAATTCGGTCTAAATTCGGTCTAAATTCAGTCTAAATTCGGTCTAAATTCGGTCTAAATTCAGTCTAAATTCAGTCTAAATTCAGTCTAAATACAGTCTAAATTCGGTCTAAATTCAGTCTAAATTCAGTCAGTGAAATGTGAAATGTGAAATGTGAAATGTGAAATGTGAAATGTGAAATGTGAAATGTGAAATGTGAAATGTGAAATGTGAAATGTGAAATGTGAAATGTGAAATGTGAAATGTGAAATGTGAAATGTGAAATTCAGTCTAAATTCAGTCTAAATTCGGTCTAAATTCAGTCTAAATTCGGTCTAAATTCGGTCTAAATTCAGTCTAAATTCGGTCTAAATTCGGTCTAAATTCAGTCTAAATTCGGTCTAAATTCAGTCTAAATTCGGTCTAAATTCAGTCTAAATTCGGTTTAAATTCGGTCTAAATTCAGTCTAAATTCGGTCTAAATTCAGTCTAAATTCGGTCTAAATTCGGTCTAAATTCAGTCTAAATTCGGTCTAAATTCGGTCTAAATTCGGTCTAAATTCGGTCTAAATTCAGTCTAAATTCAGTCTAAATTCGGTCTAAATTCAGTCTAAATTCGGTCTAAATTCGGTCTAAATTCGGTCTAAATTCAGTCTAAATTCGGTCTAAATTCGGTCTAAATTCAGTCTAAATTCAGTCTAAATTCAGTCTAAATACAGTCTAAATTCGGTCTAAATTCAGTCTAAATTCAGTCAGTGAAATGTGAAATGTGAAATGTGAAATGTGAAATGTGAAATGTGAAATGTGAAATGTGAAATGTGAAATGTGAAATGTGAAATGTGAAATGTGAAATGTGAAATGTGAAATGTGAAATGTGAAATGTGAAATGTGAAATTCAGTCTAAATTCAGTCTAAATTCGGTCTAAATTCAGTCTAAATTCGGTCTAAATTCAGTCTAAATTCGGTCTAAATTCAGTCTAAATTCGGTCTAAATTCGGTCTAAATTCGGTCTAAATTCGGTCTAAATTCAGTCTAAATTCGGTCTAAATTCAGTCTAAATTCAGTCTAAATTCGGTCTAAATTCAGTCTAAATTCAGTCTAAATGCGGTCTAAATTCGGTCTAAATTCAGTCTAAATTCAGTCTAAATTCGGTCTAAATTCAGTCTAAATGCGGTCTAAATTCGGTCTAAATTCAGTCTAAATTCAGTCTAAATTCGGTCTAAATTCAGTCTAAATACAGTCTAAATTCGGTCTAAATTCAGTCTAAATTCAGTCAGTGAAATGTGAAATGTGAAATGTGAACTGTGAACTGTGAAATGTGAACTGTGAACTGTGAACTGTGAAATGTGAAATGTGAAATGTGAAATGTGAAATGTGAAATGTGAAATGTGAAATGTGAAATGTGAAATGTGAAATGTGAAATGTGAAATGTGAAATGTGAAATGTGAAATGTGAAATGTGAAATGTGAAATGTGAAATGTGAAATGTGAAATGTGAAATGTGAAATGTGAAATGTGAAATGTGAAATGTGAAATGTGAAATGTGAAATGTGAAATGTGAAATGTGAAATGTGAAATGTGAAATGTGAAATGTGAAATGTGAAATGTGAAATGTGAAATGTGAAATGTGAAATGTGAAATGTTAAATGTGAAATGTGAAATGTGAAATGTGAAATGTGAAATGTGAAATGTGAAATGTGAAATTCAGTCTAAATTCGGTCTAAATTCAGTCTAAATTCGGTCTAAATTCAGTCTAAATTCAGTCTAAATTCAGTCTAAATTCAGTCTAAATTCGGTCTAAATTCGGTCTAAATTCGGTCTAAATTCGGTCTAAATTCAGTCTAAATTCGGTCTAAATTCAGTCTAAATTCAGTCTAAATTCGGTCTAAATTCAGTCTAAATTCGGTCTAAATTCGGTCTAAATTCGGTCTAAATTCGGTCTAAATTCAGTCTAAATTCGGTCTAAATTCAGTCTAAATTCAGTCTAAATTCGGTCTAAATTCAGTCTAAATTCAGTCTAAATGCGGTCTAAATTCGGTCTAAATTCAGTCTAAATTCAGTCTAAATTCGGTCTAAATTCAGTCTAAATGCGGTCTAAATTCGGTCTAAATTCAGTCTAAATTCAGTCTAAATTCGGTCTAAATTCAGTCTAAATACAGTCTAAATTCGGTCTAAATTCGGTCTAAATTCAGTCTAAATTCAGTCAGTGAAATGTGAAATGTGAAATGTGAAATGTGAAATGTGAAATGTGAAATGTGAAATGTGAAATGTGAAATGTGAAATGTGAAATGTGAAATGTGAAATGTGAAATGTGAAATGTGAAATGTGAAATGTGAAATGTGAAATGTGAAATGTGAAATGTGAAATGTGAAATGTGAAATGTGAAATGTGAAATGTGAAATGTGAAATGTGAAATGTGAAATGTGAAATGTGAAATGTGAAATGTGAAATGTGAAATGTGAAATGTGAAATGTGAAATGTGAAATGTGAAATGTGAAATGTGAAATGTGAAATGTGAAATGTGAAATGTGAAATGTGAAATGTGAAATGTGAAATGTGAAATGTGAAATGTGAAATGTGAAATGTGAAATGTGAAATGTGAAATGTGAAATATGAAATGTGAAATGTGAAATGTGAAATGTGAAATGTGAAATGTGAAATGTGAAATGTGAAATGTGAAATGTGAAATGTGAAATGTGAAATGTGAAATGTGAAATGTGAAATTCAGTCTAAATTCAGTCTAAATTCGGTCTAAATTCAGTCTAAATTCAGTCTAAATTCGGTCTAAATTCAGTCTAAATTCGGTCTAAATTCAGTCTAAATTCGGTCTAAATTCGGTCTAAATTCGGTCTAAATTCGGTCTAAATTCAGTCTAAATTCGGTCTAAATTCAGTCTAAATTCAGTCTAAATTCGGTCTAAATTCAGTCTAAATTCAGTCTAAATGCGGTCTAAATTCGGTCTAAATTCAGTCTAAATTCAGTCTAAATTCGGTCTAAATTCAGTCTAAATGCGGTCTAAATTCGGTCTAAATTCAGTCTAAATTCAGTCTAAATTCGGTCTAAATTCAGTCTAAATGCGGTCTAAATTCGGTCTAAATTCAGTCTAAATACAGTCTAAATTCGGTCTAAATTCGGTCTAAATTCAGTCTAAATTCAGTCAGTGAAATGTGAAATGTGAAATGTGAAATGTGAAATGTGAAATGTGAAATGTGAAATGTGAAATGTGAAATGTGAAATGTGAAATGTGAAATGTGAACTGTGAACTGTGAACTGTGAACTGTGAAATGTGAAATGTGAAATGTGAAATGTGAAATGTGAAATGTGAAATGTGAAATGTGAAATGTGAAATGTGAAATGTGAAATGTGAAATGTGAAATGTGAAATGTGAAATGTGAAATGTGAAATGTGAAATGTGAAATGTGAAATGTGAAATGTGAAATTCAGTCTAAATTCAGTCTAAATTCGGTCTAAATTCAGTCTAAATTCAGTCTAAATTCGGTCTAAATTCAGTCTAAATTCGGTCTAAATTCAGTCTAAATTCGGTCTAAATTCGGTCTAAATTCGGTCTAAATTCGGTCTAAATTCAGTCTAAATTCGGTCTAAATTCAGTCTAAATTCAGTCTAAATTCGGTCTAAATTCAGTCTAAATTCAGTCTAAATGCGGTCTAAATTCGGTCTAAATTCAGTCTAAATTCAGTCTAAATTCGGTCTAAATTCAGTCTAAATGCGGTCTAAATTCGGTCTAAATTCAGTCTAAATTCAGTCTAAATTCGGTCTAAATTCAGTCTAAATGCGGTCTAAATTCGGTCTAAATTCAGTCTAAATACAGTCTAAATTCGGTCTAAATTCGGTCTAAATTTAGTCTAAATTCAGTCAGTGAAATGTGAAATGTGAAATGTGAAATGTGAAATGTGAAATGTGAAATGTGAAATGTGAAATGTGAAATGTGAAATGTGAGATGTGAAATGTGAAATGTGAAATGTGAAATGTGAAATGTGAAATGTGAACTGTGAACTGTGAACTGTGAACTGTGAAATGTGAAATGTGAAATGTGAAATGTGAAATGTAAAATGTGAAATGTGAAATTCAGTCTAAATTCAGTATAAATTCGGTCTAAATTCAGTCTAAATTCGGTCTAAATTCAGTCTAAATTCGGTCTAAATTCAGTCTAAATTCGGTCTAAATTCGGTCTAAATTCAGTCTAAATTCAGTCTAAATGCGTTCTAAATTCGGTCTAAATTCAGTCTAAATTCAGTCTAAATTCGGTCTAAATTCAGTCTAAATACAGTCTAAATTCGGTCTAAATTCAGTCTAAATTCAGTCAGTGAAATGTGAAATGTGAAATGTGAAATGTGAAATGTGAAATGTGAACTGTGAACTGTGAACTGTGAACTGTGAAATGTGAAATGTGAAATGTGAAATGTGAAATGTGAAATGTGAAATGTGAAATGTGAAATGTGAAATGTGAAATGTGAAATGTGAAATGTGAAATGTGAAATGTGAAATGTGAAATGTGAAATGTGAAATGTGAAATGTGAAATGTGAAATGTGAAATGTGAAATGTGAAATGTGAAATGTGAAATGTGAAATGTGAAATGTGAAATGTGAAATGTGAAATGTGAAATGTGAAATGTGAAATGTGAAATGTGAAATGTGAAATGTGTAATGTGAAATGTGAAATGTGAAATGTGAAATGTGAAATGTGAAATGTGAAATTCAGTCTAAATTCAGTCTAAATTCGGTCTAAATTCAGTCTAAATTCGGTCTAAATTCAGTCTAAATTCGGTCTAAATTCAGTCTAAATTCGGTCTAAATTCGGTCTAAATTCGGTCTAAATTCGGTCTAAATTCAGTCTAAATTCGGTCTAAATTCAGTCTAAATTCAGTCTAAATTCGGTCTAAATTCAGTCTAAATTCAGTCTAAATGCGGTCTAAATTCGGTCTAAATTCAGTCTAAATTCAGTCTAAATTCGGTCTAAATTCAGTCTAAATTCGGTCTAAATTCAGTCTAAATACAGTCTAAATTCGGTCTAAATTCAGTCTAAATTCAGTCAGTGAAATGTGAAATGTGAAATGTGAAATGTGAAATGTGAAATGTGAAATGTGAAATGTGAAATGTGAAATGTGAAATGTGAAATGTGAAATGTGAAATGTGAAATGTGAAATGTGAAATGTGAAATGTGAAATGTGAAATGTGAAATGTGAAATGTGAAATGTGAAATGTGAAATGTGAAATGTGAAATGTGAAATGTGAAATGTGAAATGTGAAATTCAGTCTAAATTCAGTCTAAATTCGGTCTAAATTCAGTCTAAATTCGGTCTAAATTCAGTCTAAATTCGGTCTAAATTCAGTCTAAATTCGGTCTAAATTCGGTCTAAATTCGGTCTAAATTCGGTCTAAATTCAGTCTAAATTCGGTCTAAATTCAGTCTAAATTCAGTCTAAATTCGGTCTAAATTCAGTCTAAATTCAGTCTAAATGCGGTCTAAATTCGGTCTAAATTCAGTCTAAATACAGTCTAAATTCGGTCTAAATTCAGTCTAAATTCAGTCAGTGAAATGTGAAATGTGAAATGTGAAATGTGAAATGTGAAATGTGAAATGTGAAATGTGAAATGTGAAATGTGAAATGTGAAATGTGAAATGTGAAATGTGAAATGTGAAATGTGAAATGTGAAATGTGAAATGTGAAATGTGAAATGTGAAATGTGAAATGTGAAATGTGAAATGTGAAATGTGAAATGTGAAATGTGAAATGTGAAATGTGAAATGTGAAATGTGAAATGTGAAATGTGAAATTCAGTCTAAATTCAGTCTAAATTCGGTCTAAATTCAGTCTAAATTCGGTCTAAATTCAGTCTAAATTCGGTCTAAATTCAGTCTAAATTCGGTCTAAATTCGGTCTAAATTCGGTCTAAATTCGGTCTAAATTCAGTCTAAATTCGGTCTAAATTCAGTCTAAATGCGGTCTAAATTCGGTCTAAATTCAGTCTAAATTCAGTCTAAATTCGGTCTAAATTCAGTCTAAATACAGTCTAAATTCGGTCTAAATTCAGTCTAAATTCAGTCAGTGAAATGTGAAATGTGAAATGTGAAATGTGAAATGTGAAATGTGAACTGTGAACTGTGAACTGTGAACTGTGAAATGTGAAATGTGAAATGTGAAATGTGAAATGTGAAATGTGAAATGTGAAATGTGAAATGTGAAATGTGAAATGTGAAATGTGAAATGTGAAATGTGAAATGTGAAATGTGAAATGTGAAATGTGAAATGTGAAATGTGAAATGTGAAATGTGAAATGTGAAATGTGAAATGTGAAATGTGAAATGTGAAATGTGAAATGTGAAATGTGAAATGTGAAATGTGAAATGTGAAATGTGAAATGTGAAATGTGAAATGTGAAATGTGTAATGTGAAATGTGAAATGTGAAATGTGAAATGTGAAATGTGAAATGTGAAATTCAGTCTAAATTCAGTCTAAATTCGGTCTAAATTCAGTCTAAATTCGGTCTAAATTCAGTCTAAATTCGGTCTAAATTCAGTCTAAATTCGGTCTAAATTCGGTCTAAATTCGGTCTAAATTCGGTCTAAATTCAGTCTAAATTCGGTCTAAATTCAGTCTAAATTCAGTCTAAATTCGGTCTAAATTCAGTCTAAATTCAGTCTAAATGCGGTCTAAATTCGGTCTAAATTCAGTCTAAATTCAGTCTAAATTCGGTCTAAATTCAGTCTAAATTCGGTCTAAATTCAGTCTAAATACAGTCTAAATTCGGTCTAAATTCAGTCTAAATTCAGTCAGTGAAATGTGAAATGTGAAATGTGAAATGTGAAATGTGAAATGTGAAATGTGAAATGTGAAATGTGAAATGTGAAATGTGAAATGTGAAATGTGAAATGTGAAATGTGAAATGTGAAATGTGAAATGTGAAATGTGAAATGTGAAATGTGAAATGTGAAATGTGAAATGTGAAATGTGAAATGTGAAATGTGAAATGTGAAATGTGAAATGTGAAATGTGAAATGTGAAATGTGAAATGTGAAATTCAGTCTAAATTCAGTCTAAATTCGGTCTAAATTCAGTCTAAATTCGGTCTAAATTCAGTCTAAATTCGGTCTAAATTCAGTCTAAATTCGGTCTAAATTCGGTCTAAATTCGGTCTAAATTCGGTCTAAATTCAGTCTAAATTCGGTCTAAATTCAGTCTAAATGCGGTCTAAATTCGGTCTAAATTCAGTCTAAATTCAGTCTAAATTCGGTCTAAATTCAGTCTAAATACAGTCTAAATTCGGTCTAAATTCAGTCTAAATTCAGTCAGTGAAATGTGAAATGTGAAATGTGAAATGTGAAATGTGAAATGTGAACTGTGAACTGTGAACTGTGAACTGTGAAATGTGAAATGTGAAATGTGAAATGTGAAATGTGAAATGTGAAATGTGAAATGTGAAATGTGAAATGTGAAATGTGAAATGTGAAATGTGAAATGTGAAATGTGAAATGTGAAATGTGAAATGTGAAATGTGAAATGTGAAATGTGAAATGTGAAATGTGAAATGTGAAATGTGAAATGTGAAATGTGAAATGTGAAATGTGAAATGTGAAATGTGAAATGTGAAATGTGAAATGTGAAATGTGAAATGTGAAATGTGAAATGTGAAATGTGTAATGTGAAATGTGAAATGTGAAATGTGAAATGTGAAATGTGAAATGTGAAATTCAGTCTAAATTCAGTCTAAATTCGGTCTAAATTCAGTCTAAATTCGGTCTAAATTCAGTCTAAATTCGGTCTAAATTCAGTCTAAATTCGGTCTAAATTCGGTCTAAATTCGGTCTAAATTCGGTCTAAATTCAGTCTAAATTCGGTCTAAATTCAGTCTAAATTCAGTCTAAATTCGGTCTAAATTCAGTCTAAATTCAGTCTAAATGCGGTCTAAATTCGGTCTAAATTCAGTCTAAATTCAGTCTAAATTCGGTCTAAATTCAGTCTAAATTCGGTCTAAATTCAGTCTAAATACAGTCTAAATTCGGTCTAAATTCAGTCTAAATTCAGTCAGTGAAATGTGAAATGTGAAATGTGAAATGTGAAATGTGAAATGTGAAATGTGAAATGTGAAATGTGAAATGTGAAATGTGAAATGTGAAATGTGAAATGTGAAATGTGAAATGTGAAATGTGAAATGTGAAATGTGAAATGTGAAATGTGAAATGTGAAATGTGAAATGTGAAATGTGAAATGTGAAATGTGAAATGTGAAATGTGAAATTCAGTCTAAATTCAGTCTAAATTCGGTCTAAATTCAGTCTAAATTCGGTCTAAATTCAGTCTAAATTCGGTCTAAATTCAGTCTAAATTCGGTCTAAATTCGGTCTAAATTCGGTCTAAATTCGGTCTAAATTCAGTCTAAATTCGGTCTAAATTCAGTCTAAATTCAGTCTAAATTCGGTCTAAATTCAGTCTAAATTCAGTCTAAATGCGGTCTAAATTCGGTCTAAATTCAGTCTAAATACAGTCTAAATTCGGTCTAAATTCAGTCTAAATTCAGTCAGTGAAATGTGAAATGTGAAATGTGAAATGTGAAATGTGAAATGTGAAATGTGAAATGTGAAATGTGAAATGTGAAATGTGAAATGTGAAATGTGAAATGTGAAATGTGAAATGTGAAATGTGAAATGTGAAATGTGAAATGTGAAATGTGAAATGTGAAATGTGAAATGTGAAATGTGAAATGTGAAATGTGAAATGTGAAATGTGAAATGTGAAATGTGAAATGTGAAATGTGAAATTCAGTCTAAATTCAGTCTAAATTCGGTCTAAATTCAGTCTAAATTCGGTCTAAATTCAGTCTAAATTCGGTCTAAATTCAGTCTAAATTCGGTCTAAATTCGGTCTAAATTCGGTCTAAATTCGGTCTAAATTCAGTCTAAATTCGGTCTAAATTCAGTCTAAATGCGGTCTAAATTCGGTCTAAATTCAGTCTAAATTCAGTCTAAATTCGGTCTAAATTCAGTCTAAATGCGGTCTAAATTCGGTCTAAATTCAGTCTAAATTCAGTCTAAATTCGGTCTAAATTCAGTCTAAATACAGTCTAAATTCGGTCTAAATTCAGTCTAAATTCAGTCAGTGAAATGTGAAATGTGAAATGTGAAATGTGAAATGTGAAATGTGAAATGTGAAATGTGAAATGTGAAATGTGAAATGTGAAATGTGAACTGTGAACTGTGAAATGTGAAATGTGAAATGTGAAATGTGAAATGTGAAATGTGAAATGTGAAATGTGAAATGTGAAATGTGAAATGTGAAATGTGAAATGTGAAATGTGAAATGTGAAATGTGAAATGTGAAATGTGAAATGTGAAATGTGAAATGTGAAATGTGAAATGTGAAATGTGAAATGTGAAATGTGAAATGTGAAATGTGAAATGTGAAATGTGAAATGTGAAATTCAGTCTAAATTCGGTCTAAATTCGGTCTAAATTCGGTCTAAATTCAGTCTAAATTCGGTCTAAATTCGGTCTAAATTCAGTCTAAATTCAGTCTAAATTCGGTCTAAATTCGGTCTAAATTCAGTCTAAATTCGGTCTAAATTCAGTCTAAATTCAGTCTAAATTCGGTCTAAATTCAGTCTAAATTCAGTCTAAATGCGGTCTAAATTCGGTCTAAATTCAGTCTAAATTCAGTCTAAATTCGGTCTAAATTCAGTCTAAATACAGTCTAAATTCAGTCAGTGAAATGTGAAATGTGAAATGTGAAATGTGAAAGGTGAAATGTGAAATGTGAAATGTGAAATGTGAAATGTGAAATGTGAAATGTGAAATTTGAAATTTGAAATGTGAAATGTGAAATGTGAAATGTGAAATGTGAAATGTGAAATGTGAAATGTGAAATGTGAAATGTGAAATGTGAAATGTGAAATGTGAAATGTGAAATGTGAAATGTGAAATGTGAAATGTGAAATGTGAAATGTGAAATGTGAAATGTGAAATGTGAAATGTGAAATGTGAAATGTGAAATGTGAAATGTGAAGTGTGAAATGTGAAATGTGAAATGTGAAATGTAAAATGTAAATTCGGTCTAAATTCGGTCTAAATTCGGTCTAAATTCAGTCTAAATTCAGTCTAAATTCGGTCTAAATTCAGTCTAAATTCGGTCTAAATTCGGTCTAAATTCAGACTAAATTCGGTCTAAATTCGGTCTAAATTCAGTCTAAATTCGGTCTAAATTCGGTCTAAATTCGGTTTAAATTAGGTCTAAATTCGGTCTAAATTCAGTCTAAATTCAGTCTAAATTCGGTCTAAATTCGGTCTAAATTCAGTCTAAATTCGGTCTAAATTCAGTCTAAATTCGGTCTAAATTCAGTCTAAATTCAGTCTAAATTCGGTCTAAATTCGGTCTAAATTCGGTCTAAATTCAGTCTAAATTCGGTCTAAATTCGGTCTAAATTCAGTCTAAATTCGGTCTAAATTCAGTCTAAATTCGGTCTAAATTCAGTCTAAATTCGGTCTAAATTCGGTCTAAATTCGGTCTAAATTCGGTCTAAATTCGGTCTAAATTCAGTCTAAATTCGGTCTAAATTCGGTCTAAATTCAGTCTAAATTCAGTCTAAATTCGGTCTAAATTCAGTCTAAATTCGGTCTAAATTCAGTCTAAATTCGGTCTAAATTCGGTCTAAATTCAGTCTAAATTCGGTCTAAATTCAGTCTAAATTCGGTCTAAATTCAGTCTAAATTCGGTCTAAATTCGGTCTAAATTCGGTTTAAATTAGGTCTAAATTCAGTCTAAATTCGGTCTAAATTCAGTCTAAATTCGGTCTAAATTCGGTCTAAATTCAGTCTAAATTCAGACTAAATTCGGTCTAAATTCGGTCTAAATTCAGTCTAAATTCGGTCTAAATTCGGTCTAAATTCGGTTTAAATTAGGTCTAAATTCGGTCTAAATTCAGTCTAAATTCAGTCTAAATTCGGTCTAAATTCGGTCTAAATTCAGTCTAAATTCGGTCTAAATTCAGTCTAAATTCGGTCTAAATTCAGTCTAAATTCAGTCTAAATTCGGTCTAAATTCGGTCTAAATTCGGTCTAAATTCAGTCTAAATTCGGTCTAAATTCGGTCTAAATTCAGTCTAAATTCGGTCTAAATTCAGTCTAAATTCGGTCTAAATTCAGTCTAAATTCGGTCTAAATTCGGTCTAAATTCGGTCTAAATTCGGTCTAAATTCGGTCTAAATTCAGTCTAAATTCGGTCTAAATTCGGTCTAAATTCAGTCTAAATTCAGTCTAAATTCGGTCTAAATTCAGTCTAAATTCGGTCTAAATTCAGTCTAAATTCGGTCTAAATTCGGTCTAAATTCAGTCTAAATTCGGTCTAAATTCAGTCTAAATTCGGTCTAAATTCAGTCTAAATTCGGTCTAAATTCGGTCTAAATTCGGTCTAAATTCGGTCTAAATTCGGTCTAAATTCAGTCTAAATTCGGTCTAAATTCGGTCTAAATTCGGTCTAAATTCGGTCTAAATTCGGTCTAAATTCGGTCTAAATTCAGTCTAAATTCAGTCTAAATTCGGTCTAAATTCAGTCTAAATTCAGTCTAAATTCGGTCTAAATTCAGTCTAAATTCAGTCTAAATTCGGTCTAAATTCGGTCTAAATTCGGTCTAAATTCGGTCTAAATTCGGTCTAAATTCAGTCTAAATTCGGTCTAAATTCAGTCTAAATTCAGTCTAAATTCGGTCTAAATTCAGTCTAAATTCGGTCTAAATTTGGTCTAAATTCAGTCTAAATTCGGTCTAAATTCGGTCTAAATTCGGTCTAAATTCAGTCTAAATTCGGTCTAAATTCAGTCTAAATTCGGTCTAAATTCGGTCTAAATTCGGTCTAAATTCGGTCTAAATTTGGTCTAAAATCGGTCTAAATTCAGTCTAAATTCGGTCTAAATTCGGTCTAAATTCGGTCTAAATTCGGTCTAAATTCGGTCTAAATTCAGTCTAAATTCAGTCTAAATTCGGTCTAAATTCAGTCTAAATTCAGTCTAAATTCGGTCTAAATTCAGTCTAAATTCAGTCTAAATTCGGTCTAAATTCAGTCTAAATTCGGTCTAAATTCGGTCTAAATTCAGTCTAAATTCGGTCTAAATTCGGTCTAAATTCAGTCTAAATTCGGTCTAAATTCGGTCTAAATTCAGTCTAAATTCGGTCTAAATTCAGTCTAAATTCGGTCTAAATTCGGTCTAAATTCAGTCTAAATTCGGTCTAAATTCGGTCTAAATTCAGTCTAAATTCAGTCTAAATTCGGTCTAAATTCGGTCTAAATTCGGTCTAAATTCAGTCTAAATTCAGTCTAAATTCGGTCTAAATTCGGTCTAAATTCGGTCTAAATTCGGTCTAAATTCGGTCTAAATTCGGTCTAAATTCAGTCTAAATTCAGTCAGTGAAATGTGAAATGTGAAATGTGAAATGTGAAATGTGAAATGTGAAATGTGAAATGTGAAATGTGAAATGTGAAATGTGAAATGTGAAATGTGAAATGTGAAATGTGAAATGTGAAATGTGAAATGTGAAATGTGAAATGTGATATGTAAAATGTGAAATGTGAAATTCAGTCTAAATTCAGTATAAATTCGGTCTAAATTCAGTCTAAATTCGGTCTAAATTCAGTCTAAATTCGGTCTAAATTCAGTCTAAATTCGGTCTAAATTCGGTCTAAATTCAGTCTAAATTCAGTCTAAATGCGTTCTAAATTCGGTCTAAATTCAGTCTAAATTCAGTCTAAATTCGGTCTAAATTCAGTCTAAATACAGTCTAAATTCGGTCTAAATTCAGTCTAAATTCAGTCAGTGAAATGTGAAATGTGAAATGTGAAATGTGAAATGTGAAATGTGAAATGTGAACTGTGAACTGTGAACTGTGAACTGTGAAATGTGAAATGTGAAATGTGAAATGTGAAATGTGAAATGTGAAATGTGAAATGTGAAATGTGAAATGTGAAATGTGAAATGTGAAATGTGAAATGTGAAATGTGAAATGTGAAATGTGAAATGTGAAATGTGAAATGTGAAATGTGAAATGTGAAATGTGAAATGTGAAATGTGAAATGTGAAATGTGAAATGTGAAATGTGAAATGTGAAATGTGAAATGTGAAATGTGAAATGTGAAATGTGAAATGTGAAATGTGAAATGTGAAATGTGAAATGTGAAATGTGAAATGTGTAATGTGAAATGTGAAATGTGAAATGTGAAATGTGAAATGTGAAATTCAGTCTAAATTCAGTCTAAATTCGGTCTAAATTCAGTCTAAATTCGGTCTAAATTCAGTCTAAATTCGGTCTAAATTCAGTCTAAATTCAGTCTAAATTCGGTCTAAATTCAGTCTAAATGCGGTCTAAATTCGGTCTAAATTCAGTCTAAATTCAGTCTAAATTCGGTCTAAATTCAGTCTAAATACAGTCTAAATTCGGTCTAAATTCAGTCTAAATTCAGTCAGTGAAATGTGAAATGTGAAATGTGAAATGTGAAATGTGAAATGTGAAATGTGAAATGTGAAATGTGAAATGTGAAATGTGAAATGTGAACTGTGAACTGTTAAATGTGAAATGTGAAATGTGAAATGTGAAATGTGAAATGTGAAATGTGAAATGTGAAATGTGAAATGTGAAATGTGAAATGTGAAATGTGAAATGTGAAATGTGAAATGTGAAATGTGAAATGTGAAATGTGAAATGTGAAATGTGAAATGTGAAATGTGAAATGTGAAATGTGAAATGTGAAATGTGAAATGTGAAATGTGAAATGTGAAATGTGAAATGTGAAATGTGAAATGTGAAATGTGAAATGTGAAATGTGAAATGTGAAATGTGAAATGTGAAATGTGAACTGTGAACTGTGAAATGTGAAATGTGAAATGTGAAATGTGAAATGTGAAATGTGAAATGTGAAATGTGAAATGTGAAATGTGAAATGTGAAATGTGAAATGTGAAATGTGAAATGTGAAATGTGAAATGTGAAATGTGAAATGTGAAATGTGAAATGTGAAATGTGAAATGTGAAATGTGAAATGTGAAATGTGAAATGTGAAATGTGAAATGTGAAATGTGAAATGTGAAATGTGAAATGTGAAATGTGAAATTCAGTCTAAATTCGGTCTAAATTCGGTCTAAATTCGGTCTAAATTCAGTCTAAATTCGGTCTAAATTCGGTCTAAATTCAGTCTAAATTCAGTCTAAATTCGGTCTAAATTCGGTCTAAATTCAGTCTAAATTCGGTCTAAATTCAGTCTAAATTCAGTCTAAATTCGGTCTAAATTCAGTCTAAATTCAGTCTAAATGCGGTCTAAATTCGGTCTAAATTCAGTCTAAATTCAGTCTAAATTCGGTCTAAATTCAGTCTAAATACAGTCTAAATTCGGTCTAAATTCAGTCTAAATTCAGTCAGTGAAATGTGAAATGTGAAATGTGAAATGTGAAATGTGAAAGGTGAAATGTGAAATGTGAAATGTGAAATGTGAAATGTGAAATGTGAAATGTGAAATTTGAAATTTGAAATGTGAAATGTGAAATGTGAAATGTGAAATGTGAAATGTGAAATGTGAAATGTGAAATGTGAAATGTGAAATGTGAAATGTGAAATGTGAAATGTGAAATGTAAATTCGGTCTAAATTCGGTCTAAATTCGGTCTAAATTCAGTCTAAATTCAGTCTAAATTCGGTCTAAATTCAGTCTAAATTCGGTCTAAATTCGGTCTAAATTCAGACTAAATTCGGTCTAAATTCGGTCTAAATTCAGTCTAAATTCGGTCTAAATTCGGTCTAAATTCGGTTTAAATTAGGTCTAAATTCGGTCTAAATTCAGTCTAAATTCAGTCTAAATTCGGTCTAAATTCGGTCTAAATTCAGTCTAAATTCGGTCTAAATTCAGTCTAAATTCGGTCTAAATTCAGTCTAAATTCAGTCTAAATTCGGTCTAAATTCGGTCTAAATTCGGTCTAAATTCAGTCTAAATTCGGTCTAAATTCGGTCTAAATTCAGTCTAAATTCGGTCTAAATTCAGTCTAAATTCGGTCTAAATTCAGTCTAAATTCGGTCTAAATTCGGTCTAAATTCGGTCTAAATTCGGTCTAAATTCGGTCTAAATTCAGTCTAAATTCGGTCTAAATTCGGTCTAAATTCAGTCTAAATTCAGTCTAAATTCGGTCTAAATTCAGTCTAAATTCAGTGAAATGTGAAATGTGAAATGTGAAATGTGAAATGTGAAATTCAGTCTAAATTCAGTCTAAATTCGGTCTAAATTCAGTCTAAATTCGGTCTAAATTCAGTCTAAATTCGGTCTAAATTCAGTCTAAATTCGGTCTAAATTCGGTCTAAATTCGGTCTAAATTCGGTCTAAATTCAGTCTAAATTCGGTCTAAATTCAGTCTAAATGCGGTCTAAATTCGGTCTAAATTCAGTCTAAATTCAGTCTAAATTCGGTCTAAATTCAGTCTAAATGCGGTCTAAATTCGGTCTAAATTCAGTCTAAATTCAGTCTAAATTCGGTCTAAATTCAGTCTAAATACAGTCTAAATTCGGTCTAAATTCAGTCTAAATTCAGTCAGTGAAATGTGAAATGTGAAATGTGAAATGTGAAATGTGAAATGTGAAATGTGAAATGTGAAATGTGAAATGTGAAATGTGAAATGTGAACTGTGAACTGTGAAATGTGAAATGTGAAATGTGAAATGTGAAATGTGAAATGTGAAATGTGAAATGTGAAATGTGAAATGTGAAATGTGAAATGTGAAATGTGAAATGTGAAATGTGAAATGTGAAATGTGAAATGTGAAATGTGAAATGTGAAATGTGAAATGTGAAATGTGAAATGTGAAATGTGAAATGTGAAATGTGAAATGTGAAATGTGAAATGTGAAATGTGAAATGTGAAATGTGAAATGTGAAATGTGAAATGTGAAATGTGAAATGTGAAATGTGAAATGTGAAATGTGAAATGTGAAATGTGAAATGTGAAATGTGAAATGTGAAATGTGAAATGTGAAATGTGAAATGTGAAATGTGAAATGTGAAATGTGAAATGTGAAATGTGAAATGTGAAATGTGAAATTCAGTCTAAATTCGGTCTAAATTCGGTCTAAATTCAGTCTAAATTCGGTCTAAATTCGGTCTAAATTCAGTCTAAATTCGGTCTAAATTCAGTCTAAATTCGGTCTAAATTCAGTCTAAATTCGGTTTAAATTCGGTCTAAATTCAGTCTAAATTCGGTCTAAATTCAGTCTAAATTCGGTCTAAATTCGGTCTAAATTCAGTCTAAATTCGGTCTAAATTCGGTCTAAATTCGGTCTAAATTCGGTCTAAATTCAGTCTAAATTCAGTCTAAATTCGGTCTAAATTCAGTCTAAATTCGGTCTAAATTCGGTCTAAATTCGGTCTAAATTCAGTCTAAATTCGGTCTAAATTCGGTCTAAATTCAGTCTAAATTCAGTCTAAATTCAGTCTAAATACAGTCTAAATTCGGTCTAAATTCAGTCTAAATTCAGTCAGTGAAATGTGAAATGTGAAATGTGAAATGTGAAATGTGAAATGTGAAATGTGAAATGTGAAATGTGAAATGTGAAATGTGAAATGTGAAATGTGAAATGTGAAATGTGAAATGTGAAATGTGAAATTCAGTCTAAATTCAGTCTAAATTCGGTCTAAATTCAGTCTAAATTCGGTCTAAATTCGGTCTAAATTCAGTCTAAATTCGGTCTAAATTCGGTCTAAATTCAGTCTAAATTCGGTCTAAATTCAGTCTAAATTCGGTCTAAATTCAGTCTAAATTCGGTTTAAATTCGGTCTAAATTCAGTCTAAATTCGGTCTAAATTCAGTCTAAATTCGGTCTAAATTCGGTCTAAATTCAGTCTAAATTCGGTCTAAATTCGGTCTAAATTCGGTCTAAATTCGGTCTAAATTCAGTCTAAATTCAGTCTAAATTCGGTCTAAATTCAGTCTAAATTCAGTCTAAATGCGGTCTAAATTCGGTCTAAATTCAGTCTAAATTCAGTCTAAATTCGGTCTAAATTCAGTCTAAATTCAGTCTAAATTCGGTCTAAATTCAGTCTAAATTCGGTCTAAATTCAGTCTAAATTCGGTCTAAATTCAGTCTAAATTCGGTCTAAATTCGGTCTAAATTCGGTCTAAATTCGGTCTAAATTCAGTCTAAATTCGGTCTAAATTCAGTCTAAATTCAGTCTAAATTCGGTCTAAATTCAGTCTAAATTCAGTCTAAATGCGGTCTAAATTCGGTCTAAATTCAGTCTAAATTCAGTCTAAATTCGGTCTAAATTCAGTCTAAATGCGGTCTAAATTCGGTCTAAATTCAGTCTAAATTCAGTCTAAATTCGGTCTAAATTCAGTCTAAATACAGTCTAAATTCGGTCTAAATTCAGTCTAAATTCAGTCAGTGAAATGTGAAATGTGAAATGTGAAATGTGAAATGTGAAATGTGAAATGTGAACTGTGAACTGTGAAATGTGAACTGTGAACTGTGAACTGTGAACTGTGAAATGTGAAATGTGAAATGTGAAATGTGAAATGTGAAATGTGAAATGTGAAATGTGAAATGTGAAATGTGAAATGTGAAATGTGAAATGTGAAATGTGAAATGTGAAATGTGAAATGTGAAATGTGAAATGTGAAATGTGAAATGTGAAATGTGAAATGTGAAATGTGAAATGTGAAATGTGAAATGTGAAATGTGAAATGTGAAATGTGAAATGTGAAATGTGAAATGTGAAATGTGAAATGTGAAATGTGAAATGTGAAATGTGAAATGTGAAATGTGAAATGTGAAATGTGAAATGTGAAATGTGAAATGTGAAATGTGAAATTCAGTCTAAATTCGGTCTAAATTCAGTCTAAATTCGGTCTAAATTCAGTCTAAATTCAGTCTAAATTCAGTCTAAATTCAGTCTAAATTCAGTCTAAATTCGGTCTAAATTCAGTCTAAATTCAGTCTAAATTCGGTCTAAATTCAGTCTAAATTCGGTCTAAATTCGGTCTAAATTCGGTCTAAATTCGGTCTAAATTCAGTCTAAATTCGGTCTAAATTCAGTCTAAATTCAGTCTAAATTCGGTCTAAATTCAGTCTAAATTCAGTCTAAATGCGGTCTAAATTCGGTCTAAATTCAGTCTAAATTCAGTCTAAATTCGGTCTAAATTCAGTCTAAATGCGGTCTAAATTCGGTCTAAATTCAGTCTAAATTCAGTCTAAATTCGGTCTAAATTCAGTCTAAATACAGTCTAAATTCGGTCTAAATTCGGTCTAAATTCAGTCTAAATTCAGTCAGTGAAATGTGAAATGTGAAATGTGAAATGTGAAATGTGAAATGTGAAATGTGAAATGTGAAATGTGAAATGTGAAATGTGAAATGTGAAATGTGAAATGTGAAATGTGAAATGTGAAATGTGAAATGTGAAATGTGAAATGTGAAATGTGAAATGTGAAATGTGAAATGTGAAATGTGAAATGTGAAATGTGAAATGTGAAATGTGAAATGTGAAATGTGAAATGTGAAATGTGAAATGTGAAATGTGAAATGTGAAATGTGAAATGTGAAATGTGAAATGTGAAATGTGAAATGTGAAATGTGAAATGTGAAATTCAGTCTAAATTCAGTCTAAATTCGGTCTAAATTCAGTCTAAATTCGGTCTAAATTCAGTCTAAATTCGGTCTAAATTCAGTCTAAATTCGGTCTAAATTCGGTCTAAATTCGGTCTAAATTCGGTCTAAATTCAGTCTAAATTCGGTCTAAATTCAGTCTAAATTCAGTCTAAATTCGGTCTAAATTCAGTCTAAATTCAGTCTAAATGCGGTCTAAATTCGGTCTAAATTCAGTCTAAATTCAGTCTAAATTCGGTCTAAATTCAGTCTAAATGCGGTCTAAATTCGGTCTAAATTCAGTCTAAATTCAGTCTAAATTCGGTCTAAATTCAGTCTAAATGCGGTCTAAATTCGGTCTAAATTCAGTCTAAATACAGTCTAAATTCGGTCTAAATTCGGTCTAAATTCAGTCTAAATTCAGTCAGTGAAATGTGAAATGTGAAATGTGAAATGTGAAATGTGAAATGTGAAATGTGAAATGTGAAATGTGAAATGTGAAATGTGAAATGTGAAATGTGAAATGTGAAATGTGAAATGTGAAATGTGAAATGTGAACTGTGAACTGTGAACTGTGAAATGTGAAATGTGAAATGTGAAATGTGAAATGTGAAATGTGAAATGTGAAATGTGAAATGTGAAATGTGAAATGTGAAATGTGAAATGTGAAATGTGAAATGTGAAATGTGAAATGTGAAATGTGAAATGTGAAATGTGAAATGTGAAATGTGAAATGTGAAATGTAAAATGTGAAATGTGAAATTCAGTCTAAATTCAGTATAAATTCGGTCTAAATTCAGTCTAAATTCGGTCTAAATTCAGTCTAAATTCGGTCTAAATTCAGTCTAAATTCGGTCTAAATTCGGTCTAAATTCAGTCTAAATTCAGTCTAAATGCGTTCTAAATTCGGTCTAAATTCAGTCTAAATTCAGTCTAAATTCGGTCTAAATTCAGTCTAAATACAGTCTAAATTCGGTCTAAATTCAGTCTAAATTCAGTCAGTGAAATGTGAAATGTGAAATGTGAAATGTGAAATGTGAAATGTGAAATGTGAAATGTGAACTGTGAACTGTGAACTGTGAACTGTGAAATGTGAAATGTGAAATGTGAAATGTGAAATGTGAAATGTGAAATGTGAAATGTGAAATGTGAAATGTGAAATGTGAAATGTGAAATGTGAAATGTGAAATGTGAAATGTGAAATGTGAAATGTGAAATGTGAAATGTGAAATGTGAAATGTGAAATGTGAAATGTGAAATGTGAAATGTGAAATGTGAAATGTGAAATGTGAAATGTGAAATGTGAAATGTGAAATGTGAAATGTGAAATGTGAAATGTGAAATGTGAAATGTGAAATGTGAAATGTGAAATGTGAAATGTGAAATGTGAAATGTGAAATGTGTAATGTGAAATGTGAAATGTGAAATGTGAAATGTGAAATGTGAAATTCAGTCTAAATTCAGTCTAAATTCGGTCTAAATTCAGTCTAAATTCGGTCTAAATTCAGTCTAAATTCGGTCTAAATTCAGTCTAAATTCGGTCTAAATTCGGTCTAAATTCGGTCTAAATTCAGTCTAAATTCGGTCTAAATTCAGTCTAAATTCAGTCTAAATTCGGTCTAAATTCAGTCTAAATTCAGTCTAAATGCGGTCTAAATTCGGTCTAAATTCAGTCTAAATTCAGTCTAAATTCGGTCTAAATTCAGTCTAAATTCGGTCTAAATTCAGTCTAAATACAGTCTAAATTCGGTCTAAATTCAGTCTAAATTCAGTCAGTGAAATGTGAAATGTGAAATGTGAAATGTGAAATGTGAAATGTGAAATGTGAAATGTGAAATGTGAAATGTGAAATGTGAAATGTGAAATGTGAAATGTGAAATGTGAAATGTGAAATGTGAAATGTGAAATGTGAAATGTGAAATGTGAAATGTGAAATGTGAAATGTGAAATGTGAAATGTGAAATGTGAAATGTGAAATTCAGTCTAAATTCAGTCTAAATTCGGTCTAAATTCAGTCTAAATTCGGTCTAAATTCAGTCTAAATTCGGTCTAAATTCAGTCTAAATACAGTCTAAATTCGGTCTAAATTCGGTCTAAATTCGGTCTAAATTCAGTCTAAATTCGGTCTAAATTCAGTCTAAATTCAGTCTAAATTCGGTCTAAATTCAGTCTAAATTCAGTCTAAATGCGGTCTAAATTCGGTCTAAATTCAGTCTAAATTCAGTCTAAATGCGGTCTAAATTCGGTCTAAATTCAGTCTAAATTCAGTCTAAATTCGGTCTAAATTCAGTCTAAATACAGTCTAAATTCGGTCTAAATTCAGTCAGTGAAATGTGAAATGTGAAATGTGAAATGTGAAATGTGAAATGTGAAATGTGAAATGTGAAATGTGAAATGTGAAATGTGAAATGTGAAATGTGAAATGTGAAATGTGAAATGTGAAATGTGAAATGTGAAATGTGAAATGTGAAATGTGAAATGTGAAATGTGAAATGTGAAATGTGAAATGTGAAATGTGAAATGTGAAATGTGAAATGTGAAATTCAGTCTAAATTCAGTCTAAATTCGGTCTAAATTCAGTCTAAATTCGGTCTAAATTCAGTCTAAATTCGGTCTAAATTCAGTCTAAATTCGGTCTAAATTCGGTCTAAATTCGGTCTAAATTCGGTCTAAATTCAGTCTAAATTCGGTCTAAATTCAGTCTAAATGCGGTCTAAATTCGGTCTAAATTCAGTCTAAATTCAGTCTAAATTCGGTCTAAATTCAGTCTAAATGCGGTCTAAATTCGGTCTAAATTCAGTCTAAATTCAGTCTAAATTCGGTCTAAATTCAGTCTAAATACAGTCTAAATTCGGTCTAAATTCAGTCTAAATTCAGTCAGTGAAATGTGAAATGTGAAATGTGAAATGTGAAATGTGAAATGTGAAATGTGAAATGTGAAATGTGAAATGTGAAATGTGAAATGTGAAATGTGAAATGTGAAATGTGAAATGTGAACTGTGAACTGTGAAATGTGAAATGTGAAATGTGAAATGTGAAATGTGAAATGTGAAATGTGAAATGTGAAATGTGAAATGTGAAATGTGAAATGTGAAATGTGAAATGTGAAATGTGAAATGTGAAATGTGAAATGTGAAATGTGAAATGTGAAATGTGAAATGTGAAATGTGAAATGTGAAATGTGAAATGTGAAATGTGAAATGTGAAATGTGAAATGTGAAATGTGAAATGTGAAATGTGAAATGTGAAATGTGAAATGTGAAATTCAGTCTAAATTCGGTCTAAATTCGGTCTAAATTCGGTCTAAATTCAGTCTAAATTCGGTCTAAATTCGGTCTAAATTCAGTCTAAATTCAGTCTAAATTCGGTCTAAATTCGGTCTAAATTCAGTCTAAATTCGGTCTAAATTCAGTCTAAATTCAGTCTAAATTCGGTCTAAATTCAGTCTAAATTCAGTCTAAATGCGGTCTAAATTCGGTCTAAATTCAGTCTAAATTCAGTCTAAATTCGGTCTAAATTCAGTCTAAATACAGTCTAAATTCGGTCTAAATTCAGTCTAAATTCAGTCAGTGAAATGTGAAATGTGAAATGTGAAATGTGAAATGTGAAAGGTGAAATGTGAAATGTGAAATGTGAAATGTGAAATGTGAAATGTGAAATGTGAAATTTGAAATTTGAAATGTGAAATGTGAAATGTGAAATGTGAAATGTGAAATGTGAAATGTGAAAGGTGAAATGTGAAATGTGAAATGTGAAATGTGAAATGTGAAATGTGAAATGTGAAATGTAAATTCGGTCTAAATTCGGTCTAAATTCGGTCTAAATTCAGTCTAAATTCAGTCTAAATTCGGTCTAAATTCAGTCTAAATTCGGTCTAAATTCGGTCTAAATTCAGACTAAATTCGGTCTAAATTCGGTCTAAATTCAGTCTAAATTCGGTCTAAATTCGGTCTAAATTCGGTTTAAATTAGGTCTAAATTCGGTCTAAATTCAGTCTAAATTCAGTCTAAATTCGGTCTAAATTCGGTCTAAATTCAGTCTAAATTCGGTCTAAATTCAGTCTAAATTCGGTCTAAATTCAGTCTAAATTCAGTCTAAATTCGGTCTAAATTCGGTCTAAATTCAGTCTAAATTCGGTCTAAATTCGGTCTAAATTCAGTCTAAATTCGGTCTAAATTCAGTCTAAATTCGGTCTAAATTCAGTCTAAATTCGGTCTAAATTCGGTCTAAATTCGGTCTAAATTCGGTCTAAATTCGGTCTAAATTCAGTCTAAATTTAGTCTAAATTCGGTCTAAATTCAGTCTAAATTCGGTCTAAATTCGGTCTAAATTCAGTCTAAATTCGGTCTAAATTCGGTCTAAATTCAGTCTAAATTCGGTCTAAATTCGGTCTAAATTCAGTCTAAATTCGGTCTAAATTCAGTCTAAATTCGGTCTAAATTCGGTCTAAATTCAGTCTAAATTCGGTCTAAATTCGGTCTAAATTCAGTCTAAATTCAGTCTAAATTCGGTCTAAATTCGGTCTAAATTCGGTCTAAATTCAGTCTAAATTCAGTCTAAATTCGGTCTAAATTCGGTCTAAATTCGGTCTAAATTCGGTCTAAATTCGGTCTAAATTCGGTCTAAATTCGGTCTAAATTCGGTCTAAATTCAGTCTAAATTCAGTCTAAATTCGGTCTAAATTCAGTCTAAATTCGGTCTAAATTCGGTCTAAATTCGGTCTAAATTCGGTCTAAATTCAGTCTAAATTCGGTCTAAATTCAGTCTAAATTCAGTCTAAATTCGGTCTAAATTCAGTCTAAATTCAGTCTAAATGCGGTCTAAATTCGGTCTAAATTCAGTCTAAATTCAGTCTAAATTCGGTCTAAATTCAGTCTAAATGCGGTCTAAATTCGGTCTAAATTCAGTCTAAATTCAGTCTAAATTCGGTCTAAATTCAGTCTAAATACAGTCTAAATTCGGTCTAAATTCGGTCTAAATTCAGTCTAAATTCAGTCAGTGAAATGTGAAATGTGAAATGTGAAATGTGAAATGTGAAATGTGAAATGTGAAATGTGAAATGTGAAATGTGAAATGTGAAATGTGAAATGTGAAATGTGAAATGTGAAATGTGAAATGTGAAATGTGAAATGTGAAATGTGAAATGTGAAATGTGAAATGTGAAATGTGAAATGTGAAATGTGAAATGTGAAATGTGAAATGTGAAATGTGAAATGTGAAATGTGAAATGTGAAATGTGAAATGTGAAATGTGAAATTCAGTCTAAATTCAGTCTAAATTCGGTCTAAATTCAGTCTAAATTCGGTCTAAATTCAGTCCAAATTCGGTCTAAATTCAGTCTAAATTCGGTCTAAATTCGGTCTAAATTCGGTCTAAATTCGGTCTAAATTCAGTCTAAATTCGGTCTAAATTCAGTCTAAATTCAGTCTAAATTCGGTCTAAATTCAGTCTAAATTCAGTCTAAATGCGGTCTAAATTCGGTCTAAATTCAGTCTAAATTCAGTCTAAATTCGGTCTAAATTCAGTCTAAATGCGGTCTAAATTCGGTCTAAATTCAGTCTAAATTCAGTCTAAATTCGGTCTAAATTCAGTCTAAATGCGGTCTAAATTCGGTCTAAATTCAGTCTAAATACAGTCTAAATTCGGTCTAAATTCGGTCTAAATTCAGTCTAAATTCAGTCAGTGAAATGTGAAATGTGAAATGTGAAATGTGAAATGTGAAATGTGAAATGTGAAATGTGAAATGTGAAATGTGAAATGTGAAATGTGAAATGTGAAATGTGAACTGTGAACTGTGAAATGTGAAATGTGAAATGTGAAATGTGAAATGTGAAATGTGAAATGTGAAATGTGAAATGTGAAATGTGAAATGTGAAATGTGAAATGTGAAATGTGAAATGTGAAATGTGAAATGTGAAATGTGAAATGTGAAATGTGAAATGTGAAATGTGAAATGTGAAATGTGAAATGTGAAATGTAAAATGTGAAATGTGAAATTCAGTCTAAATTCAGTATAAATTCGGTCTAAATTCAGTCTAAATTCGGTCTAAATTCAGTCTAAATTCGGTCTAAATTCAGTCTAAATTCGGTCTAAATTCGGTCTAAATTCAGTCTAAATTCAGTCTAAATGCGTTCTAAATTCGGTCTAAATTCAGTCTAAATTCAGTCTAAATTCGGTCTAAATTCAGTCTAAATACAGTCTAAATTCGGTCTAAATTCAGTCTAAATTCAGTCAGTGAAATGTGAAATGTGAAATGTGAAATGTGAAATGTGAACTGTGAACTGTGAACTGTGAACTGTGAAATGTGAAATGTGAAATGTGAAATGTGAAATGTGAAATGTGAAATGTGAAATGTGAAATGTGAAATGTGAAATGTGAAATGTGAAATGTGAAATGTGAAATGTGAAATGTGAAATGTGAAATGTGAAATGTGAAATGTGAAATGTGAAATGTGAAATGTGAAATGTGAAATGTGAAATGTGAAATGTGAAATGTGAAATGTGAAATGTGAAATGTGAAATGTGAAATGTGAAATGTGAAATGTGAAATGTGAAATGTGAAATGTGTAATGTGAAATGTGAAATGTGAAATGTGAAATGTGAAATGTGAAATTCAGTCTAAATTCAGTCTAAATTCGGTCTAAATTCAGTCTAAATTCGGTCTAAATTCAGTCTAAATTCGGTCTAAATTCGGTCTAAATTCGGTCTAAATTCGGTCTAAATTCAGTCTAAATTCGGTCTAAATTCAGTCTAAATTCAGTCTAAATTCGGTCTAAATTCAGTCTAAATTCAGTCTAAATGCGGTCTAAATTCGGTCTAAATTCAGTCTAAATTCAGTCTAAATTCGGTCTAAATTCAGTCTAAATTCGGTCTAAATTCAGTCTAAATACAGTCTAAATTCGGTCTAAATTCAGTCTAAATTCAGTCAGTGAAATGTGAAATGTGAAATGTGAAATGTGAAATGTGAAATGTGAAATGTGAAATGTGAAATGTGAAATGTGAAATGTGAAATGTGAAATGTGAAATGTGAAATGTGAAATGTGAAATGTGAAATGTGAAATGTGAAATGTGAAATGTGAAATGTGAAATGTGAAATGTGAAATGTGAAATGTGAAATGTGAAATGTGAAATGTGAAATGTGAAATGTGAAATGTGAAATGTGAAATTCAGTCTAAATTCAGTCTAAATTCGGTCTAAATTCAGTCTAAATTCGGTCTAAATTCAGTCTAAATTCGGTCTAAATTCAGTCTAAATTCGGTCTAAATTCGGTCTAAATTCGGTCTAAATTCGGTCTAAATTCAGTCTAAATTCGGTCTAAATTCAGTCTAAATGCGGTCTAAATTCGGTCTAAATTCAGTCTAAATGCGGTCTAAATTCGGTCTAAATTCAGTCTAAATTCAGTCTAAATTCGGTCTAAATTCAGTCTAAATACAGTCTAAATTCGGTCTAAATTCAGTCTAAATTCAGTCAGTGAAATGTGAAATGTGAAATGTGAAATGTGAAATGTGAAATGTGAAATGTGAAATGTGAAATGTGAAATGTGAAATGTGAAATGTGAACTGTGAACTGTGAAATGTGAAATGTGAAATGTGAAATGTGAAATGTGAAAGGTGAAATGTGAAATGTGAAATGTGAAATGTGAAATGTGAAATGTGAAATGTGAAATGTAAATTCGGTCTAAATTCGGTCTAAATTCGGTCTAAATTCAGTCTAAATTCAGTCTAAATTCGGTCTAAATTCGGTCTAAATTCAGTCTAAATTCAGTCTAAATTCGGTCTAAATTCAGTCTAAATACAGTCTAAATTCGGTCTAAATTCGGTCTAAATTCGGTCTAAATTCGGTTTAAATTAGGTCTAAATTCGGTCTAAATTCAGTCTAAATTCAGTCTAAATTCGGTCTAAATTCGGTCTAAATTCAGTCTAAATTCGGTCTAAATTCAGTCTAAATTCGGTCTAAATTCAGTCTAAATTCAGTCTAAATTCGGTCTAAATTCGGTCTAAATTCGGTCTAAATTCAGTCTAAATTCGGTCTAAATTCGGTCTAAATTCAGTCTAAATTCGGTCTAAATTCAGTCTAAATTCGGTCTAAATTCAGTCTAAATTCGGTCTAAATTCGGTCTAAATTCGGTCTAAATTCGGTCTAAATTCGGTCTAAATTCAGTCTAAATTCGGTCTAAATTCGGTCTAAATTCAGTCTAAATTCAGTCTAAATTCGGTCTAAATTCAGTCTAAATTCGGTCTAAATTCAGTCTAAATTCGGTCTAAATTCGGTCTAAATTCAGTCTAAATTCGGTCTAAATTCAGTCTAAATTCGGTCTAAATTCAGTCTAAATTCGGTCTAAATTCGGTCTAAATTCGGTTTAAATTAGGTCTAAATTCAGTCTAAATTCGGTCTAAATTCAGTCTAAATTCGGTCTAAATTCGGTCTAAATTCAGTCTAAATTCAGACTAAATTCGGTCTAAATTCGGTCTAAATTCAGTCTAAATTCGGTCTAAATTCGGTCTAAATTCGGTTTAAATTAGGTCTAAATTCGGTCTAAATTCAGTCTAAATTCAGTCTAAATTCGGTCTAAATTCAGTCTAAATTCGGTCTAAATTCGGTCTAAATTCAGTCTAAATTCGGTCTAAATTCAGTCTAAATTCGGTCTAAATTCAGTCTAAATTCGGTCTAAATTCGGTCTAAATTCGGTCTAAATTCGGTCTAAATTCGGTCTAAATTCAGTCTAAATTCGGTCTAAATTCGGTCTAAATTCAGTCTAAATTCAGTCTAAATTCGGTCTAAATTCAGTCTAAATTCGGTCTAAATTCAGTCTAAATTCGGTCTAAATTCGGTCTAAATTCAGTCTAAATTCGGTCTAAATTCAGTCTAAATTCGGTCTAAATTCAGTCTAAATTCGGTCTAAATTCGGTCTAAATTCGGTCTAAATTCGGTCTAAATTCGGTCTAAATTCAGTCTAAATTCGGTCTAAATTCGGTCTAAATTCGGTCTAAATTCGGTCTAAATTCGGTCTAAATTCGGTCTAAATTCGGTCTAAATTCAGTCTAAATTCAGTCTAAATTCGGTCTAAATTCAGTCTAAATTCAGTCTAAATTCGGTCTAAATTCAGTCTAAATTCAGTCTAAATTCGGTCTAAATTCGGTCTAAATTCGGTCTAAATTCGGTCTAAATTCGGTCTAAATTCAGTCTAAATTCGGTCTAAATTCAGTCTAAATTCAGTCTAAATTCGGTCTAAATTCGGTCTAAATTCAGTCTAAATTCAGTCTAAATTCGGTCTAAATTCGGTCTAAATTCGGTCTAAATTCAGTCTAAATTCAGTCTAAATTCGGTCTAAATTCGGTCTAAATTCGGTCTAAATTCGGTCTAAATTCGGTCTAAATTCGGTCTAAATTCAGTCTAAATTCAGTCAGTGAAATGTGAAATGTGAAATGTGAAATGTGAAATGTGAAATGTGAAATGTGAAATGTGAAATGTGAAATGTGAAATGTGAAATGTGAAATGTGAAATGTGAAATGTGAAATGTGAAATGTGAAATGTGAAATGTGAAATGTGAAATGTGAAATGTGAAATGTGAAATGTGAAATGTGAAATGTGAAATGTGAAATGTGAAATGTGAAATGTGAAATGTGAAATGTGAAATGTGAAATGTGAAATGTGAAATGTGAAATGTGAAATGTGAAATGTGAAATGTGAAATGTGAAATTCAGTCTAAATTCAGTCTAAATTCGGTCTAAATTCAGTCTAAATTCGGTCTAAATTCAGTCTAAATTCGGTCTAAATTCAGTCTAAATTCGGTCTAAATTCGGTCTAAATTCGGTCTAAATTCGGTCTAAATTCAGTCTAAATTCGGTCTAAATTCAGTCTAAATTCAGTCTAAATTCGGTCTAAATTCAGTCTAAATTCAGTCTAAATGCGGTCTAAATTCGGTCTAAATTCAGTCTAAATTCAGTCTAAATTCGGTCTAAATTCAGTCTAAATGCGGTCTAAATTCGGTCTAAATTCAGTCTAAATTCAGTCTAAATTCGGTCTAAATTCAGTCTAAATGCGGTCTAAATTCGGTCTAAATTCAGTCTAAATACAGTCTAAATTCGGTCTAAATTCGGTCTAAATTCAGTCTAAATTCAGTCAGTGAAATGTGAAATGTGAAATGTGAAATGTGAAATGTGAAATGTGAAATGTGAAATGTGAAATGTGAAATGTGAAATGTGAAATGTGAAATGTGAAATGTGAAATGTGAAATGTGAACTGTGAACTGTGAACTGTGAAATGTGAAATGTGAAATGTGAAATGTGAAATGTGAAATGTGAAATGTGAAATGTGAAATGTGAAATGTGAAATGTGAAATGTGAAATGTGAAATGTGAAATGTGAAATGTGAAATGTGAAATGTGAAATGTGAAATGTGAAATGTGAAATGTGAAATGTAAAATGTGAAATGTGAAATTCAGTCTAAATTCAGTATAAATTCGGTCTAAATTCAGTCTAAATTCGGTCTAAATTCAGTCTAAATTCGGTCTAAATTCAGTCTAAATTCGGTCTAAATTCGGTCTAAATTCAGTCTAAATTCAGTCTAAATGCGTTCTAAATTCGGTCTAAATTCAGTCTAAATTCAGTCTAAATTCGGTCTAAATTCAGTCTAAATACAGTCTAAATTCGGTCTAAATTCAGTCTAAATTCAGTCAGTGAAATGTGAAATGTGAAATGTGAAATGTGAAATGTGAAATGTGAAATGTGAAATGTGAACTGTGAACTGTGAACTGTGAACTGTGAAATGTGAAATGTGAAATGTGAAATGTGAAATGTGAAATGTGAAATGTGAAATGTGAAATGTGAAATGTGAAATGTGAAATGTGAAATGTGAAATGTGAAATGTGAAATGTGAAATGTGAAATGTGAAATGTGAAATGTGAAATGTGAAATGTGAAATGTGAAATGTGAAATGTGAAATGTGAAATGTGAAATGTGAAATGTGAAATGTGAAATGTGAAATGTGAAATGTGAAATGTGAAATGTGAAATGTGAAATGTGAAATGTGAAATGTGAAATGTGAAATGTGAAATGTGTAATGTGAAATGTGAAATGTGAAATGTGAAATGTGAAATGTGAAATTCAGTCTAAATTCAGTCTAAATTCGGTCTAAATTCAGTCTAAATTCGGTCTAAATTCAGTCTAAATTCGGTCTAAATTCAGTCTAAATTCGGTCTAAATTCGGTCTAAATTCGGTCTAAATTCAGTCTAAATTCGGTCTAAATTCAGTCTAAATTCAGTCTAAATTCGGTCTAAATTCAGTCTAAATTCAGTCTAAATGCGGTCTAAATTCGGTCTAAATTCAGTCTAAATTCAGTCTAAATTCGGTCTAAATTCAGTCTAAATTCGGTCTAAATTCAGTCTAAATACAGTCTAAATTCGGTCTAAATTCAGTCTAAATTCAGTCAGTGAAATGTGAAATGTGAAATGTGAAATGTGAAATGTGAAATGTGAAATGTGAAATGTGAAATGTGAAATGTGAAATGTGAAATGTGAAATGTGAAATGTGAAATGTGAAATGTGAAATGTGAAATGTGAAATGTGAAATGTGAAATGTGAAATGTGAAATGTGAAATGTGAAATGTGAAATGTGAAATGTGAAATGTGAAATTCAGTCTAAATTCAGTCTAAATTCGGTCTAAATTCAGTCTAAATTCGGTCTAAATTCAGTCTAAATTCGGTCTAAATTCAGTCTAAATACAGTCTAAATTCGGTCTAAATTCGGTCTAAATTCGGTCTAAATTCAGTCTAAATTCGGTCTAAATTCAGTCTAAATTCAGTCTAAATTCGGTCTAAATTCAGTCTAAATTCAGTCTAAATGCGGTCTAAATTCGGTCTAAATTCAGTCTAAATTCAGTCTAAATGCGGTCTAAATTCGGTCTAAATTCAGTCTAAATTCAGTCTAAATTCGGTCTAAATTCAGTCTAAATACAGTCTAAATTCGGTCTAAATTCAGTCAGTGAAATGTGAAATGTGAAATGTGAAATGTGAAATGTGAAATGTGAAATGTGAAATGTGAAATGTGAAATGTGAAATGTGAAATGTGAAATGTGAAATGTGAAATGTGAAATGTGAAATGTGAAATGTGAAATGTGAAATGTGAAATGTGAAATGTGAAATGTGAAATGTGAAATGTGAAATGTGAAATGTGAAATGTGAAATGTGAAATGTGAAATGTGAAATTCAGTCTAAATTCAGTCTAAATTCGGTCTAAATTCAGTCTAAATTCGGTCTAAATTCAGTCTAAATTCGGTCTAAATTCAGTCTAAATTCGGTCTAAATTCGGTCTAAATTCGGTCTAAATTCGGTCTAAATTCAGTCTAAATTCGGTCTAAATTCAGTCTAAATGCGGTCTAAATTCGGTCTAAATTCAGTCTAAATTCAGTCTAAATTCGGTCTAAATTCAGTCTAAATGCGGTCTAAATTCGGTCTAAATTCAGTCTAAATTCAGTCTAAATTCGGTCTAAATTCAGTCTAAATACAGTCTAAATTCGGTCTAAATTCAGTCTAAATTCAGTCAGTGAAATGTGAAATGTGAAATGTGAAATGTGAAATGTGAAATGTGAAATGTGAAATGTGAAATGTGAAATGTGAAATGTGAAATGTGAAATGTGAAATGTGAAATGTGAAATGTGAAATGTGAACTGTGAACTGTGAAATGTGAAATGTGAAATGTGAAATGTGAAATGTGAAATGTGAAATGTGAAATGTGAAATGTGAAATGTGAAATGTGAAATGTGAAATGTGAAATGTGAAATGTGAAATGTGAAATGTGAAATGTGAAATGTGAAATGTGAAATGTGAAATGTGAAATGTGAAATGTGAAATGTGAAATGTGAAATGTGAAATGTGAAATGTGAAATGTGAAATGTGAAATGTGAAATTCAGTCTAAATTCGGTCTAAATTCGGTCTAAATTCGGTCTAAATTCAGTCTAAATTCGGTCTAAATTCGGTCTAAATTCAGTCTAAATTCAGTCTAAATTCGGTCTAAATTCGGTCTAAATTCAGTCTAAATTCGGTCTAAATTCAGTCTAAATTCAGTCTAAATTCGGTCTAAATTCAGTCTAAATTCAGTCTAAATGCGGTCTAAATTCGGTCTAAATTCAGTCTAAATTCAGTCTAAATTCGGTCTAAATTCAGTCTAAATACAGTCTAAATTCGGTCTAAATTCAGTCTAAATTCAGTCAGTGAAATGTGAAATGTGAAATGTGAAATGTGAAATGTGAAAGGTGAAATGTGAAATGTGAAATGTGAAATGTGAAATGTGAAATGTGAAATGTGAAATTTGAAATTTGAAATGTGAAATGTGAAATGTGAAATGTGAAATGTGAAATGTGAAATGTGAAAGGTGAAATGTGAAATGTGAAATGTGAAATGTGAAATGTGAAATGTGAAATGTGAAATGTAAATTCGGTCTAAATTCGGTCTAAATTCGGTCTAAATTCAGTCTAAATTCAGTCTAAATTCGGTCTAAATTCAGTCTAAATTCGGTCTAAATTCGGTCTAAATTCAGACTAAATTCGGTCTAAATTCGGTCTAAATTCAGTCTAAATTCGGTCTAAATTCGGTCTAAATTCGGTTTAAATTAGGTCTAAATTCGGTCTAAATTCAGTCTAAATTCAGTCTAAATTCGGTCTAAATTCGGTCTAAATTCAGTCTAAATTCGGTCTAAATTCAGTCTAAATTCGGTCTAAATTCAGTCTAAATTCAGTCTAAATTCGGTCTAAATTCGGTCTAAATTCAGTCTAAATTCGGTCTAAATTCGGTCTAAATTCAGTCTAAATTCGGTCTAAATTCAGTCTAAATTCGGTCTAAATTCAGTCTAAATTCGGTCTAAATTCGGTCTAAATTCGGTCTAAATTCGGTCTAAATTCGGTCTAAATTCAGTCTAAATTTAGTCTAAATTCGGTCTAAATTCAGTCTAAATTCGGTCTAAATTCGGTCTAAATTCAGTCTAAATTCGGTCTAAATTCGGTCTAAATTCAGTCTAAATTCGGTCTAAATTCGGTCTAAATTCAGTCTAAATTCGGTCTAAATTCAGTCTAAATTCGGTCTAAATTCGGTCTAAATTCAGTCTAAATTCGGTCTAAATTCGGTCTAAATTCAGTCTAAATTCAGTCTAAATTCGGTCTAAATTCGGTCTAAATTCGGTCTAAATTCAGTCTAAATTCAGTCTAAATTCGGTCTAAATTCGGTCTAAATTCGGTCTAAATTCGGTCTAAATTCGGTCTAAATTCGGTCTAAATTCGGTCTAAATTCGGTCTAAATTCAGTCTAAATTCAGTCTAAATTCGGTCTAAATTCAGTCTAAATTCGGTCTAAATTCGGTCTAAATTCGGTCTAAATTCGGTCTAAATTCAGTCTAAATTCGGTCTAAATTCAGTCTAAATTCAGTCTAAATTCGGTCTAAATTCAGTCTAAATTCAGTCTAAATGCGGTCTAAATTCGGTCTAAATTCAGTCTAAATTCAGTCTAAATTCGGTCTAAATTCAGTCTAAATGCGGTCTAAATTCGGTCTAAATTCAGTCTAAATTCAGTCTAAATTCGGTCTAAATTCAGTCTAAATACAGTCTAAATTCGGTCTAAATTCGGTCTAAATTCAGTCTAAATTCAGTCAGTGAAATGTGAAATGTGAAATGTGAAATGTGAAATGTGAAATGTGAAATGTGAAATGTGAAATGTGAAATGTGAAATGTGAAATGTGAAATGTGAAATGTGAAATGTGAAATGTGAAATGTGAAATGTGAAATGTGAAATGTGAAATGTGAAATGTGAAATGTGAAATGTGAAATGTGAAATGTGAAATGTGAAATGTGAAATGTGAAATGTGAAATGTGAAATGTGAAATTCAGTCTAAATTCAGTCTAAATTCGGTCTAAATTCAGTCTAAATTCGGTCTAAATTCAGTCCAAATTCGGTCTAAATTCAGTCTAAATTCGGTCTAAATTCGGTCTAAATTCGGTCTAAATTCGGTCTAAATTCAGTCTAAATTCGGTCTAAATTCAGTCTAAATTCAGTCTAAATTCGGTCTAAATTCAGTCTAAATTCAGTCTAAATGCGGTCTAAATTCGGTCTAAATTCAGTCTAAATTCAGTCTAAATTCGGTCTAAATTCAGTCTAAATGCGGTCTAAATTCGGTCTAAATTCAGTCTAAATTCAGTCTAAATTCGGTCTAAATTCAGTCTAAATGCGGTCTAAATTCGGTCTAAATTCAGTCTAAATACAGTCTAAATTCGGTCTAAATTCGGTCTAAATTCAGTCTAAATTCAGTCAGTGAAATGTGAAATGTGAAATGTGAAATGTGAAATGTGAAATGTGAAATGTGAAATGTGAAATGTGAAATGTGAAATGTGAAATGTGAAATGTGAAATGTGAAATGTGAACTGTGAACTGTGAAATGTGAAATGTGAAATGTGAAATGTGAAATGTGAAATGTGAAATGTGAAATGTGAAATGTGAAATGTGAAATGTGAAATGTGAAATGTGAAATGTGAAATGTGAAATGTGAAATGTGAAATGTGAAATGTGAAATGTGAAATGTGAAATGTGAAATGTGAAATGTGAAATGTAAAATGTGAAATGTGAAATTCAGTCTAAATTCAGTATAAATTCGGTCTAAATTCAGTCTAAATTCGGTCTAAATTCAGTCTAAATTCGGTCTAAATTCAGTCTAAATTCGGTCTAAATTCGGTCTAAATTCAGTCTAAATTCAGTCTAAATGCGTTCTAAATTCGGTCTAAATTCAGTCTAAATTCAGTCTAAATTCGGTCTAAATTCAGTCTAAATACAGTCTAAATTCGGTCTAAATTCAGTCTAAATTCAGTCAGTGAAATGTGAAATGTGAAATGTGAAATGTGAAATGTGAACTGTGAACTGTGAACTGTGAACTGTGAAATGTGAAATGTGAAATGTGAAATGTGAAATGTGAAATGTGAAATGTGAAATGTGAAATGTGAAATGTGAAATGTGAAATGTGAAATGTGAAATGTGAAATGTGAAATGTGAAATGTGAAATGTGAAATGTGAAATGTGAAATGTGAAATGTGAAATGTGAAATGTGAAATGTGAAATGTGAAATGTGAAATGTGAAATGTGAAATGTGAAATGTGAAATGTGAAATGTGAAATGTGAAATGTGTAATGTGAAATGTGAAATGTGAAATGTGAAATGTGAAATGTGAAATTCAGTCTAAATTCAGTCTAAATTCGGTCTAAATTCAGTCTAAATTCGGTCTAAATTCAGTCTAAATTCGGTCTAAATTCGGTCTAAATTCGGTCTAAATTCGGTCTAAATTCAGTCTAAATTCGGTCTAAATTCAGTCTAAATTCAGTCTAAATTCGGTCTAAATTCAGTCTAAATTCAGTCTAAATGCGGTCTAAATTCGGTCTAAATTCAGTCTAAATTCAGTCTAAATTCGGTCTAAATTCAGTCTAAATTCGGTCTAAATTCAGTCTAAATACAGTCTAAATTCGGTCTAAATTCAGTCTAAATTCAGTCAGTGAAATGTGAAATGTGAAATGTGAAATGTGAAATGTGAAATGTGAAATGTGAAATGTGAAATGTGAAATGTGAAATGTGAAATGTGAAATGTGAAATGTGAAATGTGAAATGTGAAATGTGAAATGTGAAATGTGAAATGTGAAATGTGAAATGTGAAATGTGAAATGTGAAATGTGAAATGTGAAATTCAGTCTAAATTCAGTCTAAATTCGGTCTAAATTCAGTCTAAATTCGGTCTAAATTCAGTCTAAATTCGGTCTAAATTCAGTCTAAATACAGTCTAAATTCGGTCTAAATTCGGTCTAAATTCGGTCTAAATTCAGTCTAAATTCGGTCTAAATTCAGTCTAAATTCAGTCTAAATTCGGTCTAAATTCAGTCTAAATTCAGTCTAAATGCGGTCTAAATTCGGTCTAAATTCAGTCTAAATTCAGTCTAAATGCGGTCTAAATTCGGTCTAAATTCAGTCTAAATTCAGTCTAAATTCGGTCTAAATTCAGTCTAAATACAGTCTAAATTCGGTCTAAATTCAGTCTAAATTCAGTCAGTGAAATGTGAAATGTGAAATGTGAAATGTGAAATGTGAAATGTGAAATGTGAAATGTGAAATGTGAAATGTGAAATGTGAAATGTGAAATGTGAAATGTGAAATGTGAAATGTGAAATGTGAAATGTGAAATGTGAAATGTGAAATGTGAAATGTGAAATGTGAAATGTGAAATGTGAAATGTGAAATGTGAAATGTGAAATTCAGTCTAAATTCAGTCTAAATTCGGTCTAAATTCAGTCTAAATTCGGTCTAAATTCAGTCTAAATTCGGTCTAAATTCAGTCTAAATTCGGTCTAAATTCGGTCTAAATTCGGTCTAAATTCGGTCTAAATTCAGTCTAAATTCGGTCTAAATTCAGTCTAAATGCGGTCTAAATTCGGTCTAAATTCAGTCTAAATTCAGTCTAAATTCGGTCTAAATTCAGTCTAAATGCGGTCTAAATTCGGTCTAAATTCAGTCTAAATTCAGTCTAAATTCGGTCTAAATTCAGTCTAAATACAGTCTAAATTCGGTCTAAATTCAGTCTAAATTCAGTCAGTGAAATGTGAAATGTGAAATGTGAAATGTGAAATGTGAAATGTGAAATGTGAAATGTGAAATGTGAAATGTGAAATGTGAAATGTGAAATGTGAAATGTGAACTGTGAACTGTGAACTGTGAAATGTGAAATGTGAAATGTGAAATGTGAAATGTGAAATGTGAAATGTGAAATGTGAAATGTGAAATGTGAAATGTGAAATGTGAAATGTGAAATGTGAAATGTGAAATGTGAAATGTGAAATGTGAAATGTGAAATGTGAAATGTGAAATGTGAAATGTGAAATGTGAAATGTGAAATGTGAAATGTGAAATGTGAAATGTGAAATGTGAAATGTGAAATGTGAAATGTGAAATGTGAAATGTGAAATGTGAAATGTGAAATGTGAAATGTGAAATGTGAAATGTGAAATGTGAAATTCAGTCTAAATTCAGTCTAAATTCGGTCTAAATTCAGTCTAAATTCGGTCTAAATTCAGTCTAAATTCGGTCTAAATTCAGTCTAAATTCGGTCTAAATTCGGTCTAAATTCGGTCTAAATTCGGTCTAAATTCAGTCTAAATTCGGTCTAAATTCAGTCTAAATGCGGTCTAAATTCGGTCTAAATTCAGTCTAAATTCAGTCTAAATTCGGTCTAAATTCAGTCTAAATGCGGTCTAAATTCGGTCTAAATTCAGTCTAAATTCAGTCTAAATTCGGTCTAAATTCAGTCTAAATACAGTCTAAATTCGGTCTAAATTCAGTCTAAATTCAGTCAGTGAAATGTGAAATGTGAAATGTGAAATGTGAAATGTGAAATGTGAAATGTGAAATGTGAAATGTGAAATGTGAAATGTGAAATGTGAAATGTGAAATGTGAACTGTGAACTGTGAAATGTGAAATGTGAAATGTGAAATGTGAAATGTGAAATGTGAAATGTGAAATGTGAAATGTGAAATGTGAAATGTGAAATGTGAAATGTGAAATGTGAAATGTGAAATGTGAAATGTGAAATGTGAAATGTGAAATGTGAAATGTGAAATGTGAAATGTGAAATGTGAAATGTGAAATGTGAAATGTGAAATGTGAAATGTGAAATTCAGTCTAAATTCGGTCTAAATTCGGTCTAAATTCGGTCTAAATTCAGTCTAAATTCGGTCTAAATTCGGTCTAAATTCAGTCTAAATTCAGTCTAAATTCGGTCTAAATTCGGTCTAAATTCAGTCTAAATTCGGTCTAAATTCAGTCTAAATTCAGTCTAAATTCGGTCTAAATTCAGTCTAAATTCAGTCTAAATGCGGTCTAAATTCGGTCTAAATTCAGTCTAAATTCAGTCTAAATTCGGTCTAAATTCAGTCTAAATACAGTCTAAATTCGGTCTAAATTCAGTCTAAATTCAGTCAGTGAAATGTGAAATGTGAAATGTGAAATGTGAAATGTGAAAGGTGAAATGTGAAATGTGAAATGTGAAATGTGAAATGTGAAATGTGAAATGTGAAATTTGAAATTTGAAATGTGAAATGTGAAATGTGAAATGTGAAATGTGAAATGTGAAATGTGAAAGGTGAAATGTGAAATGTGAAATGTGAAATGTGAAATGTGAAATGTGAAATGTGAAATGTAAATTCGGTCTAAATTCGGTCTAAATTCGGTCTAAATTCAGTCTAAATTCAGTCTAAATTCGGTCTAAATTCAGTCTAAATTCGGTCTAAATTCGGTCTAAATTCAGACTAAATTCGGTCTAAATTCGGTCTAAATTCAGTCTAAATTCGGTCTAAATTCGGTCTAAATTCGGTTTAAATTAGGTCTAAATTCGGTCTAAATTCAGTCTAAATTCAGTCTAAATTCGGTCTAAATTCGGTCTAAATTCAGTCTAAATTCGGTCTAAATTCAGTCTAAATTCGGTCTAAATTCAGTCTAAATTCAGTCTAAATTCGGTCTAAATTCGGTCTAAATTCGGTCTAAATTCAGTCTAAATTCGGTCTAAATTCGGTCTAAATTCAGTCTAAATTCGGTCTAAATTCAGTCTAAATTCGGTCTAAATTCAGTCTAAATTCGGTCTAAATTCGGTCTAAATTCGGTCTAAATTCGGTCTAAATTCGGTCTAAATTCAGTCTAAATTCGGTCTAAATTCGGTCTAAATTCAGTCTAAATTCAGTCTAAATTCGGTCTAAATTCAGTCTAAATTCGGTCTAAATTCAGTCTAAATTCGGTCTAAATTCGGTCTAAATTCAGTCTAAATTCGGTCTAAATTCAGTCTAAATTCGGTCTAAATTCAGTCTAAATTCGGTCTAAATTCGGTCTAAATTCGGTTTAAATTAGGTCTAAATTCAGTCTAAATTCGGTCTAAATTCAGTCTAAATTCGGTCTAAATTCGGTCTAAATTCAGTCTAAATTCAGACTAAATTCGGTCTAAATTCGGTCTAAATTCAGTCTAAATTCGGTCTAAATTCGGTCTAAATTCGGTTTAAATTAGGTCTAAATTCGGTCTAAATTCAGTCTAAATTCAGTCTAAATTCGGTCTAAATTCAGTCTAAATTCGGTCTAAATTCGGTCTAAATTCAGTCTAAATTCGGTCTAAATTCAGTCTAAATTCGGTCTAAATTCAGTCTAAATTCGGTCTAAATTCGGTCTAAATTCGGTCTAAATTCGGTCTAAATTCGGTCTAAATTCAGTCTAAATTCGGTCTAAATTCGGTCTAAATTCAGTCTAAATTCAGTCTAAATTCGGTCTAAATTCAGTCTAAATTCGGTCTAAATTCAGTCTAAATTCGGTCTAAATTCGGTCTAAATTCAGTCTAAATTCGGTCTAAATTCAGTCTAAATTCGGTCTAAATTCAGTCTAAATTCGGTCTAAATTCGGTCTAAATTCGGTCTAAATTCGGTCTAAATTCGGTCTAAATTCAGTCTAAATTCGGTCTAAATTCGGTCTAAATTCGGTCTAAATTCGGTCTAAATTCGGTCTAAATTCGGTCTAAATTCAGTCTAAATTCAGTCTAAATTCGGTCTAAATTCAGTCTAAATTCAGTCTAAATTCGGTCTAAATTCAGTCTAAATTCAGTCTAAATTCGGTCTAAATTCGGTCTAAATTCGGTCTAAATTCGGTCTAAATTCGGTCTAAATTCAGTCTAAATTCGGTCTAAATTCAGTCTAAATTCAGTCTAAATTCGGTCTAAATTCGGTCTAAATTCAGTCTAAATTCAGTCTAAATTCGGTCTAAATTCGGTCTAAATTCGGTCTAAATTCAGTCTAAATTCAGTCTAAATTCGGTCTAAATTCGGTCTAAATTCGGTCTAAATTCGGTCTAAATTCGGTCTAAATTCGGTCTAAATTCAGTCTAAATTCAGTCAGTGAAATGTGAAATGTGAAATGTGAAATGTGAAATGTGAAATGTGAAATGTGAAATGTGAAATGTGAAATGTGAAATGTGAAATGTGAAATGTGAAATGTGAAATGTGAAATGTGAAATGTGAAATGTGAAATGTGAAATGTGAAATGTGAAATGTGAAATGTGAAATGTGAAATGTGAAATTCAGTCTAAATTCAGTCTAAATTCGGTCTAAATTCGGTCTAAATTCAGTCTAAATTCGGTCTAAATTCAGTCTAAATTCGGTCTAAATTCAGTCTAAATTCGGTTTAAATTCGGTCTAAATTCAGTCTAAATTCGGTCTAAATTCAGTCTAAATTCGGTCTAAATTCGGTCTAAATTCGGTCTAAATTCGGTCTAAATTCGGTCTAAATTCAGTCTAAATTCGGTCTAAATTCGGTCTAAATTCAGTCTAAATTCAGTCTAAATTCGGTCTAAATTCAGTCTAAATTCGGTCTAAATTCAGTCTAAATTCGGTCTAAATTCGGTCTAAATTCAGTCTAAATTCGGTCTAAATTCAGTCTAAATTCGGTCTAAATTCGGTCTAAATTCAGTCTAAATTCAGACTAAATTCGGTCTAAATTCGGTCTAAATTCAGTCTAAATTCGGTCTAAATTCGGTCTAAATTCGGTTTAAATTAGGTCTAAATTCGGTCTAAATTCAGTCTAAATTCAGTCTAAATTCGGTCTAAATTCAGTCTAAATTCGGTCTAAATTCGGTCTAAATTCAGTCTAAATTCGGTCTAAATTCAGTCTAAATTCGGTCTAAATTCAGTCTAAATTCGGTCTAAATTCGGTCTAAATTCGGTCTAAATTCGGTCTAAATTCGGTCTAAATTCAGTCTAAATTCGGTCTAAATTCGGTCTAAATTCAGTCTAAATTCAGTCTAAATTCGGTCTAAATTCAGTCTAAATTCGGTCTAAATTCAGTCTAAATTCGGTCTAAATTCGGTCTAAATTCAGTCTAAATTCGGTCTAAATTCAGTCTAAATTCGGTCTAAATTCAGTCTAAATTCGGTCTAAATTCGGTCTAAATTCGGTCTAAATTCGGTCTAAATTCGGTCTAAATTCAGTCTAAATTCGGTCTAAATTCGGTCTAAATTCGGTCTAAATTCGGTCTAAATTCGGTCTAAATTCGGTCTAAATTCAGTCTAAATTCAGTCTAAATTCGGTCTAAATTCAGTCTAAATTCAGTCTAAATTCGGTCTAAATTCAGTCTAAATTCAGTCTAAATTCGGTCTAAATTCGGTCTAAATTCGGTCTAAATTCGGTCTAAATTCGGTCTAAATTCAGTCTAAATTCGGTCTAAATTCAGTCTAAATTCAGTCTAAATTCGGTCTAAATTCGGTCTAAATTCAGTCTAAATTCAGTCTAAATTCGGTCTAAATTCGGTCTAAATTCGGTCTAAATTCAGTCTAAATTCAGTCTAAATTCGGTCTAAATTCGGTCTAAATTCGGTCTAAATTCGGTCTAAATTCGGTCTAAATTCGGTCTAAATTCAGTCTAAATTCAGTCAGTGAAATGTGAAATGTGAAATGTGAAATGTGAAATGTGAAATGTGAAATGTGAAATGTGAAATGTGAAATGTGAAATGTGAAATGTGAAATGTGAAATGTGAAATGTGAAATGTGAAATGTGAAATGTGAAATGTGAAATGTGAAATGTGAAATGTGAAATGTGAAATGTGAAATGTGAAATTCAGTCTAAATTCAGTCTAAATTCGGTCTAAATTCGGTCTAAATTCAGTCTAAATTCGGTCTAAATTCAGTCTAAATTCGGTCTAAATTCAGTCTAAATTCGGTTTAAATTCGGTCTAAATTCAGTCTAAATTCGGTCTAAATTCAGTCTAAATTCGGTCTAAATTCGGTCTAAATTCAGTCTAAATTCGGTCTAAATTCGGTCTAAATTCGGTCTAAATTCGGTCTAAATTCAGTCTAAATTCAGTCTAAATTCGGTCTAAATTCAGTCTAAATTCGGTCTAAATTCGGTCTAAATTCGGTCTAAATTCAGTCTAAATTCGGTCTAAATTCGGTCTAAATTCAGTCTAAATTCAGTCTAAATTCAGTCTAAATACAGTCTAAATTCGGTCTAAATTCAGTCTAAATTCAGTCAGTGAAATGTGAAATGTGAAATGTGAAATGTGAAATGTGAAATGTGAAATGTGAAATGTGAAATGTGAAATGTGAAATGTGAAATGTGAAATGTGAAATGTGAAATGTGAAATGTGAAATGTGAAATGTGAAATGTGAAATTCAGTCTAAATTCAGTCTAAATTCGGTCTAAATTCAGTCTAAATTCGGTCTAAATTCAGTCTAAATTCGGTCTAAATTCAGTCTAAATTCGGTCTAAATTCGGTCTAAATTCGGTCTAAATTCGGTCTAAATTCAGTCTAAATTCGGTCTAAATTCATTCTAAATTCAGTCTAAATTCGGTCTAAATTCAGTCTAAATTCAGTCTAAATGCGGTCTAAATTCGGTCTAAATTCAGTCTAAATTCAGTCTAAATTCGGTCTAAATTCAGTCTAAATGCGGTCTAAATTCGGTCTAAATTCAGTCTAAATTCAGTCTAAATTCGGTCTAAATTCAATCTAAATACAGTCTAAATTCGGTCTAAATTCAGTCTAAATTCAGTCAGTGAAATGTGAAATGTGAAATGTGAAATGTGAAATGTGAAATGTGAAATGTGAAATGTGAAATGTGAACTGTGAACTGTGAACTGTGAACTGTGAACTGTGAACTGTGAACTGTGAACTGTGAAATGTGAAATGTGAAATGTGAAATGTGAAATGTGAAATGTGAAATGTGAAATGTGAAATGTGAAATGTGAAATGTGAAATGTGAAATGTGAAATGTGAAATGTGAAACGTGAAATGTGAAATGTGAAATGTGAAATGTGAAATGTGAAATGTGAAATGTGAAATGTGAAATGTGAAATGTGAAATTCAGTCTAAATTCAGTCTAAATTCGGTCTAAATTCAGTCTAAATTCGGTCTAAATTCAGTCTAAATTCGGTCTAAATTCAGTCTAAATTCGGTCTAAATTCGGTCTAAATTCGGTCTAAATTCGGTCTAAATTCAGTCTAAATTCGGTCTAAATTCATTCTAAATTCAGTCTAAATTCGGTCTAAATTCAGTCTAAATTCAGTCTAAATGCGGTCTAAATTCGGTCTAAATTCAGTCTAAATTCAGTCTAAATTCGGTCTAAATTCAGTCTAAATGCGGTCTAAATTCGGTCTAAATTCAGTCTAAATTCAGTCTAAATTCGGTCTAAATTCAATCTAAATACAGTCTAAATTCGGTCTAAATTCAGTCTAAATTCAGTCAGTGAAATGTGAAATGTGAAATGTAAAATGTGAAATGTGAAATGTGAAATGTGAAATGTGAACTGTGAACTGTGAACTGTGAACTGTGAACTGTGAACTGTGAACTGTGAACTGTGAAATGTGAAATGTGAAATGTGAAATGTGAAATGTGAAATGTGAAATGTGAAATGTGAAATGTGAAATGTGAAATGTGAAATGTGAAATGTGAAATGTGAAATGTGAAATGTGAAATGTGAAATGTGAAATGTGAAATGTGAAATGTGAAATGTGAAATGTGAAATGTGAAATGTGAAATGTGAAATGTGAAATGTGAAATGTGAAATGTGAAATGTGAAATGTGAAATGTGAAATGTGAAATGTGAAATGTGAAATGTGAAATGTGAAATGTGAAATGTGAAATGTGAAATGTGAAATGTGAAATGTGAAATGTGAAATGTGAAATGTGAAATGTGAAATGTGAAATGTGAAATGTGAAATGTGAAATGTGAAATGTGAAATGTGAAATGTGAAATGTGAAATGTGAAATGTGAAATGTGAAATGTGAAATTCAGTCTAAATTCGGTCTAAATTCGGTCTAAATTCAGTCTAAATTCGGTCTAAATTCGGTCTAAATTCAGTCTAAATTCGGTCTAAATTCAGTCTAAATTCGGTCTAAATTCAGTCTAAATTCGGTTTAAATTCGGTCTAAATTCAGTCTAAATTCGGTCTAAATTCAGTCTAAATTCGGTCTAAATTCGGTCTAAATTCAGTCTAAATTCGGTCTAAATTCGGTCTAAATTCGGTCTAAATTCGGTCTAAATTCAGTCTAAATTCAGTCTAAATTCGGTCTAAATTCAGTCTAAATTCGGTCTAAATTCGGTCTAAATTCGGTCTAAATTCAGTCTAAATTCGGTCTAAATTCGGTCTAAATTCAGTCTAAATTCAGTCTAAATTCAGTCTAAATACAGTCTAAATTCGGTCTAAATTCAGTCTAAATTCAGTCAGTGAAATGTGAAATGTGAAATGTGAAATGTGAAATGTGAAATGTGAAATGTGAAATGTGAAATGTGAAATGTGAAATGTGAAATGTGAAATGTGAAATGTGAAATGTGAAATTCAGTCTAAATTCAGTCTAAATTCGGTCTAAATTCAGTCTAAATTCGGTCTAAATTCGGTCTAAATTCAGTCTAAATTCGGTCTAAATTCGGTCTAAATTCAGTCTAAATTCGGTCTAAATTCAGTCTAAATTCGGTCTAAATTCAGTCTAAATTCGGTTTAAATTCGGTCTAAATTCAGTCTAAATTCGGTCTAAATTCAGTCTAAATTCGGTCTAAATTCGGTCTAAATTCAGTCTAAATTCGGTCTAAATTCGGTCTAAATTCGGTCTAAATTCGGTCTAAATTCAGTCTAAATTCAGTCTAAATTCGGTCTAAATTCAGTCTAAATTCGGTCTAAATTCGGTCTAAATTCGGTCTAAATTCAGTCTAAATTCGGTCTAAATTCGGTCTAAATTCGGTCTAAATTCAGTCTAAATTCAGTCTAAATTCAGTCTAAATACAGTCTAAATTCGGTCTAAATTCAGTCTAAATTCAGTCAGTGAAATGTGAAATGTGAAATGTGAAATGTGAAATGTGAAATGTGAAATGTGAAATGTGAAATGTGAAATGTGAAATGTGAAATGTGAAATGTGAAATGTGAAATGTGAAATGTGAAATGTGAAATGTGAAATGTGAAATGTGAAATGTGAAATGTGAAATGTGAAATTCAGTCTAAATTCAGTCTAAATTCGGTCTAAATTCAGTCTAAATTCGGTCTAAATTCAGTCTAAATTCGGTCTAAATTCAGTCTAAATTCGGTCTAAATTCGGTCTAAATTCGGTCTAAATTCGGTCTAAATTCAGTCTAAATTCGGTCTAAATTCAGTCTAAATTCAGTCTAAATTCGGTCTAAATTCAGTCTAAATTCAGTCTAAATGCGGTCTAAATTCGGTCTAAATTCAGTCTAAATTCAGTCTAAATTCGGTCTAAATTCAGTCTAAATGCGGTCTAAATTCGGTCTAAATTCAGTCTAAATTCAGTCTAAATTCGGTCTAAATTCAGTCTAAATACAGTCTAAATTCGGTCTAAATTCAGTCTAAATTCAGTCAGTGAAATGTGAAATGTGAAATGTGAAATGTGAAATGTGAACTGTGAACTGTGAAATGTGAACTGTGAACTGTGAACTGTGAAATGTGAAATGTGAAATGTGAAATGTGAAATGTGAAATGTGAAATGTGAAATGTGAAATGTGAAATGTGAAATGTGAAATGTGAAATGTGAAATGTGAAATGTGAAATGTGAAATGTGAAATGTGAAATGTGAAATGTGAAATGTGAAATGTGAAATGTGAAATGTGAAATGTGAAATGTGAAATGTGAAATGTGAAATGTGAAATGTGAAATGTGAAATGTGAAATGTGAAATGTGAAATGTGAAATGTGAAATGTGAAATGTGAAATGTGAAATGTGAAATGTGAAATGTGAAATGTGAAATGTGAAATTCAGTCTAAATTCGGTCTAAATTCAGTCTAAATTCGGTCTAAATTCAGTCTAAATTCAGTCTAAATTCAGTCTAAATTCAGTCTAAATTCGGTCTAAATTCGGTCTAAATTCGGTCTAAATTCGGTCTAAATTCAGTCTAAATTCGGTCTAAATTCAGTCTAAATTCAGTCTAAATTCGGTCTAAATTCAGTCTAAATTCGGTCTAAATTCGGTCTAAATTCGGTCTAAATTCGGTCTAAATTCAGTCTAAATTCGGTCTAAATTCAGTCTAAATTCAGTCTAAATTCGGTCTAAATTCAGTCTAAATTCAGTCTAAATGCGGTCTAAATTCGGTCTAAATTCAGTCTAAATTCAGTCTAAATTCGGTCTAAATTCAGTCTAAATGCGGTCTAAATTCGGTCTAAATTCAGTCTAAATTCAGTCTAAATTCGGTCTAAATTCAGTCTAAATACAGTCTAAATTCGGTCTAAATTCGGTCTAAATTCAGTCTAAATTCAGTCAGTGAAATGTGAAATGTGAAATGTGAAATGTGAAATGTGAAATGTGAAATGTGAAATGTGAAATGTGAAATGTGAAATGTGAAATGTGAAATGTGAAATGTGAAATGTGAAATGTGAAATGTGAAATGTGAAATGTGAAATGTGAAATGTGAAATGTGAAATGTGAAATGTGAAATGTGAAATGTGAAATGTGAAATGTGAAATGTGAAATGTGAAATGTGAAATGTGAAATGTGAAATGTGAAATGTGAAATGTGAAATGTGAAATGTGAAATGTGAAATTCAGTCTAAATTCAGTCTAAATTCGGTCTAAATTCAGTCTAAATTCGGTCTAAATTCAGTCTAAATTCGGTCTAAATTCAGTCTAAATTCGGTCTAAATTCGGTCTAAATTTGGTCTAAATTCGGTCTAAATTCAGTCTAAATTCGGTCTAAATTCAGTCTAAATTCAGTCTAAATTCGGTCTAAATTCAGTCTAAATTCAGTCTAAATGCGGTCTAAATTCGGTCTAAATTCAGTCTAAATTCAGTCTAAATTCGGTCTAAATTCAGTCTAAATGCGGTCTAAATTCGGTCTAAATTCAGTCTAAATTCAGTCTAAATTCGGTCTAAATTCAGTCTAAATGCGGTCTAAATTCGGTCTAAATTCAGTCTAAATACAGTCTAAATTCGGTCTAAATTCGGTCTAAATTCAGTCTAAATTCAGTCAGTGAAATGTGAAATGTGAAATGTGAAATGTGAAATGTGAAATGTGAAATGTGAAATGTGAAATGTGAAATGTGAAATGTGAAATGTGAAATGTGAACTGTGAACTGTGAAATGTGAAATGTGAAATGTGAAATGTGAAATGTGAAATGTGAAATGTGAAATGTGAAATGTGAAATGTGAACTGTGAACTGTGAAATGTGAAATGTGAAATGTGAAATGTGAAATGTGAAATGTGAAATGTGAAATGTGAAATGTGAAATGTGAAATGTGAAATGTGAAATGTGAAATGTGAAATGTGAAATGTGAAATGTGAAATGTGAAATGTGAAATGTGAAATGTGAAATGTGAAATGTGAAATGTGAAATGTGAAATGTGAAATGTGAAATGTGAAATGTGAAATGTAAAATGTGAAATGTGAAATTCAGTCTAAATTCAGTATAAATTCGGTCTAAATTCAGTCTAAATTCGGTCTAAATTCAGTCTAAATTCGGTCTAAATTCAGTCTAAATTCGGTCTAAATTCGGTCTAAATTCAGTCTAAATTCAGTCTAAATGCGTTCTAAATTCGGTCTAAATTCAGTCTAAATTCAGTCTAAATTCGGTCTAAATTCAGTCTAAATACAGTCTAAATTCGGTCTAAATTCAGTCTAAATTCAGTCAGTGAAATGTGAAATGTGAAATGTGAAATGTGAAATGTGAAATGTGAAATGTGAAATGTGAACTGTGAACTGTGAACTGTGAACTGTGAACTGTGAAATGTGAAATGTGAAATGTGAAATGTGAAATGTGAAATGTGAAATGTGAAATGTGAAATGTGAAATGTGAAATGTGAAATGTGAAATGTGAAATGTGAAATGTGAAATGTGAAATGTGAAATGTGAAATGTGAAATGTGAAATGTGAAATGTGAAATGTGAAATGTGAAATGTGAAATGTGAAATGTGAAATGTGAAATGTGAAATGTGAAATGTGAAATGTGAAATGTGAAATGTGAAATGTGAAATGTGAAATGTGAAATGTGAAATGTGAAATGTGAAATGTGAAATGTGAAATGTGAAATGTGAAATGTGAAATGTGAAATGTGAAATGTGTAATGTGAAATGTGAAATGTGAAATGTGAAATGTGAAATGTGAAATTCAGTCTAAATTCAGTCTAAATTCGGTCTAAATTCAGTCTAAATTCGGTCTAAATTCAGTCTAAATTCGGTCTAAATTCAGTCTAAATTCGGTCTAAATTCGGTCTAAATTCGGTCTAAATTCGGTCTAAATTCAGTCTAAATTCGGTCTAAATTCAGTCTAAATTCAGTCTAAATTCGGTCTAAATTCAGTCTAAATTCAGTCTAAATGCGGTCTAAATTCGGTCTAAATTCAGTCTAAATTCAGTCTAAATTCGGTCTAAATTCAGTCTAAATTCGGTCTAAATTCAGTCTAAATACAGTCTAAATTCGGTCTAAATTCAGTCTAAATTCAGTCAGTGAAATGTGAAATGTGAAATGTGAAATGTGAAATGTGAAATGTGAAATGTGAAATGTGAAATGTGAAATGTGAAATGTGAAATGTGAAATGTGAAATGTGAAATGTGAAATGTGAAATGTGAAATGTGAAATGTGAAATGTGAAATGTGAAATGTGAAATGTGAAATGTGAAATTTAGTCTAAATTCAGTCTAAATTCGGTCTAAATTCAGTCTAAATTCGGTCTAAATTCAGTCTAAATTCGGTCTAAATTCAGTCTAAATACAGTCTAAATTCGGTCTAAATTCGGTCTAAATTCGGTCTAAATTCAGTCTAAATTCGGTCTAAATTCAGTCTAAATTCAGTCTAAATTCGGTCTAAATTCAGTCTAAATTCAGTCTAAATGCGGTCTAAATTCGGTCTAAATTCAGTCTAAATTCAGTCTAAATGCGGTCTAAATTCGGTCTAAATTCAGTCTAAATTCAGTCTAAATTCGGTCTAAATTCAGTCTAAATACAGTCTAAATTCGGTCTAAATTCAGTCTAAATTCAGTCAGTGAAATGTGAAATGTGAAATGTGAAATGTGAAATGTGAAATGTGAAATGTGAAATGTGAAATGTGAAATGTGAAATGTGAAATGTGAAATGTGAAATGTGAAATGTGAAATGTGAAATGTGAAATGTGAAATGTGAAATGTGAAATGTGAAATGTGAAATGTGAAATGTGAAATGTGAAATGTGAAATGTGAAATGTGAAATGTGAAATGTGAAATGTGAAATGTGAAATGTGAAATGTGAAATGTGAAATGTGAAATTCAGTCTAAATTCAGTCTAAATTCGGTCTAAATTCAGTCTAAATTCGGTCTAAATTCAGTCTAAATTCGGTCTAAATTCAGTCTAAATTCGGTCTAAATTCGGTCTAAATTCGGTCTAAATTCGGTCTAAATTCAGTCTAAATTCGGTCTAAATTCAGTCTAAATGCGGTCTAAATTCGGTCTAAATTCAGTCTAAATTCAGTCTAAATTCGGTCTAAATTCAGTCTAAATGCGGTCTAAATTCGGTCTAAATTCAGTCTAAATTCAGTCTAAATTCGGTCTAAATTCAGTCTAAATACAGTCTAAATTCGGTCTAAATTCAGTCTAAATTCAGTCAGTGAAATGTGAAATGTGAAATGTGAAATGTGAAATGTGAAATGTGAAATGTGAAATGTGAAATGTGAAATGTGAAATGTGAACTGTGAACTGTGAACTGTGAAATGTGAAATGTGAAATGTGAAATGTGAAATGTGAAATGTGAAATGTGAAATGTGAAATGTGAAATGTGAAATGTGAAATGTGAAATGTGAAATGTGAAATGTGAAATGTGAAATGTGAAATGTGAAATGTGAAATGTGAAATGTGAAATGTGAAATGTGAAATGTGAAATGTGAAATGTGAAATGTGAAATGTGAAATGTGAAATGTGAAATGTGAAATGTGAAATGTGAAATGTGAAATGTGAAATTCAGTCTAAATTCAGTCTAAATTCGGTCTAAATTCAGTCTAAATTCGGTCTAAATTCAGTCTAAATTCGGTCTAAATTCAGTCTAAATTCGGTCTAAATTCGGTCTAAATTCGGTCTAAATTCGGTCTAAATTCAGTCTAAATTCGGTCTAAATTCAGTCTAAATGCGGTCTAAATTCGGTCTAAATTCAGTCTAAATTCAGTCTAAATTCGGTCTAAATTCAGTCTAAATGCGGTCTAAATTCGGTCTAAATTCAGTCTAAATTCAGTCTAAATTCGGTCTAAATTCAGTCTAAATACAGTCTAAATTCGGTCTAAATTCAGTCTAAATTCAGTCAGTGAAATGTGAAATGTGAAATGTGAAATGTGAAATGTGAAATGTGAAATGTGAAATGTGAAATGTGAAATGTGAAATGTGAAATGTGAAATGTGAAATGTGAAATGTGAAATGTGAACTGTGAACTGTGAAATGTGAAATGTGAAATGTGAAATGTGAAATGTGAAATGTGAAATGTGAAATGTGAAATGTGAAATGTGAAATGTGAAATGTGAAATGTGAAATGTGAAATGTGAAATGTGAAATGTGAAATGTGAAATGTGAAATGTGAAATGTGAAATGTGAAATGTGAAATTCAGTCTAAATTCGGTCTAAATTCAGTCTAAATTCGGTCTAAATTCGGTCTAAATTCAGTCTAAATTCGGTCTAAATTCAGTCTAAATTCGGTCTAAATTCAGTCTAAATTCAGTCTAAATTCGGTCTAAATTCGGTCTAAATTCGGTCTAAATTCAGTCTAAATTCGGTCTAAATTCGGTCTAAATTCAGTCTAAATTCGGTCTAAATTCAGTCTAAATTCGGTCTAAATTCAGTCTAAATTCGGTCTAAATTCGGTCTAAATTCGGTCTAAATTCGGTCTAAATTCGGTCTAAATTCAGTCTAAATTCGGTCTAAATTCGGTCTAAATTCAGTCTAAATTCAGTCTAAATTCGGTCTAAATTCAGTCTAAATTCGGTCTAAATTCAGTCTAAATTCGGTCTAAATTCGGTCTAAATTCAGTCTAAATTCGGTCTAAATTCAGTCTAAATTCGGTCTAAATTCAGTCTAAATTCGGTCTAAATTCGGTCTAAATTCGGTTTAAATTAGGTCTAAATTCAGTCTAAATTCGGTCTAAATTCAGTCTAAATTCGGTCTAAATTCGGTCTAAATTCAGTCTAAATTCAGACTAAATTCGGTCTAAATTCGGTCTAAATTCGGTCTAAATTCAGTCTAAATACAGTCTAAATTCGGTCTAAATTCAGTCTAAATTCAGTCAGTGAAATGTGAAATGTGAAATGTGAAATGTGAAATGTGAAATGTGAAATGTGAAATGTGAAATGTGAAATGTGAAATGTGAAATGTGAAATGTGAAATGTGAAATGTGAAATGTGAAATGTGAAATGTGAAATGTGAAATTCAGTCTAAATTCGGTCTAAATTCGGTCTAAATTCGGTCTAAATTCAGTCTAAATTCGGTCTAAATTCGGTCTAAATTCAGTCTAAATTCAGTCTAAATTCGGTCTAAATTCGGTCTAAATTCAGTCTAAATTCGGTCTAAATTCAGTCTAAATTCAGTCTAAATTCGGTCTAAATTCAGTCTAAATTCAGTCTAAATGCGGTCTAAATTCGGTCTAAATTCAGTCTAAATTCAGTCTAAATTCGGTCTAAATTCAGTCTAAATTCAGTCTAAATTCGGTCTAAATTCGGTCTAAATTCAGTCTAAATTCGGTCTAAATTCAGTCTAAATTCGGTCTAAATTCAGTCTAAATTCAGTCTAAATTCGGTCTAAATTCGGTCTAAATTCGGTCTAAATTCAGTCTAAATTCAGTCTAAATTCGGTCTAAATTCAGTCTAAATTCAGTCTAAATTCGGTCTAAATTCAGTCTAAATTCAGTCTAAATTCGGTCTAAATTCGGTCTAAATTCGGTCTAAATTCGGTCTAAATTCGGTCTAAATTCAGTCTAAATTCGGTCTAAATTCAGTCTAAATTCAGTCTAAATTCGGTCTAAATTCGGTCTAAATTCAGTCTAAATTCAGTCTAAATTCGGTCTAAATTCGGTCTAAATTCGGTCTAAATTCAGTCTAAATTCAGTCTAAATTCGGTCTAAATTCGGTCTAAATTCGGTCTAAATTCGGTCTAAATTCGGTCTAAATTCGGTCTAAATTCAGTCTAAATTCAGTCAGTGAAATGTGAAATGTGAAATGTGAAATGTGAAATGTGAAATGTGAAATGTGAAATGTGAAATGTGAAATGTGAAATGTGAAATGTGAAATGTGAAATGTGAAATGTGAAATGTGAAATGTGAAATGTGAAATGTGAAATGTGAAATGTGAAATGTGAAATGTGAAATGTGAAATTCAGTCTAAATTCAGTCTAAATTCGGTCTAAATTCGGTCTAAATTCAGTCTAAATTCGGTCTAAATTCAGTCTAAATTCGGTCTAAATTCAGTCTAAATTCGGTTTAAATTCGGTCTAAATTCAGTCTAAATTCGGTCTAAATTCAGTCTAAATTCGGTCTAAATTCGGTCTAAATTCAGTCTAAATTCGGTCTAAATTCGGTCTAAATTCGGTCTAAATTCGGTCTAAATTCAGTCTAAATTCAGTCTAAATTCGGTCTAAATTCAGTCTAAATTCGGTCTAAATTCGGTCTAAATTCGGTCTAAATTCAGTCTAAATTCGGTCTAAATTCGGTCTAAATTCAGTCTAAATTCAGTCTAAATTCAGTCTAAATACAGTCTAAATTCGGTCTAAATTCAGTCTAAATTCAGTCAGTGAAATGTGAAATGTGAAATGTGAAATGTGAAATGTGAAATGTGAAATGTGAAATGTGAAATGTGAAATGTGAAATGTGAAATGTGAAATGTGAAATGTGAAATGTGAAATGTGAAATGTGAAATGTGAAATGTGAAATGTGAAATTCAGTCTAAATTCAGTCTAAATTCGGTCTAAATTCAGTCTAAATTCGGTCTAAATTCAGTCTAAATTCGGTCTAAATTCAGTCTAAATTCGGTCTAAATTCGGTCTAAATTCGGTCTAAATTCGGTCTAAATTCAGTCTAAATTCGGTCTAAATTCATTCTAAATTCAGTCTAAATTCGGTCTAAATTCAGTCTAAATTCAGTCTAAATGCGGTCTAAATTCGGTCTAAATTCAGTCTAAATTCAGTCTAAATTCGGTCTAAATTCAGTCTAAATGCGGTCTAAATTCGGTCTAAATTCAGTCTAAATTCAGTCTAAATTCGGTCTAAATTCAATCTAAATACAGTCTAAATTCGGTCTAAATTCAGTCTAAATTCAGTCAGTGAAATGTGAAATGTGAAATGTGAAATGTGAAATGTGAAATGTGAAATGTGAACTGTGAACTGTGAACTGTGAACTGTGAACTGTGAACTGTGAACTGTGAACTGTGAAATGTGAAATGTGAAATGTGAAATGTGAAATGTGAAATGTGAAATGTGAAATGTGAAATGTGAAATGTGAAATGTGAAATGTGAAATGTGAAATGTGAAATGTGAAATGTGAAACGTGAAATGTGAAATGTGAAATGTGAAATGTGAAATGTGAAATGTGAAATGTGAAATGTGAAATGTGAAATGTGAAATGTGAAATTCAGTCTAAATTCAGTCTAAATTCGGTCTAAATTCAGTCTAAATTCGGTCTAAATTCAGTCTAAATTCGGTCTAAATTCAGTCTAAATTCGGTCTAAATTCGGTCTAAATTCGGTCTAAATTCGGTCTAAATTCAGTCTAAATTCGGTCTAAATTCATTCTAAATTCAGTCTAAATTCGGTCTAAATTCAGTCTAAATTCAGTCTAAATGCGGTCTAAATTCGGTCTAAATTCAGTCTAAATTCAGTCTAAATTCGGTCTAAATTCAGTCTAAATGCGGTCTAAATTCGGTCTAAATTCAGTCTAAATTCAGTCTAAATTCGGTCTAAATTCAATCTAAATACAGTCTAAATTCGGTCAAAATTCAGTCTAAATTCAGTCAGTGAAATGTGAAATGTGAAATGTAAAATGTGAAATGTGAAATGTGAAATGTGAAATGTGAAATGTGAACTGTGAACTGTGAACTGTGAACTGTGAACTGTGAACTGTGAACTGTGAACTGTGAACTGTGAAATGTGAAATGTGAAATGTGAAATGTGAAATGTGAAATGTGAAATGTGAAATGTGAAATGTGAAATGTGAAATGTGAAATGTGAAATGTGAAATGTGAAATGTGAAATGTGAAATGTGAAATGTGAAATGTGAAATGTGAAATGTGAAATGTGAAATGTGAAATGTGAAATGTGAAATGTGAAATGTGAAATGTGAAATGTGAAATGTGAAATGTGAAATGTGAAATGTGAAATGTGAAATGTGAAATGTGAAATGTGAAATGTGAAATGTGAAATGTGAAATGTGAAATGTGAAATGTGAAATGTGAAATGTGAAATGTGAAATGTGAAATGTGAAATGTGAAATGTGAAATGTGAAATGTGAAATGTGAAATGTGAAATGTGAAATGTGAAATGTGAAATGTGAAATGTGAAATGTGAAATGTGAAATGTGAAATTCAGTCTAAATTCGGTCTAAATTCGGTCTAAATTCAGTCTAAATTCGGTCTAAATTCGGTCTAAATTCAGTCTAAATTCGGTCTAAATTCAGTCTAAATTCGGTCTAAATTCAGTCTAAATTCGGTTTAAATTCGGTCTAAATTCAGTCTAAATTCGGTCTAAATTCAGTCTAAATTCGGTCTAAATTCGGTCTAAATTCAGTCTAAATTCGGTCTAAATTCGGTCTAAATTCGGTCTAAATTCGGTCTAAATTCAGTCTAAATTCAGTCTAAATTCGGTCTAAATTCAGTCTAAATTCGGTCTAAATTCGGTCTAAATTCGGTCTAAATTCAGTCTAAATTCGGTCTAAATTCGGTCTAAATTCAGTCTAAATTCAGTCTAAATTCAGTCTAAATACAGTCTAAATTCGGTCTAAATTCAGTCTAAATTCAGTCAGTGAAATGTGAAATGTGAAATGTGAAATGTGAAATGTGAAATGTGAAATGTGAAATGTGAAATGTGAAATGTGAAATGTGAAATGTGAAATGTGAAATGTGAAATTCAGTCTAAATTCAGTCTAAATTCGGTCTAAATTCAGTCTAAATTCGGTCTAAATTCGGTCTAAATTCAGTCTAAATTCGGTCTAAATTCGGTCTAAATTCAGTCTAAATTCGGTCTAAATTCAGTCTAAATTCGGTCTAAATTCAGTCTAAATTCGGTTTAAATTCGGTCTAAATTCAGTCTAAATTCGGTCTAAATTCAGTCTAAATTCGGTCTAAATTCGGTCTAAATTCAGTCTAAATTCGGTCTAAATTCGGTCTAAATTCGGTCTAAATTCGGTCTAAATTCAGTCTAAATTCAGTCTAAATTCGGTCTAAATTCAGTCTAAATTCGGTCTAAATTCGGTCTAAATTCGGTCTAAATTCAGTCTAAATTCGGTCTAAATTCGGTCTAAATTCAGTCTAAATTCAGTCTAAATTCAGTCTAAATACAGTCTAAATTCGGTCTAAATTCAGTCTAAATTCAGTCAGTGAAATGTGAAATGTGAAATGTGAAATGTGAAATGTGAAATGTGAAATGTGAAATGTGAAATGTGAAATGTGAAATGTGAAATGTGAAATGTGAAATGTGAAATGTGAAATGTGAAATGTGAAATGTGAAATGTGAAATTCAGTCTAAATTCAGTCTAAATTCGGTCTAAATTCAGTCTAAATTCGGTCTAAATTCAGTCTAAATTCGGTCTAAATTCAGTCTAAATTCGGTCTAAATTCGGTCTAAATTCGGTCTAAATTCGGTCTAAATTCAGTCTAAATTCGGTCTAAATTCAGTCTAAATTCAGTCTAAATTCGGTCTAAATTCAGTCTAAATTCAGTCTAAATGCGGTCTAAATTCGGTCTAAATTCAGTCTAAATTCAGTCTAAATTCGGTCTAAATTCAGTCTAAATGCGGTCTAAATTCGGTCTAAATTCAGTCTAAATTCAGTCTAAATTCGGTCTAAATTCAGTCTAAATACAGTCTAAATTCGGTCTAAATTCAGTCTAAATTCAGTCAGTGAAATGTGAAATGTGAAATGTGAAATGTGAACTGTGAACTGTGAAATGTGAACTGTGAACTGTGAACTGTGAAATGTGAAATGTGAAATGTGAAATGTGAAATGTGAAATGTGAAATGTGAAATGTGAAATGTGAAATGTGAAATGTGAAATGTGAAATGTGAAATGTGAAATGTGAAATGTGAAATGTGAAATGTGAAATGTGAAATGTGAAATGTGAAATGTGAAATGTGAAATGTGAAATGTGAAATGTGAAATGTGAAATGTGAAATGTGAAATGTGAAATGTGAAATGTGAAATGTGAAATGTGAAATGTGAAATGTGAAATGTGAAATGTGAAATGTGAAATGTGAAATGTGAAATGTGAAATGTGAAATGTGAAATGTGAAATGTGAAATGTGAAATTCAGTCTAAATTCGGTCTAAATTCAGTCTAAATTCGGTCTAAATTCAGTCTAAATTCAGTCTAAATTCAGTCTAAATTCAGTCTAAATTCGGTCTAAATTCGGTCTAAATTCGGTCTAAATTCGGTCTAAATTCAGTCTAAATTCGGTCTAAATTCAGTCTAAATTCAGTCTAAATTCGGTCTAAATTCAGTCTAAATTCGGTCTAAATTCGGTCTAAATTCGGTCTAAATTCGGTCTAAATTCAGTCTAAATTCGGTCTAAATTCAGTCTAAATTCAGTCTAAATTCGGTCTAAATTCAGTCTAAATTCAGTCTAAATGCGGTCTAAATTCGGTCTAAATTCAGTCTAAATTCAGTCTAAATTCGGTCTAAATTCAGTCTAAATGCGGTCTAAATTCGGTCTAAATTCAGTCTAAATTCAGTCTAAATTCGGTCTAAATTCAGTCTAAATACAGTCTAAATTCGGTCTAAATTCGGTCTAAATTCAGTCTAAATTCAGTCAGTGAAATGTGAAATGTGAAATGTGAAATGTGAAATGTGAAATGTGAAATGTGAAATGTGAAATGTGAAATGTGAAATGTGAAATGTGAAATGTGAAATGTGAAATGTGAAATGTGAAATGTGAAATGTGAAATGTGAAATGTGAAATGTGAAATGTGAAATGTGAAATGTGAAATGTGAAATGTGAAATGTGAAATGTGAAATGTGAAATGTGAAATGTGAAATGTGAAATGTGAAATGTGAAATGTGAAATGTGAAATGTGAAATGTGAAATGTGAAATGTGAAATGTGAAATGTGAAATGTGAAATGTGAAATGTGAAATGTGAAATGTGAAATGTGAAATGTGAAATTCAGTCTAAATTCAGTCTAAATTCGGTCTAAATTCAGTCTAAATTCGGTCTAAATTCAGTCTAAATTCGGTCTAAATTCAGTCTAAATTCGGTCTAAATTCGGTCTAAATTTGGTCTAAATTCGGTCTAAATTCAGTCTAAATTCGGTCTAAATTCAGTCTAAATTCAGTCTAAATTCGGTCTAAATTCAGTCTAAATTCAGTCTAAATGCGGTCTAAATTCGGTCTAAATTCAGTCTAAATTCAGTCTAAATTCGGTCTAAATTCAGTCTAAATGCGGTCTAAATTCGGTCTAAATTCAGTCTAAATTCAGTCTAAATTCGGTCTAAATTCAGTCTAAATGCGGTCTAAATTCGGTCTAAATTCAGTCTAAATACAGTCTAAATTCGGTCTAAATTCGGTCTAAATTCAGTCTAAATTCAGTCAGTGAAATGTGAAATGTGAAATGTGAAATGTGAAATGTGAAATGTGAAATGTGAAATGTGAAATGTGAAATGTGAAATGTGAAATGTGAAATGTGAACTGTGAACTGTGAAATGTGAAATGTGAAATGTGAAATGTGAAATGTGAAATGTGAAATGTGAAATGTGAAATGTGAAATGTGAACTGTGAACTGTGAAATGTGAAATGTGAAATGTGAAATGTGAAATGTGAAATGTGAAATGTGAAATGTGAAATGTGAAATGTGAAATGTGAAATGTGAAATGTGAAATGTGAAATGTGAAATGTGAAATGTGAAATGTGAAATGTGAAATGTGAAATGTGAAATGTAAAATGTGAAATGTGAAATTCAGTCTAAATTCAGTATAAATTCGGTCTAAATTCAGTCTAAATTCGGTCTAAATTCAGTCTAAATTCGGTCTAAATTCAGTCTAAATTCGGTCTAAATTCGGTCTAAATTCAGTCTAAATTCAGTCTAAATGCGTTCTAAATTCGGTCTAAATTCAGTCTAAATTCAGTCTAAATTCAGTCTAAATGCGTTCTAAATTCGGTCTAAATTCAGTCTAAATTCAGTCTAAATGCGTTCTAAATTCGGTCTAAATTCAGTCTAAATTCAGTCTAAATTCGGTCTAAATTCAGTCTAAATACAGTCTAAATTCGGTCTAAATTCAGTCTAAATTCAGTCAGTGAAATGTGAAATGTGAAATGTGAAATGTGAAATGTGAAATGTGAAATGTGAAATGTGAACTGTGAACTGTGAACTGTGAACTGTGAAATGTGAAATGTGAAATGTGAAATGTGAAATGTGAAATGTGAAATGTGAAATGTGAAATGTGAAATGTGAAATGTGAAATGTGAAATGTGAAATGTGAAATGTGAAATGTGAAATGTGAAATGTGAAATGTGAAATGTGAAATGTGAAATGTGAAATGTGAAATGTGAAATGTGAAATGTGAAATGTGAAATGTGAAATGTGAAATGTGAAATGTGAAATGTGAAATGTGAAATGTGAAATGTGAAATGTGAAATGTGAAATGTGAAATGTGAAATGTGAAATGTGAAATGTGAAATGTGAAATGTGAAATGTGAAATGTGAAATGTGAAATGTGTAATGTGAAATGTGAAATGTGAAATGTGAAATGTGAAATGTGAAATTCAGTCTAAATTCAGTCTAAATTCGGTCTAAATTCAGTCTAAATTCGGTCTAAATTCAGTCTAAATTCGGTCTAAATTCAGTCTAAATTCGGTCTAAATTCGGTCTAAATTCGGTCTAAATTCGGTCTAAATTCAGTCTAAATTCGGTCTAAATTCAGTCTAAATTCAGTCTAAATTCGGTCTAAATTCAGTCTAAATTCAGTCTAAATGCGGTCTAAATTCGGTCTAAATTCAGTCTAAATTCAGTCTAAATTCGGTCTAAATTCAGTCTAAATTCGGTCTAAATTCAGTCTAAATACAGTCTAAATTCGGTCTAAATTCAGTCTAAATTCAGTCAGTGAAATGTGAAATGTGAAATGTGAAATGTGAAATGTGAAATGTGAAATGTGAAATGTGAAATGTGAAATGTGAAATGTGAAATGTGAAATGTGAAATGTGAAATGTGAAATGTGAAATGTGAAATGTGAAATGTGAAATTCAGTCTAAATTCAGTCTAAATTCGGTCTAAATTCAGTCTAAATTCGGTCTAAATTCAGTCTAAATTCGGTCTAAATTCAGTCTAAATACAGTCTAAATTCGGTCTAAATTCGGTCTAAATTCGGTCTAAATTCAGTCTAAATTCGGTCTAAATTCAGTCTAAATTCAGTCTAAATTCGGTCTAAATTCAGTCTAAATTCAGTCTAAATGCGGTCTAAATTCGGTCTAAATTCAGTCTAAATTCAGTCTAAATGCGGTCTAAATTCGGTCTAAATTCAGTCTAAATTCAGTCTAAATTCGGTCTAAATTCAGTCTAAATACAGTCTAAATTCGGTCTAAATTCAGTCTAAATTCAGTCAGTGAAATGTGAAATGTGAAATGTGAAATGTGAAATGTGAAATGTGAAATGTGAAATGTGAAATGTGAAATGTGAAATGTGAAATGTGAAATGTGAAATGTGAAATGTGAAATGTGAAATGTGAAATGTGAAATGTGAAATGTGAAATGTGAAATGTGAAATGTGAAATGTGAAATGTGAAATGTGAAATGTGAAATGTGAAATGTGAAATGTGAAATGTGAAATGTGAAATGTGAAATGTGAAATGTGAAATGTGAAATGTGAAATGTGAAATTCAGTCTAAATTCAGTCTAAATTCGGTCTAAATTCAGTCTAAATTCGGTCTAAATTCAGTCTAAATTCGGTCTAAATTCAGTCTAAATTCGGTCTAAATTCGGTCTAAATTCGGTCTAAATTCGGTCTAAATTCAGTCTAAATTCGGTCTAAATTCAGTCTAAATGCGGTCTAAATTCGGTCTAAATTCAGTCTAAATTCAGTCTAAATTCGGTCTAAATTCAGTCTAAATGCGGTCTAAATTCGGTCTAAATTCAGTCTAAATTCAGTCTAAATTCGGTCTAAATTCAGTCTAAATACAGTCTAAATTCGGTCTAAATTCAGTCTAAATTCAGTCAGTGAAATGTGAAATGTGAAATGTGAAATGTGAAATGTGAAATGTGAAATGTGAAATGTGAAATGTGAAATGTGAACTGTGAACTGTGAAATGTGAAATGTGAAATGTGAAATGTGAAATGTGAAATGTGAAATGTGAAATGTGAAATGTGAAATGTGAAATGTGAAATGTGAAATGTGAAATGTGAAATGTGAAATGTGAAATGTGAAATGTGAAATGTGAAATGTGAAATGTGAAATGTGAAATGTGAAATGTGAAATGTGAAATGTGAAATGTGAAATTCAGTCTAAATTCAGTCTAAATTCGGTCTAAATTCAGTCTAAATTCGGTCTAAATTCAGTCTAAATTCGGTCTAAATTCAGTCTAAATTCGGTCTAAATTCGGTCTAAATTCGGTCTAAATTCGGTCTAAATTCAGTCTAAATTCGGTCTAAATTCAGTCTAAATGCGGTCTAAATTCGGTCTAAATTCAGTCTAAATTCAGTCTAAATTCGGTCTAAATTCAGTCTAAATGCGGTCTAAATTCGGTCTAAATTCAGTCTAAATTCAGTCTAAATTCGGTCTAAATTCAGTCTAAATACAGTCTAAATTCGGTCTAAATTCAGTCTAAATTCAGTCAGTGAAATGTGAAATGTGAAATGTGAAATGTGAAATGTGAAATGTGAAATGTGAAATGTGAAATGTGAAATGTGAAATGTGAAATGTGAAATGTGAAATGTGAAATGTGAAATGTGAAATGTGAACTGTGAACTGTGAAATGTGAAATGTGAAATGTGAAATGTGAAATGTGAAATGTGAAATGTGAAATGTGAAATGTGAAATGTGAAATGTGAAATGTGAAATGTGAAATGTGAAATGTGAAATGTGAAATGTGAAATGTGAAATGTGAAATGTGAAATGTGAAATGTGAAATGTGAAATGTGAAATGTGAAATGTGAAATTCAGTCTAAATTCGGTCTAAATTCAGTCTAAATTCGGTCTAAATTCGGTCTAAATTCAGTCTAAATTCGGTCTAAATTCAGTCTAAATTCGGTCTAAATTCAGTCTAAATTCAGTCTAAATTCGGTCTAAATTCGGTCTAAATTCGGTCTAAATTCAGTCTAAATTCGGTCTAAATTCGGTCTAAATTCAGTCTAAATTCGGTCTAAATTCAGTCTAAATTCGGTCTAAATTCAGTCTAAATTCGGTCTAAATTCGGTCTAAATTCGGTCTAAATTCGGTCTAAATTCGGTCTAAATTCAGTCTAAATTCGGTCTAAATTCGGTCTAAATTCAGTCTAAATTCAGTCTAAATTCGGTCTAAATTCAGTCTAAATTCGGTCTAAATTCAGTCTAAATTCGGTCTAAATTCGGTCTAAATTCAGTCTAAATTCGGTCTAAATTCAGTCTAAATTCGGTCTAAATTCAGTCTAAATTCGGTCTAAATTCGGTCTAAATTCGGTTTAAATTAGGTCTAAATTCAGTCTAAATTCGGTCTAAATTCAGTCTAAATTCGGTCTAAATTCGGTCTAAATTCAGTCTAAATTCAGACTAAATTCGGTCTAAATTCGGTCTAAATTCGGTCTAAATTCAGTCTAAATACAGTCTAAATTCGGTCTAAATTCAGTCTAAATTCAGTCAGTGAAATGTGAAATGTGAAATGTGAAATGTGAAATGTGAAATGTGAAATGTGAAATGTGAAATGTGAAATGTGAAATGTGAAATGTGAAATGTGAAATGTGAAATGTGAAATGTGAAATGTGAAATGTGAAATGTGAAATTCAGTCTAAATTCGGTCTAAATTCGGTCTAAATTCGGTCTAAATTCAGTCTAAATTCGGTCTAAATTCGGTCTAAATTCAGTCTAAATTCAGTCTAAATTCGGTCTAAATTCGGTCTAAATTCAGTCTAAATTCGGTCTAAATTCAGTCTAAATTCAGTCTAAATTCGGTCTAAATTCAGTCTAAATTCAGTCTAAATGCGGTCTAAATTCGGTCTAAATTCAGTCTAAATTCAGTCTAAATTCGGTCTAAATTCAGTCTAAATACAGTCTAAATTCGGTCTAAATTCAGTCTAAATTCAGTCAGTGAAATGTGAAATGTGAAATGTGAAATGTGAAATGTGAAAGGTGAAATGTGAAATGTGAAATGTGAAATGTGAAATGTGAAATGTGAAATGTGAAATTTGAAATTTGAAATGTGAAATGTGAAATGTGAAATGTGAAATGTGAAATGTGAAATGTGAAATGTGAAATGTGAAATGTGAAATGTGAAATGTGAAATGTGAAATGTGAAATGTGAAATGTAAATTCGGTCTAAATTCGGTCTAAATTCGGTCTAAATTCAGTCTAAATTCAGTCTAAATTCGGTCTAAATTCAGTCTAAATTCGGTCTAAATTCGGTCTAAATTCAGACTAAATTCGGTCTAAATTCGGTCTAAATTCAGTCTAAATTCGGTCTAAATTCGGTCTAAATTCGGTTTAAATTAGGTCTAAATTCGGTCTAAATTCAGTCTAAATTCAGTCTAAATTCGGTCTAAATTCGGTCTAAATTCAGTCTAAATTCGGTCTAAATTCAGTCTAAATTCGGTCTAAATTCAGTCTAAATTCAGTCTAAATTCGGTCTAAATTCGGTCTAAATTCGGTCTAAATTCAGTCTAAATTCGGTCTAAATTCGGTCTAAATTCAGTCTAAATTCGGTCTAAATTCAGTCTAAATTCGGTCTAAATTCAGTCTAAATTCGGTCTAAATTCGGTCTAAATTCGGTCTAAATTCGGTCTAAATTCAGTCTAAATTCGGTCTAAATTCGGTCTAAATTCAGTCTAAATTCAGTCTAAATTCGGTCTAAATTCAGTCTAAATTCGGTCTAAATTCAGTCTAAATTCGGTCTAAATTCGGTCTAAATTCAGTCTAAATTCGGTCTAAATTCAGTCTAAATTCGGTCTAAATTCAGTCTAAATTCGGTCTAAATTCGGTCTAAATTCGGTTTAAATTAGGTCTAAATTCAGTCTAAATTCGGTCTAAATTCAGTCTAAATTCGGTCTAAATTCGGTCTAAATTCAGTCTAAATTCAGACTAAATTCGGTCTAAATTCGGTCTAAATTCAGTCTAAATTCGGTCTAAATTCGGTCTAAATTCGGTTTAAATTAGGTCTAAATTCGGTCTAAATTCAGTCTAAATTCAGTCTAAATTCGGTCTAAATTCGGTCTAAATTCAGTCTAAATTCGGTCTAAATTCAGTCTAAATTCGGTCTAAATTCAGTCTAAATTCAGTCTAAATTCGGTCTAAATGCGGTCTAAATTCGGTCTAAATTCAGTCTAAATTCAGTCTAAATTCGGTCTAAATTCAGTCTAAATACAGTCTAAATTCGGTCTAAATTCAGTCTAAATTCAGTCAGTGAAATGTGAAATGTGAAATGTGAAATGTGAAATGTGAAATGTGAAATGTGAAATGTGAAATGTGAAATGTGAAATGTGAAATGTGAAATGTGAAATGTGAAATGTGAAATGTGAAATGTGAAATGTGAAATGTGAAATGTGAACTGTGAACTGTGAACTGTGAAATGTGAAATGTGAAATGTGAAATGTGAAATGTGAAATGTGAAATGTGAAATGTGAAATGTGAAATGTGAAATGTGAAATGTGAAATGTGAAATGTGAAATGTGAAATGTGAAATGTGAAATGTGAAATGTGAAATGTGAAATGTGAAATGTGAAATGTGAAATGTGAAATGTGAACTGTGAACTGTGAACTGTGAAATGTGAAATGTGAAATGTGAAATGTGAAATGTGAAATGTGAAATGTGAAATGTGAAATGTGAAATGTGAAATGTGAAATGTGAAATGTGAAATGTGAAATGTGAAATGTGAAATGTGAAATGTGAAATGTGAAATGTGAAATGTGAAATGTGAAATGTGAAATGTGAAATGTGAAATGTGAAATGTGAAATTCAGTCTAAATTCGGTCTAAATTCAGTCTAAATTCGGTCTAAATTCGGTCTAAATTCAGTCTAAATTCGGTCTAAATTCAGTCTAAATTCGGTCTAAATTCAGTCTAAATTCAGTCTAAATTCGGTCTAAATTCGGTCTAAATTCGGTCTAAATTCAGTCTAAATTCGGTCTAAATTCGGTCTAAATTCAGTCTAAATTCGGTCTAAATTCAGTCTAAATTCGGTCTAAATTCAGTCTAAATTCGGTCTAAATTCGGTCTAAATTCGGTCTAAATTCGGTCTAAATTCGGTCTAAATTCAGTCTAAATTCGGTCTAAATTCGGTCTAAATTCAGTCTAAATTCAGTCTAAATTCGGTCTAAATTCAGTCTAAATTCGGTCTAAATTCAGTCTAAATTCGGTCTAAATTCGGTCTAAATTCAGTCTAAATTCGGTCTAAATTCAGTCTAAATTCGGTCTAAATTCAGTCTAAATTCGGTCTAAATTCGGTCTAAATTCGGTTTAAATTAGGTCTAAATTCAGTCTAAATTCGGTCTAAATTCAGTCTAAATTCGGTCTAAATTCGGTCTAAATTCAGTCTAAATTCAGACTAAATTCGGTCTAAATTCGGTCTAAATTCGGTCTAAATTCAGTCTAAATACAGTCTAAATTCGGTCTAAATTCAGTCTAAATTCAGTCAGTGAAATGTGAAATGTGAAATGTGAAATGTGAAATGTGAAATGTGAAATGTGAAATGTGAAATGTGAAATGTGAAATGTGAAATGTGAAATGTGAAATGTGAAATGTGAAATGTGAAATGTGAAATGTGAAATGTGAAATTCAGTCTAAATTCGGTCTAAATTCGGTCTAAATTCGGTCTAAATTCAGTCTAAATTCGGTCTAAATTCGGTCTAAATTCAGTCTAAATTCAGTCTAAATTCGGTCTAAATTCGGTCTAAATTCAGTCTAAATTCGGTCTAAATTCAGTCTAAATTCAGTCTAAATTCGGTCTAAATTCAGTCTAAATTCAGTCTAAATGCGGTCTAAATTCGGTCTAAATTCAGTCTAAATTCAGTCTAAATTCGGTCTAAATTCAGTCTAAATACAGTCTAAATTCGGTCTAAATTCAGTCTAAATTCAGTCAGTGAAATGTGAAATGTGAAATGTGAAATGTGAAATGTGAAAGGTGAAATGTGAAATGTGAAATGTGAAATGTGAAATGTGAAATGTGAAATGTGAAATGTGAAATTTGAAATTTGAAATGTGAAATGTGAAATGTGAAATGTGAAATGTGAAATGTGAAATGTGAAATGTGAAATGTGAAATGTGAAATGTGAAATGTGAAATGTGAAATGTGAAATGTGAAATGTAAATTCGGTCTAAATTCGGTCTAAATTCGGTCTAAATTCAGTCTAAATTCAGTCTAAATTCGGTCTAAATTCAGTCTAAATTCGGTCTAAATTCGGTCTAAATTCAGACTAAATTCGGTCTAAATTCGGTCTAAATTCAGTCTAAATTCGGTCTAAATTCGGTCTAAATTCGGTTTAAATTAGGTCTAAATTCGGTCTAAATTCAGTCTAAATTCAGTCTAAATTCGGTCTAAATTCGGTCTAAATTCAGTCTAAATTCGGTCTAAATTCAGTCTAAATTCGGTCTAAATTCAGTCTAAATTCAGTCTAAATTCGGTCTAAATTCGGTCTAAATTCGGTCTAAATTCAGTCTAAATTCGGTCTAAATTCGGTCTAAATTCAGTCTAAATTCGGTCTAAATTCAGTCTAAATTCGGTCTAAATTCAGTCTAAATTCGGTCTAAATTCGGTCTAAATTCGGTCTAAATTCGGTCTAAATTCAGTCTAAATTCGGTCTAAATTCGGTCTAAATTCAGTCTAAATTCAGTCTAAATTCGGTCTAAATTCAGTCTAAATTCGGTCTAAATTCAGTCTAAATTCGGTCTAAATTCGGTCTAAATTCAGTCTAAATTCGGTCTAAATTCAGTCTAAATTCGGTCTAAATTCAGTCTAAATTCGGTCTAAATTCGGTCTAAATTCGGTTTAAATTAGGTCTAAATTCAGTCTAAATTCGGTCTAAATTCAGTCTAAATTCGGTCTAAATTCGGTCTAAATTCAGTCTAAATTCAGACTAAATTCGGTCTAAATTCGGTCTAAATTCAGTCTAAATTCGGTCTAAATTCGGTCTAAATTCGGTTTAAATTAGGTCTAAATTCGGTCTAAATTCAGTCTAAATTCAGTCTAAATTCGGTCTAAATTCGGTCTAAATTCAGTCTAAATTCGGTCTAAATTCAGTCTAAATTCGGTCTAAATTCAGTCTAAATTCAGTCTAAATTCGGTCTAAATTCGGTCTAAATTCGGTCTAAATTCAGTCTAAATTCGGTCTAAATTCGGTCTAAATTCAGTCTAAATTCGGTCTAAATTCAGTCTAAATTCGGTCTAAATTCAGTCTAAATTCGGTCTAAATTCGGTCTAAATTCGGTCTAAATTCGGTCTAAATTCGGTCTAAATTCAGTCTAAATTCGGTCTAAATTCGGTCTAAATTCAGTCTAAATTCAGTCTAAATTCGGTCTAAATTCAGTCTAAATTCGGTCTAAATTCAGTCTAAATTCGGTCTAAATTCGGTCTAAATTCAGTCTAAATTCGGTCTAAATTCAGTCTAAATTCGGTCTAAATTCAGTCTAAATTCGGTCTAAATTCGGTCTAAATTCGGTCTAAATTCGGTCTAAATTCGGTCTAAATTCAGTCTAAATTCGGTCTAAATTCGGTCTAAATTCGGTCTAAATTCGGTCTAAATTCGGTCTAAATTCGGTCTAAATTCAGTCTAAATTCAGTCTAAATTCGGTCTAAATTCAGTCTAAATTCAGTCTAAATTCGGTCTAAATTCAGTCTAAATTCAGTCTAAATTCGGTCTAAATTCGGTCTAAATTCGGTCTAAATTCGGTCTAAATTCGGTCTAAATTCAGTCTAAATTCGGTCTAAATTCAGTCTAAATTCAGTCTAAATTCGGTCTAAATTCAGTCTAAATTCGGTCTAAATTTGGTCTAAATTCAGTCTAAATTCGGTCTAAATTCGGTCTAAATTCGGTCTAAATTCAGTCTAAATTCGGTCTAAATTCAGTCTAAATTCGGTCTAAATTCGGTCTAAATTCGGTCTAAATTCGGTCTAAATTTGGTATAAAATCGGTCTAAATTCAGTCTAAATTCGGTCTAAATTCGGTCTAAATTCGGTCTAAATTCGGTCTAAATTCGGTCTAAATTCAGTCTAAATTCAGTCTAAATTCGGTCTAAATTCAGTCTAAATTCAGTCTAAATTCGGTCTAAATTCAGTCTAAATTCAGTCTAAATTCGGTCTAAATTCAGTCTAAATTCGGTCTAAATTCGGTCTAAATTCAGTCTAAATTCGGTCTAAATTCGGTCTAAATTCAGTCTAAATTCGGTCTAAATTCGGTCTAAATTCAGTCTAAATTCGGTCTAAATTCAGTCTAAATTCGGTCTAAATTCGGTCTAAATTCAGTCTAAATTCGGTCTAAATTCGGTCTAAATTCAGTCTAAATTCAGTCTAAATTCGGTCTAAATTCGGTCTAAATTCGGTCTAAATTCAGTCTAAATTCAGTCTAAATTCGGTCTAAATTCGGTCTAAATTCGGTCTAAATTCGGTCTAAATTCGGTCTAAATTCGGTCTAAATTCGGTCTAAATTCGGTCTAAATTCAGTCTAAATTCAGTCTAAATTCGGTCTAAATTCAGTCTAAATTCGGTCTAAATTCGGTCTAAATTCAGTCTAAATTCAGTCTAAATTCGGTCTAAATTCGGTCTAAATTCAGTCTAAATTCGGTCTAAATTCGGTCTAAATTCAGTCTAAATTCGGTCTAAATTCGGTCTAAATTCAGTCTAAATTCGGTCTAAATTCAGTCTAAATTCGGTCTAAATTCGGTCTAAATTCGGTCTAAATTCAGTCTAAATTCGGTCTAAATTCGGTCTAAATTCGGTCTAAATTCAGTCTAAATTCGGTCTACTTTAGCGACAGCGCAATTTAACAGATAATTCTCACTAGAAAGAAAAAAACTTCTTCTTTTCCAGGATTCTGAATCTCCAAAGATCCCCGTGCGAACAGGGCTTTATATAATATAATTCTAAAACTATTAAACCATATGTAAAAAGAACTATGAGACTGTGAGCTCAGCATATCAAATCCACGGTATTACCACACTCTGAATCCACAGAGGCAAAGGAATTCTCGAAATCCATATACTAACTACAGTGGGTTATTTCACGGCTCAATAGAGTAAAGTAATGGGCAAACGATAAGTTTAAACTCACAACTCATCTACCACGAAAGCCTGCAATAATACACCCAATATGCTCTCACATATCGTACTGTGTCATACCTAACTGGACTGAAGTCCGATGCACCAATTAACACGACAATTAACTTCATCAACAGTATACGATCTATCTTTTACCAATGATTAAACACAACTGACAGCTAGATCCATTTATAAACTGCATTACCTAATAGAAGATAATAATTATTATTGTATTTGTAAACACCAATTAAATTTAATGTTAATGTTATGCTCAACCTATAACCGTTTGCAAAATAAACACAATTACTCATCTTGGATGTGGCAGACTCACATTGATATAAATGTATATTTACCGTGCGTGCGGTTACAAGCCGTCAACTCACGGATACTCATGGTTATTAGTAGAGAGTACAACACAGGGAAGATGTTTGTGCATTTACGCGAGCGTATACCTGGCTGAATTTGAACCTGAGTCGTCAGATCCACAGTCGATCGCCTTAGCGTACTCAGCAATCAGCCACTTTAAATCGAAGCATGAGTAATTTATTATATATTCAATATTGTTTCATATAAAATGGAAAAAAATTAATATAATTTCAAGTTATATCATTTATGTGCGTGTATAAAATATTATTTACATATAATAATAAATAGGTACCTACATACAATTAATAGATATAACACTTGTTTATAGCCTTTCCTCATTATCGAGGGCATTTTATCTAGAGAGTGTTGAACCTAATCTTGAAATGGCCACACAGATGTGATCCATACTTAATAAATGATTTTGATTTTCTATTAACGCATGTAAATTGTAAATAAATCTGCTGATTGATAGTTTCAATAAATATAGCGTATATATTAAATAGACCAGGAAAAGTAGTACTATTTTAGACCGAATAACTAAATTTTAAAATACAGCACCGATTTGAATGCGGTTTGTGCAATGTGTTCAGAAACACGATAGAAAAAAGTCTACATCTGATCTATAACGGGAGAAGTCGGGAATGCACTCTGGTTGCATAAAATGCATCTGAAAATGCATAATTTTTCAAAATGACTAAATTGACAAAAAGCGGTCAAATTCGTTACTCGGGAGTTTTTGGACAATATACCTGTAACAGTTTTTCAAAAAAATTAACAGTTAAGTCGAAATAATTAAAATAAAAAATTATCCGTTCCAAATATTTGGCTCTTTTGAAAATCACCAACCATATCAAAATAACTACAAATTAAACTGTCAAAATCAAACTTAACCTCTGTGTTTTTTTATACTTTTTATTTGAAACTTATTTAAACATTAAATAATGACTGAAATATTATCGTTATTATCGTTACCACAAAAGAAACATTATAGACAAAGTGCTCATTTAAATCCAGTTACTGATCATTGTATACACAAGTCCGTATTAAATAATAGTAGATGTTTTTAAACACTTTTAAACAAATATAATGAATAGAGTTTTCTAATTAAAGTCTTTATATAAATATAATAAAACACGTAATAAATAGAACAAATAGAGTACGGCGAACGTATTTGCTAACCATTTATTATCAAACTGTAAATTTTCGACCAATTTCGTGAGATGAAAAATTAAAAATTACATATTTTGTTTTGCTATAGTTGGTAACACTGTCTATTAATGATTATGGCAATGCTGCCAAATATATTTCAAAAAATTTATTTTAATCAAAAATCAATAACGAAATCATTATTTTTAAGAAAAAGTTATAGAACGGGAGCTCGTGATAGGTGATGGTCACCGATTTCATGCTGCATCCTTTTGGAGGATAGAATATCGACTTTATGACAACAAAGAAAAGCAGGTATTTAATCTAATATGACAGTAACAGTAGTTGATCGTGGCGCCAACTGGTCGACAAATATTGGAACTTGTTTATTGATTTTATCTTTCATTTTCTATTTACGCATGTAATTCAAAATGTAAATATATCATAAATTGTAAAAAAATCTGTTGATTAATAATCTAATCAGTTTTCTGAAATATTTAACAGTTTAGTCGAAATAATTAAAATAAAAAATTTATCCGTTCCAAATAGTTGGCACCAAACAGTGATACCAGTTCACTCATAACAAAATAACTAAATATTAAACTGTCAAAATCAAACAACCATGTTATTTTTTCAAACTTTTTATTTGCAACTTATTTAAACATTAAAATAATGACGGAAATATTATCGTTACCACAAAAGAAACATTATAGACAACGTGCTCATTTAAATCCAGTCATTGTATACAATAGTGCGTATTAAATAATAGAATTTTTTAAATAATTTTAAACTATAGATCCCGGGCGCCGGGCATGTCATTTTATTTATTCTAGCCAAAGTCTTCGTTCAACCAATAAAACCATGTAATCAGTTGTAATTATCTACAAAATATAAAACACGAGAAGTTAGTTAGCAATATAGAAAGAAAACAAATAGAATTTGAAGATATGGAAATACGTGTGAAAGTACTCGTATCAGCCTATGTAATTGATTGTACAGCTTCCTTATCACAGAATCCTGGACAATATCAAAATAGCATGTCTACGAACTAATGCTATGAAATATCTACCAAACTATTTTCATAAAAGTCAAGTACGTATTAATCACATTGTTGCATACTGCAATTATTAAGTTATTCTAATTGTTTACAGTTGACGAAAATGTTTTTCTTGTATCCGGATTACCGCTTTAAGAAAGCGAAACACAAATGGCGTATAGTTAATAAGTTTTTATTAGCAAAGTTTACTTTTATCTGAAGGTGAAATCTTCTTGTGAATTCTTTCAGATATCTTTGTGAAAATTGGTATAGATAAGTTTTTAAACACAAAGAATGCAATCGTGAAGGAAATAATTTTCATCTTATTTATTTTTTGCGATGAAATATACACTCATTCTTAATATACAAAAGTTCAGCTGTAAAACTAAATCATAAACGTTTGATGTAATAAATGAGAAAGCAGACGATAATAAGTTTAAATATTCTGGTGCACTGGTATAGAGATTTATGAACAATATGAAACATAGCTAAGCTAGTCATAAATTATTAAACTATTTTTCTCGTTATAACCGGGGTGTTGGACATTGTCACTTTAATAAGTTGTTACAAGTACTGTATGCACCTCTTTAATCCTAAATTTTGAAGAAAAGTATTCCAAGAGACATTAGTGTACTCGTGTACCCCGTAATAATAGCTTAATTAATGCACAATCAGTTTAAACAGAAAATTTAAACGTATTTTGCAACTGGTAGTTTTTAAGTGTTGCTCGAGATTTTAGTTGCGTCTCAAAAACAATCACAAAAACAGTGCGAAGTGCCAGGAGCCAGTGTTGTCTTAACAAAGTCCACTTTTTAATTTTTAGTAATGGTTTTATATTTCCTTATAATGGATAATATGCTTGTGAAAAATTAAATGTTCTCTTTCTCTTTCGTTTTTTATACATCCTACGTGCAAACTTATATTATTTTTTAATTTTAAAAATAAACAAATTAAATGTATAGAAATAGATCTATAAAAGGTAAAAATCATATGACGACAAATAATTACTACTTACGAAGTACTATTACAAAAATATTACAATAACTAGACACGCTGACACGAATGTATTAAAATTGTCAACATTTTTTTGACATAAATCAATTGCACTTTCAAATATTATACTGCCAACTTAAAAATAAATATTCTTAACTACGGGTTAACAAACTATAACTCAAAATTGTTTTGAAAAACGATATTGTTTCTAATCATAAGTTAACTTACAAGTTAGAGTTAAGTAAGTTTGAGTTTTAACAACTGTCGGTAAAAATTATTATTCTAGTAGGTGATGCCACGATGATGCCTTTATTTAGCACACCTAGTTGACATATGCAACGTTGACATATATACGTGTAAAAAGTTGATCCACTTTAAACGGTCCGGTTGCATGGGAGTGCACTCACCGTATTTGTATTATACATTCGTGCTTTATACACTGTTATTTGATGAATTTAGTTTACAAGAATCAGTATCCAGTTAGCTTGAATATTAAAAGTCCTGAAGTTCTTAAATCTGTATTTATTGATCAAAAATCTGATTGTATTTTTCTCATTCTGTGGCAGCCGTCAGTTTATCAATATGGACAAGTTGTTAATTTTTCCTAAAAATTTTCACAACATTATTTTTGTGTTTTAACAACGATATTTTAGTACACCAACAATACATTAAGTTAATAAATGTAGAGTACCTAAATAGACTATTAAGGTACTCTAAATAAATTTGAATATAACTTTTCTGACATAATGTTAATCAATCTATAGAATGAACATTTCCTTAACAATCCAGTGTTCTTAATTAGGTTATAAAGCTCCAGAAAAAGATGAGTTAATAAAATCGCAAATGTTATCGTATATTATTTATTGTAATATGTAATTTTAAATTGACAAGCAAATATATACTTATATATTTTTACTTGGTAAATAAAATTATTATTATTATTAAATCTAAAAATAGTGCAAAAAATTAATTCTGATACTAATTTACATTTCTGCCAAACTTACAGATTATACGAGATTATATGAGAGGAGATGAAAAAAAGAACACAACACACAACCAACCAACAAAGTTCGTTTTTCCATTCCTCGTCATACATTATTTAAACTGAGATGAGTTTATGTGGGAATCTTAGAACCTTCCAAGCTTGTTAAAATTGAACTGAAGGGAATCAATTTCCATTTGAGGATTTAAACTTTAGTGCTAGAGAGTGAAATGTGCGAGTTACATGAATTTAAACATTCTTAAACGTGAACATAAATATAAATCTTTAAACTAAATACTGATGTGAATGAAGCTTTGAGGAGCAAATTTATTGACAAAATAAATCAATGGGAAAAGAATCAAGTTGAAGATAAATTTGTTTTTGATTTTTCAGTTTAAAAGCAACAAATACTTTAAAACAAATCAATAGAAAGTACCAAGTTTTAATTTTACAATCATTGGGATTTCCACAAGTCTTTAATTCTACATGAAAAGCTAATGAAAACGTTATGTTGTATAGTTTGCTTATAAATGGAGAAATACTTAATGCTGTTGCATTATAATCATTTATAGCACTAGGTGTTCTGATTATCTCACAAGAAATTATAGACATTAAAGTTTTAAATTTTGGAATTATACTTCTTCGAAATTTTTAATTTTGATATCAGCTGGTTCTTAATCAGTGCTAAAAGTACAATTAGAACGTTCCTTATTTCATAACAACACAGTGGACACAACCGTATTGGTACAAAAAAAGGAAAATACCTAATTTATTACTTAACAGCGTTTGTGAAACTAATATTAACTTAATAAATAAACTGTCAATGCTACAATTTAATTACAATACAATACGTATGTTAATGATTTTCCACAAAACGTTTGGGCAGCCGTCTTGAAAATTAAATTAAACATACGTATTTAATTGCTAAATTAAATTTTAAATAAGAATTTTCTACCTTCACAATTCTTGACACAGTGCAATAGTTGTATAAAACTCAAGAAAACGAATCTATTTTGCTTGCAAATTAAATCCATTGAAAATATATAAAACTTAAAAACAAATCAAATTGTGCTCCTCAAACCTTCAACATTATTGATTAATAAATTATCTAATATGATTTAGTTTAGTTTCAAGCAATTCTGATATGAAATAATAAGAATTAGATGTAAAACTAATCGAAATGGGGCCCTACAACCTTTATCAATGTATTTAGCAACTTTTGAAAACAATGACAGCCACATTGTTTTAAAAATTATTGATTTATTAAGATTTGAAGGCTAAAGGGACGTTTTCTTTTTGTCAATTTACTGATATAAAAATCTTAACGATTTACCTCCGATATAACTTTGTAGATTGTATATTCAGCAAGTAAATCTACATTATCGTTCATTAAACGCCAAAAAATCTAGTGATATTCGCAATATTTAAATTAAAACACAGGTAAACCGGTAAATACATAAGCGCTTAATGTGAAGGTTTACATTTGTATTTAAGTTTAAGAAAGACAGCATTCACATAATGAACTTAAAATAGCTTTCATAAGTGGTAAACATAAAGTGAAAGTTTGGAGGATTCAAACTTTAGTGCTGGAAAGTGAAAAGTGTGAATGCTCGTATAGTAGTAAAACGTAAACATCAATGTAAACCTTCAAACTAAATGTTTATGTGAATTACATTGACAAATAATAATATTTTGTACTTAGTACTTGTGCCAAAAGGTCAAATGACTATGTAAACAGATTTTAAAAAATGTGATTTAGTGTAGTTAAGTATCAATACTTATAAGAAACAACTAGAAGACATAATATTGAGTTTATACCATGCCGACGTTCTGCGTTTTTCAGTGAATTTAACGCTGTTTGCTTATCACAACTGATATTATTTTCAGATTATAATATAATGTGCATTTCACTTGGTTTCTTATAAAGCTATTTAACTTCGCTAAGTCGTGTTTCGTTCGATATTATAGTTGTACAATGTACAACCTTTGAATAAAGGGTTCAAAATAAACATCCTTTTGCACTGATACCCATAATGAATTCTTAAATAATAAACGACGTATTACGAAAGCTGGAAAGTTATAAATCATTTTAAAATACATTGTAATTACCAACTCCAATTTTTCAGATAATGTTAAGGTTAAGATGTAAGTTGCCTTTCGCTTAAGTTTTTATCTTTCTCGTCACATAAACTGAACTCAATATTCAATATCGGTTTTCTAAAGTAAGAGTAGGCATATAAAATAAATAAATAAAAATAGAGATCATGTCACTCTGCAATTAAAAAACAGATTTTAGATTTTTCATATGTTTAAATATATAATTCCCACGCTGCCCATGTCACACCTATAATACACTGTATCATGTATGATCAAACCTGTGTCTGTGTATGATGAAAAATAGAAGCGCTGCTATTTCTGTCATACCGAATCAGACGAAACTGTTTGTTACTCCAATTAATTTATTTAATTTTTCATATTATTTAAATCATACAAGTGTTACATCCAGGTGAGAGATTTTCGTCACACACGACAATTTTCATCATACATAATACAAGTATTACAGGTGTGACATGGGCATAATGTCAAAAATATATAAAATAAACAAAACTAAAAATAAAATCATAATGAATACATTTAACAAATAATTATTCATTACAAATAAAATAGTAGGACAACATCCTACAATAGTTGTTATTAAATAAAATATAAAGGTATTTCGTAAAAAATGTTGCTGAATTCTTTTTGATAACCAAATTTCGAAAATGACACATTGCCTACGTCAGCGCCCTCATGACAGCTACGGTGAAGTCTCAAAGTTCTAAATTTATATTAATTTCAAATTAATTTATTTACTGTTTAAATAATTTATAGTAAGTTTCTTTAATTAAACAACCCTTAATACAAAACTGATTTAATAACGTTAATAAATAATTTATATTTCTTATTCAAAAGCCTTGTTCACACATTTTTTTCATGCTTTGAATCTGGAAAGAATGAAATAAACTGCTTTAAAGATATCAATGAATTAAAAATTATTCTTTTACAAGCCTCAATGTAGATTTAATCTAACGGCACCGCTATTTGACAGACAATTATCATTAGGATAATTTTTTTAAATTTCAGAAGCATGAAGAATCCTTGTGTGAACACGGCTTTCATTGACGTATCACGTATCTGTCAACGGCGATGTATACAGTTTTGTAATTAAAGTTTTTATATAAATATAATAAAACACGTAATATAACGAAGAAATAGAGTACGGCGAACATTTACTAATCGTATATTATCATACTGTAAATTTTCAACCAATTTCGTGACATAAAAATTAAAAAGTACTCGTAGGTATTATAAAATCATGTATAACCCAAAAACTGATAACAATGGGGCCCTTACACATTCATCGATGCATTTAGCACCCTTTAAAATGTAGGTAGCCTAATTTTTAAGCCAATTGATTCTTTAATTAACAGATAAAAATCTTTTACAGTTCGAAGTTCTATAACCAATTATGACGCAAAAACAAATCAAATTGTGGCCCTACAATCTTCATCGATGCATTCAGTATACTTTATAACATAGGTAAGCCACATTTTCAAATCAATTGATCGATGTATTAAGATTTTATGAATTTCTGACCTATGTACACAAAATTCCATTAATTATATTAACATATTGGCAAAAGAGTCGAGTGGAAGATAAATCTGGTTTCAATTTTTCAGTTTAAAAGCAACAGCTTAATGCAAATCAATAATAAATTAAAAAGAATCTATACAAGCCGTGCAGCCCGTGGTGCGAAGGTAAAATTTTTCAAATTTGAAGGATCTGATTTGCCAACAAGACATTAAAACTACTTGGCGCTAATATCACGTCAAACGGGCTGCACGGTTTGTATAGAAAGTACTAAACTTTAATTTTTCAACCCCTCAGGCTTAAGTCCATCATTGGGATTGTCGCGAGTCTCTAATTATACATGAAATATGCCTTCAATGTTTTGTTGTTTTTTAAATAAGGGTTTTTCTGAGACGCCGGATTGAGTACCGGCTGCCTCCATATTCAATTCAGTATAATATCGAAACGAGTTTTGCCAGTGGCTTACGAAGTCGCGGTCACGCACTTTGTTTTAACACAAATATAATACAATCCTTCCAGAGTCGAAGGATCGTCCACAGCACAGGTCATGCAAATAGGCTGCACGTTAGGCGAGCCTCCCAACGGCGACATCGCGGCGACGAACGAAAATCTAATTCAAATCATACGCGAACTTTAAGTACCTAAAGCAAAAGGAAACGTATATGTTGCATAGTTTGCTTATAAGTGGAGAAATGCTTATACTGTTTGTCACATGTAAGCGTCATTCACATCTCCAAATTTGATGAAATTTGTAAAGTTTGTCATTATGGCTATGTGTACTTTATCAAACTGAAATTCGGTGCACTCGAATTTCAATTCGTACAAAAGTATCCAAGCCCCAACATTTTCTAGTAAATTTAGAGCATTACTTGAGAAAAAATATATTGAAGCAAAATTGAAATCAATTAGTTCAGTTTACAAAAGGTTGGAATGAATTTGACGTGAGAAAAAGATGACAGGTTTTCTCCACTTATTCACAAACTACCCTAACTCAAATACATCGCGAACCGCGTCCCGAATCAAAATAATACACGCGAACTTTACTCAGCGCTGTGCAAGTGTAGTGTAAGTGTGCGTGTGTGTGTACGTAAAGTAATATCAAAGTGAGAAATGCAAAATTCTAACAAAATCTTCTGTTTCCACCCAGTATCGGAGTCCTTGAAAGGCCCTTGAAGGCCCCTGGAGTCCTGAGTCAGGCCTTGTTGGAAGACCTCTGGTGAATTGAAAACTATTCGCGAGATCACAAGCTGACTACATTTATTGTTTTCAAATAAATTTAGTCGATTAAGAGCAATGTGATCTTTCTCGAAAACTAATACAAGATATTATTAACTGAATTCAAAAGAAAAACGTACGGATTAATCTACTTAGCTTATCTTAAGCCTCATTCATAATACGAAATTAATAGTTATAGTCAGTTAGTGATTTGACATAATGCATTTTACTTGTAGCGTTCACAATAACGAAATTAGCTCCACGTAATTACAGTTAGCGCAGGGATTTGCAAACTCCAAACCTGTAGTTAGTAGTTAATGATTTTCTGTATGAACAACCAATCAGAATATAGAACAAGAATTAATTTTGACATTTGACGTCTAAGATGACATTAATCACTTTTGTGCTTTTATAATGCTTCTTCAGCTATTTATAGACAAGAATTTGTCTAAAACGCAACTTAATTTGTTTTACTAGGCTAACTACAACATTAATTATGTGATTGTGAACGACAGTAGTCAAAACCAATTGATTAACTATTATAACTACTAATTATACCTACTGACAATAACTACTAATTTCGTATTGTGAATGAGGCTTTAAAGTTAAATATTTCTTTATCATTTCATGTGCGTTGTATTATATTTGCTCTAATTTATTTCATTGCTCTGTTGCATTATAATTAATTACAGCACTAAATTTTCTAAGTGTTCTGATTATTTCACTAGAAATTATAGACACTAAACAAGAAAGTTTTAAATTTTGGAATTATACTACTTTGAAATTCTTAATTTGATATCAGCATTAATAGTTTGCCTGGCTAGTTAATAATTGAACTGTCAATGCCGCTATTTAAATGCAATACATTACGTACTATAATTATTTCCCACAAAACGTTTGGGCAGCCATTTTGAGAATTAAATAACAACATACGTATTTAATTGCTAAATCAGCATTAATAGTTCGCCTGGCTGGTTGTTAATTAATTCAGTATCAATGCTGAAAGTTCCAAATAGGTACAATAAGTATATCGGATATTTTATAACAAAATGGTGGACACGTCCATTTTGTTAACAAATAATCGCATACCTAATTTATTATTTAATTTGTGAAACGAAAATTAATTTAATAACTGAACTGTCAATGCTGCAATTTAATACATATGTTAATTATTTTCCACAAAACAGTGGGCAGCCATTTTGAGAATTAAATAACAACATACGTATTTAATTGCAAAATTGCCTTTTAAAAGGGAAGTTGTATTATATTTTAAAAGGATTTTTCTACCTCCACATGTCTAAGAGCAGTTATCTTGACATCGTTTGTGAAACGAGAATATTATTTATTTATAAAACATATTCCAGGTGTTATTAAAACAGCTTTGATTATTGCACAAAAAATAATAAAGAATGTGTTGTGTACTGATTAAGTGTGTGTAGCTAAATATCGGACTCGATTTATTTCCATTTGAACGTATATTATTTCGAATTTGTAACGCGCGCCCCAAAGAATAGTAAAGAGATGTTGCATGTGCCTTGTGAAATAAGAAGAAATGCAAAATAGGACAGAAATTAACTTCACTACTACTAATCTACTGCTACAATCAAAAGAGATAGATAAGAAAAGGCACATGTTATAAACTCACCAGATGCCTTTTGTAATTCTTTAGCCAGAATCTGAAACAACAACAAAAATTCAATTAGTACAAAGTATAAACCAAAACGAGTTGAAAACATAAATAATTCATTCATGCTTTTCAGATTACTATTAAAATAATGACACATACCATGTAAAAGGCAGTTTTATTGCCCTCTCTGCATACGCCTTCGTCAGCATCGGGATCTGCTTCTGGAGACTCGAACCTCGCGCACAATTTGCTGAACGATAGTAGATTTTCTCCTTCATTCAGAACTGTAACAACAGAGAAAGTTAATTAGTATACATAAAATCATTGCCGCTTATTATAAGATTGATTTATTTTAGATGAATGGTGCACCTACCAAGTAGAAGACAGTTTGGCTGCGTTATATTGTTGGTGATTGGCAATTCCTTGAGCCAAGTTGTTCTTCAAGCTCTTGGAATCTTCCACGACCTTCCGGACAGCTGCACGAATCATCATTGCTGCCGAAATAAAGTAAACATTATTTTATATTCAATATTAGTCTTTAAATGCTTCTAAAATTACGTTTACATGACCAGCAAAACTATTACATTACTGGGTGTTCAAATATAAGTCAAACATAAAGAAAAAATCTTTGAAATCTCATTATATTTTTAAAAACCAATCAATTACAACTCTACAACGTCTTTTGATGTTAGAACTAGAAGATAAATAAATAAAACTCACCTAATTTGTATACCTATTTCATCTTGCAGATCCTTGTTTTGACTTCGGTTGGACATCATCTTCTGGAGAAGAACTTGAAAGGCTGGAGAACTGCACTGAATGTCTTGAGATCTTCTAAAACTACGATATCTTGTATTAAATGACTTTAATTGACCAGTCACACAATATTTAGAATCACATTTAATTGGTACGCATTCAAGTTTAACTGCACAAAAAATGTACCCTTAATAACCATAAGTATCCGTGAGGTGACAGCTGATAACCGCACACCCAGTAAATATAATCTATACTGAAACCTCACAATATGTGAATCTGCCACATCGAAGTTGGGTGACTCATTAATTTCTAAGAAAACTAATCAAATGAAACTTTAAAACGTCTTTCGATGTTAGATCTACAAGATAAATAAATAAAACTCACCTATTTGTATATTTCATTCTACAGATCCTTGTTTTTCCTTGGAGTGGACACGTACCGTATGAAAAGACAGTTCGATAACTTTATATTGTTGCATATTGGAAACTTCTTGAGCCGGACCATCTTCTAAGGACTTGGATGCGTTCTGTGTTGTTCTTCAAGCTCTTGGGAGTCTTTCGACAACCTTCTGGTGTTGGATTGGACGTCATCTCCTGAGATCTTCTGAAACTACACCCTCTCGAATTAAATGACTTTAATAAAAATCTTCCCCGTGGTGCACTCTTCATTAATAACCAGGAGTACACGTGAGTTGACGGTTGATAACCGCACACACGGTATACTGAGAACTCACAATATGTGAGGCTGCCAAACCCGAACTGGGTAAAAGGCGTGAAAAATTATGTTTGTATAAAGAAATATTTATCAAACGCATTACTCAGGAAGCAAAAATTAAGTAATAAATAAATAATAGTAAACGTACATACCAATATTACTTCGTGTTGTCCTGTACGACTTCCTGGTGTGCGAATTTATTTTATTTTGTTCACTTCACATTTAGCGTCTGCATCGGTCGGCAGTCTAATAAACTCTGATCAATTGCACAATAAATCGAACGCCTGTGATTACGTCTGTTTTCTTCAAGCAGTAAACAAATTCCGCAATATATTAGAAGCTGTGATGACCATTGATTGTCATTGGATTCTACTCGGAGATCTAAAAATCAAACTTCCTCGGCGAAACTCTAGAACTTGTACAGATTGTGTCAATTGTAAATAGTTTATTGGTTGTAATTGATTGTTTATAACATTAAATATGAAATAATACAAATTTAATTTACTCATACAAGCATCTATAACGCAAAAGGTAATGAAAATGGGGCCCCAACAACCTTCTTCGGCGCATTCTGCAAATTTTAAAACCGTAGGTATCCACATTTTCAAGCCTACTGATTGATTTCTTACGATTATAGATGTAAATTTATGAACTTGAAAATATTTCTTATTGCAGTTATTATTAAAAGCTATGTATAATTCAAAATCTAATCATCTTTGGGGCCCTACAATTTCCACGACAAACTATACGCGAACTTTTGATCATTCCCGTTAACAAAATACAAGATATTATTAACTTAATTTAAAAGAAAAACGAATAAATTATTTATTTATTACTTACAATTATTATTGTTGATTTTTGTTTAATAACTCTATCATTTATTGTGCTCTGTATTTATTTATTACTCTATTTTATTGAAATTGTAGTCAAATTAATAAGTACTAACAATAAATATTGTAGGTATTAATTGAAAAATACAGCTCTAAGATTGAACAGAAATGCAAGTGTAATGAAGTGATTCAAATGTATTTTATTTTGTATTTTTGTAACACGCAGCCCCAAAAGGTTAGAAGAAGTTATAACTAATCGATGCAAAACTGAAAATATTTATTTTGATATCAAGAATAATAGTTTACTACTGAACTATCAATGCTGAAAATTAAACTAAATGCAATAAGTATGTTCAATATTTGATAACAACGCGGTGGCCAATCGTTTTGATAACAAATAAAGACATACCTACCTAACTCTAGTTCATTACTTAGTTGAAAATTTTAATAGTTTACTATGAATTTTCTACTTCTACCTTTTTGAGGGCTATTCAATCTTAAAATCTCTGAAGGAATGAATATTATCAGGATTATAATATTAACAGCATTTGTGAAACGAAAATTAATTTGATTATTGAAAATTACATACAATATACTAAGTATGTCGATTTTTTATCATAAAACGGTGTCCATGTGTTTTATAACAAAATATAAACATTCCTAGTTTAGTTTATTACTTAATTGAATTTTAAAAGTTTTATTTTCTTCCTTTAAAGCTCTTAAAGGAAGAAAACAGCTCGTTCAACCTTAAAACCATTGTGAATCTTTAATTATGAAAATGAATACAGTTTGCAAAACGATATAAAATATTACAGTATATTTTCCAAATAAATATAGCACAAGAAATGATAATTGATAAATACAAGCAATATACTAAACATGTTAATTTTTTGTCATAAAATGGTGCCCATTCATTTTATAACAAAATATAAACATTCCTAGTTTATTACTTAATTACATTTTAAAAGTGAAGTTAAATTTATTTAAATAGAAATTTTATATCTTAAAACCATTGAGTGAATCTTCAATTGTGAAAATGAACAAAGTATGTAAAACGAAAATAAAATATTACAGTATATTTTCCAAATATTATTTAGCATAATTAAGGTTTAATTATGGCAGAAGTAATAATTGAACAAGATGTGTGTAGTGTTTCTAGAAAACATCAGACGCGATGAATTTTTATTTAAATATAACGCGCGGCCCCAAAATAATAGTAGATTTGCAACAGACACCAAATTATTCTCAACGTAATGCTAAAACATTTGTACAAATCGTAGAAATTGTAAACTGTAAAGTTAACTGATTATAATTTTGAATATCGCGGAAAACTGCGACAGCGCCTTTGTGGCCCTAGCGGCAAAATCTCCAAGTTACAACTTTGACGCTTGTCAAAATGGTCAAAATGCACAGAACGTGTTATTTAATTAAAGTTTTAAAACGAAAATATATTAAAATGAGTTATAATAAATGCAAATGAGGTATAGCAAACACATTTTAAGTCATCTATTATGTTTTAGTTAAATTTCAACCAATTCTATGACATGAAGTAGTAAAAATTCTATGTATTTATGCAATCATCTATATCGCAAAAAGAAATGAAATTGGAGCCCAACAAACTTCATCGAAGCATTTACCAGCTTTTAAAACACAGGTAGCCACTGATAGTTTTCTTACAATTATATGTAAAATAGGCTACAAACGATTTCTAATTGCAATTAAATATGTTTGGTAAAACGCAAAATCTAATTGAAATGGGGCCCTACAATCTTGATTGAGGGTATTCAGCAGCATTTAAAACAAACATTTTGAAGCCAATTGATTGAATAAAAAACCAGACAACAGAACACGTACCGTATGAGAAGACAGTTACATTATTGGTGATTAATTTGATTATTGATAAATACAAGCAATATACTAAGTATGTATATTATTTAATTATAAAACGGTGCCCATGCGTTTTATAACAAAATATACACATTCCTAGTTTATTTAAAAGTTGTACTTAATTTTCTATATTTAAGAGAAGTTCAATCTTAAAACCATTGACTGAATTTTTAATTGTGAAAATGAAAATAGTTTGCAAAACAAAATAAAATATTACAGTACATTTTTCAAATATTATTTAGAAAATAAAGATTGAACAAGATGTGTGAGAAGTGTTTGTAGCAAAACGTATCGAACACGTCGAATTATTATGATTGCAGATATTAAATATGCTCTTTAAAACGCAAAAACTAACCTTCATTTAGCAGCTTTTAAATCGTATGTAGCCTATTGATTAATTTAAAAAGTAGACAACAAACACGTACCGTATGAAAAGACAGTTGGACTAGCTTACATTGTTGCAGATTGGCGAACCAGGTCATCTTGTGTCGTTCTTCAAGCTCTTGGAGTCTTCATCAACCTTCTGGTGAACCTGGAGAGATGCACGAGTCTTCATTGCTGCCGAAAGAATGTAAATCATTATTGGATTCAATGTGTTTATAAATGTTTCTAAAATTACGTAAACATGACTAATTGTTCTATCATTACCAAATAATTTTTATGTTTAGCATCGTTTAATTAAATTATTTATTAATTATCACACAACTGGGTGTTCAGATATTATTATACAGAAAAGATAATAATATTTTGTACGCATTAATTTTTAAGATAACTATTCAAATGCAACTCTATGATGACTTTTGATGTTAGAACTAAAAGATAAATAAATAAAACTCACTTAATTTGTGTATTTCATCTTGCAGATCCTGGCTGGACGTCATCTCCTATGGAGAAGAACTTGAAGACCCATCGAACTACACTGAATACCTTGAGATCTTCTGAAATTACACCATTTTGTATTAAAAGACTTTAATTAACAGGTTACACAATTATTAGAATCACAAATTTAATAGTTTAACTGCACAAAAATCTCTCCTGTTGGGTACTCTTTATTCATAACCATGAGTACCCGTGAGTTGACGGCTGATAACCGCATACACGGTATACTTAGAAAACAAATAGGAAAAATTCAAAGTGCTTAATATTCCAAATTAAATTTTGTTGGTACCTGTACCAAAGGGATGAATGCGAAGGTTTCTTAGAAATATTACTTTGTTCTATTATTCTTCATCTCTTAATATTTGTCTGGCGTTACTTTGTATACCTGCTGTTAATTTCTGTCTTAAGGTGCATAGAACAAATAGATTTAAATTTTAATACTCGTAACTGTTATAGTTTGAAATAGCTAGTAACAAGACACTACACAATCTTGGTTCTCGTTTGAAAACTCAAACTATATGCGATGGGATGTACAGAAAATACCGCGACTACCTAGCCAACGATAACAATGTCGTTCGGCCAATTCTACACAATATCTGCGGTAATCAACTAATAAAAGTTGTTAGTGACAGTCGGAAGCAAAAGATTTGTCGAATTTTACAAACGAATTAGTTCATTTTAAATGCCCAGCTCTGGAAACAAATATTAATAAATAATTATGCAATCAACCGATTGTCTAAGTTCAGTTTTTGTAATAAATAATTATTGAACAGTAAACAATTAAAACGAACACTATTATTTATTTATTTATATAAAGGAATGTTGAGTCTTCAAAAGTTATTAAAAATTTCAACCAAATAAAAAGCCTGAACAATAATGGACCACATTTACCTCAAATATATAAATTATTTATAAAGTTTCATGTGAATTTAAAAGTTATTTACCATTAAAATATAAGAAACTATTCACTAAAAACTTTATTTTATTTCAGTTCAGTTTATCGTTTGAAATAACAAGAACACAACAAGCGTTATCCAACATTTCCAGTTCAGGTCCGTTCAATTAAGTCGCCCGGCGTTGAAATAAACACGAAAATATTATTTATATAAAATATTATTATCTCAGGGTCAGCATTCCAATATGCGTAAAGCATTGGTTTAAATACATTTTAAAATGTGTTTGTATAAACAATATTATAAATGTTATTAAAATGAGCAGAAAAGTAAATATCTGTTATGCATTTTACCCACATTGGGTAAATTGCAGCCTTGATTGATTGATTTAAATACATATGAAGGTGTGTGCGGTTACCAGTCATCAACTGGCTTATGAATATTACTGGAGAGCACAATAAAATTGATTTGGAGTTGGAAATAAAATAAATATGAAGTTCTTACCATCTGAAGACTCTGGCTTTGGGTCCTGGATAACTGCATCTGTAAAAATAAACATTTTATATTAAAATGAGGCATCAAAATAACAAAAATAGGTAAAGATCGTACCATTTATAGTTTCTGACGAACAAATCACTTTGTTTTACTTGAATTTGTGTAAAAACTAATGAATAAGCGATGGAGCGCGTGGTTTTACGTGAGTCCTGACCGCCTATCCCGCCTATCTCTCCATCCCCACTCTCGCACGCCACGTAGAATTTCTTCTCGCGAAACTATAATGTAAAATATATTTTATAAAATAACAAATTTGGATGGTGCAGTTTCACATAATATGAGGAATTGGTTTAGACGTATTTTGTACGCGTATATATATATATATATATATATATCATTATTTTTTGACAAAACTCATCAAATACAACTCGTCAACTTATTTTAATGTTGGAACTGAAAGATTAATAAATAAAACTCACCTAAATTGTATATTTCATCCTACAGATTGGATTGGACGTCATCTCCTGGAGAAGAAAACAATGACCTGGATAACTGCACTGAATGTCTTGAGGCCTTCTGAAACACATAATCACATATTTAACTTTAACTACTTAAAAATCTTCTCTTCTTAAGAACCAGTTACACAATTAGAATCACATTTGAATATTATCTGTATGTAAAGCATAATATACGATGTTGTATTGTGACAAACAAATTATAGAAAAGATACAGACCAAATGTACTTATTGGGTTGTGCTGCACAAATGTATTTCACTTTACTGCACACTTTTAATCCTTGCTTTTAATAACTGTTTTACTTCACGTTTAATTTCTGTACCAGTCTGCAGTCAAATGAACACTAATAAATTGCACAATGAATCGAACGATTGTAATTACACTTCCAGTAGTAAACAAATTCCGTAAATAATTAAGAGCGACAATGACCATCATTGAATTCTAACTGGTGATCGAAACACCAAGTATTGTTGTCAACTGAATGATTGTTGCCCATCACTTATTTTATTTATGATTACATTGTTAGCAACAAACATTTATTGGTATAGATTGATTGTATACTTATTTTGTTAACTTACATTGTATTCTATTGAATTTCTAGTGGTAGATTTGTAGTGGCGATCAAATTTTTCTCTTCAGAAGGTTTCCTCAACGTAAATTTGTACAAATAGTGTTATTGACTGGTTGCAATTGTTTAAATAACGCGGTGCAAGCAGCGCTCTTATGACCCTAGCGGCGAAGTCTCCAAGTTCTAAACGCTGTCTGTCAAAATGCATTGAAGCAGTTTTTAATTAATATTTAAAAGCGAAAATATATTAAAATACGACATTAAAGTATGGCAAACTTATTTACTGATTATATTATAATGTTCTAGTTAAGTATCAATCAATTCTATGACATGAAATAATAAATCTATTGATTGAACCTTGACGTCAAATGGAAATGTGTAAGCTGAAAGGTTAGCATAAATATCAAATGTGTTAATATCCAAAAACTAATAACAATAAGGCCCAGCAACAGCAATTTTGCTGCTTTTAAACATAGATTTTTTTAAGTCTATGATTGATTCCAAAGATCACATACGTAAAATGTATAGACTGAAGAAACATTTTATTATTGCAGGTATCAAATGTCTTCTATAACCATATATAATGCAAATGAGGCCGTGCAATCTTCATCGATGCGTTCAGCAGCTTTAAATATATACACGTACCTTTTTAAGAAGACAGTTTGATTGTTGATTGGAAACTTCTTGAGCCGTGTCATCTTCTAAGTCCTCAGACACATTTTCTGCAGTTCTTCAGCCAGTTGGAGACTTTGACAACCTTCTGGTAAGTCTTCAATTGCTGTCGAAAGAATGTAAAACATTAGTTAGGTAATTTATTTTGTGGGTTTCAGCCAGTTGTTCTGCAACTTGATGACATCTTCTGGCAGTGTAGAAAATTTTCTAATTTCTTACAAGTGATTTGAACCTGGATTTACAAATACAATGTTTGATTTTAACATATGACCAGCAAATATTGCACGATCGTTACCTAACATTTACGTTCAGTCTTGTTTCATTAAATTCATATTTTTTGTTCTACTGGGTGTTCAAATATTATAATAATAAACATAAATAATATTATATACATAGGTAACTGTTTATAACGAACAAAATAAAAATAAGTAAAAGACGATTTATTGATGCATGAGTGAAACACTTAGCTTAATAAGAATTACAATGACTTTATGTTTATAAGTACATTTATTTCCCAAATATGTTACAAACATCATATTCCGATATTACTAATATTGAAGCAATGTCTGCCGTTTCCATTAGTTTGTACAGATTCTTTCAAACAGAAAGAATATTAAAAATTGTCTAAGTAGTTATTTAATACATTTGATTCCCTAATTATACTACAATCATTTTAGGCCTTGCGTTGTGCTTATATTAACAATGATAAAATAATAAATAGTATTAGTGAATAGCACTAGTTAGGTGTGATTCACTAGACTATGTAGATAGATGAGCCCTAAACGCTATTTTAAATAGTTGACACAAGAGAGTCGTTCATTTCTATGTTTTGTTAAATATTTCACATTTTAAGAATAGAAGAAGCAAATTTCAAAAGATAAAACGTACATACTAAATATAAAAGTGCTTCCATACATTTACATAATTACAAAATTTCGATTTCTTATAAGTTGAGCATTTACATTTCAATTATTTTACATTTATTGGGTATAAAAATGTTTATAATTATACGCATATACTGTTTCGATTTAATATATTACATGCTTCGAAATACTATAGGACTTGTAAATATCCTTATCTCCTGATGATGATTACATCTACAAGATAGCTCTTATAAATACAAGATGCACAAATTCACTAGATTCACAGATAGTTAGGACTTATTCATATTATCTATTTATAATCATCGGGGTACATATAAATAGTTTAAATTATCGCAAAATATTACGTACGTTATTATGTATTTATTATTATTTTAGTTTCTTTTGATTTAAGTAAACGAAATGAATTTCAAGTAAAATTTCGTTTAATTCTATTACACATAATATGTTAAATTGTATTGTAGCGCACATTTTACTTATGATAAGGCCTTAGTGTTGTAGATATTTACACGCATTTACTATTGAAAGAAGAAAGGGACCCTAACAAAATTTTATTGTCTAAGAAAAACTCAAATGTAGATAACATATTATGTGACATGAATTTAATTGGGAAGCATTATGAAAGAAACTGAATCTGTATGTTATTCATATTTCGCGGTTATGTACTACCGTTTCACTAATTTATTCAGTTACTTAGTTCTTTCTTTTTTCATACTTCTAGTGTATTTTTGTGTTAGTCTAGTTTGACAAGTTAACCTAAAAGGTGATGATTTATTAAACACGTGTAATGTCTAAATAATATTTTATCTATTTATTATCCTTCAGTTATTAATAACAAGTTCTCTATCTGTAAGTGTTTACTCGATCCACAACTCTCTAATCAAATAAGCATATTCGTTTAAGTATTTATTTAGTGAAATTTATTTTGCCAGTCTTATTTTACTTAATATTTACTAGAATACATTTGGACCGCTTACATATTATTAGTTTTCACCTATTTCACGACAACAGTTGATGGTTGCGTTTTATAATAATGATAAACTGAAAGATAACAGCAGATGTGTTGTTCGTGAAACAGGTGACTGAGAATCGCTATGGATTCTTAATTCAGCCTCAGAAGGTCGTCAAAGACTCTAAATGCTTGACGAACTACAGACAGTGCCTCGAAATCATTTTGTAGCCTAAAACAAACCAAAATGTTATTGTACATGGAACTTCTAACGTAAACAACAATAATTTTAACTGTTTTGACACTAACACATTATAATATGCACAAAAGAACTTACTAGCGATCTACTAGACTTAGGATTTACTAAAAACAAGAGGTAATACTATTTTAAATCCTCTATTATCATCTGAAGATACAAATGAATTCGTTCTTAACTTATTTTAATCACCAGTAACTCTACAGAACACAAAGAAATGGTTGAACACTGAATAAATAAAATGTACTTACATATTAATATTTCTGAGGCTATGGATTCTTAATTCAGCCTCAGAAGTTCACCAGAAGGTCGTCAAAGACTCTAAATGCTTGACGAACTACAGACAATGCCTCGAAATCATTTTGTAGCCTAAAACAAACCACAATGTTATTGTACATGGAAGTTCTAACGTAAACAACAATAACTCTAACTGTTTTGACACTAACACATTATAATATGCACAAAAGAACTTACTAGCGATCTACTAGACTTAGAATTTACTAAAAACAAGAGGTAATACTATTTTAAATCCTCTATTATCATCTGAAGATACAAATGAATTCGTTCTTAATTTTAATCGCCAGTAACTCTACAGGGGTACGTTCCAAAACCAATGTACGGAGTAGAGTAAAACTCCGATCAGAGTATGATCACATGACCAAGATATTTGATGTATTTTGGAACGTTTTGGAGGGCACAGTCAAAGGGTAAACGAAAAACATACCCTTATTAATATTGGTTATATTGAAATAAATCATGATTAGAAGAAATTGTGCACTACTATCTATTCCATTATCGAAACAATTTATTGTACAATTATTTAAAGTATGTATAATTACAATTTGTTATAGATTATTATTCATTGTATGAATAATTAAGAATTAATATGAATAATTTATTTTAACATTATTTAAAGAATAATTACGACAACAGTGATTCATCGTCGGATGAAGAAGATATTATTGTACTTAATAGTAACAGCAATGGAATACGCATAAGGCGAAATGAAGTTACTAGAATAGAAAACTATATTACAAATGTTGTACTAAATTATACGGACATTCAATTCAAAATGCACTTTCGATTAAAAAGAGAAGCATTTGAAAATGTTCTTACAATTATAGGACCTCAGTTAAAAAATCAACATTCAGAAGGTAGACCTACAATTGATCCGAAAATTCAATTACTTGCTGTGATATGGTTATTAGCTACACCTGATTCATATAGGTAAATTTTTATACGTAAAAGTAATTGAGATATAGAAATCATAAGTTTAATTATTATTTTTAGATCCGTTGGTGATAGATTTAATCTTTCGAAATCTTCTTTATATCATTGTTTTATACGAGTTATTCATGTTCTAAACGAAGCTGCACAGAATGTAATTAAATGGCCTAGTGGAGATTACATTGAAGAAGTCAAAGAAGGTTTTTCTTTAACAGGCATTGGAAATATTATTGGCGCCATTGACGGTTCATATGTGCAAATAAAAGCACCGAAAGAATTTCCTGAAACATATATATGTCGTAAAAAATATCATGCCATAACATTGCAAGGTGTTTGCGACCACAAGTTGAAATTTACTGACTGCTTCGTAGGATATCCAAGTTCCGTTAACGACTACAGAATATTTAAAAACTCTGATATATATAAAAACATCATGGTTGAATTTATTATAGGAGATAAAGCATACCCCGTGAGGCAATGGTGTTTATCACCATACATAAATAGAGGTCATTTAACTGCTAGACAACGACATTTCAATGAAAGCTTTTGCTCTCTTGAAAGGAAGATTCAGACGCTTGAAGTATTTAGATATGAATCGTGTAGATCTTATACCGGCGACAATACTGGCTTGTTGTGTGTTACACAACATCTGTTTAAATAATGCTGATCTAGATGTCAATTACATCAATGAAAATCAAAACGCGATGAATGAAAACGAGGAAATTGAACAAGGAAGCAGGCTTATTAAGAAGAGATCGCATTGCAATGAATATTTAGTTACTTAAACTTTTGTTATCAAAACAAAAATAAAATTATATTATTTCTTTGGCAGATTAGTCTTAAACTCTATTTAATATAGTGTAAAATCAATACAGTGTAGTTTCAGAACATCAAAAAATTATATTATTGCAAAAACTGTCCAAAAATAGGGTGTATCATAACTTACATTAGGGATATACATATTAGTGATTTTTATGCCTTTGAATTGATAATAATTTTAACATTTCATAATAAATTCTAATTCTAAATGCTTCTAATTCAACTTTGATGTTCATTGAATTTATATCAAACTGTATAAGTACTCTAATGTAAGATATAATACCTACAGCCTGTTTGGAAGGTAATAGAAACATATTTTTCTAAAGTTTATCTATTAATTTTGCCATCACATCTTTGAAGTTGTTCATGGCTTCTTTTTGTAGTTCAAGATTTTCTTTGTGGCGTTTATCTTTCATAATTTCTTTCTCTTTGTTACGCTCTTCCATCCATGATATAAGTTGATTTGAATTTTTTATTTTCTTGGTTTCTCCATTATTTAATTTTCTTTTTTTGGCACATACATCGTTATCATCATTGAATGATTTATGAATAATGTCATTGTTTATTTGGCACCCTTTGCTTGATGAGGCAATAGCTACTGGTACAACATTTGGTTGTTTATTAAATATAATGTCCATTTCTTCAAAATATTTGAAGGAAAACGCTGCTTCACCACTAGATTTTGGTCACATATTATCTTTTTCCTTCATGTATTGTTTTTTTAAATGTTTCCATTTGTTTATTATTTGAGTTGTGTTAAAATGGTGTCCAGACTGTAATAATTTTTCTGTTATAGCCTTCCAAACAGTATCATTTTTGATACTGTTATCTCTAAATAACATTTCATTCAACTTATATTGATTAATTAACATCCGAGTAGCGTTATCATTCCACGTTTTGGTTTGTGTTACGGAACTGTTTTCTTCAGAGTCCATTACAATGTTTGCCTCTTCAGTTACATTGAATGCTTTTATAATTTCATTTGTATTAGGGATTCCGATAACTTCTTTTGATTCTACAAAACAGTATAAAATTATTTCCAATAATAATATAATACGAACGCATAAAAATGTCAAAAACAATAACCACGTTTTAAATTACAATATTCCTACTAACCTTTATTTTCTAATAGGACCATCGTACCATTGTCAACTGTCGCTACATAATTGTAATCGCTTATATTTATAACACTCATTATTATTATTTTAAATTTGTAAGCACCATAAGATTTTGGTAAAATTTATGATGCTACTGTTTTTGTTTAACAACCATTAGAAACGTAAACTAATTATTTCATTTAAAAAAATCTGACGTGGCCATCACACAACCTTCCGCCATATCTACACTTTAAACATAAATGTATACGTACAATCCGGTGCCCATTTAAAATATACAAGTAAAAATCTAAAATATTCAAACACAGAAATTAGTATCACCTCAACTTGTCACCCGTCTCACCTGTCAATATTTTTTACGCAGAAACAAAAATCAACCGAACATGGATTACAAGATTTCAACGTTTTATCTGATAAATTTATTTTTTAAATTTTACTGCAGTTCTTTAATGCTACCAGATAAAGACAATTTTTTTATAACGTGAGTTGCAAATAACTTTGCTTCTTATTCTTATTACAAATAAATACTATATTTATCCAAATTTATATAAATTTTTGACAATTATCTTTTTCAATCTTCAAAAAATATCACTTCCGGTGAAGATATTTGTACCAAAATCTAATGAGCTCTTCCTATTCGTATACAATTGTAAAATACCAAATATCAAAATTTTTGGGTAATTCGTATTTGAGTTATGCGACATCCGGCATCGGCCCGGACCACACACATACACACACACGCACACACACACACACACACACACACACATACATACAGACATCATCGAGAAACTATCAAAAATGAGTTTTAAGGACCCTAATTTGTGCTCATCCACTAAAAACTCACTACCCAATTTTTTGCATGATTCCAATACCTTCCTTTACAGGTAAGCGGAAGGTAAAAATGACGTCAGAGTGCATTTGTACCCTACAAATTTACAGAGTACGGCGGGTAAACCCTAGAGTACCGAGTATACATTTGGAGCAAACTCCTAGAGTATGCTCTTTAATATTGGAACGATTTTTATACTCTGGAGTAAGTAAGAGTAGGGTTTTGGAACGCACCCCAAAACACAAAGAAATGGTTCAACACTAAATAAATAAAATGTACTTACATATTAATATTTCTAAGGCTATGGATTCTTAATTCAGCCTTAGAAGTTCACCACAAGGTCTTTAAAGACTCTAAATGCTTGAACAACTGCAGACAATGCCTCGAAATCATTTTGTGGTCTAAAACAAACCACAATGTTATTGTACATTGAACTTCTAACGTAAACAACAATAATTCTAACTGTATGGACACTTAAAACATTATAATATGCACAAAAGGAACTTACTAGCGAGCTACTAGACTTAGAATTTACTGAAACAGTTATTATAATACACTAAGAACAAAATCTTCCAAGTTTGTTTTAATGGTTATGTCTCCTTTGACAAGTCAAATATTATGAATTATTTAAATAACATATTTAAAGGTGAAAATTGGTAAACGTATGTAAAAAATTACGCTGAATCGATTGCTGTAGTTCTTTTTGCCGAAAGATAAACAGTTTAGCCGTAAATAATTAATACGACAATAGCGCCAATCCGCAAAACTGAGCACGGTGTAAGTCTGGCGAACTACTCTTCCGTCTAAATAATAGTTACCTGTTTTACTGATTTGAAAACAGTTAAGCGTTTTACCGACTAAGTAGTTCACCAGAATCACGGGGCTAAAAAATTTGCGGATTGGCGCTGGTGTTCCATTATAAATTAATTATTTATGGCTAAACTGTTGGTTTTTTATCAAAACCGATTAGAGCAATCGAGTCAGCGTAATTTTTTACATATGTTTACTAATTTTCAGCTTTAATTATGTTATTTAAATAATTCATAATATTTGACTTGTCAAATGTGATCTAACCACAAAAACAAACTTGGAAGATTTGGTTCTTAGTGCATTATAATAACTGTTTCAGTAAATTCTAAGTCTAGTAGCTCGCTAGTAAGTTTCTTTTGTGCATATTATAATGTTTTAGTGTCCATACAGTTAGAGTTATTGTTGTTTACGTTAGAAGTTTCATGTACAATAACATTTTGGTTTGTTTTAGGCTACAAAATGATTTTGAGGCATTGTCTGCAGTTCGTCAAGCATTTAGAGTCTTTAAAGACCTTGTGGTGAACTTCTGAGGCTGAATTAAGATTGTTTAAACAATAATTTTAAAACTGTTCATTAACTTATCTTGTTCAGTGTGTTCCAGTCACTTCTTCCTTGTAAGTCGTCTGCAACTTCTTGAAGACATCTTCCAGCTTTGTAAAAGGATTTGTTATACTTTACGAGCGATTCAACAAAGAACTACTTGACTACTTATTTAATATAGAACGATATACAACTGCGCTACTTTGTATGTTTCAAATAAAAATAATTGTAATAAAAACAATAATAGTGTAACAAACTTTTTGAAATATATTTTTTTCTGTACCTCAATTTGTAAATCTAAAATGTAACTACTGATGAGTTTCTTAAGGCGCAACACTTGGGCATACGGAAGTTTCATAATTTCAACGATTCTGGCTGTATTAAAATTTTTCTGGCGTGGTGCTTCATAATTTCTTTGAATGACTCTTATTATGTACAAGTACCAGAAGTAATCAAATAAGTCACTTGTTTAAAATAGCACCCTGTTTGAAATACCCCAGTTATAACATTTTCTTGAAGGCAATGCTTGAATTTACACAAAAAGTCATTTCTGGCAAGTGGTAAAATCAGGCACGATTTTATATTACGGCTCTCAAACTATAAGAATTCATTTGCTAGATTCTTACTTAAATTTTAATGTGTAATTTTATTTTTATTCTCATTGCTGTGAATAAAGTAATCAGTTAAGATATTGATATTATTATTCATAACTTGGCATAACATTTAAAAATAAGAAGCATAAAATTATGTGATGGAAAATAACAAATTTTCTTACTTGTAATCTGGTGGCTGCGCACACTTGAGGTTTCTTCAAACAGCAACAAATCAACATCATAGGAAGTGGAACAGTTGCACTTTCATTTACTATTATTATTTTTACATCTATTTTGAATTGATTAAAGAATTCTATTAAATTTAAATTAATATTCATTGAATGTAAGGTAGGTAGGTACTAAAATGTATTATTTAAACTACTTTGAATCGTAAGGAAAATAAATCAAAGATAGACAAGTACAACAGTAATTACAAGAAACAAATATATTTACGAAAGTAAATTATAATAAGTAGCGCACAGACGTTGACTTGAATTATATAAATAATTTGATTAATATTGACTTTGACTAAATGTAGAATATTGTGAAGGTACAAATAAAATGATGTAGGTATTGCTGTGTGTACCTGAACATTTACATATTGTAGGGCGGCGGTTGATGTTGATATGCGTTGTTGATTCATCTGACGTAGATGTGCGACGAATGCCGGTGTGGCTTGTTGTTGTTGCATGCGCTGGAACTGTTGTTGCTGCTGCTGAGCGGGCGGGATTGGCATGGGGTACGGCGGCGCCGGCACTGCCACGGGTCCCATGTTGCTTATGGTCACGTTGGGCGCCTGCATGTACTGCGGCGGCCGTGGACGCGGCTCGCTGCTGCGCCAGGTAGTCCTGCTGGCTGCGGAACCCCTGCTGCTGCGGCTGTTGCTGAGGCATCATCTGTTGTTGCTGCTGCATGGCTGTGGCGGCGGCGGCTGCCTAGGTGGGCCCCGGGCCGCTGTACTGCTGCTGGAACATGGGCTGCGCGCTGCTGGGCTGGCGCTGCATGGGCTGCTGCTGCTGCTGGTAGGCGGCCGCGGTGGGGCCCATGAACGGGTGTCGCTGCCGCAGCATGTTGGACAGCGTCTGCTTGGACTGGTTGATCGGCGGACGTTCGAAGCGCGCGACGCCCATCTGCTGCGGGTAGTAGGGCTGTTGTTGCTGCGACTGCGGCTGCTGTGGCATGGCCGCCTGCTGGTACCAATGTTGCTGTTGGCTGGGGCCCGTGTTGAACTGTTGCTGTGCCATGACTTGCTGCTGGTACGCGACCATGTTCTGCTGCTGTTGTTGTTGTTGAAGGGCTAGCATGTTGGTGTTGGGTGGCGGGATGCCTGGGCCGGGCTGTGATTGTGCCAGGGAGGTTTGCCCCAGGGCCATGGGGACACCGGCGGCTGCGCCTGGTTTGGGTTTCCTCGGACGTCGCTGTCCCTTGCCGCGACCTTTGCCTAGGGCTGCGCTGCGGGGCGACTGGTCCACTGAGCTAGGGGTATCAGTCCTTCAGCTGTAGGTTGCAGTAAACACAACAACACTAAATACCCAACGTGTTAGACTCAACACTCTTGTCAACTGAAACCAAAAAGTTGATATTCAACAAAATCCATAATGGTTAAAGTATAATTATAATAGAAATTCATGTTTTAAAAACTCTAAATCCTTATACACAATCATACGAATACGTTTGTTACCTATTTATTTCTGTCACATTAAACGAATCCAATAAATAACAGAATAAACGACAACAGTAATAATAGACTACTTGCATAATACTGAGAATGTTACATGGAAAACATAGGTAAAAATAATAAATTGAAGAATGTAAAAATATACATTATACGTCATAATATTAAAAATTCAATTTTTATTAATTATTTTAGGCTTGTAAATAAAATTTTTAATAAAATAAAAAATACAAGTCTTAAGTTAGTCCGCCTCGTTGGCCGAGCGGTCTAGCGCGAGCTTGACTTGCGCTGAACCGATCGGCTAGAGAGGTCGTGGGTTCGAATCCCACAGAGGGCATGGATGTTGTGAGTGTCCTAAATTTGAATACATATATGTTAAATTGCTCCAGGCCAATAGCCTACGTTGCTGAGGCCTAAGGGGGTTTCCCCTTTAAAAAAAAAAAAAAAAGTCTTAAGTTTTAGTTCCTTTTTAAAAGTATTTACTTTTAAAATTTAAATAAAATCATGCAAGTAGTCCATTTGTTATTGCGTATAATGTTTAATACTACCAACTAACTAACTAATATTCTATGAAGTATTATGTAAATAATAAAAGAAATGTTTGTTACCGGTTTCTCTTGTATTGATTCCAAGTCTTCAGGTGGTAAGGGAATAGGGTCTTGGTAGTAAGAGAAGAGGCGGGCCGCTGTAGACTGTGTGTGTGTGTGTGTGATAGCGCAGCAGCCGATGCGCGTCCTCGTACCACAGCGGCTTGCGCTCCAGCTTGACAGCACCGAACCAGGCCCAGGAGAGGGGGGCGGGGTTCTTGTGGCCCTCGAGCAGGTCCCACGCGGAGACGCGCTGCTTGTCCGACACCTGCAGGCCCTGCTTCTTGTCGATGCTGCCCTTGGTGTCGGTGAGGCAGCCGATGGGCTCGCACGCTGGTAGTGCTTCTTGTTCTGGTCCTGGCTGTCCGACACGAGCGTGGCCAGCATGTCCAGCACGGTGGTGAACAGCTCGGCGTTGTTGTTGAGGTCGATGACGCCGTGCGTGACGAGCTGCACGAGTCGGTGGTGGCCGTGGTGTTGCGCTGCCGCCCACCAGCGAGAAGCGCAGCTGTAGCGTGTCCAGCAGCAGCAAGTGGATGCGCTCGTCACAAGACATGCCGAGGAACTGCGAGTGCAGGTTCTCTCGCTGGTCGTCCTGGCCCTGGAGGCAAGTCAGCACCAGCTGGTGGCTCAGCAGCGACTGCTGGTTGTTGTCGTCCATGTTGTTCCGCTGCTGTAGGGCTGCGAGGCGGGCAACGGGTGCGGCGACGTGCTGACGCTGTAGAGCTCAGGCTGCGGCACCTCCACGGTCTTGAGGAGGTGGCAGGTGAGGCGCATGCCGGCCTCGGCACCGCTGTGGCTCATGTCCGACTTGACCTAGAGCAGGCTGGGCACGAAGTCCTCGAGCGAGAAGCAGTGGCGCGCGATGAGGATGGACGTGAAGACGGCGAGGGAGTTGTGGGTGAGCACGTGCGTTGCAGCACGCGGTCATGACGGCCAGGTCGTTGTCACAGCACGGCGTTGATGACTCGGCCAGCTGGCGCGCCCAGCACGTCCGCCATGAACGCCGCGTTGTACACGCAGTTGCTGCTCGGGTTGGTCGTCAGCGCACTGTACAGCGCCTGCCGGATCTTGGGGTACGCGTTGCCGAACGGCTCTGCGCCGTGCGGCTTGGCCTTCAGAGCGGCGCACGACGAGTACAGGTGCGCTAGGATACAACACTCTGCCGAGCTACGTGCTTCGCCACGCGGCACAGCCCTTCAAACACCAGCGACGTCTGCTCACAAGACACTGAAACCAGAACCCACAATTACACTCAATTAAATAGGTACAAAGCAATATAACACTTACATAGTAAACAACAGTGATATCTTCGTAATACACCAACAACATATAGACTCAGTGAAGTTTCGAGGATGGTCTTCCTTTTTCGTGTGCAGATGCATCAAATACAGCCCTGATTTTTGTAGTCAAACTGCTGGCTTTCACCACGGGACGATGTGGTAAATAGTGTGCAGTTCTTGATATCTGATCTTGTGGAACAGCTTCAATTATTCCTTCTTGGAGCCAGTTGTCAAACACCTTGTCATAATCTTCATACAAACTTTCTCTATGTAACTTCACAATCATACGTTGCAATCTGGACTCGGCAATTTCATAACTTCTGGGAACGGGTGGATGATCCGTTCTCCAAGGTAATTGCAGCACATAACGACCTGTAGTATTAACTTGAATAGTTTTTAAAAAATTGTTTCTTACTTCAATTTCATTTTCTCGTTTTGTTTTCTGTTCCACCGGATCTTTAATACCGATAGATTCCAACTTCCACCAATCCGAAACTTGCATTTCTTTGCTAAGAAGTGAAGTGACAACATTGACGAACAACGTTGTAGATTTTGTTTCGGTGTCTTGCCCATGAGAATCCATCCAAGAAGAGTATGCATTGCTACGAGCCCGCATCGTAAAATACGTTTTTTGCCAGTGAATAGCTTGCCTGCTACGTCTGCTCCAATCACCGAGGTAAATAGAAGCAACGTTATGGCAGATGACTGTTTGATCTAAAACTTAAAAACGACAGTAATATTTATTATCTAAACTACACAACCTCACGTCATAGCAATTATGTTGTTCAGCAGATGTCTGCATTCCTCCAAATAACGTGTGTACGACCTGTTGTGTATGTTTTAAAGGATAGTTCATTTCTTCCGCCGTGGTTTTCAGAAGGTATGACCTTTGTGACCCGCTGTCAAAAATTGCACGTATTTCTCTTTCACTAGAGTCATTTCGGATTTTCACTCGTACAGTTTGTAGAAACACATCCATATCCGTGAAATTTGCCAAAGATTTTTCTTGTAACTCAGCACCCGATTGAGTTTGTTTCTTTTGTGATTGGATCTTTCGCGCTTATTTTATTTCCCAGATTTGCGCAAAGCAAAATGATGTGTTGCTTTGCTTGCTTGACTGTCACTTTCAGTCACTTTTTGACAAGCATCTGAATCAACTTTTAGTCCATGTTTCTTGCGTTTAGATTCTTCGTGCTCTATCTTAACAGTGTACGCTTTGTCCAAATCTTCTTCGCCACTGTTGAGGGGCGTAGCATAAGTAACCAGTAACACATACCTTCCTGGTTTGGTGATGGTTAAGTTAACACTGAACTCATTGTGTGTTCTTCCTAAGACAGCCAGCATTCCAACTCTAAGTTCAGACAGCTGTTCTTCATCTGTGTATAGATCGGTGAGTGATTCTCTGTAATCTTTTTCTACCTCGATAAAGCCATCGTCTCGATAAAGCCATAGCTGCATCGAATTGACTTATGTTCGAGTAACTGAAATGTCTGCACAGGCCTTTGGCGCCGATTGTGCATGGTGTTTTTACGTGTTGAGGTAGATTCGTTTTTTTCGTAGTAGTATCACGAAATAATCCTGAAAGTATGAAATAGCATAAGAAGCTGGGCTCCATTTTGAGATTTCATGCAACAGATTCGATTTATATTTTGATAAAACGTAATAAATAGTAAGTAAAGATGTTTGCCGTACCTAATTTTCGTATATTATTACGTATTTTTATTGTATTTTGGTATTAAAGTTTAAATTTAAACTGCATGCAATGGCGCTGACAGATGCGACAAAGCCTCACGCACACAACAGTAAAAAAAATATGTGTGTGTTGCTTGTGAAATAGAGACGCCGCTATTTTGTGGCTTCTATGTAAGTAAAGAAAAAATCAATTTTGAGGCCAGAAACGTTCCACACGTTCTTAATTTTTCTTTTGTTGCCTGTGTCACATGTCTGTCTTCTGTGTGTCCATGTGTGAACAAGGCTTTTGGAGACAATTTGAATAAAAATATTTTTTTATTACAAAATAAATAAAAATCTATCCTATATTATTAATTAGAACATTATTAGAGCCTATTTAATTATAAAAACATACAATAGAGTTTCTTAATTAGTTTTTAAATAAATTTGATATTAAAATCGGTAATACTTACCCTATATTATTAATTAGACTATTATATTCTATTTAATTATTAAAACATACAATAGAATTACTTAATTAGTTATTAAATAAATTTGATATTAAAATCGATTGTCGAAATTTGAATTATTGTTGTTTGACAACTAGCGACATCTTTCCACTTGTCCAACTACTAGTTTTATTGATTTTATCGACGAATTGTCAAATGTTTAAATGTTTAAAAAGTGACAGTCAAGCAAGCAAAGCAACACATCATTTTGCTTTGCGCAAATCTGGGAAATAAAATAAGCGCGAAAGATCCAATCACAAAAGAAACAAACTCAATCGGGTGCTGAGTTACAAGAAAAATCTTTGGCAAATTTCACGGATATGGATGTGTTTCTACAAACTGTACGAGTGAAAATCCGAAATGACTCTAGTGAAAGAGAAATACGTGCAATTTTTGACAGCGGGTCACAAAGGTCATACCTTCTGAAAACCACGGCGGAAGAAATGAACTATCCTTTAAAACATACACAACAGGTCGTACACACGTTATTTGGAGGAATGCAGACATCTGCTGAACAACATAATTGCTATGACGTGAGGTTGTGTAGTTTAGATAATAAATATTACTGTCGTTTTTAAGTTTTAGATCAAACAGTCATCTGCCATAACGTTGCTTCTATTTACCTCGGTGATTGGAGCAGACGTAGCAGGCAAGCTATTCACTGGCAAAAAACGTATTTTACGATGCGGGCTCGTAGCAATGCATACTCTTCTTGGATGGATTCTCATGGGCAAGACACCGAAACAAAATCTACAACGTTGTTCGTCAATGTTGTCACTTCACTTCTTAGCAAAGAAATGCAAGTTTCGGATTGGTGGAAGTTGGAATCTATCGGTATTAAAGATCCGGTGGAACAGAAAACAAAACGAGAAAATGAAATTGAAGTAAGAAACAATTTTTTAAAAACTATTCAAGTTAATACTACAGGTCGTTATGTGCTGCAATTACCTTGGAGAACGGATCATCCACCCGTTCCCAGAAGTTATGAAATTGCCGAGTCCAGATTGCAACGTATGATTGTGAAGTTACATAGAGAAAGTTTGTATGCCCTGGTTAAAATGCCAGATAAAATGGTAGTTAATACAGATAAAGTTTTAATGAGAATTTATCGTAACTTATGTGCACACGCCGAATTTTATCCGCCATGCACAAAGTTGTAATAAAAACTTTATGAGAATTTATGGGATTCTATGAGCCGTAATATTTCTATTGTCATTTTATACGCAATGTGGTAATATATTCTATTGGGTTTTAGTCTGGATCAATTCGGAACATATTTTATCTGCAATAATTGTAAATTTACGATAAAATTCTTACCGGATTTTATATGCCTCTATGAGAAATGTAATCTATTTGGTTCTATACGCAGAATGGCAATTAATTTTCTATAAGAATTAATACGCAAATACACAATTCGTTATTTTTATACGGTTTTATAGTAATTTCGCTATTAACTTTTAATTGTATTTTATCCGTTTCTATGTGACACACATTCTATTTGATTCTATGAGCAAAGTGGCATACTATTTTCTATGAGAATTTATACGCATTACACACTTTATGATTTCTATACGGTTTTATAGTAATTTCGCTATTAACTTTTAATTGGATTTTATCCGTTTCTATGTGACACACATTCTATTTGATTCTATGAGCAAACTGGCATACTATTTTCTATGAGAATTTATACGCATTACACACTTTGTGATTTCTATACGGTTTTATAGTAATTTCGCTATTAACTTTTAATTGGATTTTATCCGTTGCTATGTGACACATTCTATTTGGTCCTATGAGCAAAGTGGGATACTAATTTTTATGAGAATTTATACGCATTACACACATTGTGATTTCTATACGGTTTCATAGTAATTTCGCTATTAACTTTTAATTGGATTTTATCCGTTTCTATGTGACACACATTCTATATGATCCTATGAGCAAAGTGGCATGCTATTTTCTATGAGAATTTATACGCATTACACACTTTGTGATTTCTATACGGTTTTATAGTAATTTCGCTATTAACTTTTAATTGGATTTTATCCGTTTCTATGTGACACACATTCTATTTTGTCCTATGAGCAAAGTGGGATACTAATTTTTATGAGAATTTATACGCATTACACACATTGTGATTTCTATACGGTTTTATAGTATATTCGCTATTAACTTTTAATTGGATTTTATCCGTTTCTATGTGACATACATTCTATTTGATTCTCTGAGCAAAGTGGCATACTATTTTCTATGAGAATTTATACGCATTACACACTTTGTGATTTCTATACGGTTCTATAGTAACTTCGCTATTAACTTTTAATTGGATTTTATCTGTTTCTATGTGACACACATTCTATTTGATCCTATGAGCAAAGTGGGATACTAGTTTCTATAAGAATTTATACGCATTACACACTTTGTTATTTCTATACGGATTTATAGTAATTTCGCTATTAACTTTTAATTGGATTTTATCCGTTTCTATGTGACACATTCTGTTTGATCCTATGAGCAAAGTGGGATACTATTTTCTATGAGAATTTATACGCATTACACACATTGTGATTTCTATACGGTTTTATAGTAATTTCGCTATTAACTTTTAATTGGATTTTATCCGTTTCTATGTGACACACATTCTATTTGGTCCTATGAGCAAAGTGGCATACTAATTTTTATTGGATTTTATCCGTTTCTATGTGACACATTCTATTTGATTCTGTGAGCAAAGTGGCATACTATTTTCTATGAGAATTTATACGCATTACACACTTTGTGATTCCTATACGGTTTTATAGTAATTTCGCTATTAACTTTTAATTGGATTTTATCCGTTTCTATGTGACAAACATTCTATTTGATTCTATGAGCAAAGTGGCATACTATTTTCTATGAGAATTTATACGCATTACACACTTTGTGATTTCTATACGGTTTTATAGTAATTTCGCTATTAACTTTTAATTGGATTTTATCCGTTTCTATGTGACACACATTCTATTTGATTCTATGAGCAAAGTGGCATACTATTTTCTATGAGAATTTATACGCATTACACACTTTGTGATTCCTATACGGTTTTATAGTAATTTCGCTATTAACTTTTAATTGGATTTTATCCGTTTCTATGTGACACACATTCTTTTTGATCGTATGAGCAAAGTGGCATGCAATTTAGTAAATTATTATCCCACTTTGCTCATAGGATCAAATAGAATGTGTATCACAAAGAAACGAATAAAATCCAATTAAAAGTTAATAGCGAAATTACTATAAAGCAGGGTTGGCAAAAAACATGTTTAAAACTGTTTTTTTGTTTAAAACATGTTTTTTACTGATTTAAAAAAAACATGTTTTAAACACACAAAAAACAATGTTTTAATCAGCAAGGAGTTCTGAAATATGCATCATTACGCACTATGGCGATAAATATGCTGGGGATTCCCCTACCTATACTTATTATTATGGTTATGGGTGACAACAATAATGAGAAACAGTATATGTTATAGGTACACTATTATTAGCAATATGAACTTTGTTTTGTTACGTAGATAAAGTATTAAAAATGTTTAAAACGTGTTTCAAATATATGTTTAAAACGTGTTTTAAACATGTTTAAAACGTGCTTTAAAAACTTGCTTTGTTTTAAACAAGTTTTAAACATTTGTTTAAAACGAAATGTTTTAAACGTGCCAACCCTGCTATAAAGCCGTATAGGAATCACAATGTGTGTAATGCGTATAAATTCTCATAGAAAATAGTATCCCACTTTGCTCATAGGATCAAACAGAATGTGTCACATAGAAACGGATAAAATCCAATTAAAAGTTAAAAGCGAAATTACTATAAATTCGTATAGAAATAAAAAAGTGTGTAATGCGTATAAATTCTTATAGAAAATAGTATCCCACTTTGCTCATAGGATCAAATAGAATGTGTGTCACATAGAAACAGATAAAATCCAATTAAAAGTTAATAGCGAAATTACTATGAAACCGTATAGAAATCACAAAGTGTGTAATGTGAATAAATTCTCATAGAAAATTGCATGCCACTTTGCTCATAGGATCAAATAGAATGTTTGTCACATAGAAACGGATAAAATCCAATTAAAAGTTAATAGCGAAATTACTATAAAACCGTATAGAAATCACAAAGTGTGTAATGCGTATAAATTCTCATAGAAAATAGTATGCCACTTTGCTCATAGAATCAAATAGAATGTGTGTCACATAGAAACGGATAAAATCCAATTAAAAGTTAATAGCGAAATTACTATAAAACCGTATAGGAATCACAATGTGTGTAATGCGTATAAATTCTCATAGAAAATAGTATCCCACTTTGCTCATAGGATCAAACAAAATGTGTCACATAGAAACGGATAAAATCCAATTAAAAGTTAATAGCGAAATTACTATAAATTCGTATAGAAATAACAAAGTGTGTAATGCGTATAAATTCTTATAGAAAATAGTATCCCACTTTGCTCATAGGATCAAATAGAATGTGTGTCACATAGAAACAGATAAAATCCAATTAAAAGTTAATAGCGAAATTACTATAAAACCGTATAGAAATCACAAAGTGTGTAATGTGTATAAATTCTCATAGAAAATTGCATGCCACTTTGCTCATAGGATCAAATAGAATGTTTGTCACATAGAAACGGATAAAATCCAATTAAAAGTTAATAGCGAAATTACTATAAAACCGTATAGAAATCACAAAGTGTGTAATGCGTATAAATTCTCATAGAAAATAGTATGCCACTTTGCTCATAGAATCAAATAGAATGTGTGTCACATAGAAACGGATAAAATCCAATTAAAAGTTAATAGCGAAATTACTATAAAACCGTATAGAAATCACAATGTGTGTAATGCGTATAAATTCTCATAGAAAATAGTATCCCACTTTGCTCATAGGATCAAACAGAATGTGTCACATAGAAACGGATAAAATCCAATTAAAAGTTAATAGCGAAATTACTATAAATCCGTATAGAAATAACAAAGTGTGTAATGTGTATAAATTCTCATAGAAAATTGCATGCCACTTTGCTCATAGGATCAAATAGAATGTTTGTCACATAGAAACGGATAAAATCCAATTAAAAGTTAATAGCGAAATTACTATAAAACCGTATAGAAATCACAAAGTGTGTAATGCGTATAAATTCTCATAGAAAATAGTATGCCACTTTGCTCATACAATCAAATAGAATGTGTGTCACATAGAAACGGATAAAATCCAATTAAAAGTTAATAGCGAAATTACTATAAAACCGTATAGAAATCACAAAGTGTGTAATGCGTATAAATTCTCATAGAAACTAGTATCCCACTTTGCTCATAGGATCAAATAGAATGTGTCACATAGAAACAGATAAAATCCAATTAAAAGTTAATAGCGAAATTACTATAGAACCGTATAGAAATCACAAAGTGTGTAATGCGTATAAATTCTCATAGAAAATAGTATGCCACTTTGCTCATACAATCAAATAGAATGTGTGTCACATAGAAACGGATAAAATCCAATTAAAAGTTAATAGCGAAATTACTATAAAACCGTATAGAAATCACAAAGTGTGTAATGCGTATAAATTCTCATAGAAACTAGTATCCCACTTTGCTCATAGGATCAAATAGAATGTGTCACATAGAAACAGATAAAATCCAATTAAAAGTTAATAGCGAAATTACTATAAATCCGTATAGAAATAACAAAGTGTGTAATGCGTATAAATTCTCATAGAAAATTGCATGCCACTTTGCTCATAGGATCAAATAGAATGTGTGTCACATAGAAACAGATAAAATCCAATTAAAAATTAATAGCGAAATTACTATAAAATCGTATAGAAATCACAAGGTGTGTAATGCGTATAAATTCTCATAGAAAATAGTATCCCACTTTGCTCATAGGATCAAATAGAATGTGTATCACATAGAAACGGATAAAATCCAATTAAAAGTTAATAGCGAAGTTACTATAAAACCGTATAGGAATCACTAAGTGTCTAATTTTCGAAGTGCTTACTTCTCCGCTATTTTTACCTGTGGCTTCTAACTTATACCTTCTACCGATATTCGTATAGAAACAGATAGACTGTAACCAGCAATGAATGGTAAAATACATATTAAGTACCATAGATTCCAATAAAATCCGTTCTACTTGTGTACCATTATATCCTATACAAACGGATAGACTTTCATTCTTATATGCGGATAAAAACCAATAAAATAAATTACTGGATTTCCAGCAGTTTATGGTAAAATGCGCGTTCCAATACACATATTAAATACCATAGATTCCTATAAAATCCGTTCGACCTGTGTACCATTATATCTCATACGAACGGATAGACTTACATTCGTAAATGCGGATAAAAACCAATAAAATATATATCTGGATTTCCAGCAGTTTATGGTAAAAGAGGTGTTTCAATACACATATTGATTACCATAGAATCGTATAAAATCCGTTCTACCTGTGTACCATTATATCTCATACGAACGGATAGACTTACATTCGTAAATGCGGATAAAAACCAATAAAATATATATATCTGGATTTCCAGCAGTTTATGGTAAAAGAGGTGTTTCAATACACATATTGATTACCATAGAATCGTATAAAATCCGTTCTACCTGTGTACCATTAAAACTCATAAGATCGAATAGACTTACATTCGTATATGCGGATAAAAACCAATAAAATATATATCTGGATTTCCAGCAGTTTATGGTAAAAGAGGTGTTTCAATACACATATTGACTACCATAGAATCGTATAAAAATTTTTATGTGTTTCTATGTGGCATTCTAACCAGGGTGAAGATTATGACAAGGTGTTTGACAACTGGCTCCAAGAAGGAATAATTGAAGCTGTTCCACAAGATCAGATATCAAGAACTGCACACTATTTACCACATCGTCCCGTGGTGAAAGCCAGCAGTTTGACTACAAAAATCAGGGCTGTATTTGATGCATCTGCACACGAAAAAGGAAGACCATCCTCGAAACTTCACTGAGTCTATATGTTGTTGGTGTATTACGAAGATATCACTGTTGTTTACTATGTAAGTGTTATATTGCTTTGTACCTATTTAATTGAGTGTAATTGTGGGTTCTGGTTTCAGTGTCTTGTGAGCAGACGTCGCTGGTGTTTGAAGGGCTGTGCCGCGTGGCGAAGCACGTAGCTCGGCAGAGTGTTGTATCCTAGCGCACCTGTACTCGTCGTGCGCCGCTCTGAAGGCCAAGCCGCACGGCGCAGAGCCGTTCGGCAACGCGTACCCCAAGATCCGGCAGGCGCTGTACAGTGCGCTGACGACCAACCCGAGCAGCAACTGCGTGTACAACGCGGCGTTCATGGCGGACGTGCTGGGCGCGCCAGCTGGCCGAGTCATCAACGCCGTGCTGTGACAACGACCTGGCCGTCATGACCGCGTGCTGCAACGCACGTGCTCACCCACAACTCCCTCGCCGTCTTCACGTCCATCCTCATCGCGCGCCATTGCTTCTCGCTCGAGGACTCCGTGGCGCTAATATGTTATTATTATAAACGTCAAAACTGAAGAGGTTATGTTGAAATTTGCAAAAAGGAAATATCAATATACTGATGATTGAAATTGATGTAACTTTCTAGTTGTAACATTGAGTGTTGGTTTGTGGATGTTATTGTGGGCAAAATCATTCGAAACAAGTTGTTGGTTGTTTGACATATTAGAAGAATATTTTAAACTAATTTACACAATACGATTTGTAGCAGTTTACATAATCTATATTTTCAATTGTTGTATTTATGAAGGGCATACAAACTTTATTATCATACTTGTACTGGGATCCAGCTCTATTTTATATCTTTACGGACATGCAAGGTTAGTTTATAATTATTCTATTGTGCACATTAGTTCATATTGAATTGTTTATAGATACAACACATTTATGTCAACAGTCAAAGGATTTTCATTCCGAATATATTAACAGATGAAACTTACAACAATAACAGGTGATATGATTTATCTGTCTGTAACTTAATGAGGTTCTTTGGATCCAAAAGTCAATTCTTGCAGACATTAACATTTTATTTTATGTGTTGTTGTCTGGCTTGTGCTTACGATCAAATACAAATGGAATTTCAATGCCATCGTAAGGGTTAGTTTCATAATAAATTGACTTGTGTAACTGATTTATATTTTTGCCGTGCTCAAGGCTATCCTCGTTGTCGGCGATGCCACTGCCAAGGACAGCAAGGGCTAGGCTGACGTGCCTGCCAAGCCCGTCAACAGTGCAAGCGCGAGCTCAGCATCTCACACATCCTCGGCACCAGCGACCTGCTGCAGCCCATGCCGGACGAGCTAGAGCTCAACACCAACAGCGACACGCTCTCCTTGTTCGCCTGGCACGTGCTGCGCGAGATCTGCTCCCAGCAGTGGGTGCTGGAGCGCTGCCTCAACCACCCCGACAACCTGCTGGACCCGCTGCTCGACCACAAGACAGTCATCACCATGATCCTCGAGAACCAGTGGCTCGATACTGTAGCTAAAGCAGCCATTGATGTGTTTCAACTGAATGAAAATAAGAGAAGCGAAGGTAAAACCGGCTCCATCTGGCTAGTGTCCAAGTTGCCGAGCGCTGTGCAGGGCAACTGGACGACAACAACCAGCAGTCGCTGCTGAGCCACCAGCCGTTCCATGACGTGCCTCCAGGGCCAGTACGACCAGCGAGAGAACCTGCTGTCGTCGCTGTGACGAGCGCATCCACCAGTACGAGGCGCGCGCGCAGCTCATCGACCTCAACAACAACGCCGAGCTGTTCACCACCGTGCTGGACATGCTGGCCACGCTCGTGTCGGACGAGAACAAGAAGCACTACCAGCTGCTGCCGCTCAGTGCGAGGTGCTGGCGTGCGAGCCCATCGGCTGCCTCACCGACAACAAGATCCAGGGCTTCGACAGCATCGACAAGAAGCAGGGACAAGCAGCGCGTCTCCGCCTGGGACCTGCTCGAGAACCCCGCCCCCCTCTCCTGGGCATGGTTCGGTGCCGTCAAGCTGTGGTACGAGGACGCTAGACCTAGACCCTATACCCTTACCACCTGAAGACTTAAAACCAATACAAGAGAAACCGGTAACAAACATTTCTTTTATTATTTACATAATACTTCATAGAATATTAGTTATATTAAACCTTATACGCAATAACAAATGGACTACTTGCATGATTTTATTTAAAAGTAAATATTTTTGAAAAAGAAACTAAAACTTGAGACTTGTATTTTTTATTTTATCAAAATTTTTATTTACAAGCCAAAAATAATTAATAAACATTGAAATTTTAATATTATGACGCATAATGTATATTTTTACATTCTTCAATTTATTATTTTTATATGTTTTCCATGTAACATTCTCAGTATTATGCAAGTAGTCTATTATTACTGTTGTCGTTTATTCTGTTATTTATTGGATTCGTTTAATGTGACAGAAAGTTTTTATATAACATTAATTTCTATTATAATTATAATGTAACCATTATGGATTTTGTTGAATGTCAACTTTTTGGTTTCGTTGACAAGAGTGTTGAGTCTAACACGTTGGGTATTTAGTGTTGTTGTGTTTACTGCAACCTACAGCTGAAGCGCAGCCCTAGGCAAAGGTCGCGGCAATGAACAGCGACGTCCGAGGAAACCCAAACCAGGCGCAGCCGTCGGTGTCCCCATGGCCCTGGGGCAAATCTCCCTGGCACAGTCACAGCCCGGCCCAGGCATCCCGCCACCCAACACCAACATGCTAACCCTTCAACAACAACAACAGCAGCAGAACATGGTCGCGTACCAGCAGCAAGTCATAGCACAGCAACAGCAACAGTTCAACACGGGGCCCAGCCAACAGCAACAGTGGTACCAGCATGCGGCCATGTCACAGCAGCAGTCGCCCACTTAGAACGTCCGCCGATCAACCAGTCCAAGCAGGCGCTGTCCAACATGCTGCGGCAGCGACACCCGTTCATGAGCTCACCGCGGCCGCCCTGGTTAGAATGCCACATAGAAACACATAAAAAAAATTTTATACGATTCTATGGTAGTCAATATGTGTATTGAAACACCTCTTTTACCATAAACTGCTCGAAATCCAGATATATATTTTATTGGTTTTTATCCGCATTTACGAATGTAAGTCTATCCGTTCGTATGAGATATAATGGTACACAGGTCGAACGGATTTTATACGATTCTATGGTAATCAATATGTGTATTGAAACACCTCTTTTACCATAAACTGCTGGAAATCCAGATATATATTTTATTTGTTTTTATCCGCATTTACGAATGTAAGTCTATCCGTTCGTATGAGATATAATGGTACACAGGTCGAACGGATTTTATACGATTCTATGGTAATCAATATGTGTATTGAAACACCTCTTTTACCATAAACTGCTGGAAATCCAGATATATATTTTATTGGTTTTTATCCGCATTTACGAATGTAAGTCTATCCGTTCGTATGAGATATAATGGTACACAGGTCGAACGGATTTTATAGGAATCTATGGTATTTAATATGTGTATTGGAACGCGCATTTTACCGTAAACTGCTGGAAATCCAGGAATTTATTTTATTGGTTTTTATCCGCATATAAGAATGAAAGTCTATCCGTTTGTATAGGATATAATGGTACACAAGTAGAACGGATTTTATTGGAATCTATGGTACTTAATATGTATTTTACCATTCATTGCTGGTTACAGTCTATCTGTTTCTATACGAATATCGGTAGAAGGTATAAGTTAGAAGCCACAGGTAAAAATAGCGGAGAAGTAAGCACTTCGAAAATTAGACACTTAGTGATTCCTATACGGTTTTATAGTAACTTCGCTATTAACTTTTAATTGGATTTTATCCGTTTCTATGTGATACACATTCTATTTGATCCTATGAGCAAAGTGGGATACTATTTTCTATGAGAATTTATACGCATTACACACCTTGTGATTTCTATTCGATTTTATAGTAATTTCGCTATTAACTTTTAATTGAATTTTATATGTTTCTATGTGACACACATTCTATTTGATCCTATGAGCAAAGTGGCATGCAATTTTCTATGAGAATTTATACGCATTACACACTTTGTTATTTCTATACGGTTTTATAGTAATTTCGCTATTAACTTTTAATTGGATTTTATCTGTTTCTATGTGACACAAATTCTATTTGATCCTATGAGCAAAGTGGGATACTATTTTCTATGAGAATTTATACGCATTACACACTTTGTTATTTCTATACGGATTTATAGTAATTTCGCTATTAACTTTTAATTGTATTTTATCCGTTTCTATGTGACACACATTCTATTTGATCCTATGAGCAAAGTGGCATGCAATTTTCTATGAGAATTTATACGCATTACACACTTTGTTATTTCTATACGGTTTTATAGTAATTTCGCTATTAACTTTTAATTGGATTTTATCTGTTTCTATGTGACACACATTCTATTTGATCCTATGAGCAAAGTGGGATACTATTTTCTATGAGAATTTATACACATTATACACTTTGTTATTTCTATACGGATTTATAGTAATTTCGCTATTAACTTTTAATTGGATTTTATCCGTTTCTATGTGACACACATTCTATATGATCCTATGAGCAAAGTGGCATGCTATTTTCTATGAGAATTTATACGCATTACACACTTTGTGATTTCTATACGGTTTTATAGTAATTTCGCTATTAACTTTTAATTGGATTTTATTCGTTTCTATGTGACACACATTCTATTTGGTCCTATGAGCAAAGTGGGATACTAATTTTTATGAGAATTTATACGCATTACACACATTGTGATTTCTATACGGTTTTATAGTAATTTCGCTATTAACTTTAAATTGGATTTTATCCGTTTCTATGTGACACACATTCTATTTGATTCTATGAGCAAAATGGCATACTATTTTCTATGAGAATTTATACGCATTACACACTTTGTGATTTCTATACGGTTTTATAGTAATTTCGCTATTAACTTTTAATTGGATTTTATCCGTTTCTATGTGACACATTCTGTTTGATCCTATGAGCAAAGTGGGATACTATTTTCTATGAGAATTTATACGCATTACACACTTTGTGATTTCTAAACGATTTTATAGTAATTTCGCTATTAACTTTTAATTGGATTATATCCGTTTCTATGTGACACACATTCTATTTGATCCTATGAGCAAAGTGGCATGCAATTTTCTATGAGAATTTATACGCATTACACACTTTGTGATTTCTATACGATTTTATACTAATTTCGCTATTAACTTTTAATTGGATTTTATCCGTTTCTATGTGACACACATTCTATTTGGTCCTATGAGCAAAGTGGGATACTAATTTTTATGAGAATTTATACGCATTACACATTTAATGATTCCTATACGGCTTTATAGTAATTTCGCTATTAACTTTAAATTGGATTTTATTCGTTTCTTTGTGATACACATTCTATTTGATCCTATGAGCAAAGTGGGATACTAATTTACTAAATTGCATGCCACTTTGCTCATAGCATCAAATAGAATGTGTGTCACATAGAAACGGATAAAATCAAATTAAAAGTTAATAGCGAAATTACTATAAAACCGTATAGGAATCACAAAGTGTGTAATGCGTATAAATCCTCATAGAAAATAGCATGCCACTTTGCTCATAGGATCATATAGAATGTGTGTCACATAGAAACGGATAAAATCCAATTAAAATTTAATAGCGAAATTACTATAAAACCGTATAGAAATCACAAAGTGTGTAATGCGTATAAATTCTCATAGAAAATAGTATGCCACTTTGCTCATAGAATCAAATAGAATGTGTGTCACATAGAAACGGATAAAATCCAATTAAAAGTTAATAGCGAAATTACTATAAAACCGTATAGAAATCACAATGTGTGTAATGCGTATAAATTCTCATAAAAATTAGTATCCCACTTTGCTCATAGGACCAAATAGAATGTGTGTCACATAGAAACGGATAAAATCCAATTAAAAGTTAATAGCGAAATTATTATAAAACCGTATAGAAATCACAAAGTGTGTAATGCGTATAAATTCTCATAGAAAATTGCATGCCACTTTGCTCATAGGATCATATAGAATGTGTGTCACATAGAAACGGATAAAATCCAATTAAAAGTTAATAGCGAAATTACTATAAAACCGTATAGAAACCACAAAGTGTGTAATGCGTATAAATTCTCATAGAAAATAGTATGCCACTTTGCTCATAGAATCAAATAGAATGTGTGTCACATAGAAACGGATAAAATCCAATTAAAAGTTAATAGCGAAATTACTATAAAACCGTATAGAAATCACAAAGTGTGTAATGCGAATAAATTCTCATAGAAAATTGCATGCCACTTTTCTCATAGGATCATATAGAATGTGTGTCACATAGAAACGGATAAAATCGAATTAAAAGTTAATAGCGAAATTACTATAAAACCGTATAGAAATCACAAAGTGTGTAATGCGTATAAATTCTCATAGAAAATAGTATGCCACTTTGCTCATAGAATCAAATAGAATGTGTGTCACATAGAAACGGATAAAATCCAATTAAAAGTTAATAGCGAAATTACTATAAAACCGTATAGAAATCACAATGTGTGTAATGCGTATAAATTCTCATAAAAATTAGTATCCCACTTTGCTCATAGGACCAAATAGAATGTGTGTCACATAGAAACGGATAAAATCCAATTAAAAGTTAATAGCGAAATTACTATAAAACCGTATAAAAATAACGAATTGTGTATTTGCGTATTAATTCTTATAGAAAATTAATTGCCATTCTGCGTATAGAACCGAATAGATTACATTTCTCATAGAAGCATATAAAATCCGTTAAGAATTTTATCGTAAATTTACAATTATTGCAGATAAAATATGTTCCGAATTGATCCAGATTAAAACCCAATAGAATATATTACCACATTGCGTATAAAATGACAATAGAAATATTACGGCTCATAGAATCCCATAAATTCTCATAAAGTTTTTATTACAACTTTGTGCATGGCGGATAAAATTCGGCGTGTGCACATAAGTTACGATAAATTCTCATTAAAACTTTATCTGTATTAACTACCATTTTATCTGGCATTTTAACCAGGGCGCCTACCAGCAGCAGTACTACGGACAACAGCAACAGCAGCAACAGATGATGCCTCAGCAACAGATGTACCAGCAACAGCCGCAGCAGCAGGGGTTCCGCAGCCAGCAGGACTACCTGGCGCAGCAGCTAGCCGCTCCCACGGCCGCCGCGATGCAACCGCAGTACATGCAGGCGCCCAACGTGACCATAAGCAACATGGGCCCCGTGGCAGCGCCGGCGCCGCCGTACTCCAAGCCAAGCCCGCCCGCTCAGCAACAGCAGTTCCAGCATCAGCGCATGCGGCTCTTTGCCTTGTAACAACAACAACAACAGCAACAACAAGCCACACCGGCACTCGTCGCACATCTACGTCAGATGAATCAACAAGGGGGTCGCGGCGGACCCAACGCATATCAACAACAACCGCCGCCCTACAATATGTAAATGTTCAGGTACACATCATTTTATTTGTACCTTCACAATATTCTACATTTAGTCAAAGTCCATATTAATCAAATTATTTATATAATTCAAGTCAACGTCTGTGCGCTACTTATTATAATTTACTTTCGTAAATATATTTGTTCCTTGTAATTACTGTTGTACTTGTCTATCTTTGATTTATTTTCCTTACGATTCAAAGTAGTTTAAATAATACATTTTAGTACCTACCTACCTTACATTCAATGAATATGAATTTAAATTTAATAGAATTCTTTAATCAATTGAAAATAGATGTAAAAAAAATAATAGTAAATGAAAGTGCAACTGTTCCACTTCCTATGATGTTGATTTGTTGCTGTTTGAAGAAACCTCAAGTGTGCGCAGCCACCAGATTACAAGTAAGAAAATTTGTTATTTTCCATCACATAATTTTATGCTTCTTATTTTTAAATGTTATGCCAAGTTATGAATAATAATATCAATATCTTAACTGATTACTTTATTCACAGCAATGAGAATAAAAATAAAATTACACATTAAAATTTAAGTAAGAATCTAGCAAATGAATTCTTATAGTTAGAGAGCCGTAATATAAAATCGTGCCTGATTTTACCAATTGCCAGAAATGACTTGTTGTGTAAATTCAAGCATTGCCTTCAAGAAAATGTTATAACTGGGGTATTTCAAACAGGGTGCTATTTAAAACAAGTGACTTATTTGATTACTTCTGGTCATTCAAAGAAATTATGAAGCACCACGCCAGAAAAATTTTAATACAGCCAGAATCGTTGAAATTATGAAGCTTCCGAATGCCCAAGTGTTGCGCCTTAAGAAACTCATCAGTAGTTACATTTTAGTATCAATAATTGATTGGATAGATTTACAAATTGAGGTACAGATAAAAATATATTTCAAAAAGTTTGTTACACTATTATTGTTTTTATTACAATTATTTTTATTTGAAACATACAAAGTAGCGAAGTTGTATATCATTCTATATTAAATAAGTAGTTCTTTGTTGAATCGCTCGTAAAGTATAACAAATCCTTTTACAAAGCTGGAAAATGTCTTCAAGAAGTTGCAGACGACTTACAAGGAAGAAGTGACTGGAACACACTGAACAAGATAAGTTAATGAACAGTTTTAAAATTATTGTTTAAACAATCTTACAACATTATAAGAAGAACCATGCAGATCTTCAGAAGGTTGTCAAAGTATCCAACTGCAGAGAGTGATGGCCCGATCACAAGGAGTTTCCAATCAATCAATATTGTCTGCTTTTTTCAATAAAAAGATTTAGCACATACTTATAATACGGTTGGTCTGAATCTAGCTTTACTGAATATGTTTACTTCTCCGAGAGGTGACGTCCAACTAGAATATGCAAGATGAAATACACAAATTTGGTAAGATTTATTTATTTATCTTCTAGTTGCATCATCAAAAGAGTTGCATTTAATTAGTTATCGTTAAAATTATTATATTTTCTTTTTTCAGCAATGAAGTCTCGTGCAGTTTTGCAGAGGTTCACCAGAATGTCGTGCAAAACTCGCAAATGCTTGAAGAATAACAAAGAATGCATCAAAGTCCTCAGAAGATGTCGGCTCAAGGAGTTTCCAATCTGCAATATAAAGTTATCATCATCACCTGTCATCTCATAATACGGTACGTGACGTGTTTATGTTGTTTGCTTTTTTAAATTATTCAGTCAACTTGCTTAAAAAATATAGCTACCTATGTTTTAAAAGCTGCAGAATGCGTTCTAAATAGTTATGAACACATAATATTATGATATCTACGCTAATCTTCAGTCTACACATTTCCATTTGTCATCTTAGGATTTGATCAATAGACTTAAAAATATGCCTACCTATGCCTTATAAGCTGCAGAATGCATCGATGAAGACAGTAGGGCCCCATCTTCATTAGTCTTTGCGTTATAAATGATTATAGAACATATTTGACACTTGCACTAACCTTTACATTTGGATGTCTTTTCTATTAATGTTTTTTTTGTGAATGAATTTTCCTTAGCTTGGGATTTCGTGATTTTTATGATTCCTGTCCAGAATATTCTCTGCTTGAATTTTCTAGTTTATAATATTCCAGTGTTGAAGACGTTTCCCTTGAAGAACTGCAGACAGTGCCTCGAAATCATTTTGTAGCCTAAAACAAACCAAAATGTTATTGTACATGGAACTTCTAACGTAAACAACAATAACTCTAACTGTATGGACACTAAAACATTATAATATGCACAAAAGAAACTTACTTGCGAGCTACTAGACTTAGAATTTACTGAAACAGTTATTATAATGCACTAAGAACCAAATCTTCCAAGTTTGTTTTTGTGGTTAGATCACATTTGACAAGTCAAATATTATGAATTATTTAAATAACATAATTAAAGCTGAAAATTAGTAAACATATGTAAAAAATTACGCTGACTCGATTGCTCTAATCGGTTTTGATCAAAAACCAACAGTTTAGCCATAAATAATTAATTTATAATGGAACACCAGCGCCAATCCGCAAATTTTTTAGCCCCGTGATTCTGGTGAACTACTTAGTCGGTAAAACGCTTAACTGTTTTCAAATCAGTAAAACAGGTAACTATTATTTAGACGGAAGAGTAGTTCACCAGACTTACACCGTGCTCAGTTTTGCGGATTGGCGCTGGTGTCGTATTGGAAATTAATTATTTACGGCTAAACTGTTTATCTTTCGGCAAAAAGAACTACAGCAATCGATTCAGCGTAATTTTTTACATACGTTTACCAATTTTCACCTTTAAATATGTTATTTAAATAATTCATAATATTTGACTTGTCAAAGGAGACATAACCATAAAAACAAACTTGGAAGATTTTGTTCTTAGTGTATTATAATAACTGTTTCAGTAAATTCTAAGTCTAGTAGCTCGCTAGTAAGTTCCTTTTGTGCATATTATAATGTTTTAAGTGTCCATACAGTTAGAATTATTGTTGTTTACGTTAGAAGTTCAATGTACAATAACATTGTGGTTTGTTTTAGACAACAAAATGATTTCGAGGCATTGTCTGCAGTTGTTCAAGCATTTAGAGTCTTTAAAGACCTTGTGGTGAACTTCTAAGGCTGAATTAAGAATCCATAGCCTCAGAAATATTAATATGTAAGTACATTTTATTTATTTAGTGTTGAACCATTTCTTTGTGTTCTCTGGAGTTACTGGCGATTAAAATTAAGAACGAATTCATTTGTATCTTCAGATGATAATAGAGGATTTAAAATAGTATTACCTCTTGTTTTTAGTAAATTCTAAGTCTAGTAGATCGCTAGTAAGTTCTTTTGTGCATATTATAATGTGTTAGTGTCAAAACAGTTAAAATTATTGTTGTTTACGTTAGAAGTTCCATGTACAATAACATTTTGGTTTGTTTTAGGCTACAAAATGATTTCGAGGCATTGTCTGCGGTTCTTCAAGCATTTAGAGTTTTTGAAAACCTTCTGGTGAACTTCTGAGGTCCATGTAAAGTTTAAACAACAATCTACAAGTTCAGAAACAGTAATATGTAAGTAAATTTGATTTATTTAGTGTTGAACAATTTCTTTGTGTACTGTACAGTGACAAGCGATTGAAATAAGACAGAATGAACTAACTGATTTGTGTTTTAGAATATTAGAGTGTTTAAAAGACTAACTCCTGTTTGTGTGTTTCTAAGCAAGAAATACTTCTTCAAAGGTCAAGACTCAACGATCTTCACAGCCGCGTAGAGACCGAACACCGAACTCTCTTTGGATGGGTCACCCGCCAGCCCTCACATCCGTGGACAACACTGACACGTCATGGAGGAATAACTCGCAAACGATTAGAGATACCGCAATGATCGTTGAAAATATGGAAACTACAGCGAATTCGGCGTTAGGAAATATCTAGTTTGTAAGGATTAAGATTATATTAAGGCCGTTATACTTAAAATAAAATATCCCATGTTATTATGGAAATTTTTAATTTAAGCATAACTCTGAAAGGGTTAAAGATAGCGCAATGATCGTTGAAAATATGGAAATTAGAGCGAATTTGACGTTAGGAAATGTCGACGAGCTCGACCACAAGACAGTCATCACCATGATCCTCGAGAACCAGTGGCTCGATACTGTAGCTAAAGCAGCCATTGATGTGTTTCAACTGAATGAAAATAAGAGAAGCGAAGGTAAAACCGGCTCCATCTGGCTAGTGTCCAAGTTGCCGAGCGCTGTGCAGGGCAACTGGACGACAACAACCAGCAGTCGCTGCTGAGCCACCAGCCGTTCCATGACGTGCCTCCAGGGCCAGTACGACCAGCGAGAGAACCTGCTGTCGTCGCTGTGACGAGCGCATCCACCAGTACGAGGCGCGCGCGCAGCTCATCGACCTCAACAACAACGCCGAGCTGTTCACCACCGTGCTGGACATGCTGGCCACGCTCGTGTCGGACGAGAACAAGAAGCACTACCAGCTGCTGCCGCTCAGTGCGAGGTGCTGGCGTGCGAGCCCATCGGCTGCCTCACCGACAACAAGATCCAGGGCTTCGACAGCATCGACAAGAAGCAGGGACAAGCAGCGCGTCTCCGCCTGGGACCTGCTCGAGAACCCCGCCCCCCTCTCCTGGGCATGGTTCGGTGCCGTCAAGCTGTGGTACGAGGACGCTAGACCTAGACCCTATACCCTTACCACCTGAAGACTTAAAACCAATACAAGAGAAACCGGTAACAAACATTTCTTTTATTATTTACATAATACTTCATAGAATATTAGTTATATTAAACCTTATACGCAATAACAAATGGACTACTTGCATGATTTTATTTAAAAGTAAATATTTTTGAAAAAGAAACTAAAACTTGAGACTTGTATTTTTTATTTTATCAAAATTTTTATTTACAAGCCAAAAATAATTAATAAACATTGAAATTTTAATATTATGACGCATAATGTATATTTTTACATTCTTCAATTTATTATTTTTATATGTTTTCCATGTAACATTCTCAGTATTATGCAAGTAGTCTATTATTACTGTTGTCGTTTATTCTGTTATTTATTGGATTCGTTTAATGTGACAGAAAGTTTTTATATAACATTAATTTCTATTATAATTATAATGTAACCATTATGGATTTTGTTGAATGTCAACTTTTTGGTTTCGTTGACAAGAGTGTTGAGTCTAACACGTTGGGTATTTAGTGTTGTTGTGTTTACTGCAACCTACAGCTGAAGCGCAGCCCTAGGCAATATACTTAAAATAAAATATCCCATGTTATCTTTATTTTTAATTTAAGCATAACTCTGAAAGGGTTAAAGATAGCGCAATGATCGTTGAAAATATGGAAATTAGAGCGAATTTGACGTTAGTAAATGTCAGCTTTATAAGGATTAAGGTTATATTAAGGCCGATATACTTAAAATAAAATATCCCATGTTATCTTTATTTTTAATTTAAGCATAACTCTGAAAGGGTTAAAGATAGCGCAATAATCGTTAAAAATATGGAAATTAGAGCGAATTTGACGTAAGCAAATGTTAAGTTTATAAGAATTAAGATTATATTAAGGCCGTTTATCCCATGTTATCTTTATTTTTAATTTAAGCATAACTCTGAAAGGGTTAAAGATAGCGCAATGATCGTTGAAAATATGGAAATTAGAGCGAATTTGACGTTAGGAAATGTCAGCTTTATAAGGATTAAGGTTATATTAAGGCCGATATACTTTAAATAAAATATCCCATGTTATCTTTATTTTTAATTTAAGCATAACTCTGAAAGGGTTAAAGATAGCGCAATGATCGTTGAAAATATGGAAATTAGAGCGAATTTGACGTAAGAAAATGTTAAGTTTATAAGAATTAAGATTATATTAAGGCCGTTATATTTAAAATAAAATATCCCATGTTATTCTTATAGGAGAGTTTTAATTTAAGAATAACTCGGAAACGGTTAGAGATAGCGCTATGAGCGTGACATTTTTGGATTCTTCGTACATTTTTGTGTTAGGAACCACATTTTTAAAATTTTAGAGCCACTGGTCTAGCCGTAATTTAATTATTTTCATAATGAAAGCACTGTTTAAATTTAATTTTTGACATCTAAGGCCTCTATTTCCTAAACGGTTAGAGATAGCGCTCTGAGCGTGACATTTTTGGATTCCTCGTACTTTTTTGTACTAGGAGACATATTTTCAAAGTTCTGGTGTCACTGGTTTGGCCGTAATTTAATTATTTTTATATGGGAGATTTTTAATTTAAGAATTATGAAACTGAGGGGTAGTTACACCCAAATATACCTATGTTAATATTGTATTGTATTATAACTTATCTTATGTGTTATTATTTTATTAGAATATGTAAGTATGATTAGAATTATGAAGCTGTGGGGTAGTTATACCCAAACATACCTATGTTGATATTGTATATTACTTATCTTAAGTGGTTTTATTTTATTCACAATATGTGAGTCAGTCACACCAAAGGATTAGAATTATGAAACTGTGGTGTAGTTACACCCAAAGATATGTATTAAAATATGTACACTTTTTAAATAAATAAATAATGTTGTTAAAATAATAAATTTGCTTTAAATAATAATAATATACCAACCTATTCTCCCACCTACGCCCCGTTACAAAAATAAGATTTCTTTGGCTGATTAAAATTTTCAACTAAAAATCTCAATATTTGTATCAGGAGAACATAACTTGTTTGAGATCAAAACTACCAATTAAAATTTGTTGAAAAACTGCGAAAAATTCGACGAAAAACAGCAAAATTTTCATCAATTTTTTTGATTAATTTTTTGATCTCCAACAAGTTATGTTATCCTGATACAAACTTGGTGATTTTTGTTCGATTCAAAACTCAAGTCGAGTGAGGGTGAAAATTTAAAAACGCGATTACGTAAAAACTAATGGTTGGGGAGTGATTTACGGGTCATATTCGTACTCTACGCGTTGAAATACGCCAGTATTAATATCTCCACCCCTAAAAGTTAATTAGCACCGGAGATATTCAACCCTTATTTGTATCTCCTGTTCTAAGGGTCGTATCGAAAAAATGTACTTTGCAGTCGATAGGGAATGAAAAACTGAGCATCTTTTACATTTAACTTTTTGCTCTACGACCCTTAGTTTAAGGGTTAATGACTATTTTTAGACGACTTTTTCACCACTTTGATTGTTCGTAACCCTTAAACTAAGGGTCGTAGAGGAAAAAATTAAATGTAAAAGATGCTCAGTTTTTCATCCCCTATCGACTGCAAAGTACATTTTTTCGATACGACCCTTAGAACAGGAGATACAAATAAGGGTTGAATATCTCCGGTGCTAATTAACTTTTAGGGGTGGAGATATTAATACTGGTGTATTTCAACGCGTAGAGTACGAATATGACCCGTAAATCACTCCCCAACCCTTAGTTTTTACGTAATCACGTTTTTAAATTTTCACCCTCACTCGACTTGAATTTTGAATCGAACAAAAATCACCAAATTTGTATCAGGAGAACATGAATGGTGGGAGATCGAAAAAATCGGCCAAAAAGGCCTTATCTATAGACAGGCAGATAGAGAATGAAAAGTTACGCAACCTTAGTATTTAACTTTTGACCCTTAGCCCTTTAGTTTACGAGATAATAATTATTTAATATCAGCAAAATTTCACCAGAAACTACCAAAATTACGTTTATTTCAAGGGTGGTTTGTATCATATACACCAAATTAGGACCCGCTGAATCCAAATATGCACCCCATTTGGCCGTGCAACCCTTAGTTTCCGAGTTATAAGCAATTTAAAATTTTCCTAGCGTAGTGTCAGTTTTTTTGACGATTTTGCTAGTAAAATTACAACTACGCTAGGAAAATTTTAAAATACTTATAACTCGTAAAGTAAGGGTAGTAGGCTAAAGAGAGGTAGTCTACCCCCTAATTCGAACCCGCTGAATCCAAATATGTACCCCATTTAACAGTGTATCTATGTTTATTTACCCTTTTCTACATAAATTAACTCTTATTTTTAATCAATTAAATTTGTACACAGGGTAGTTTTTAATTTTCGTAATTTCTTGTGAACGGTAAGTAATTATATAATTCTGATGCCATATTTGGAATCAGCGGACCTTAATTAACCGATTTCAATACCAAGAACCCTTGAAATATATGAAACAAGCCCTTATTTTAAGGGAAAACCCTCATAACTCGCTTGGAATAATCCCTTGAGATAATCCCCCGTGTTTGGACCGATTTTGAACTGATTTTACCCCTAATATGTTTTAATGCTAAATAAACATTTCAAGGGGGTAATTTATACTCTACCCCCTAATTCGAACCCGCTGATTCCAAATATGTACCCCCATTCAATCCTTAGTTTAAGATATATTGTACATTTAAATTACTGCCACCTATCTCGTTTGGAGCTTATATAAACCTAAATAAGGGTGTTTATGTTTAATTAAGTTAATTTATTTATAAGATTGTGTATTGTATTGAAGTATTTCATTTAAAAAATTTATACTTACTGTTTGTTATTTCGTATCCTAGGTTTAAGGCCGTGTACTCTCACCGTAGAAGTCCTGTAAGGGTTTAGGGAGTGTACAAAGGGTTGTTTAACAAATAAAATTAGTGCAATGATGTAAGTATTACTTATTTGTTTTTATTAATAATATATACAGCTAAATCATCTCGATTATATAATTTTTATGATATAAAACATAGTTCTATCAATAAATACAATAAATAGCAGACAATTCTTGATTGGAGGCCAGTGGTCAATTGAAGAATGGTAAGTAGGGTCTCCTCCTGAGAAGATAACCGCTTCCACGGGTCGAAAACCTGAACACACAAATAAATAATTAATATATGCCGCAAACCGCGCTTTGATAAGTCTTTTAGTTTCGGAGTTTTTGTCCAAAATCGAAAAAAGCTATTAAAGTCAAAAAAATATTTTTCAAATTTGTTCCAGTTTTATAAATGTTTAATTTCTGGCTAAACTATGGCCCAAAAAATTAAACAAAAAATGTTTCCTAGTAGAAAAAAGACCAAGGAATCGAATGGTCACCTTGTTTTGTCGATTGGTGCATCCCTTTAAAAACTACAGGCTATTAAAGTCAAAACAAATTTTACTGATTTGTTCCACTTTTATAAATGTTTTATTTCTGGCTAAACTAGGGACCATAAAATTTTGAAAAAAATGTTTTCTTGTAGAAAAAAGACCAAGGAATCGAATGGTCACCTTGTTTTGTCGATTGGTGCATCCCTTTAAAAACTACAGGCCATTAGAGTCAAAAATTTGTTTTCAAATTTGTTCCACTTTTATAAATGTTTTATTTCTGGCTAAACTAGGAACCATAAAATTTAGAAAAAAATGTTTTCTTGTAGAAAAAAGACCAAGGAATCGAATGGTCACCTTGTTTTGTCGATTGGTGCATCCCTTTAAAAACTACAGTCTATTAAAGTCAAAAAAATAATTCAAATTTGTTCCACTTTTATAAATGTTTTATTTCTGGCTAAACTAGGGACCATAAAATTTGGAAAAAAATGTTTTCTTGTAGAAAAAAGACCAAGGAATCGAATGGTCACCTTGTTTTGTCGATTGGAGTATCCCTTTAAAAACTACAGGCCATTAGAGTAAAAAAAAATTTCAAATTTGTTCCACTTTTATAAATGTTTTATTTCTGGCTAAACTAGGGACCATAAAATTTGGAAAAAAATGTTTTCTTGTAGAAAAAGGACCAAGGAATCGAATGGTCACCTTGTTTTGTCGATTGGAGTGTCCCTTTAAAAACTACCGGCTATTAAAGTCAAAAAATATTATTAAAATTTGTTCCAGTTTTATAAATACTTAATTTCTGGCTAAACTATGGCCCAAAAAATTAAACAAAAAATGTTTCCTAGTAGAAAAAAGACCAAGGAATCGAATGGTCACCTTGTTTTGTCGATTGGTGCATCCCTTTAAAAACTACAGGCTATTAAAGTCAAAACAAATTTTACTGATTTGTTCCACTTTTATAAATGTTTTATTTCTGGCTAAACTAGGGACCATAAAATTTTGAAAAAAATGTTTTCTTGTAGAAAAAAGACCAAGGAATCGAATGGTCACCTTGTTTTGTCGATTGGTGCATCCCTTTAAAAACTACAGGCCATTAGAGTCAAAAATTTGTTTTCAAATTTGTTCCACTTTTATAAATGTTTTATTTCTGGCTAAACTAGGAACCATAAAATTTAGAAAAAAATGTTTTCTTGTAGAAAAAAGACCAAGGAATCGAATGGTCACCTTGTTTTGTCGATTGGTGCATCCCTTTAAAAACTACAGGCTATTAAAGTCAAAAAAATAATTCAAATTTGTTCCACTTTTATAAATGTTTTATTTCTGGCTAAACTAGGGACCATAAAATTTGGAAAAAAATGTTTTCTTGTAGAAAAAAGACCAAGGAATCGAATGGTCACCTTGTTTTGTCGATTGGAGTATCCCTTTAAAAACTACAGGCCATTAGAGTAAAAAAAAATTTCAAATTTGTTCCACTTTTATAAATGTTTTATTTCTGGCTAAACTAGGGACCATAAAATTTGGAAAAAAATGTTTTCTTGTAGAAAAAGGACCAAGGAATCGAATGGTCACCTTGTTTTGTCGATTGGAGTGTCCCTTTAAAAACTACCGGCTATTAAAGTCAAAAAATATTATTAAAATTTGTTCCAGTTTTATAAATACTTAATTTCTGGCTAAACTATGGCCCAGAAAATTACACATAAAATGTTTCCCAGTAGAAAAAAGATCGAGGAATCGAATAGTGAGCTTGTTTGGTCGATTTGTGTATAAAAATATATATTTTAATCTAGACTGAATTTAGACCGAATTTAGACTGAATTTAGACCGAATTTAGACTGAATTTAGACCGAATTTAGACTGAATTTAGACCGAATTTAGACTGAATTTCCGATTCGCTCAAAATTTAGTTATAAAATAATATAAAATAACTTTTTCTCTCCTCGGGTCAAATTATGTAGGAATCCATAGTTTCAATAAAAAATATCAACGGGTACAACTTTTACAAAGGGATTTCTAAAATGTATAAAATATATATTTTAATCTAGACTGAATTTAGACCGAATTTAGACTGAATTTCCGACTCGCTCAAAATTTAGTTATAAAATAATATAAAAACACAAACTAGCCACAATGTTATGACAATAGCAAAACTGAACTCGACGCAAATAAATAGAACTATACATACCTAATATAAAATGCGTTCTAATGTGTAATAAAATGTATTATTCAATAATTTTGCAACCTTCTGCAACTTAAAATAAAGTAGAGAATAAAAAATGTAATCTTAGTTTTCTAGTTCAAATGACTCTTACAACGATTATTATGCAAAATAATAAAGTAATTGTCAAACAAAAATTTTAAGGTTATAAATAAAAATTCTGACACTGACAGCACAAGATATCAAGGAGGTTGGTAGTTAGTGACTTCGCTAAATATTCCTATCAGCTGATAACTCTATTAACAAAATGCAGTTTAATTCCTACCTATTTTGTATTGTAGATCAATTATAATTACCATTTCAAATGTACCGCAAACATTAAAATTTTCCGAATTACTTTTACGTAATATGGATATATTTGTCTTGAAATTTAAAATGACTAGGGATTTTAATTTTAAACAGAACATAAGGCAGTGAACCGGTGCAACTTGAAACGAAAGCATCCGGTACAAGTCAGAAAAATGGCAAAAACATATGATTACTTATTTAAATTACTTCTTATTGGTGACTCCGGTGTAGGAAAGACTTGTGTATTATTTAGATTTTCGGAAGATGCTTTCAATACAACATTTATTTCAACTATAGGTGAGTTAGTAGCACAATAAGTTTTTTTTTAAAAAAAGGCGTAGCAATAAGAAGGTTAAAGTACATATCTTACAATTATATGGATAAATTGACACAATATTATGCATTGCTGTAGGAAATTAAAAATATATATATCACCTACAATGAAAGTACATCATTAAATGTTTATATTGGTAAATGGTTGTGTGAATTATCGTAGTCCTTACATAGGCCACAATGTTATGACAATAGCAAAACTTCATTTTAAATTTAATAATAGTAGGATCATTTTAAAGATAATTACCGAGAAATAATCATGTGCTGTATTATTTTATTTTTGTAGGAATCGATTTTAAAATTCGAACAATAGATTTAGATGGTAAAAAAATTAAATTACAAATATGGTAAGTCGAAATTAATACCGTTTTGTGTTTATGAAAAACTTGAATTGAGTAAACTTGTACAGGGATACAGCTGGCCAGGAGAGATTCCGTACAATTACCACGGCATATTATCGTGGTGCTATGGGTATTATGTTAGTATATGACATAACAAATGAGAAAAGTTTCGAAAATATTAAAAACTGGATTAGAAATATAGAAGAAAACGCTTCTGCAGATGTAGAAAAAATGTTACTGGGAAACAAATGTGAATTGACGGAAAAAAGACAAGTAACTCGTGAACGAGGTGAACAATTGGCCATTGAATATGGCATCAAGTTTATAGAGACCAGTGCCAAGGCTAGCATTAACGTAGAAGAGGCTTTTTTCACTTTAGCCAGAGACATTAAAGCGAAAATGGAAAAGAAATTGGTGAGTATCAAGCGCATGAATGTATAGGTTGATTGTGTAACATATTTGTGTATGTTTTTTTTGCTTTCAATTTGGCAGAAGGTAATTGTTTGTAATACAATACAAGATTCAAGTATTGTGTAGTTGTTAATTACGTATTTATGTAATATAGGAAGCAAGTAATCCTCCAAAAGGCGGGCACCAGTTGAAGGCAGCGGAACCACCAAGAAAGCCACCGTCGTGGTTGTCGCGCTGCTCTCTACTCTGACCCAATACCAACATCTACAACATCTAACACAAACACAAGCGAACTTGCAACTCAAGTCTTGGATTACTTGATATTTTTATGTGATTAACAAATCATTTTCAATATTATTATTGGCATAGTAAATAAGTTAAGTATTTGTGAATCGGGGGCACTGCGGACAGTGTTTTAGTTGCAGTAACTCTAACTTTACCAGTGATTAGAACATCTCAATCTCAAGTATTAATGAAAGGCTGTTAGAATATTTACATTTCCATTTACTGCAACTAACGTATTCCATTAACATAACGACTAACAGATTCCAGAAGACAATATGATGCACTGTCATTTCAGTTTGATTTTCAAGACGGCCAAACGTGCATTGTTTCGTTTTATTTATAAGTTGAATCGGTGTAACAGGTTAATAAGATATTGTAGGCCTAAATGAAATACTTGTATCCTCAAGCAAATAAGAACAAGATATTAATTCATTTTTTTTATAGATCTAAATCGTGTTCCATTTGCATTTTCGTTTGTCCGTGTTGAACGTCATCATTACAATAACATTGGTATAAAAATATATATAATTATACATGTGGAAGAAATCATGTCCTTTGTGTTTTGGTTTTATTTATTTATAATAGTATAGTTTATTTAGTCACTTTACTGAGTCGTATGGGAACTGGAAATATCTATGCTCGTACATCACAAAGTGAAATAGTTGCAACATTTCAATATCAAACTGAACATAGTACTTTTTATACCGTAGGTGAATAGCTGCAATATTGACTGAAATTTTAACTATTTATAAATACGGATACGACACTTTACTTATTTCAACAAACTCCGATAAGTGAGCACAAGCTTCGCGTTTACATCATTTTATTTTAAACATAAACTGCTTTATTATAAATGGACATATTTTTATTATAAAAAGTATTTAAGAGGAACTAACGATTGCGATAACGTTAAACGTGTATTGGAATCCTTTTATATCAAAATTTTATACAAAATACTTGATAAGTCTTTTGAAATTCAATTTTATGTTGGTGTTGATAATTTTGTTTTTATTGACAATTAGATACTTTAGTTTAAATATACCAATTTATATGAGTGTAAATATTATTTACATTAAAAATTATGGAATAAAAATTGTATCTTAAATAATGATTGATTTACTTCTTAATATATTTCATAAGATCCAATTTGATTTGTTGTTTCTGATCGGATGCGAGTTGCTGTAGCGGCTGTCTTACTGGACCAACGTTCACAGGTGTAAATATATTCATTGTCGTCTTCATCGTAGGCACCCAACCACCATGCTTGATTATTTCATTAATACATGCTGTTAAAGTTGCTTGAGACTTCACAGCAACATTCATATCTGTTTTATTCTCTTTCAAAGCCAACAAAATGTCTTGTCCAAATTTATGAAAAATATTAAAAGTTGTTGCAATAGCAGAATCAAATCCCAATGTGTATGCGGCTGACAGAATCTTCAACAATTCAAATTCTATAATACTGTATGTTATTTTAACGATATGTTTACCTGATCAGCTCCTAAAAAAACTGCGTATTTTTCATCACAGACTTTAACACATTCTGCTCCTTCAACTAGATCAGTTGATGTGAATTTAATTCCAACTAAAGTCTTTATTTGACCATCAGCTTTTTTCAAAAATTGTGCCATATTTACTGTAAAAAACTCATAAACATTCTAATATTTGTAGTTAATATTTTGCTTACTGTGAACATTTGTAAAAGCCGGAATATGATAATAGAGAAGAGGAGTATTTGGAGCGGCATCACTGATTAGTTTCAAATAGTTAATTAAGTCTTCTTCATTTTTTGGTTTAAAATATAATTCAGGTAAGCAGAGTAATGCATCAACTTGCAATTTTTCAGCATGTTGGGCCTAAATCAGCTGTTTATAAAACAAAGTATATTACATACTAACCGATTAATTACCATATTTATGACGTCTGGTAAAGGTGCGCCTCCAATTTGTACCATAAGAGTTTGTTTAGTTTCTTTACAAATGTTTACCCATTCTTCGGTAACTTGCTTCCTTTCTTGTACACTCATAGACATTCCTTCGCCAGTTGTACCATTTACTTCACAAAAATATTCAATTAAAAATCTAAGTATACTAGAATAGAATTATTATGAATACCTAATAATCCTTTTACACCATTCTCCAGTAAATATCTGGCGTAATGTGAAATTACACTTAAATTAATACTTTGATTTCTACAAGCAGAGAAATAGTTAATAACAACATAAATAAATAAATTTACTAAAGTTATTCACTCATCATCATTGAATGGTGTAAATACTGGAGCTATATGACCACGGAAATTAAATTGCATCTAAAATCAGTTCATTTTATATACAATTATTACTGTTTAAAATATCGTTAGCTTACCATTTTGATATCTTTAAAAGGTAGTAACTAAACCTAAGCCACATAACTTTGCTATTTATAGAATAGATAAAAGTAGATAGCGAATTAGGTAAACAAACTATTATCTTGAATTATTGTAATTTATTTGTAATCATCTTATAAAAATTAAAATGCGCCTTTTTTGAATCTTGAATGTCATGTTTTCATGTTATTTTTATGTGTTGACGTTGATTCAGCCCATATGTTTTTGACAGCTGCTGTCACGTAGTTTATTTTTCCACGTCTACAACACAGGTGTGCAAGATGAATACGTAAAGTATTTTTGTAAAAAATATAAATATATTAAAAATGGGTATAAGAAAAGCTCGTGGATATCAAGACATCGAAGGGGTCTCAGGGGCTGAGCTCCCTGATCCAGACATGGGTGTCACTCAAGAAATTGAAATGGCATCTGTATCTGTTGTCCCTGATGGTAAATTATAAAAGCAAAAGTGTTAGAAAATGTACAATATTTGTGTCGTTATTTACAGATACATTTACCGTGACACAAGCAGTAAATGCTTTAGGATTTGGATGGTTTCAAGTGAAGCTTTCGTTATGGACAGGGTTGTGTTGGATGGCTGATAGTATGGAAATGACAATTTTATCTATTTTATCCCCTGCGTTACATTGTACATGGCACATATCTAGGTTTTTATTTTATTTTATAAATGTATAATATCTTTGTTACACAATTCTTTTGCAGATATCAGCAGGCTTTAACTACAACTGTTGTATTTTTGGGAATGATGTTAAGCTCAACTTTTTGGGGTAATTTAAGTGATAGATACGGACGTAAACATGTATGTTAAATTGATTTATTCATTTATTATATATAATTTTCTTGAACTAAAGTTCTGTATTTGTAGGCCTTGAGTTTATGTGCTGTATTATTATTTTATTACGGTCTTTTAAGTGCAGTTGCTCCAAGTTACATGTGGATTTTACTTCTAAGAGGCCTTGTTGGATTTGCTATAGGTTGTACACCTCAATCGTAAGTAAAAACTGATGAATTCGTTAGAGCTTGTGCTTATTTTTTGCATTTTTGTTTAGTGTGACTTTGTATGCTGAATTTTTGCCCACCAAGCAACGTGCTAAGTGTGTTGTATTGCTTGATGTAAGATAAATGGAGCTAAGTTTTGTTTATGAAATAGTGATTATATTTGTTGTAGTGTTTTTGGGCTCTTGGCGCATGTTTTGAAGTGGCTCTTGCATTGATTGTGATGCCGACTTTAGGTTGGCAATGGCTGTTGGCCCTTTCAACGGGGCCACTATTAGCTTTCGCGATCGTTTGTCCTGTGAGTACTTATTTTTAATTTCAATTCTGTATTGTACAATAATTGATTGTTGATGACAGTGGCTACCAGAATCTGCAAGATATCATGTGGCAAGTGGACAAACAGATAAAGCATTGGAAACTTTAGAGAAAATTGCTAAAGATAACGGCAAACCGATGCTGCTGGGAAGACTAGTTGTGGACGATGCCATGACATCTTCACCGCACAGAGGAAGAGTTCAAGATCTGCTGGTTCCTGCATTGAGAAGAACTTCATTGCTACTGTGGTTCATCTGGATGTCATGTGCATTTTGTTATTACGGGTTAGTTTTAATGACAACGGAGTTATTTGAAACCTCGTCTATAAACTGCGGTGCAGATGAAGGCGCACCAGGTCAAACGACAGACACATGTGCAGCAGATTGTCGACAGCTACAAACTACAGATTACATGGACTTACTATGGACAACATTAGCCGAATTTCCTGGCATTTTTGCTACTATATTTATCATTGAACGTTACGGTCGCAAGAAAACAATGGCAGTACAGTTCGTTCTGTACGCTATATGTTCATGTTTCTTATTAATTTGTACGGAAAAGCGTGCTTTCTTGACAATAATGCTGTTCTTAGCTCGAGGAATAATTGCTGGAGTGTTCCAGGCAGCGTATGTGTACACTCCTGAGGTGTACCCCACAGGGCTGCGTGCAGTTGGAGTCGGTGCGTGTTCAGCTATGGCACGACTGGGGGCGATGGTTACTCCTTATGTCGCACAAGTTCTACTCAAGTCTTCGGTGGCTGTTGCGGTGACAGTGTATGCTTGTGCAGCGCTTCTTGCTGCTGTTGGTTGCCTTGCTCTGCCCATCGAAACCAGAGGCAAAGAACTACCCGACACCATCAGACAGTCACAAGTAGCCAAACAAAACACTCAATAATAATAATACATTATTAATAATACACTAATACCAAAGTATTTTTATATTTATTTATTTATTATAACTTGTACGTTTAGGTGCTGGCATAGTTTATATAACATTATTCATAAGTTTTTATATAATATTTAATAAAGGTTTAATTGAGTAACTTCTTGAGTACTTAGTTTTCGCGGTATGTGAATTGTGAATAGCTCCCCACGTGAGGAATTTGAGAATTAAATTAGTTCGGCGCATGAGCATTGGCACACCGATGATTTTTAAGACGATGAAATGTCAAATGTTGTCGCATGTTTACATAAAATGTAATTGTATGTATATAGAGTGTCAGTTCCCATAAAATTACTACATTTTACATTGATTCATAAATTTGTAAGTTATATTCGTTGACATTGAGTACAATATACCTAGTGATTACTGAGAATGAGATTAATTTGATTTATAGGAAAAATGCCGACTGACATGAACCAGTCATTGAATAGCAAAAACCCCAAGGCAAAAAGATCTTCAATGCCTCGACCACAGAGCACCATGGAATCAGACGTGAGCTACTATGGATTCCGTTCCGATGCAGAAATTGATACTATGGTGCCTGCCTTCAGAGCCAGGCTGCACTATCTCTTCCGACAAATTGAGAAAGAATTCGATTTACTTTATCAAGAAAATCAAAGCTGTATAAATAATACACCACTCAAACAATGTGACAAACTTTATAAATGTATATATTTGTTTTAGTACATGAAAAGATCGAACTATTAAATGAACGAGTAGAACGAGAATCTTGCACTGACAAACAGAATTTAGACTGTGTAGATTTCGATAACAATCCTTCAAAAAGTGTTTTGACCAAGAAATGTAAGTAATTGTGACTTAATATAATTATAATTTTTTAATAATTTGTTTGTTTTCAGTAAGTACAACAAGTAGTCAAAAACTGAAGACAGCTTACAAATTAAAAGCTCAAACGAGTAAGATAGTATCGAGCTTTAAAGCTCCTCATATGAACTGTGGATTGGTGCGCGAGTATGCGGGACATAAAGACGGTGTTTGGGAGGTGTCCATGGCCCGACCTGGCCAGCCTATCATTGGCACAGCATCAGCAGGTATGTACCTACCTATATGATGAATTGTTGTGAATTGCTATGTTGTGAATTGCTATGATTGATTCAGATCACAGTGCATGTGTATGGAGTGTGGAGACCGGGCGTTGTTTGTTACAATACCAGGGTCACGTGGGCTCTGTGAACTCCATCCGCTTCCATCCGTCACGGGACCTGGTGCTGACGGGCAGCGGCGACTGCTCTGCGCACATTTGGCACGCGGCTGTCAACTGGGACAAGGGCCACTCGTCAGAGGAAGAACTTGAGACTTGTGAAGAGTCCGAGGAGCGTGAGGCTCGCGTAGATACACTCCGCACCCCCATGTGCGAGCTCGGCGGGCACGTGGGCGCGGTGACAGCGGCTGGGTGGCTAGCGGGGGCAGAGCACGTGATGACCGCGTCTTGGGACCGCTGGGCCATGCTGCACGACGTGGAGAGCGGCGCCGTGGTGAACACGCTGACCGGGCACGACCACGAGCTGACAGACTGCTGCACGCACCCCACACAGCGCCTGGCCGTCACCGCCTCCAGAGACACCACGTTCCGGCTGTGGGACTTCCGCGAGGCGGTGCACGCCGTCTCTGTGTTCCAGGGACACACGGAGAGCGTCACCTCGGCCGTGTTCGCCCGAGAGGACAAAGTCGTGTCGGGCTCTGATGATCGCACGGTCAAGGTTAGTATAACCAATCAATCAATTTCATTATATTCTCAAAGCTCGACAAGCCCTCTATAATATTATAACTGTGTGTATATAGGTGTGGGACTTGCGCAACATGCGTTCGCCGCTAGCGACGATCCGAGCGGACTCGGCAGTGAACCGGCTGGCGGTGTCAGTGTCGGGGGTGATAGCGATCCCACACGACAACCGGCAGGTGCGGCTGTTCGACCTGGCGGGGCAGAGGCTCGCGCGCCTGCCCCGCTCCTCGCGCCAGGGCCACAGCCGCATGGTGGCCTCTGTGGCCTGGAGCGACGACACCAGCGCGCCACCGCACCCCAATCTCTTCACCGCCGGCTTCGACCGCCGAGTGCTCGGCTGGACCGTCGCCTCTTGTAAAGACTCTTAGACTTCACAGCTTACAGATTCTCTCTAGTCATCACTGCTTACTAAATATCACTCAATGCTGCTTACACACACTCTATTCATTCACGTTTATTATCAATTTTTAAATAATCGGTTTTTATAATCATTCAGTATTTGGTAGGTGAAATGTTCATTTTATAGTTGTATAATTGTTATAGCTATTTTGTTATTCATTTAATGAGTGGTTTAATTTTTTTAATTTATGTTTTAAATATTAAATTCATTATAGTGTTCTTGTAAAATATATTGAAAAAATTAATTGATAAGAATTCCATCAGGTGTAAAATTTGTATAAAATTTATCACATATTTATTGTAAAATATAGTTATCTATGGTGTAATGTTTAAAATATAATATATTATGCTTATAATGTAATATAAATATTGTAGAAGGATTATTGTTTCATAGGAAAATAAATAAATAAATGGCACTTTCCAACAAATCTGTTCTTTTTCTTATGAATTTGAATGATAAATGTTAGTTTTACACAAGGGACAATTTTCTGAAGCTCTAACACATCGCCTTAGGCATTCTGCGTGAAATAAATGTCCACACTGCGTTTTCCTTGCATGTTTCATTTCATTCAGACAAACGGCGCAAACATCATTCCAATTTTCCAATTCTTGTTTACTAGCAATTGCAAAATTTGACATAATTTCTCTTTCTGTTTGCAAATTTTTCCAAAACGTTTTATACAAATATTTTGATTGTAAATACACTGTATGATATAGACAAACAAGAGCGAAATCTGTTCTATGAAATAACACAAGTGGGACTAAAATTATTGACAAAACTATAGCCAATATTTGTAGAATTACTGGGGAAAATAATTCTTCAAGACCTTCAAAATATTGGGAACGAAAACATTTTAAAATTGGGGGAAACAAATTTTTATAAATGGGTTCAGTGGCCAAATAATAAAGACTAGTCACTACGCTGTAAAATATGTGAGGCTGCGGTTTCAAACCCTGTTCTCTTAAGCAAATAATTACTATAACTGCCTTCGACCATTCTAGAACTATTCTAAAGATACAAAACATCAACGATGAAGTAGATCTGTGATTAGAATTGCTTGATTTCAAGTTTGTAGTTATGTCTGTTATTCTTTGGACGAAATAAGTTATAACATTATAAAATAAAAGTGAATTTAACCCAACTAGAGTCGTCACTTTTTGCAGTTCGCATTCACAAAGGGCAATGTCGCACATACTAAAAAATAGTAGCTAAAAGCAAACATAAATTAATTTAAGAATCTAAAATGAGTTATATTTAACTAGTACCTGATTTAGTATTACATGAATGGATGACATCTTTACGTATTCATTTTCTATGTTGCAAATTGGTTGAATTAAAGGTTTAATAATATCTGTAACGTATGAACTGACCGGTAGGCAAATTCCTAAAAATGTAAACTAATATTAGTCTTTAGTATTATATATTTATGCTATGATTTTATACTATAGGCAAACAGGACATTTGCTTGAAAAACTGTCACTTGAATTTTTAACTGCTGAAAATTTGATTTGTCAAATTGATTTGTTACTTGATATATAAATAAATTTTATTTATTACACATATTTGAATTGTCATATAAAATATACTAACAGTAATAGCAAATATTCTATAATATATAACAGCGAAAATACAAAATCTATCATTAATAACTTATTATATAAATACAAAAAATACAATAACATATTATTTGGCGTGTATCACATTTCAATATTCGTGTTACCATTGCACATACCACAATAGTTAGAGAGCCGTATCATAAAAATGTGCCTTGCCAGAAATTACTGTTTGTATTGCTTTCAAGAAAATGTAAATATAAAATTAGCATCCGGGATATTTCAAATAGGACGCAATTTTAAAGGAGTGTTTTAACATGTACCAAGTGACTTATTTTACTACTTCTGGTACTTTAAGGAGCATTCAATGAAATTATTTATTAATTTACCGGTCGTACATACTTCAAAGTACCAAATTGAGGGATGTCATTAAACGTCACATGACGTTTCCCGATATTATGCGCACTTCGAATCACTTGAAAGCTTCTGGCAGACATGCCCAACCGGTATAGTACACAATGTTAAAACACTTCTTTCAAATAGGGCCCTCCGGATGCATTGTTTATATTTACATTTTCAATACAAAAGTCATTTCTGGCAAGGCATAATTTTATAAATTATAAATGAATAATAATTGTTAGTAATATTCTATGAAACTAAGTACCTATTTATCTATTATAAATAATAAGGATGAAATAAATGTTCAGTCTTGGACTATGTTATGTTATAATGTGCATGTGCAATGATTATAAATAGTTGTAGTTAGTATCAATGAAAAGTATACTCTCTTTTACACATCGGGCAATGTCTGGAGTTATTCAGACACAATCGTAAACAATCAGCGTGAAAGAGATGATGACAGGGAGTGATTCTCGCTCTTTTCATCGGACTAAGACACACAGCGCAAATGTCATCCCACTCTTGGAGTTCCTCAGCAGTTGCTGGTCTAAACTGCGCCAAAACTGCATGTTCCACCTTTAATTCCTTGACACAAGTCTGCCAGGCGTCTTTGCCTTTCAACCAGACAGTTAAATACGCAGCCATTGTTGCAAACCGTAGCTGACCAAGCACTGTCAAACCAAGTACAAGAACAGAAGCAAGAAGTACTGAACATCCTCGGATGATTACAGGCGCCCAGAGGGCCTCCAAAGCCTCTAACCGCTCCAAACGAAGACTTGTCAACAATAAAGGAAATAATTCTACGAAAACCTTTTCCGTGCACATGTAATACACCCAAGTAATGACAGTGTAGAACGCAGACGGTTGATAATTCTGTAAACCTTGCTCTAAACCAAACACTAATAACATAAATGTGACTGTGATGATGAACGTCACAGCTTTGGTCCACTCTAAGACGATTTTCGTGGCAGACATGGCGAGGTGTTTGACATTAGAATGTTGTGTCATGTTGATGAAAGGTGACCAGTCTTCCTTTTCGATTAATTCTTTGATGTAAGAAACGCAGTAAGCGATAACGTTGTAGAACATGAGTGTATAGAGAGCGGTAACTTTTTTGTGAACGCAGGTGGAACCGGTGAAGCCGCATAGCACTACGCGGTCGCACATCATGAAAAAGATTAGCTGAAAGATGATTTATATTATTTATTTGTCTGGCCAATTGGTTATTAGTATAATACCTGGTTTGCCATGTTTGTAAGGTTGGACATTCTTAAGAATACCCTCTCACAGCGGTCTATAGGCGCGTATATTTTGCTGAGAAACTGAATTACAGGTCCAGAGGTACGCTCCAGCATTCCTGAAATTTTTTCAGTAATTTCAATATTCTTCAAGCTCAAATTTATCATGATGTAATATTTCAACTATAAATAAATTCGTTTTGTATTTATATAAAATATTAATCATTATATAATTAGATAAATTATAATTATATCGAAATGTGTTTTTTTTAAACAACAGGTTTGTGTAGGGTCAAGATATAATATTAACATTGAACTCGAATTTGGGTTATCTTAGTCTAAAAAACTATTTGAAAATATTTTTTACAATTTTTATTTAAGTAACTTCATTATGTCTCATCATTTAATATTTATATATGTAATAAATAAAAGTATGTTTATTATTTGTACGTGCCAAACATATTTTCAGCAGATAAATGTGTATACTTGAATTATTAGAAATGTTTAATAAAAATAACTATTTTTAAATAATGACCATGTGTGTTGAAGAGAAAAAAGACAACAAGAACTTGTAATATATTTTTAGAGAAATTTATGCAAAAGCATATTGAGAAAATTTGACGCGGCTGTCATGTATGTCTCGTCTCATCCTGTTTTTCAAGCTGTTTTTAATTTGTACTCTAATTTATAAACGAGTTAATAACTTTGAACCAATTTAATTTTCTGTTATAAAATTGACAAGCAATAGAATCATAGACGTAGATATCAGAATTTTTTACACAAATACTTTTATATTATAAACATATACTTCAAACAATTCATATAAGTTTTTGAATGATTTATTGAGCATACTTTGAGGCAAGCACGTGCAGAAATAATTCATTTGTATTGTACGAGATTTTGTAAAGTAAATTTTTGTTGAAAATGTTTAAAACTAGGTACGTCACTGTAAACTACCCCGTTTTGAAGAGTTCTGGGATGTATAAGAACCAGGCAGAGTTTGAAATCGGCCTTAGTGTTCCATCAGCATCCTAAACACTTGAATCAACCCTGGTAAGTTATATGTGAAAGTATACCTGGTAAATGACAGATAAGTCTTCTGAGCCAGCGGACAGGGTACTTGTAGTTGGCGGAAATGAGCACCGGAAGTACAAGGCACGAGTACATGGCGAGCCACATGCCCCCCAACCCCAACAATAGGGGGGCATGTCCTCTGCCGCAGTAGGGCAACAGGAACACCACGGACAGCAGACACACTGCAGAATTCATTTATCAATCGCATGGTACATGCCGCAAGGCTTTTTCATGCAAGAATTCAGGTCAATTCAGAATTCTGTTTATTTTTAAGTAGCTAAAAATATTTCAATCGGATCAAAGACCCACGGACAACATGTTAGTAAACATTTTGCAAACAACATTGTTAAAGACGGATCTGCTATTCTCAGAAAACTCATAAATGCAGTTTCAAAAAAATATCAACAAAGTCATAATTATACTTTATGATAAATCAATGTTTTATATTTTATTTCTTTTTGAACTAATTCTTAATTGGAAACTGAAAGTTATGAATCATTGTTGAATCAATTAATGCAAATTATAAATTATAATTAATTATACTTAATTATACTTGTAGCTAATTTTATCATTTCATAATCTAATTTATACGTTTATTAATACACAAAAATCATTTCTTTAATAAAATATACATTAGTCGGAAGACAGTTTTTAAATAGTTAACAAATTGTTAAAAATTATTTAACAAAAAAGATGTTTTAAATTTAATTATTATACCGGAAGTAGATTGAGGAAAACAATGTAAAAATTTTAATTTCGCTCTAAGTTTATTCCTATTAATTTTGCAACCAAATTGTAAATACTTACAAAAGATGTTCAGAATAAAAAACGGAATCCAACGAGCCCTTATTTATCAATATAAAACGTTTCTGTCACGAGATAAACGTAAATTAAATTGCCATATTTGAGCTGTTTATGAAAAATAACGAATTATAATTAATACTTCAATTAATTACGATAAAATGTACCTTAGGAAGAAAAAGAAGGAAGAGAAAATAGTTATTAATTTCTTTTTCTATTAGTGAATCCTTCTTATTGTTCAATAAATCCACTCGAACAACAATTCCAAATCTGTCAAGTGTCAGAGTGACGGAATAAATATTTTTGTTATGTTTAATTTTACATGGCAGTCTGAAACTAGCCTAAATTGTTAATGTTTATTTCGTGAAAGAAATCGATTTGAACAACAAATTTAAGCTTATCCGATGCAATTTTTATTCTGAACATCTTTTGTATTTGCACTTTTGCTCTAAAAAGGCGAAATAAAAATTACAAAAGGACTTATTTTTTGCTTTGAATTTTCTAGACATACGCATTAATTAGAATTAATTGTGAATCATTGGATTACAAAATATCTGTAGGTATCCTGATTTCATTAATTTAAAAAACAATACATTCCTTCTTAAATATTAAATTTTAATCGTTAATTAATATGATGCAACTGTCTAGTAAGTTGCATGAAAGTAAATATTATTGTGTTATGCATTGTTAAACCTTCTACAAACATTAACTGATATAAATATTACAAAGTTTAATATAAAATTACGTAACTTGTATTGTCTTCTCAAACATAAATGATTATTTTGTGAGTTGTGAAGATTTTCGTACCAGTTTCTGCAATTTTTTCTTCTTTAACTTGAGGATCGATCTTCGTGATCGAATGTAACCTCCCTCGAACTCTCGTTATCATCCCCATGTTTGTAACACTTGAAACAACAATTAGAACAACAGCAGTAGAAATGTTTGAAATAATTTCGATTTGTATTGAATTCTGATGTAGTTGCGCAGGTCGTGAACTCAGGGCTTCTAGAAATGAACTGATTGAATTTGGCGTCGGTGTTTTCTTTATGAAGGAAGTTTTTTTGCCACGTCGAAAACAAAACGACGCGGATCCACGTGTGCAAAACGTAATTGGAACCGTGGACAGGATTCTCGTCTTTATGAGAAGTATATTTTAATCTGTAGATCCTTTCAGATGAAGAAACCGCGCGCCCCCTGTTTACTATTTTGGAAAATTCACATTACGTCGCTTTCCCAAATTCATTTTCTATATTTTTATACATTGTCAATATGTTTATAAACAAATTAAACCAGATAAAATATTTTACAAGTATTTCTAAGAACAAATTGACCTAAAATTTAATGTATGTAATACAATTATTATTACACAAAGCATAGAAAATTCTAGGAACATTGCATTATCACGATTTTTAGTTTGTTATCAAACTATTTTATTTCCTAACAGTTCTAATTTCTTGATTTTAATGGGGCGGATAGCTAAGGACGTACGTAATTCTAACTTTCTAGTTTAACTGCACAAAAATCTCGCCTATGATGTACACTTACACTTATAACCGCCCACACGGTATAATAAACAAGGTAATTCACAACTTCGTGCATATAGTTTAATGGCATATACTACTCAACTTACTGATCATGGAACAAAAATATATTTTTAAAAATTCGTAAATTTGAGGGCAGATTTTGCAAAAAGCACATTTCTGAAATCACTAAAAATAAAATTTTATTTAAATGGACAATGGCAAAAATAGCAAATTTGTGAAATTTATGAAATAAACCTGGAAACTAAAATAGCAAATAAAAAAAAAGTCAATTCCTTGATAAGTGAGTAGAGAACTGTTATGTCATTAAAATATATTTTTATAAACTGTAATTACACAAGAGCTTTTTATTTCGCCGGATAAATATCTGTTTGTATTAAAACCTTTGTTGCCTAGCAATTTGAAAATAAAAATTGTTTAATAAAATCACAACACCGTATGTGGAGTGATTTTATTTTAAAACAATTTTTCGAAACAAATTGATAGGTGACATGGTTGAGATGTCAAACAGAAATTTATTCGCAGAAAATAAAATGCTCAAATGTAATTCACCGAGATAATTTAACGAGTCCTTTGGTCCTTCTTCACAAATATTTCCAAAATCTAATCATTTCAATAACAAATATTAGAAATATGAAGTAAATGACATTTTAATGTTTTGTTTATTGTTTGGTTGCTAAGAAAAAGGTAAATACGGTTTTATCACTTGCAAAAAGTTACCTTATTTTTTATCCGCTGTCAAAGCGATAAAATTGTGTTTAGTTTATGGCGTACTTGATACAGGAGTGGAATTATCACTATAAATCTAATGTCAGGTCTAAAATCGTATTCACAGCCCGAAATTTAGTGAAATTTGACTGTCATATGGCAACACCAAACAGTGACGTGAACGTCAGTACACATTGTCATATGATAGACTTCATAAATTTCGTCAAATTTCACCAAATTATGAAATGTACATTCGGTTTAAAACATTGTAAAAATACAAATTTAATAAAAAGAAATGTTTTTTAGTAAATTGAGAAAGAAATTTTACTGTGACGTCATTATTTTGTATATACGTCACATCACATATGATTAAATTTTCATTAACTATTTTTGGGCTTGTTGATCAAATTTTTCCGCAAATAAAAAATACGAGTCCCAAGTTTTTGTCTCTATTGATGAAAAAAATGAGTAGGTACAACGACGTATGTCTAGTATAAGTATTGTGCCGTCGTTTGGTGGGATTTGGAGTTGGTGCGTTGTCGTTGCGTCAGAACGGTGGCTTCCTGGAGCTTGGCCAACTTGGGGGCAGAGCTTCACGCACATTCGCCGCCACTGACTGCGATGTGCAAGAACATAAACTCCAAGTTATTCTCAGAAACTCTATGTGACATGTAAACATGTTTATTCAGAACAAAGTCAACGGTTTACGTTATTTTCTTTATTATTCGTTACATGCAAACCCCCAAAACGGGTGGCTTCTAAATATATTATTCACTCATTCTTAAAAATCTCATGTGCAGAGTTAAATACATAAGTATTTAAATACTATTTAAAATACATTTTTCATTATTTGTATTTAAATTTAAATATAATTTCAACAGCATAGTATTTGAAATACTGAAAAACAGTAGTTAGTATTTAAATACCTTAAAAATAATTGCAAAATCTTCATTTTGTTAATTATTACTGAATTTGCAATTTATTTACCTATTAAATTTTATGTTTAGCTGATAATGCTCATATGACACTAAATAATTAAATTTAAGCTTCACCAAAATCATTCCTTAACTTTATTTGTATTTAAAACTTTATAAAAACACGAAAGTATTTACATAAGTACTTTTCTAGAGTGTTAGAAATTGAAATTTTAAATACTTTTAAAAAGGTAAGTATTTATGATTTGAATTTAAAATTGTATTTAAATACATTTATATAGAGTTCTGCTGATGTGGACAGCACAAGACCTCCCGCCATACTCTACCTACTCTTTTTACAATAGTACAGGTACAAATATATTTTAGTCATTTTATGTAAACTGTGGAAGAATATATAAACGATGTGTCATGTCACTGGCATAATCAATTCAATTTTACATAGTAACAAATGTTCAAGGATCATGGACTACAAGATACTGAATATTGAAGTTTCATACTCCAAATTATAAATAGTAAAGTATACAGAATTTAAAAAAAATACTAATAATAATTAGATGACAAAAATATAATCTTTCATTTAAAATAGAAAAATTGTGATAAATAAATTAATTATCGAAATATTTAAGCAAAGTACTACTTCCGGTTTGGGGATTGCTTTAAAAAAATAAAAATTTGGTTGTTAAATGTTTGATATTTTTGAGTAATAAGGCGGGAGGAAAAAATTGTAATCAGAAATGGACGGAACGATTAGTTGGTCAATCTTACGAACCGGAACAATGTTCCGGTCAATTTCACACGAGAAACGAGAATATATTTTTCTGGGATTTATCCTGTTTGTTGTAATTTCTTATCATGAGTCTCCAACATCATAAAAGAGTTATGGTCGAAGATTTTTTGTTTTTAATAGTCCGTCCAAAATATCTAGAAGGTCAGAAACAAATGATTGATTTTTATTTTATATATTCCGGGTAGCAACAGTTTTTAATTAAGTCAAAGTATTACTTATTCTATTTATATCATTATCTGATTTGTGTTTTTCCATACAGTAAAACATTCAAAAAAATGCTCTCAATTTATTTAGGTAATACTGAATCATACACAAAATATGCCGACATTTTCTCAATATGAATACGAAAATTCTGGAAAATATCGGACCTTGACATTTGTTCAAAAATATTTGGTTTAATAAATACGATACTATAATATTTAAAAATAATGAATTTCAATGCATTTCTTGAATATTTTTCTATCAATAATAATCTCACGTTTTGTGTCTTGAGTTAAATATTGACATATTTGAAATAGACTAGAAATAAATCAGAAGTACGATTTGTTTAGGCCCAGGCCTCCTGATAAGGTTCATTGGATCGTAGAACATTTTCTATGAAATGAAAACATCTCCTGATCTATCAATTACACGACGAGTCAACGGTCTACGACTCACTGTCTGGCATTTCAAATAGAATACCAGCCAAAAAGCGTTTAAACATTTTATTTTTTTACATTCAATAATGCATAATATGCACTTCATTGATTCATAAATAATACTAAATGCAAAATGTGCTTCAGAAATTTACTAAATACTTTTTCAAGATTAGAATATTAAAATAGAAATACTTGTTTGTCAATATTTTTGTTTAAAAGTAAACAAGCTTTGTTTTTCTTGTGGCCTGATTTTATTTAGAAGAATCTAATAAAAAATATTTTAAAATATACCTACTCCAATTAGTATACGATATAAAACAGAAATCATTAACTTAATTGTGCTTTCAGCTTTTGTTGTATTACTTTATAATTTAATATTGTCAGTGAGTCACATTAAGTCAATTAATTAAAAAAGTTCGCAAGTAAATAATTTGATAAATATTATAAAGATGTTAGATGTAAAATAAAGTAGTTGTTTTCAAATAAGCGAAAAGTGCATCGCGCCAGAATCAAAGTATTTTTAGTGAGTGATGAGAGTTAATAGCCAAAAATAATACAGTAAAGTTCAATAACTGTACACGAGACCTAAACCACGTACAATATTATGCACTAAACTCAAATGTGTATCATCAATTTACGTGCGCAAATTTTATTCTTCAAAAATGTTGACCTCTTTTTTGATAAAAATAAAACATACTTCACAGAACTAGAAAATAGTTACTGATCACATGAAAATTCGGAGAAGAAAAAAATCTCATGTTAAAAATTGCAAATAAAAATCTAAAATAGTCAAACAGAAATCTGCATCTCCTGGCTCAAATGATTCATTCACAGGAAAATTCAAGTATTTTAGATTCGGTATAAATGCAATGAAATAGCAGAAAATGAGTTGTAAGGACACAAATTCGTGCTCATCCACTTTTAAAACTCACAACCCTATTTTTAGAATGATTCCAATACCTCTCTTACAGGCAAGCGGGAGGTAAATATTACTTTGTCTTTCACTAGACATTTAGAAGACACTTTTTGAAGCCAATTAATAGCAATTTTTAACAAATACATAAAATTTAGCAATTAATTTATGACTATGACAACGTTTGTTTGCTATAGCGTGTAGACTATACAATATATTGACACATAGTATGTTGTGTTTTTTAGTCCTGTATTATTGAAAAAGTTGCCAAAACTTCAAATCATTGAAGAAAATGTACGTTGTTTTTTAGTTTCTAGACGTGGGATTAACACGCGTCGTATTTTGTTATTTGTAGAAATATCTTTTAAACATCCATGTGAATCATAATCTTGATAGTAGTTACGTGAACACGTAAAATATAAATAATTACAAAATGAAGTACAAGATGCACATTTAATTTGACCTATGACATGTCGCAAGCCTCAAACATAGTAAACAAACACTTCATTTGTGGATATTTTTATGACTTTCGCTGATTATGTTCAACTGGGTCATTTAGTTCATTAAAAACATTTCTAAACAAAACTAAAAATTAAAATTTATTTATAATTAATTTGTAATTGGTTATTATTAGATCTTGATGAACAACGGAAGTTCGACGAAAATTATTATTTATTACATTAATGTATGGTTTGAATTCTGTCACACATTCTAGTTTAACAAAAATTTCCCCTGTGGTGTATTATCCACTAACAACCATGAGTAACTGCACACACGGGCAAATATTATACCGTATAACTGCCGCACCGGCACCTAACTTGGGTAAAAAGGACATTAATTAAAATGATTTATACATTTGTAAAATTTTCCGTAATATTTTGAATAATAAATATTACTTGTTTACAAACAATACCACCGAATACCACTTTTATTTTTGTATTATTGTAATAATAATTGTGAAAATATTTTTTAAAGAAAACAAATTTTGCATCAGAATTTTTCAGAAGACTACTAATATATTATTAATTGAGTATCTAATATAAGCAACACAAAAATTTAATTTTCGTTTTATTATCAAACATTCTTGTTTTATTTAAACAATGATTTAATCTGCAAACAAACATTATAACGCTGTAAAAATAAAGCAGCAAATCTACAGCTAGACTTGAAATATCTCTCCACGATTGTCGACATTTCTCATAAACGAAAATGACATCTGTCGCTCACTTAAGTCTTAAATCATTCATTGTTTCCCTGCATAGCATCCGCTTGTGTTTAGAGGCGCGATTAAAGTTAGTGGCTCGCTAGTTGACCGTTGACCGGTCACAAGGAAGCGACAAAGTAACACGACACTTGACAAAACCACAAGAAGTTGAAGTTGAGACAGTCGTCGAGTGGCAGAGGATGCTGGCGGACGAAATCTTCGGAAATTGTTAGTTTGTGAATTGTTCCAATGAGCTGCTTGGATTTTTCGTATGGCAGGAAGGCAGTGAAAAGACTCTTGTTGTTATTATTTCTTTCAAGTAGAATTTCTATTTTTGACACAGGTATAATTTTATCTTATTCCGTCTTGCCCTATCGTTGATATTTCCAGATATGCCCGATATATTTATTTGTTTATTTATTACTTAAATTGTATATAGAAACTTTTGAATAAATATAATTGCACGTATAGTTATGCTGTTTTAATTTTTTTCAATGTACCTACCGCATTTTATATAAGTATTTTTTAATGTTTAATTAAGTTTTGTGTGATTTTAGAGTCAAGAACTTGTTGAAATCACCCCGCCAGCCTAGTCATGCAACCTACCACCCTGCTGTTTGCTTTAATATTTACAACAGCTACCATTTTAAATTTGTAAGTATAAAACAGGGGTGTGAGATTATTTCACATGGTACTCTAGCCAAAGCGCTGCACCTTTCAATCAATTTTATTTTAACACGAACACAAATTTAAAGATCCATAATAACAAATATGTTCTTAAAGTTTCAACAAAAAGAGGTGCTCATTCTGCAAAGCTAGAAATTTTATGATAAATCACCTCCACCAAAAGATTCGATCACGGAATCACAGGAAAATTTAAATCTGCAATTTAAGATTCGGCATAAATGCATATACAGTAAGATGCAAATCTAAAAACTAGTTTGTCTCTTTCATAAATTAGACTGAACCACGGTTAAAGAATAATTAGGTTTGCCAATAAGATCAGAATGTGTACTGGCTGTATCAGGTAATACTATATAGGCACTGATTTGAATTAGTTAAATTAATGTAATTGCAATTTAGATATATCTAAGCGGCTATGTTCCATAATTTACCTTCAGATCGAAAATATTATTACCTATGTTTGAAAATCCTCCATTTTCTACGAGGGAGATCATCGTTATCAATAAATAATGTCACAATATATGAACACAGTCTCGTAGTGCTTCTATTCATCTTCATTATTCAATTTATAAAACATGTCGATTTTTACTCATTTCTCCTAAAATTAAAATATTTTGTATTTTCTGAAACACTTTTCATTATTGCACAGCAATATTTACCTGTTACTTTGTAATGTACTAATAAGCTTACGTGTTCTTTATATTTTACATATATTCCTGTATATCACTATATAATGCACAAATTCTTACATTTTAAAAATACTATCAGTGACAGCAAGTGACGGAAGAATGAGAAAAAATTTGTGAAATGTGAATTTGTATAGGTGGTGACAGGTGACCAGCAGAGACACCTAGATAGAAACCCTCCTAGAAACTAATAACAACTTCTGACCGGGGTAACGTAAACCTAATGTTATTCTTTAACCGTGGTTCAACCTAATATAGTTTTGTAGATGATATTTTCTGGTATTGATTGAGTGATATGTTGTATGTTGTAGATGTGGTTGCCACGTTGCACAGCCATGCCGGCCGTGCGTGTCGCGTGTGGAGTGCGACACAGTGCCGCTGCAGCCGTGCACGTGGGGCGAAGCGCGCGACTTGTGCGGGCGCCGCGTGTGCGCCAAGGGCCCCGGGGAGCTGTGCAGCGCCTACAACCGCCGCGACGTCTGCGGCGAGGGCATGATCTGCACCACGTCCCTCATGAACAGCAACGTCGAGCGCTGCCACGGATGCTCCACGTTCGAGCAGATTGAATGCTACCCTTAGCTGTTAGCTGTGATTACATCAGCCTAGACTGACAGTATTATTCTCATGTTTACTATTTTATAAAAATGTTATTGTATTTATTCATCACAGATCTCAATGTTTTCTCTAATAAATTATGACGACTATTTATGCTGCCCTTTATTTCATTATTATTTCACTGGCCTATATAATATTCACAACTGATGTCATCTGATATTGTTATTGGTGTTTTCTCACGTTTAACCGATTCAATTATTATAAAATTGATTTAAAACATAAAATGCCGAGAGATAGACAAGAAGAGGCACATTTATTAAACTTACCTTTAACTTTTGAAGTACGGTACTCAAAACCCAAGACCTGTAACAAATAAAAAAATAAGAATATGATGTTCGTGCTGTTTAAACTTTTTTTAAAATGTCATAGTTTACAATTACCTACTATGAATTTTTAACGCATACCTATTTAAAATTTGTACCTATGACATTACAATAAAAATTGTGTATTCCTTTCTAAATCAAATTTTTTTTTATCTATATTAATTCCAAAATGGAATACAAAAGATACTGAATTTACAAACATAATAATATTGTGGTATAATTCTTAAATGGTAGGTACTAGATATAGAAAAGTATATAAGAAAGTTATCTATTTACAAAGTATGTACCATAATAGAAGGCTCTTGTGATGTCTATTTGACTCTGGACTGGCATTTACAATTCCAAGGTTCACTATTGTGGCACTAACGCACTACACAACTTTGTTTTACAATACACACACAATTTTACGCACTTAAATGTATAAATTTACTGAGAAACCACTGAATACTAAGCCACAACTAGGTTAAAGACGACATTTTATGTACTGAAAGCGTCTATGATTTAAAACACAGTAGTCTACGCTGGTTTAATTAGTACAGACAGGTTCTAGTTTGCAAAATGTTCTCGGTCGATTTATTGCAATATTATTTCTCGCTGTTTTATCAAATTTTAGAATATTGTAACTCAAATAAATAAATAAAAATGTATTAAAACTATTTGTTGCTATACAAACAAGATTTATTTGCGATTCTAATACTAATTTAAATTGATAAAGTAGGGAATCTACAAAAATATTTTCAAGACTTATAATTTCAGCTGAAAATTTTATAGAATTTAAATAAAACAATATTTATATATAAATTGTACTATGATTAGTTATATCTACTCAGAAAGATATAGTGCAATAATATAGTTCTCTTATAGTGAAAAAATATTTTTCCCAATATTTGTTGCACAGTTATTATTTGATACAAAAATATTTTATGTTTTCTTAAATACAATAGCATTAACACTTGTAAGCAATTTTAGAAGTGATTTACAACTTTAAATATTGTTTAAAGTTTAACATATCTATCAGTATTTGATATATGGAATAAAATTATAGATCACATATTAACTTAACTACTCGGGCATTTATTTTAAAGTGCAAGAAAAGTTAAAAATTTAGAAGTGCCCTTTTATTATATTCTTAGCTTCTTTTACTGTGTAAATATTTTTGAAATCATTTGGTCCCAATGTTTCATTGAGTACTGACCTAAATTTGTAGCCAAGAAATATAAGCTTAAGTACTTTATTATAAATAATTCTATAATTAGCAAAGAAGAAATGATTGGTAGGATATAAATCTAATAATACAGAAGTGTTGGAGTGTAGATTACGCCTGTTTGTCTTTGGCGTTCCGTTGTCGCTTGCGGACGAGGAATCCGCGGATTCCAGCCTGGATTTTAGTCGCTGATTTCTCTTCTAAGTCAGCCCGTCGTCCTGATCCACAGCGCTTCACTGATTTGCTATCGTCCGCATTGCCCTACAATTCATTAATAAACCATCAATTATACATTGACACAAGCACATCACATGCTTTCATTTCATGTTCATTCAACCAGATCTGGATGCTTCTGGTTATTATATCATGCTTCATAAAGCCCTGTTCACACATGGATTCTTTCATTTATTTACTCCCAATTACAGAATGCTAGATGTTATTATAGTGGAATCTAACCACTCATCTCAACATCTCAACCGTACGACGGTCTTTAAAATTCAAAGCGGCAACGGAGAGATTCTGCTTTCAACCAGGACTACATTTAAGACGATCAAGTGGTCAGCTTGATTTAATTGCAATATGTTTTACTGCCGGCCGAGAGACTTGAACCATGGAACTCCTGGTTCGTACGTCAGAGCTGTGCTTAAACCCGCGCAGCTACTGTTTCGGCATTCTTTTATGCTTCTAAATTAAAAATTGTTATTTTCCAAGACTCATTTAAGATTCAATTTAGCAGCACCGCTTTGACAGGTAATTCTCATCAGGATTTTTTTTCAGGTTGCATAAGCATATGAAAGAAACTTCAAAAATTCATGTGTGAACAGAGCTTAACACCTGTTCACATATGGATTCTTTGTGAATTCTTTCCTGCGTCTGAATCCGGAAAAAAATGAACTATTTTAGAAATTCTTCTTTGAAGATTCAATTTAGCTATTGACAGTGAATTCTCACCAGGATGATTTTTCCAGGATGCAGAATCATCAAAACCCATGTGTGAACGTTGTCTACTTTTTGTTAATATTAAACTGCTGTTTCGTGTACACGCCAATGCCAAATATTTAAAGAGATTTCTCAATAGCTTGTATATCTATTCTGAAGGTCTATGCGTTGGCCAAATTTTTCATTTTTCTTTGTTTTATTTCTGGCTGAGCGCAAGCCATGCGGAGCTGTCTGTCAAGTGCAAAATGTTTTTACTTCTTACGCGAAAATGACGTACAAAATGCGCAAGTTCTCCATTGGAAAATTAGACATTGGCTGCCTTTCAAATTTCAAAAGAATGTTACTTTGTCATAAAACACCAGTAAAACAGACAACAGGATTACCTCAAATCTAAATTAAATAATGTTATCATCACCCAGCGTACAAATACCGCACGAATTTTATTATTATTATTCACAAAAAAGGTATTAAACTACGACAGTATAGTTTCTCGTTTTATACAAGCATTTAGTTCGCACATAAAAGCAGGTTAATTATTTGATAAAAGCATCAAACATAGGTGCGCTCAGTCATTCAATTGTATTTGAGTACTCTTTTAGAAAATATTACTTATATCATGATAACCAAAACTACACATCTTGTACTGTAACTATGCAAACCAATTACAGACATACATACGTATACCGACAATTTGGATGTAAATTAGATATCATAGATGAATTATTGAGAGTTGACATTAAACGATTAGAAAGTATAGTAGCTAACATTAACAACCCAACGCATGTTTCAAAACGAATGTTATTATTTGATGAAATAATAATTTATCAAACTGTATCTATGCGTACAAAGAACGACAATTTTCAATATTATTCACAAAAAATCTGCTGTGAACAGTACTTCCCCGGCTATAAGTTTTAATAACATGCTTTCAAAAAGGCTTTAATTTTATGCATCATTCAGCAAAATTTGAACAAATTTTGATATAACAGGCGGTTATAAAGTGACAAGCGTCAATGTCAAAGAGACAGTTGTCAATGTCAAAGTGGCAGCTGAATTTGAGTTTTTAATTGCATTTATTATAAGTAATAGACAAAATATGTAAATTAAATTAAATAATACTAGTGAAAGCGCAAATGTTTACAATATTTTCATTAATTAAAGTACTAATTAAAAAAAATAAAATTGTAAAGCTCATTAACACACTTAAAACTAATTTTTTTGTAAAAAGTTTTCAAGTTATCGTGCTTCCGGACACACAGACAGACCGAGCGACTTTTTTAAATGATGTATTTTGGGTTCAGTACGTTCTAAAGCGTGAAAATCTCGAACTAACTAAAATCACTATTAACAAGTAGAAAGTAAAAGCACGGCACAAGCATTTAGTTTAGATATAAAAGCAATGTACCTTCTTGTTCTGCTTGATCTGCTTGCGGACCTGATAACCACGAAAGCCGGCCTGGATTTTGGTGGCGGCTTGCGACTCGCTGCCGGGGCTGTCCATGTCTTGTTCTTGGGACCGGTGCTGTGTCTGTGGCGACGGCGTCTCCATGTCAGAATGAGCCAGGGAGCGCCTCGCATCACCAGCGCTGTCCGCTGCCCGTGACGTCAGCATCTCTGCACCTGCTTCAATGTTATATCAAACACTAGCGTCATCCATTACGTTGCGCTTTAAGCTGTTTTCTGCGAATCCATTTCATTCAAACACCGATATCTTACACTATATTATTTATTCATAAACATTTCTTCAGTTTTCTATAACCTTTCCTCGACATTTTTCGTAAATTATTGATCAATCAAAATTGTCAGGTAAGCTTTGTTCACACATGGATTCTTTGAGAATTCTATCATGCTTCTGAATACAGAAACAAATTAAAGCCCTATTCGCACGAGGATTCTACCAAGATTCTGAATCTTGGAAAAGAAGTTTCAATAAATAATAAATTCTTATTTTCCCAGACTCGGTAAAGCATCGCAATTTAACAGGTAATTCTCACCAGAAAGAAGAAAACTTCTTTTCCAGGAATCAGAATCTTCAAAGAATCCTCATGCGAACAGGGCTTAACTGTTTTGAAGAATTAGATTACATGAATTAGAAGTTCATTATTTTGAAGACTTATTGAAGGTTCCATTAAGCGGCACCACTATTTGACAGGCGATTCTCACCATTATTCACTTTCTCAGGATTCAGAAACATGAAAGAATCGTCAAAGAATTCATGAGTGGACTGCAAAAAAATCTTCTTGCATATTCACTAAATTAATAGTTAAATAAACATTTCTTCCATTTTCTTTAATAATTGCTTTAAAATTTTAGCAGATATTCCTCGACATTTTTCGTAAATTATTGATCAAACATTAATAAATTCAAGTTTAAATCCTGTCAGGTACATATATAGGTAATTTTAAGCCTTGTTCACACATGGTTTTTTTCATGGAAAAATCACTGTTTTGAAGGTATCAAAGAATTATATTATATTTTTCCAAGATTCATTTAAGATTCAATTTAGCGCCACCACTATTTGATTCCCATCATGATAATTTTTTCATGATTCAAAAGCATGAAAAAATTCATGTGAACTACAAAAAAATCTCCCCTGTGGTGTACTCTCCTCTAACAGCCAAGAGTACCCGTGAGTTGACGGTATAACATATCTACATATACCGATAACTCACAATATGTGCGGCTGCACATCCAAGTTTAGTAAAAGGCGTAAAAATAATGCATATGTATGTATATTTTTCTTAGCCGATTTATTTATAATTTTTCTGCTCTAATCAAAATGTATTTTTATGAAGACTTCTGTACAACGTCAAAACGATCTATTTTAACTCATCAATGTATTTTTATTTTACATACATGAGTTTCTTGCAGACATACTAATCCTAAGAAACAATTTCCAATTGAATAAATGAGTTCTTAAGTACTAAATTACACTAGCAAAAACATACAGCGCAGTTACTTAAACAGACTTGTTGAAATAAAAAATAATACTTGTATTACTCTTAAAATACCCCATATTTAGGTCAGTTCGCTTCCGCGTTATAATAATAGGGGTGCAAGATTCTTATTTTATATGAGCAAATTTTTGGCGAAAGTTTAAGATTTTAATTCTTCCGGCACTTGGCTAATGACATTCTCTTGCCAATATTTTGTCTTGTTACTGCAAACATCTGCATAGGCAGATTATTTTTAAGCTCGAGTATAAAACTGGGAAATGTACACAATATGCTTTACCATGTGACAATGAATTTAACATTTATTGATAATTGTTCCATGATTACTGGATTCGCAGAAAACTGTGGATAATTAGATATTAAATGCTAGAATGATGATGCTTACACGAACAGCAAAATTAGACAATCAAGCATTTTGGTGATTTGCGTCAGGTGATTTACAACTTCGTACATATTTTAATGGCATAAGCATAAATACTTATCACGGAACTGAAAGAATTTTTTCAAAATTAGCATTAACTACTCTTGTTATTGGATAATTGATTTTTTCTACTCTCATGCTTTAATTTACTTATTAAATATGCATTGTATGCACTAGAATGACATTCATTTCGATTCAGATTTTCATTATGAAACATGAAATTACATGGAAATGAATAGTTTATGATACATGTTCGTCAAGTTAGTGTTCTAAGAGCAACAAAGTGTAACACTTTACGAACAAGTTTCATACACAATTTTTTTGTAGTATATTATTTCCTTTGTGATTAGTGTTTTAATTAAAATAATCTCAATATATGCGGTCACTTTTTCTATGACATACTCATACTCGTGTCGTGGATCATTATAAACTCATTGTATACAATTTAATTTTATTTCATTCATAGTTAATAAAAATATATCTATTATACAATGAATATTCTAGTGCTTTTCACAACAACTGCCCTTAAATTTACAAATTTAAAAAATATATTATTGTTCCATGAGAACTATATGTCATTAAAATATATACAAGTTGTGAATCACCTGTACTATTAACTTCAGTTAACATAAATTAATTTATTATTTTATTATATTTTCATTAAATATTTGTCTTAAAAGCTGTAACTAAGTAATATGCCAGTTTTATATATTTTTTCAGTAAGATACACGATTAAATTTGATTGTTTGAGTTGATATTTTTAGTGAAACTACAAGCAGTAAATGTATTTATTGTCCGATACGACATTGACTAAACCCAAGGCCCCGTATACTACGAATACTTGCACTAGTTCTCGTGCATTTATGTTTCATTAAAGTTAACCATGCTATATTTAGCCAGCAGACATAGTGTCTTACTAATCTTGTAAACCGACAACACGGTAAAAAAGCAAACATTGGAGCCATTAAATCGCGCACCAAAATAGCCATGCACAATTTTTCTCATACTTCATAGATACCTCAATGAATGGTGACTTACTATGATGACATATACTTGACCTTGTGAGAGTTCTTCGCTGGAGAGGAATATATCTACAGAGTTGTCGTTATGTTGACGCCCTTGTCCCAAATCGACGTCTGGAGACGTCTTGCCGTCGCTTTCGTCGCCGTCGTAAATTGACGACTCGCTTTGAATTCCACTGGTTTCCAAATCTTCGTCATCTCCGTCGTCAGAATCATTTTCTTGTAAACTGTTTACATTTTCTCCTTCAGGAATTGTGGCCAGTTCATTCGACGAATTATTGTTTGTCAAATGCTGTCTCGTTTTAAAACCTCTGTATGTACTTTGTATTTTAGTTGCTGCGTCGTGTGTTATTTCTGAAATGTCTTTTAGTTCCTCTGGATTTGTGTCATTTATTGTTACAGGGTCATCTAAAAATTTATCTTCCAGTTTAGATAAATTATTTTTTCGTATTGTTGTTGGTGAAGCCGCTTGAACTAAGTCTTCAGGCCTTGGAGAATTATTTTCAGGTTCCTCTGGTTTGGATTCTATGTTTTCATGATCTATTTTTTCAGTTTCAGGTTCATTAGTTGGTGAAACCGCTTTAAGTAAGTCTTCAGGCCTTGGAGAATTATTTTCAGGTTCCTCTGGTTTGGATTCTATGTTTTCATGATCTATTTTTTCAGTTTCAGGTTCATTAGTTGGTGAAACCGCTTTAACTAAGTCTTCAGGTCTTGGAGAATTATTTTCTGTTTCCTCTGGTTTAGATTCTATGTTTTCATGATTTATTTTGTTAGTTTCAGGTTCATTAGTTGGTGTAGTCGCTTTAACTAAGTCTTCAGGTCTTGGAGAATTATTTTCTGTTTCCTCTGGTTTAAATTCTATGTTTTCATGATTTATTTTTTCAGTTTCAGGTTCATTTGTTGGTGAAGCCGCTTTAACTAAGTCTTCAGGTCTTGGAGAATTATTTTCTGTTTCCTCTAGTTTAGATTCTACGTTTTCATGATATATTTTTTCAGTTTCAGGTCCATTAGTTGGTGAAGCCGCTTTAACTAAGTCTTCGGTTGGTGAATTAGCTTTAACTAAGTCTTCAGGCCTTGGAGAATTATTTTCAGGTTCCTCTGATAAGTTTTCATGAACTATTTTTTTAGTTTCTGCTGCATTAGTTGGTGAAGCCGCTTTAACTAAGTCTTCAGTTGGTGAATCAGCGTTAACTACATTTTCAGGCCTTGGAGAATTATTTTCAGGTTCCTGTGATTTAGATTCATGATCTATATTTTCAGTTTCAGGTTCATTAGTTGATGAAGCCACTGTAACTAAGTCTTCAAGCCTTGGAGAATTATTTTCAGGTTCTTCTGATTTCACTGCTAGTGTAGATTCTAAGTTTTCATGTTCTACTTTTTGAATTTCTTGTTCATTTATTGATGACTCTACCTTTGGTGAATTTTCAGGCTGAATTTCTGAAATATCTTTCAATTCTTCAGATGTAGTGTCATTATTATCTAAGAATTTATCTTCGAGTTTAAATAAATTATTGTTTTGTCTATAATTTCTGTAAGATTTCTGTATTTTAGCAGCAGCCTTATTTTTTGCTTCATCATCTGATGATTCTTCATCAGGCGAACTGATGTTATTAGGCGAGGGGTTGCCTATTGTATAAGTTTTGCTGGATTCTAAACTATTCTTTCTCTTTTTAAAATCCTGCCGAGATTTGAATCCTCTGTATGCACTTTGTATTTTCGTGGCGGCCTGACCTTCAGTAAATGAATCACGATCTATTTTTAAATGTTCGTCGCTTGCATTCGTAGGGGACATTTGTGATTTTTGCCCGCCGTACGACTCTATAATTGAATCAATCTCGTCGAACAGTTTCCGGTTGGTTGATAAGTCACTGTTCGATTGGCGTGAAGAGCTCCTTGATTTGCTACGCTCTAGGAATGCGTCAATGTCATCCAAGTGTGAAGATAGCCTCGGTGATGTAACTGACCTCGGTGATTTTTCAGTTCCCTCCTCTTTCTTTTCAGACATTTTATGCTCATTTATAGGGGAACAATTTTCTGTATCTTTTGATTTAATTTCTGGTGTAGATTCCAAGTTATCATGCTCAATTTTTTCAGTTTCTGGTTCATTAGTTGGTGAAGCTGTTGTATCTTCAAGCCTTGAAGAACTATTTTCTGCTTCTTCTGATTTAACATCTAAAATTTCATGTTTATTTTTTTCAATTTCATGTTCATTAGTTGGTGAAGCCGATTGTGTTGAATCTTCAGGTCTTGGAGAATTATTTTCTGGTTCCTGTGCATTAATTTCTAGCGATGCACATAAATTCTCATGATCTTTCTTTTCAGTTTCTAGTTCATTAGTTGGTGAAGCCGCTTTAACTAAGTCTTCAGGCCTTGGAGAATTATTTTCTGTTTCTTGTGATTTAATTTCTGGTGTAGATTCTACATGCTTTAATTTTTCAATTTCATGTTCATTTGTTGATTTTGGTGGAGAATTATTTTCTGATTCTTCCGTTTGACCTTTCTTAATTTCTGCTTCATTAGTTGGTGAAGCTGCTTTATCTAAGTTATTATTTTCTGGTTCCTCTGATTTATCTTCTGATGTAGAATCTAAGTTTTCACGCTCAATTTTTGCAGTTTCTGGTTCATTAGTTGGTGAAGCTGTTTTAACTACGTCTTCAGACCTTGAAGAATTATTTTCTGTTTCCTCTGTTTTAACATCATCATGCTTAATTTTTTCAATTTCATGTTCATTAGTTGGCGAAGTCAATTGTGTTGAATCTTCAGGCTTTGAAGAATTATTTTCTGGTTCTTCTGTTTTGATTTCTGGCGTAGTTTCTAAATTCTCATGTACAATTTTTTCAATTTCCTGTTCATTCGTTGGTGAAGCCGTTGTAACTAAGTCTTCAGACCTTGGAGAACCATTTGTTTGTTGATCATTTTCTATTTCTTGTTCATTAGTTGGTAACACAGCTTTCACAGAGTCTTCAGGCCTTGGAGAATTATTTTCAGGTTCCTCTGATTTAACTTCTGGTGTAGATGGTAAGTTTTCATGATCTACTGTTTCAGTTTCTGGTTCATTAGTTGGTGACGCCGCTGTAACTAAGTCTTCAGACCCTAGCGAAACATTTTCTAGTTTTTCTTGTTGATCATTTTCAATTTCCTTTTCATAAGATGGCGACACCGTTCTTACACAGTCTTCAGGTTTTGGAGAATTATTTTCTAGTTCGTCTGATGTAACTTCTGGTGTGGATTCTAAGTTCTGATGCTCTGTTTTATTAATTTCTTGTTCATAAGCTGGTGACATCGCTTGTACTAATTCTTCAGGCCTTGGAGAATTGTTTTCTGCATCATCTGATTTTATTTCAGTCGATGTTTCATGATCTACTGTTACAGTTTCAAGTTCATTAGTTGGTGATGCCGCTGTAACTAAATCTTCAGGCCTTGCGGAACCATTTTCTTGTTGATCATTTTGTATTTCTTGTTCATTAGTTGGTGACACTGCTTTCACAGAATCTTCAGATCTTGGAGAATTATTTTCTTGTTGATCATTTTGTATTTCTTGTTCGTTAGTTAGTGACACTGCTATCAGAGAGTCTTTAGGTCTTGGAGAATTATTTTCTTGTTGATCATTTTGTATTTCTTGTTCGTTAGTTGGTGACACTGCTATCAGAGAGTCTTTAGGTCTTGGAGAATTATTTTCTTGTTGATCATTTTGTATTTCTTGTTCGTTAGTTGGTGACACTGCTATCAGAGAGTCTTTAGGTCTTGGAGAATTATTTTCTTGTTGATCATTTTGTATTTCTTGTTCATTAGTTGGTGACACTGCTATCAGAGAGTCTTTAGGTCTTGGAGAATTATTTTCTTGTTGATCATTTTGTATTTCTTGTTCATTAGTTGGTGACACTGCTATCAGAGAGTCTTTAGGTCTTGGAGAATTATTTTCTTGTTGATAATTTTGTATTTCTTGTTCATTAGTTGGTGACACTGCTTTCACAGAATCTTCAGATCTTGGAGAATTATTTTCTTGTTGATCATTTTGTATTTCTTGTTCATTAGTTGGTGACACTGCTATCAGAGAGCCTTTAGGTCTTGGAGAATTATTTTCTTGTTGATCATTTTGTATTTCTTGTTCGTTAGTTGGTGACATTGCTTTCACAAAGTCTTCAGGTCTTGAAGAATTATTTTCCGGTTCTTCTGATTTAATTTCTGGCGATATATCTAAATTCTCATGATCTACTGTTACAATTTCTTGTTCATTAGTTGGTGAAGCCACTGTAACTAAGTCTTTGGGTTTGGATTCTAAGTTTTCATGGTCTACTTTTTCAATTTCTTGTTCATTTGTTGGCGATTCTACTTTTGTTGAATCTTCAGGTCCAGGAGTACCACTGTCTAACACTTTTGATTTAGTTTCTGGTGTAGCTTTTAAGTTTTCGTGGTCATCGTTTTCAATTTCCTGTTCATTTGTTGGTAATACAGCTTTTGTAGAATCTTCTTGTTCTTCTGATATAATTTGTGGTAAAGAGTCTAAGTTCTGATGCTCCATTTTATTAATTTCTTGTTCATTAGCTGGTGCTAAGTCTTCAGGCCTTGCAGAATTATTTTCTGTTTCTTCTGAATTATTTTCTGTTTCTTCTGAATTATTTTCTGGTGTACATTCTAAGTTTGCATGTTCCACTTTATTAATTTCTTGTTCATAAGTAGGTGAAGCCGTTGTAACTAAGTTCTCAGTTCCTGGAGAACAATTTTCTTGTTTTTCATCTTGATCATTAGTTGGTGAGAGTGACACCGCTTTCACGGATTCTTCCGGTTCTTCTGATTTAATTTCTGGTGTGGATTCTAAGTTCTGATGATCTATTTTTTCAATTTCTTGTTCATTAGTTGGTGACATCGCTTCAGGCCTTGGAGAATTATTTTCTGTTTCCTCTGATTTTATTTCTGGTGTGGATTCTAAGTTTTCATGATCTACTGTTTCAATTTCTTGTTGATTAGTTGGTGAAGCTTCCTTAACAAATTCTTCAGGCCTTGGAGAACCGTTTTCACCTTCCTGTGATATTATTTCTGGCGCTGTTTCTAAGTTTTCTTTATCTACTTTTTCAATGTCCTGTTCATTAGTTGGTGATGTCGCTATTGTTAAATCTTTAGTTCTTGGAGAACCATTCTCTAATTCGTCAGCATTAATTTCAGGAGTTGATTCTAAATCCTCATGTCCCACTTTTTCAATTTTCTGTTCATTAGTTGGTGAAGCCGCTTTAACTATGTCTTCAGGCCTTGGAGAACAATTTTCTCGTTTTTCATCTTGGTCATTTTGTATTTCTTTTTCATTGGTTGGTGACACTGCTTTCACCGAGTCTTCGGGCATTGGAGAATTATTTTCCGGTTCTTCAGCTTTTATTTCGGCCGACGTTTCATGATCTATTGTTACAGGGCCTTGTTCATTAGATGGTGAAGCCGCGTTAACAGAAACTTCAGGCCTTGGAGAACAATTGTCTTGTTTTTCTTGTTGATTATTTTGTATTTCTTGTTCATTAGTTCTTGGTGACACCGCTTTTACAGAGTCTTCAGGTCTTGAAGAATTATTTTCCGATTCTTCTGGTTTAAAATCTGCTATGGATACTAAGTTTTGATGCTCAATTTTATTAATTTCTTGTTCATTAGTTGGTGACATCGCTTGTACTGATTCTTCAGACCTTGGAGAAATATTTCTTGCATCATCCGTAATTATTTCTGGCAATTTTTCTAAATTTTCATGATCTACTATTTCAGCTTCTTGTTCATTGATTGGCGAAGCCGCTGTTTTCGTATCATCAGGTATTTCATGTTCTACTTTTTCAATGTCCTGTTCATTAGTTGGTGATGCCGTTAAATCTTCAGTTTTTGGAGAACCATTCTCTAAATTATCAGATTTAACATCTGGTGTTGTTTCTAAATTTCCATGTTCCACATTTTCATTTTCCTGTCCATTAATTGCAGTACTCAATTTATCAATATCTTCAGACCTTGGAGAATTATTTTCTGTTACCTCTGATTTAACTTCTGGTGTAGATTCATGATTTTTAGTTTCAGGTTCATTAATTGGTGAAATCGCTTTAACTAAGTCTTCATGCATTGGAGAATTATTTTCAGGTTCTTCTAGTTTAGATTCTACGTTTTCATGATTTTCAGTTTCAAGTTCATTAAATAGTGAAGTCGTTTTAGTTAAGTCTTCAGGCCTTTCAGAATTATTTTCAGGTTCCTCTGATTTAGATTCTAAGTTTTCAGTTTCTGCTTCATTAGTTGGTGAAGCCACTTTAACTAAGACTTTGGTTGGTGAATCAGCTTTAACTAAGTCTTCGGTCCTTAAATAATTATTTTCAGGTTCTTCTGATTTAGATTCATGATCTACATTTTCAGTTTCAGGTTCATTAGTTGGTGAAGCCGTTCTAACTAAGTCATCAGGCCTTGGAGAATTATTTTCAGGTCCTTCTGATTCAACTTCTGGTGTAGATTCTACATGCTTTAATTTTTCTTCATTAGTTGGTGAAGCCACTTTAATTAAGTCTTCAGACCTTGGAGAATTATTTTCTGATTCTTTTGATGTAACATCTGATGTAGATTCCAAGTTTTTATGCTCCATTTTTTCATTTTCAGTTTGTTGTTCATTAGTTGGTGAAGTCGCTCTATCTAAGTCTTCAGGTCTAGGAGAATTATTTTCAGGTTCCTCTGATTTAACTTCTAGTGTTGCTTCTAAGTCTTCGTGGTCCTGTTTCTTAATTTCCTTTTCGTTAACTGGCGACACTGCATTTTTTAAATCTTCAGATAATTCAATGTGTTGTTCATTTATTGGAGATTCTACCTTTGTTGAATCTTCAGGTCCTGAGTTAACTTCTGTTGTGGATTCTAAGTTTTCATGCTCTACTTTTTCAGTTTCTGGTTCATTAGTTGGTGTAACTGTTTTAACTGAGTCTTCAGGCATTGGAGAATCATTTTCTCCTTCCTCAGATGCATCTACTTTTTCAATTTCATGTTCATTCGTTGGTGATGCCGCTATTGTTACACCTTCATTCTCTAATTCTTCAGTTTTAACTTCTGGCGTTCTTCTTAAATTATCATGTTCCACTTTTCCAATTTCCTCTTCATTGATCGGAGACACTGTCGTTGTTAAACTTTCAGAAGAATCAGCTTCTTCTGATTTAGTATCAGGTGTAGATTCTAAATTTTCATGCGCTACTTTTTCAATTTGTGGTTCATTAGTTGGCGAAGTCGCTTTAACTAAATCTTCAGGTCTTGGAGAATTATATTTTGTTTCCTCTGATTTGACATCTGGTGTAGATTCTAAGTTTTCATGCTCTACTTTCTCAATTTCTTGTTCATTTGCTGGTGTCACGACCGTTGGTGAATCTTCAAGTATTGAAGAATTACTTTCTGGTTCTTCTGATTTTATTTCCGTTAGGCAATTAGATGATTTTAAATTTTCATGAACCACTGTTTCATCCTCATGTTCATTAGGAGAAGTTATGATTGGTGAAGCTGGCCGAGCTAATGATACATTTTCAGGATCGTCTGGTTTTATTTCTACTATTTCAGGAGTTGTATTTAAGATTTGATTATTTATTTCGTCAGTTTCAGTTTCATTTGGTGGAGAAGTAATCACCGGTGAGTCTGAAATCCTTGGTGACATATTTTCTGTGCCATCGGATTTTATTTGTATAACTTCATGATCTGCTAAATTAATTTCAAGTTCATTAGTTGGTGAAGCCGCTTTGGCCAAGTCTTCAGCCCTTGGAGAATTATTGTCAGGTTCATTTGATTTTACTTCTGGAGTAGATTCTAAGTTTTCAAGATCTATTTTTTCAGTTTCAGGTTCATTAGTTGGCGAAGTCGCTTTAACTAAGGCTTCGAGCCTTGAAGAATTATTTTCAGGGTCTTCTGGTTTGGATTTTAAGTTTCCATAATCTATTTTTTCAGTTTCAAGTTCATTAATTGTTGAAGTCACTTTAATTAAGTCTTCAGGACTTTCAGAATTATTTTCTGTTTCCTCTGATTTAGATTCTAAGTTTTCATGGTTAATTTGTTCAGTTTCTGCTTCATTAGTTGGTGATGTTATTTTAATTAAGTCTTCAAGCCGTGGAGAATTATTTCCAAGTTCCTCTGAATAAGATTCATGATCTATATTTTCAGTTTCAGGTTCATTAGTTGGTGAAGCTGCTTTAATTAAGTCTGCAGGCCTTGGAGAATTAATTTCTGTTTCCTCTGATTTAACTTCTGGTGGTGTAGGTTCTAAGTTTTCATGTTCAATTTTTTCAGTTTCTTGTTCATTAGTTGGTGAAGTCACTTTAGCTAAGTCTTCAGACCTTGGAGAATTATTTTCAAATTCCTCTGATTTAACTTCTGGTGTAGATTCAAAGTTTTCAAGCTCCATTTTTTTATTTTCAGGTTCATTAGTTGGTAACACTGCTGTCACCGAGTTTTCAGGCTCGGGAGAATTATTTTCAGGTTCTTTAGTTTGAGGTTCAGGTTCAGTTTCCGGTTCATTAGTTGGCGAAGCCAGGTTTTCAGTCCTTGGAGAACTATTTTCTGATTCTTTAAATTGATTTTCTTGGTTATCACTTGGTGATATCCCTTCAGGTTTGATCTCTGCAGCAGATTCTAAGTTCTGATGTTCTACTTGTTCAATTTCCTGTTCATTAGTTGGTGAAGACGAGTCTTCGAGCCTAGGGGAATCATTGGTTGGAGATATATTATTATAATTAGTGCCTGCGTGTGTTACAAAAGCGTTATTAATATTATCAGCATAAGCAATTATATTATCCGATCCTATTTGATTATTAATATTATTTATAGGTTCCACAGAAGTATTTTCAGCTTCTGTTTGAAGTAAATTGTCAACTAAAAGTTCATCTGACGAATGTTCCTCAGCGGCTGTCTTCAAATGACTTGTTTCTGGAACGAGAGAATCAAGCATGTCTCCAGAATGTTGCAGATCTGTTGTATTCAATAAAATATCCTTACTTACTTCTTCAGAAGTCAATTTTTCCTCACTGATGTCTTCTGGAAGGCCAAGAGAATCGTGCATTTCGCCAGAATGTTCCAACCCGACAATAATTTTCTGAAACGTGTCTTCAGAATTTGGTTCTTTTAATGGTATATAAATATATTCAGGAGATACTGTATCATCTACATTTGCAACTGGTGGATTATCAGCTGAAGAAATCTTTTGCTTAACAATAGGTTCCTCCACGACTTCTTGTATGTCATCTGGGTTAGGCCCGTGCAGAGGAATATGAATATATTTAACATCTTTTTCTTCTGGTTTTATTTTATCTTGACAGTTGATGGCCTCTAAAACAGAATCATCGTTTACTGCAATAACAGCGCCGATTTTATAAGCCGCGGTTGACAGCTCTTGAATCGGACTTGAACTTTTGTTAGATTTCGGGGAAAATGTATCAGTTTTTAAATCGTATCTTGCGGTATCGAAATTATCTACAGACAAACGCGGCGTGTTTTGAAGTAAATCAGCAACTTCTTGGTTTTCTGATTCCTCTGTTGTGTCATTTAAAACGTCAGTATTTTTAATTTCAGAAATATTGAAATGTAAATCTGATTCATTGTCATTGTAAGCATTGTGTTTAGTCAAATTTTGCAGACGCAAATTGAGAGCTTTGATTTCATCGAGGTCTTTTTCAAGATCTTCCACATTTGTAACATCTTCTAAATTATTCTTTTCTACTACGTCTTCGGCATGATTTTTAGCCGAAATTTCGTGCGCATTGTTTGATTGCAAATTATTAGAGGTATCATTTTCATTATTAGATATTTGTCTACGTTTCCGAACTAAATACCCTCTGGTACCAGCCTGAATAGTGGTAGCAGCCTTAGAAATTATATTTAAATCATTTTCACCGCGTTGAGATGGAAGTTCATCACATTCAGCGGGTTTCTGTAAATCATCAACCTAAAATATTACTTAGTTTGCCTATACATTTTATTTTGTTAAACTTACTTCATTAGTTTTGACGTTAGTACGTCTAGTATTAAAACCGCGCCAGACTGATTGTATTTTAGTTGCTGCTTGATCTAAAAACAATTATACTAAGTAAAAGAAATTTAAAATACTAGAATACTTGCCTTCACTAAAAGGTTTTAGGTTTGAAACACTATTTTCTAAATTATTTTCAGTTATTTTAATGTCATCTTTTAAATCTTCCTTGATATCTGTTAACTCAGTTTTTGCTTCGTTCAAATTATCAGATAATTCTTCAACAGTATTTGAAACTGTTTCAGAAGTAGATTCAACTGTATCTTGTATATCTTTTACCATGTCTTGAGCTGTCAATTCACTTGTACCATCTTGAACTGAATTAGTTATATCTGATATTTCGTGATCGGCAGTGTTAACAATGTCTTGAAGTTGTTCTTCAGCAGTATTTCCAAGAACTGTTAAAGATTCTTCAGATTTGTTAACAGCTTCATCGACTTTTTCAGTCATATTTGCTACCGTTTCTTGTAAATTTTCAGAAACATTTGTAACACTTTCTTCTATGACTTGAAGATTTTCTTCAGCAGTATTTTCAACAGCTGCTAAAATTTCTTCAGATTTGTTAACACTATCATTAACTTGTCCATTTATCTCATCTACTTTTTCAGTTATATCTGTAACTGCTTCTTGTAAATTTTCAGAAACATTTGTTATACTTTTATCGATGTCTTCAAGTTTTTCTTCAGCAGTATTTTCAACAACTGTTAGAGTGTCTTCGGATTTATTAACAGCTTCATCGATTTGTTCCTCTGCTTTTTTAGTTATATCTGTCAGCCCTTCTTGTAAATTTTCAGAAACATTTGTTACATTTTTTTCTATGTCTTCAAGTTGTTCTTCAGCAGCATTTTCAACAGCTGTTAAAATTTCTTCAGATTTGTTAACAACATCACCAGAATCTACTTTTTCGTTTACATCTGTCATGAAATTTTTAGAAACATTTGTAATACTTTTCTCGATGTCTTCAAGTTTCTCTACAGCAGTTAAAGTTTCTTCAGATTTGTTAACAGCATCGTCAACTTGTTCACTTAACTCATCTGCCGTTTCAGTCACATCTGCTACCATTTCTTGTAAATTTTCAGAAACATTATTAGTTATATTTTCATTGATTTCATTTAATTGTTCTACAGCATCAGCTGCAGTATTAGATACTTCAGTTTGAAAATTTTCAAAAGCAGAATTAATTTTATCTTCAGCTGTAGTTGCTTCAATTTGAACATTTTCTTCATCAATACGTTCTTTAATTTCTGTAACATTTTCTTCTACATTGTCAGATAAATCATTTTGTACTTCATCTTTGATTTCTTCAATAACTTTATTGACAGTATTATCAGCATTAGCTTCAATTAAGTTTTCTTCTTGCAAATGATCTTCAATTTGGTCTAACAGTGAAGATTCTAACACCAATGAGTCATGCAGTTCTCCAGAATGTTGTAAAGTAATCGGTTCTTTTTTGTGAACTGCAATATCTTCTGGAAGTATAAGTGAATCATGTAGTTCACCAGAGTGCTGTAATGATGGTAATTTTTTCCCCTGGTGATCTATTTCAGTAAGTTCAGGTTCAGTTTCAGTGGTATCATCGGGGAGACTGAGTGAATCGTGCATTTCTCCAGAATGTTGCAATCCGATTTTACTTTTCAACGACTTTACATCATTTATTAGTTCAGAATGAATAATTTCAGCTTCAATATTATCTTGATTAAGTTGCATCTCAGCGTTTTTAGTGATATCATCTACAATACTTTCAGCAATTTCAATTTTATCAGCGTTATCTCCTATTATAATTTCATCGTAAGGTCCGACTGTAAATACAACTTTCTTTTCTTCACTCAAAAGATCATCATCACTTAATTTTCCTGAAGATTCATTTGGTTTTTCTTCACTTTCTTGAATTGTCAGTTTGAGATCGTTGCCTGAATCTACAGATTCAGATAGTGTTAATGATTTTTTGACAAGTTCTTCAGGTTCTTTGATATCTGTCACTTCTACTGTTGATGCTTCGCTGATGATGTTTAACTCTGAAGCCGCGCTTTCGTCAACTGAAGGTTGTTCCATTATTTCAGTTGGTTTTTCAATTTCTTCAGTCGGAATGTTATCTTCTATTTTTTCTATGATTAAAACATCTTCGCCTGCATTGTTTTCTTCTATTTTAATAATTTCGGTACTTCGTTTTTCATTCATTTCTGAAGCATTTTCTTCAATTTCATTAATTTTATTAGCCAGTATTTCTTCTTCAGTGTTTTCTTTACTTAGTTCTTCAATATCTTTAACTTTTATTTCTTCAGTTAATATTTCTTCTTCTAATTGATTTAATTTTGTTTCTTCATTTTCGTCCTTTACCAAATCTAATTTAATTTCTGAAGCATTTTCTTGAATTTCTGTACTTAGTTCTTCAACATCTTTAGCTTGTATTTCTTCTTCTAATTTATTTAATTTCATTTCTTCATTCTTTACAGAATCCACCAAATTTTCTGAAGCATTTTCTTGAATTTCTGTACTTATTTCTTCAGTATCATTTAATTCTGTATTTTCAATCTTGTCTATACCAGAATCTACCACATCCAAGTTATTTTCTAGATCTGGTGTTTCAGTAGTTATGTCAGTTTGAGCTTGCGATAAAGCGCTATCAATTCTATCTTCAAATTCTTCATTTTCATAATTAGAAGACTGTAAATTTTTTCTTGTATTGTATCCTCTCCAAGCAGATTGAATTGCAGTAGCTGCTGATATTAATTTCGGAACATTTTTGTCCAACGGGTTGACCAGTTCAGCTGTTAGCAAATCTCTGTTCTTTCTGTAGTTGAATCCTTTCCACGTTGATTGTATTTTAGTTGCTGCTTTATTTTGTAAATCATCAGTGTTGAGATTCTTTCGCAAGTTGTGCCCCCTCCAGACTGATTGTATTTTAGTGGCTGCGCCAATTTGTTTAAGTTCATCTTCAACTTCTTGTACATTTTGTTGAGACTCTTCTTCGCTCGGACTGGGAGTCGGGAGTGTTGTAGATATTTCTGGAACGATTAATTTAGATTCTTGTTCATCAACAATAACATCGTTGCTGTCACTATGCGCATCAGCATTTTCAACCGTTTCTTCTTGTTCTGATCTTATTTTTACATCTTCTTGATCTTCCACAAGAAGTTGTGAGATTTCCGGTTCCACTTTGCCGCCAATTTCTGCCATCTTGTTTTGCGTGTCATTTGTGTCTTTCGTTTCAAAGAATCCTGATTGAAGTTTATCTATTTCCGCAGTGGAAGCCTCACTACGTATCTTAATTTCCGGAGAAACATTTTTTTCTTTCAGTCGACTTAAATCCAGTGGTGGAACCAGACTAGTCCCGTTTATAAACTCCACTTCATCTTTGAGCGTTGGTAAGGTCTTGATTTTATTTTTGTCACATTTTGTTGTCTTGCAGAACTGTCCGGTAGCTAAAAACAATTAAATTTATTCCAATATTGAACAACAAACATTGACATGCAATACAGTCATTACTATCAATTGTGTGTCCTAATTTTTATGTGCTGTTCAATAATTGTAAATATTTCATACCTCCAGACTTTTCTCGCAGTCTAATAAGCTTCGCAAAATGTTCTGACGCAAATAAACAAATATCCTGTGGTTGTACTTTCAATATTTCTCTTGTAAGGCCCTCCATGAGAGCTTCAAGTCCCGGAGGGACGCTTAAGCTCTTCACAACCATCTGATCTTCCTCCTGGTCGTGGTTTTGAGACTTGACGGCTGCAGCAAGACGCATTCGACTCCTCCGACGTTCTCGTTCTCTCATAGCTGCTACAGCTGCCATTTCGACTCACACAGAAGGTAAAACACTTGATGAAAATTCAAGAAAGAAAGAAAGAGTAGTGTCTCTGACGATGGCTACTCTTTCACTGACCACTGAGGTCAAGATTTTCAAGTGGTATTTGGATATTCGATCGATTGGTGGTCATTCGTGACTCCAGTTTCTGTTCATCAGGTATGTTTCTTGTTTAATTTTATTGTTTATGTTATAATATGCTTCAGATACTGTTTCACACTTTTGTTTATTAGTTTTTAGTAAAATTAAACGCGTTTCAGTCTAGTATTTCACGTAGTAGCGAAGGCAAGGTTTTCAGTAAAAATCTACTACTTTTATGGTCTATTGTAACTTGTAACACTAATGATTGTTTGATAACATTGTTGATTACAATATTTTCCGTAGTTCAATAATGAAAATAATGTGAAAAGACCCCTTGAACAGTTATGTTTGTTTGTATCGTTACCATGGTAAAGCATATTGACCCAAGTTCTAAATAATTCCATAAACTGAGAATATTCAACGGAAATGATACGTAAATTTAGTCTAAGTAAATGAATAATTTATGGTCAAGATAAAAATAAATTATTATATACTTAGATAATTAAACTTTTGAGTGAGATTTCTCAAACTCATACCAATGTTTTAGCTAGCTAACATTGTATACACTTTATAAAGTATACAAATTAGAAATTAGTACATAAACATTATGTTATTTTATTTTCTTAGTAATTTGTTTAAGAATATACTAAAAATTAAATAGCAACCACTTTTTATGAAGCGTTTTAACAAGTATTTTATATAGCCTTATGTAACGAAATAAAAGCTATAATTCTTTAACTAATTAATTAGAGATTTTTCTTAGAACTAATATACTTTATTAAAACATTAAAAGATAATTATTGGAATATATTAGTGCAAGTTATTACCCGAATGAAATGTATTATGTAAACCATGTGTTTTCTTTGAAATTCCGCGCTAAATGTCTGTGAACTATATTTATTTCCTAGGTCTGTCGGTAGAGTGCTGCCGTGCCTCGTTTCGTTTTATTATCATGTCGGTCAAGAGTGCCATGATTTGCTCAGTTTAAAAAGTTGAAAGTTATTTTTGTAAACAGTTGAAAATCGGTGGATTCGATTGTGTTTTGTTTTACATCTGATGATCCTATTGGCTATACATTCATTTGTTCAGAAACCATCATTTGTTTTCTGAGGTAAGATGGATACATATTGGAGGTTGAAGTATTGTCGTATGAATCGATTAATAGAAAGAAGTTTTGATAAAATTCAAGTCGTCAAGAACAGAAAATATGAAAAATAAAAATACATGTATTTTAAGTACCTAAATAAAGACTATAAACATTGTTTTAGATTTATTGATTTATCTACTTTTTGTTTCAGTTTTTTTGATGTAACGTTTTACATTTTTATATTCTATAAATAAATTTTAAATCGAGATAATCCATATTTAACTGCGCTGTATAATAAGTTATGCATTTTATACCACAGAAATATATTTTTATACTAAGAAAGCGCCAAATTATACTAATTTGGAAATATGCAAATTGAGTTCGCAGATCAATTCATTTTTGCCAAAATAAAGATAACGGTTTCACTTGAGCGCACGAGAAACTTGTTTATTATTTTTTCTTTCGATTTGTTATCGAGTATGTTGTAAAAGTGTAACCTCCTTATTCGAGGACATTTGGAGAAAATACTGCTTGAATAAATCATATTTGAAAACCAAAATTATTTCATTTATATGTTATGTATGAAGGTACAATACAACAGCTACAGTCAATAGGATTGAGTTAAAGAAATAAATATAATAATGAGTAGTTATATCTTACACCCAACATTTTTTTTATAAAGGATGTTTACTTTATAAATGGGAAATTCCCAACATTACGTGTAGTTTAATACTATTTTATATCGGTCATTAAAATATGAATATTAATTATTTATGAAATTGGTTGCGCATTCCGTAAAATGATTCCTTGGTCTGTTTTATATTTGGAGAAAATCGGTGTTTTGCGCTATCATGATCTGTTGTGTTTTATTTCGTGTTTTATAGTAATAGTGTTGTTGTGCCGAACAAACTGGACAAGAGTGTTAATTCTTCACTTCGTGTCCCAGGTCCGATCTTCAAGTTCTACTCTTCAAGATATGTTTCACTCTGGAGGATTATAACTGCAATCACCATGGAAGAACCGCTGGCTAAAAGAATCAGACTCGATGATCCCTCAAAAGCCGTGTCAAAGACTGAGTTGCAGAAGAACTCTGCAAATATGTTGTACCCAGTGCTGTCAGATGAACTTTTTCAAGATATTCCTTTAATAGAAGTGTACGTCTCTACAATTAAAAAAGCTAAATTTATATCTAGTGTTATAGTAGAGTTAAACGCAAAAATGCCACTACCAGAATTGTCACATTTAAAACGAGTACGCGGAAGAGATGTTCTTCTACACCCAACAGAAAACTTAACAGTAGAAGAACTGCGAGAACTGATGCAAGAAAGATTTATAGACGTCAGTCCTTTGGAGAAAAATATCAGAACAGCTTTAGTAGCAAAAATTCCTCCAAAACTACGTTCTCAATTAGACAAAATACAAAACTTGTGGCCGTGCAATTTTCACAAAGACAACTACCTAGAAAAACTGGTCGTAAACACGTTATTCAACCCAAAAGAACTGATCGAACATGCAAAATACATGGAAGTAGCAATAGACGTTGCTAAATTCTACCAAGAAAAGCGAATAGCAACAAAATTCTTAACATTCTGCAACGACATTGTCGAATCCACAGACGAAAGCTTGTTCCACGAAGTCGCAAAGAACAATTCAGAACAATTAAAACCGACTTACACATCAGAAACTGACCGCCGTTTTAGAAACATCGGTGTAGTAGTAGTAGACCCTGTGATCAACACAATAGTAGCAGTAGGTTACGATAACAGATTAGAAAACCCTTGTCAACATGCGATCATGGTGGCCATCGATGGCGTAGCCCGAACACAAAACGGCGGCGCTTGGAGCGACCTATACGACTACACACCAACAATCAGCCCGATACCTAAATCAGGCAACACTATGCTCCGTCAAAAACCTGAAATGTTAAACCTGCAAGGCATATCAAGCGACGTCTTGGCTCTTTTAAAAGAAAAACACCAAGAAGTTGGCTTTGGAGCTAGAATCTTCACTGGCAAGACACCGGACGGGCTGCCTACAGGGCCCTATCTTTGCACCGGATATGACGTCTACGTCACACATGAACCGTGTATGATGTGCGCGATGGCTCTAGTTCACAGCAGAGTTAAACGAGTTTTCTACGGTACTAAGATTGGAAACGGAGCTTTGGGAAGCTCTTGTAAGCTCCACACTGTCCGAGAGCTTAATCATCATTATGTTGTGTTTTGTGGGCTGCTAGAAGAACGGTGTCGGGATCTTGATGTTTGAATATCATTTTATTATAAGTAGATTATGAATGTATTGTAAGACTTGTATTGCTGCAAATTTTGACGTTTATAATAATAAATCATTCATTTTACTTGTTCTCTTTTTAAACGATTCTATTTCTACTATACAGGATCATAACTTACTGAATATAGAATTGAAATAATTTTTTCAAATTTGTAATTTTTGTTTACAGGTTCTTTAATCAAACAGTTAAAAATTAATTTTATTCCATTCATAGTTAATCAGTATTTAATCAATAATTCATTGTTTTAAAAAACGTGTTTCGTGCGAAAACTGCTTTCAAATTTACGAATTCAAAAAATTCTTTCATTTCATGATCAGTAAATTATTGAGTACTATATGCCATTAACATATATGCACGAAGTTGTGAATCACCTTGTATAATCTTTATAAGCTGATTACGAATCAAAATAATTTTTCAAAAATTCAAAATATACTAATTTTTTCTGTATCCTAAAGCCGCATTTTAAATTTCACAGCCTGAAAGTGAAGTCTGTCACATAACTGAAATTTGGTGCTGAGAACACAAGTATACATTGCTATATTATAACAGACTTTACTGAGAATGCGGCTTTAGAAAACATTTTTTTATTAATTATTTTTAACATACTTATTACAGAACTTATTAAAGTTGTATAATAGGTAAATGAATCTCCATTTAATTAGATATTAAATAAATTTCAACAAATTTTATTTTTAATAGTTAATTATGTGAGTCCTGGATACTGAAAATGGCCCATGTAAAACTCATTCACATAAGTATTTAGTTTTAAAATTTACATTTGTTTACGTTTAAGAAAGTTTAAATTCATATAACTAAATACGTCCCACTTTCAAGCACTGAATGCTCGTATTTAGTTAGATGTTTCAAACTTTCTTAAACGTGAACATAAATGTAAAACTAAATGCTTATGTGAAGGAGGTTTTAATTTTTTTAATTTAAAAAAATTATTTTTGATACGTAAACAGCATATAAATTTGTTAATACTCTTAACATATGTATGATACATCCTATATTATTTTCTCTTTTTGTATGAATGAAAATGTACCTATTTATTTATTCTATATAATGATTTGTTATCTACAGGCGATTGATAAGCAGTACTAAGGAATAACGAAAGAAATGGACCACTGATAGCATCCGTATAGTAACAAAGCCTGAGGATAAGACAAGAAATAAGAAAAACATCCTTGAACCTGGTCGTCTAGTCACACACGAGACACGTGAGCAAGACAAGATACAAGTAAATATTATTCAATTCATGTACATTGTAATTATTTCATACGTTTGGATTGTTGTAACATAACAAAAGTAAATCATTATTTGTGCTTATTACTTATCAAATAAGATACATTTTAAAATAGTCTCTTATCAAATGCCATGCGATAACTTTTTGAAGATAATTTGGAGACACGATTTGAGGTCGTTTATAAATATTAAGTAAAATCAATCGTTTAATTTAACTTGCTATCAAATTCAAAACAAAATATAAGAGGTTGAAGTTTTATAATTAACACGATTTTGAAAAGCAAATCGTTTTATAGAAAAATTAGTTTGACAGGTGTCATAGTGACGTATACAATTCGAGAATAAATAGTATATTATATATTGAGGGACTAAAGTGCATGATTTAATCCTGAGGGTGAAGTTTATTTCACGAGCCGAAGGTGAGGGAAATAATCACCTGAGGGATTAAAGATACTTTAGTATATACGCTATTTTTTGCACTTCATCCTCAAATGAATGCAAAATAGTTTAAAAGAATACACATTTTGCAATTTTGACAGTAAATTTTATGACAAATATTTATATTGTTACTATAGATACTCTAACAAATAGCACGTATTTACTTGACAACGGGAATAATTAATTCAATTTCTTGACAACGGGATTAAATATGAAAAATAATCCCTTGGGATCAAATTAAGAACCTTAGTCCCTAAAAATAAAGACTAAAGAAGAGTTTTAGTCCCGGAAGTGCAAAAAATACATTTTTATAAGTTAATAATACTTAATTTATAATTTATGTCACTAAACGACAGCTGTCAAACTAATTAATTTTTCTATAAAACGATTTGCTTTTCAAAAGTGTCTTGATTACAAAATATTTATAAAATTCGTGTTTATCAACCTTTTGTATTTCGTTAACCAGAAGGAATTGGACCTATGTTCAATGGATTTTTTTCTTAAAATAACCTCAGGAATATGTTGTTAAAGTTTGGTAAAAATTAGCTCCAAATTTTGCTAATTTTTCATGTTAAATTTCAGTATGAAATTTTTAATATTAAATTATTGTAACATAACAAAAGTAAATAATCTGTGCTTACTTCTTATCAAACAAGATAAATTATATTCTCTTATCAAATGTTACTGGTCATACGATAACTTTTGAAGATAATTTGGAGCCACGATATGAAATAAAATCAATCGTTTAATTTGAGCAATATAAAGAGTAAATACAAATATAAATAAGGCCATAAGAGACACTTATCAATCGCAGACGTAAATATATGATACGGCGGGCAAAGTTCTTGGCTACTTAAGAAATAAGAATTTAAAATGAGGCCGAACTTATTCATACGTTAAACTTACTAATCATTGAATCATTGAACAAGCAATTATTGTACTGTTTTGTTAATTAAATTAGTGTTTTTTTCCACAAACTGGCTACAAATGTAAGTTTAAATATTAATGATTACTTGGTATTTGTACGTAATAGATTTATCTGCATTTTTATTATATTGCAGACAGGTCAATGATTAAAATGGTGAAAGTCAAGGCTAATATGCGCAAATGCTCTTGAAAATTAATTTTCTCAAAACTTATAATAAAATTTGGCTGGATTTTCCAATTCTGTTTTTTTTATAGATAAGAGTAGTGAACCAGACTGTCTAACGATCACCTAATGATTAAAGTAATTTTTTTAATCAATTGATATCGTTAATAAATTTTTTTAAATTGAATGATACAAAAATCAACTTAAAAATTGTAGAAGCAAGAACCAGTAGTGAGTCATTTAATTCTTGTAACTATTGAATATTAATTTTTATAAGTTGTTTGTCTGGTGTAACGTATAAGTTGTAAACGTTTGTACTTTACTTTAAATATTAACATATCATTAACATTCACATTATCTTCAAAAAATATGTTGAAGATTCCTACCAACTTTTGCCTAAAAGTCTACCTAGTCTAGATTTCGATTTTACTTCTTTCTATTTCACTCCCTTCCCCACTACTAGCCTGAAACTCGTACTTTGCCGCATTATAATCGCTACGTTAGTACATTTTATGTTGGATTTTAGAAGGTGTATTGTAAAAAATATGCAAAAAGATCAAAATTTCAATGGCCGTAATAAAATAGAAGTAAATATTTTGATTTTTCAGTTGAATCGCCCGGTCTTTCGCCATAAAACCTGCTTGACGAGAAAACAAACTGATAATAAAAATGAAAGAAAAAAATTTGAAAAAAACATCGGTGATAGAAGATGCAAATTGCTATAAATTCAAGGTTGATATGACGAAATCGCGATAGGTAGCGAGAAAAAGAAGTTGATCGTTTGTAGAGTGAAACATATTTGATCCTAGAGCGAAGCTGCACTAGGCGCGCTAGCTAAAAATTAACACTTATGGTAGAGATTTGATATTAGTGTAGTGCCAACATTAAAGGTTTCAATAGCAGTTGATTACTCAAATACTTGATTTAAAAAGGGTATTGTCCTATAATTGTTGTTGTTTAGTGATTAATATAATACATTGTAATAATGAATATTCCAGATCCTGAATGCATTATTCTACACTCGAACGCAACAGAGAAGAAAAGTTGCTACTTTCGTCCGTTAGGAAAGCCACGAAGTTTCAAATCTTCTCGATATTTTGGATCCCGAAACGCGAGAAAAAGAGGGACGTACTTGTAGATAGAATATTCAGCTGTCGTTAATTTTGCAGGCAATAGAATAAACGAACTAAACGACGCTCTGACTGCGCGAGAGTTAGTATTACTTCACTTGCTGTCGCAGCAGATTTACGACTATTATGTCAACAGAAGATAAGTCCGCGTTTATCAAATTATAATTATATTTCACCAGTTAATGCTAATTGCTCTCTAGAAGCTACTTGTGTCGTAAAATAGAAATATTATAGATATTTAGCTGTCGTCAAGTTGTTTTGCTGTGATTATGAAGTTCAAAGTGTGCGATGTGATTGAGTGATAACGCTTAGTGTCGTGGATGTTTCACTACATCTTGCTGTACGAACTACGGGGTTCTGTGTTCATCTCGCCAACACGGCAAGTGATTTCTTTATCCTTTGATTCTTGTGCGTCACGTGTTTAGTTAGTGTTTCCGGTCCTCGGGATCTTTCAAATCGGCCGTTGTGCTAAATGGATATTGAATGTTATTATTTACAATTTAAAATGCTAAACATTTACAACTCTTTCCTGCAAAATCATCGACAGCGTGAAACCACCGGGATAAAGAAATTGTACAATTCATTTTTCGTTATGTTCTAAATCTCGAAAAATTATCAAAGGACTTACTGCTCTGAATAAAAGTCCGAAACATAAAACTTTCAGTGATTTGTCAACAAATCGGACTTATTTTCTACTAGAGATGAATAGTGCGATCTAAATTAGTTTGAGAATTATCGTTATTATGGATTTCCAATTGTATGAGTACGCTGACAATTTCGAGCGACAAGAAGTAAAAAACGCGTGGGCAATTCCTTCGGACGGAAGTATGGAGAGTAACGAAGAGTATTTCAACTGGACACAGGATTTCAAGTTAACATCTACTGCAGCGACTTCAACAGCCGCGAAGTACGTCGCCGTCTCTGGAGAGCAACAGAAGTTGGACAGGAAACGGAAATTCTTCACTGGCACTAGTGCTAGTGATGTACCGCGTAAGATTCACGTTGTGGATGAACCTAAAGACCCACTGGACGGGCTTGGCGACAAGCCAAATCAAGATAAGCCCAACGGTGAGCTGACATTGACGCTTGTTTGCTTATTATCATCATTATCACTCATTATGTTTTTCTATTTACTGTAATACGTCAAATTATATACAAAATCTACAAATCGTTACGTTATCACTCGTTTTTATTCAAATACGTCAAATGCCAGAAACACTACAATCATTTATTATATTTGAATACTGTCAAAAGTATTAAAGTCTTCTTATCTACAAATCTACGTAAAAATAAATTTACCAGTTGATAAGACACGAATATTATTTGTCTTCTTGGAATATAAAACACGTAAAGCATTTCTATTCGTAAACAAGTTAAAATGTATCATGTGATGATATCCAGATGTCCATTTCTTTGAATTAGTCCTACAATAATGTGTGCTAATCAAGAGTTAATAAAAATTAAAGAGATCGGCGACTGACGTCAGAAACTTGTCATTGAAAGACCTTCTCAATTAAACTTTGCTTGTCAGATCTACTTAAGAAGCTATATATTAAAACTAATTTATGTTGCGCGAAATTCTGCCACTGTTTGCGTTTTCATTGTTTCAAAATTTCAGCGCTTTATCATATCTTTCTTATCTTCACCCGAGATAACTTTTATTGTTGTTCAAGGATGTCACCATGAACCATGAAGTTCTTAAAATCAAAGGAAAAATGCATGTTACAATAAATTGATGATTTCTATAACTATAACGAATGCTTTTTTAATCTCGAATTGTAAATGTCACTAAATACAGCTATTAAACTAATTCATTTTTCTATAAAACGATTTTCTTTTCAATTTTTTAAAAAATCGTATTATTTATAAAACTTCAATCTCTTGTATTTAGTAATTGCACCTATGACATTTTTTGCTTAAAATTTCCTCAGGAATTAGCTGTTAAAGTTTGTTACACTCGACTTGAAACACCCGGTATATGATTGATTATTAAATGATAAAAATTAGATCCAAGTTTTGTTAATTGATGTCACAGCAATTTATAACTTCAATATGATTCTTCATGTTAAACAGTTCGAAATTTTAAAATACAGGCAAAAGCTTTCGGATTCACAAGTTAGTGTCGCGCTTTAATAAAAAAGTAATAATGTTTCTCTCTAGCAGGTACCGGCTAGCTCCAGCATATAATTTTCTAATAATGACACTTTGATTTGAAGTAATTTATTGTAATCTATACTCATAATAATTTCTGCGAATTATATTAACAATCCTTGTTTTTATTGAACTTTATCAATTAAGTTTTTGACCTTGGGTCATGTCTTATCATTGTTGATGGACGCTTTTGTTGGATAGAATAATAAAAATAATTATTTTCTTACTTTATTATGTAGCTCAAACATGAAGCTTAAATGTAAAAATAAAATAAAATACATCTGTATAATAATCTAATAAGAATTGTACATTATAGGTGCAAGAATTCCAGCATGGCAAGTTGATGAAATCACAGACAATTTAACAGCTGAACTAAATGGAACTTTAACCAGCCTTGGTGCCGACTTTGGCAATACAGCTTACAACGTTAGGTAAGAAATTTTACAACATTTGTATTATAAACCTGATGTGGCCAACACATGACCTCTCGCCTAATTCTGCTCATTCTACTAATCTAATAAATTATTTATTTTATTTAATAAATGTTCATGTAGGTAATATGTAAACCAAGATGCAGAAGATCTGTCACTGTCATAATAATTCAAATTTTCAAAATAATACTGTATTAAGTTATAACTTAGTAATAGTAGTATTTAGTAGTAAATATACTACTTTCGGTTGGCAGATTTCTACTCCGATGTTAAAATTCTTATCAAAATCTTAAATATGATATTTGGTTATTAAAGGTTTTATACTTTTTGAGTTATCTTAAAAATCGCCACATGTGCACATAAACCCACATATATCGTCGTTAAAATAGTAAATTCGTATTCTAGAGACCGTGAAACGTGCTTGTACACCAAAAACTTAGCCCATTACAATAGAATATGAGACGAGCGGTAAAAATTGATTATTCAAATATTGTTATAGCGATGCACTCCTTGCACTGCCGAGCTTAACAGTCTTCAAACAAGAGGCGCCATCTCCAACATCACACGAAAACGGAAATAAAATCAATCGTATAAATCCAAGTGTGCCCCAGATAACTACATCAACAGCAAACGATTTTCCTGATTCAAACAACAACCAAAATTCAATCAGCACAACTTTACAAAACCTTTTGGGAAATGGATACACCGGCATTGAAAATGGTAACGTATTATTTATACAAAAAATGAAACATTTATTAAATTAAAACTATTCCAGGTATGGTGGACTCACCGTCTTCACAAGAAGGGCAAAGAGTGGTCACGTCCAGTGACTTATCAGAAGACAGTAGATTTCAATATGTTTTGGCCGCTGCTACTAGCATTGCTACTAAAGTCAATGAAGATACTTTAACTTACTTAAATCAGGGACAAAGTTATGAAATTAAACTTAAAAAATTAGGTGACTTGTCCAACTATAGAGGAAGGATATTAAAGGTTTGTTAAATTGCATAGAAATTCAGAAAAATTAACGGATTTAGGTTTATGAAGCGAACAATGTCAAACATCTGACTTTTTATTATTGCTGGCCTGGCGAATCTGTTAATTTATCTGATCTCCAATTGACTCTTAAAGCGCATCTCTTGCTATCAAATTCAAAGCAAAAAAGCATGTTCCAATAAATCATTTTTTCACTTTGATTTAGAAATCTATGATCTCATATTTTATAATAATGTACTAGGTTGAGCTATAGACTGAAATTTGCAAAACACCATCCGGTATTTTGTTAAATGATTCCTAAAATTATTAAAAAGACGAGTTTTACATAATTTTTTAGATTATTTAAAAAAATCTCTATAGCCGTCTTCTGACTAATGTACATTAGATTTCATAAAAAAATTAATTAATTATTAATAAACGTATAAATTAGATTATAAAATCCTAAAAATTAGCTAAAAGTTTGGTAATTGATGTCACACCAATTTATAACTTTAATTTATTGATTCACTAATGATTCATGATTCTTTGAGTAAAATTTCAGTTCAAAATTTTAAATAATACAGCCAGAATCGTTGAAAGACTTTTATATTATTCTGTATTCTGTAAAGTTGAACTATAGGCATTTCGAAGCTACGTTCACGATGACACGAACCCGTAACATAGAAATGCCTTTGTTAAACTTACAGAATATAAAATAACTAAAACGTTTACATCCATTATAAGGTCAATAACACAAATGAATATAATGAAATATATGAATTATCAATGTTACAGAGTGTAATTCGAATTTGCTTCTACGAAAGAAGACTGCAGTACATGGAAAAAGAACAAATGTCTCTTTGGCAAAGTTCTAGACCTGGAGATAGAATCATCGAAGTAGATGTGCCTCTTTCTTACGGTTTATGCGAAGTTACTCAGCCCCCGAGTCAATTAAATGCTGTACATTTTTTATGGGACCCAACTAAAGAAGTCGGTGTATATATTAAGGTGCATATTTCAATAAATAAATAGTTTTTTTTTGAATTAAATTGAAGGACGACTAGATTAATTATTTCTATAAATTGCGCATTAAAAAATATTCAATAAGCTACTTGCATGGTACTATCACAAGTAAAAATTAAAATTTTATTCAAAAACTACGTTTTGCGCAACTGTCAACTGACATTGACGTCCGCGAAGTAAAACATTTGTGTACGATACATTTTTCGGCCGTTGCTATTAGTAACAGCTGCGAAATAAATTTATTGCGTTGTGCATGTAAAAGTCAGATATTTATGACAATTACAAAAAATAAAACATGTGTTCTTATGAAATTGGACTTGACTGTGGGATGAATATCTGTTTTTAATTTATACATTGCAGTTGCACAAAATAGATTGCGAAATGTGTTAAGTCAAAAATTCTATCGGGCGCTAAACAGACATTTCGTAGCCTATAATACAAATAACTTTTTAGTAAACGGAGGAAGAAATTTTGCTGTACTGTCATTATTTTGTATATATGAAAACATTATAGGTACGTCACATATTGAATTTTCATTAATTTTTTTTGGGCTTGTTAAAGTCAAAATAAAAAATACATGGCCCAAATTGTATATCATCTTTACAAATATTTAATATAAAAATTCTGCAAGTAGTAGCTTATCGTTATCATACTAAATTAGTACAGTAATATATATTTATTTAGTTATTTATTATACGACGTTTTGTAAACGATGTGTAATAAATACATATAATATATTAAAAAACTTATTCCCAAATAAATAAATCATTATTATAAGTGAATTTAATTTTATAATATGTTCAGGTGAACTGTATCAGCACAGAATTCACCCCAAAAAAGCACGGCGGGGAGAAAGGGGTTCCTTTCCGCATCCAAGTAGAAACATATCTCAACGGGGATGCCATGAATCCTCCGAAACGGCTTCACGCGGCCGCGTGTCAAATCAAAGTCTTTAAACTGAAGGGAGCCGACAGAAAACACAAACAAGACCGAGAAAAAATCATGAAACGGCCCATTTCAGAACAAGAAAAGTACCAGCCTAGTTACGATTGCACTGTGTTGAATGATGTAAGTTTTGTTCATAAAAATCATTTAAAATTTGACTAATATTTTTATTTTGCTTAGATTCCGAATGATTCTGTGGTGACTGTACCCCTACCGGCTTTAAATGGAGTCACTTCTACTGTTGCTGGCCCATATTCTCCCGAAAAGTAAGTTTATTATTTTATTTATCATTAATTGATTATATTATGCAATGCTTCAGAAATATCGCGTACATATCTATGACGCTTTTTACACAATTTCAGCCGATGCTAATATCTAGGTTTATTCAGAATACAAATTCCATTCAATATTCAATGTTGTTATTATAAGTATTCTAAATTTTTTAAAATAAATAATAAGGTTTACTATAATTATAATATTAATTTCATTACCTTAAATTCTTGCTAATTTCTAGCTACAGTTTTTTAATACAAATTCTATACAATATATAATAAGTACTGTCATTAATGACATTAAATTTATACAATCAAAACAATATTATGTCAAACAATCATGGAAATTCTGAAATTTCAAACCTTGTTTCAAATACTGAATTTTAAATTATATCATAATTCTTAAGAATTGTGCTAGATATAGTGAAATGTATTTCACATAGTTAACTCGGTTAATACATATTTTAATTCTTTAATGTTTATTATAATAATTATTGTCATCAATGATTTACTTATCAAGATATTAAAGAAACCATATTACTTTTCAACATAAGTGCTATTGTTGTTTATAGATTGGTACCAAAATTTACTGGGCTCTTAAGATTCGTATTAAAATCTTAAATATAAAATTTTATTGTTAAACTTTTTGAGTTTTAGAAAACGAAAAAAATGTTACATATAACTTAACGCACACACACAAACATCATCTCGAAAATACTTTAGTCGTATTCTATGGATCCTAAAACGTGCTTATCTCTTAAAATCTCACTCTCAAAATTTTGACCCATCACAATACCTCCCTTATAAAATATGAGGCGGGAGGTAAAAACGGCCATGTGATTCCGTCTGTACTACTTTACTTTAAAAATTCACATTTTCCCATAAGGAAACATTAGTTTCATTTCGGTAGTACTCCCTGCTTTGTGATTGCTGATTCCTGAGCAAGCGTACCTACGGGATAATTAATATGGTCTAGAATTACAATTTAGAATTAGAGTTATTAGAAATTATGTTGACGCATCTCTTGCATTTGAAGCAAAAATGCATGTTACAATCAGTTATTATGTGACTTTTGAAATCTATGATCTCATACTTACACAGCTACAGAAGCAAATATATAAAAACGCATATTGTACCTATATGTTAAACAATTTCTAAAACATACAAAAAAGGCGAATTTTACATAATATTTTACAATAAATGCGTTACTGTTTAAAAAATCTCTTTAAAGTCGTCTTCCGACTAATATATATTATCGATTTCAAAATAAACATTTATTTTTTGTGTATTTATAAACGTATCTATAATGTATAAAATAGATTATTAAATGATCAAAATTAACTCAATATTGTGCTAATTGATGTCACAGCAGTTTATAATTTGCATTTATCGATTCACTAATGATTCTTTATGTTAAATTTTAGTTTAAAATTTTTAATAATACAGTCTTAAGATACATTAAAATTTATTTCTGTATTTAGAAATACATTATTTTTGATGAATATGGAATATACCCTTAACGTATATAATTGAATTTATGATGCATCCTGTATGATATTTGGTGTGTGCGGTTACCAGCCGTTGGTTGTTACTTTATATTTAAATATACGAAAAAAAAATCAATTAGTTTATGAAATAAATTTAAATACTTATTATACTAGTAAAATGGAGTGAACATTTGTAAGTCATTCGCAAATCAGTTAAAATTTAATTACAATGATTTATTTATATTTGCATCTTCTTGTAATTTATATAAATCTACAAATACATCGTGCGCACGTGCAAATTAACAACCAATTCATGTGATTAACGCATTCGATGATCACAATGTAACTTAGCTCAAATATTTCGTAATAACGAACGAAAACAAAACTGTGCTGATAACGAACTGGTATAATCGTGTGAAGGAAGTTACTGATTTGTTCAAACTGGTATGATCTGGCTTGCATCGCATCTGGAAATGGATGAGGACCACGCAACATCTAATCCAATTATCAGCAACTTTGACACTGTTTGTTTGAGGAAAAATTATATATTTTTATGTATCTAGGTACTTTATTTATTACTTGTGATGTTTTTATTTAAATTTCTTGTTGTGATAGCGATATAAACACTGACTCAGAAAAGCAAGCTGTTGCCAAAAATATGATGCACAAGTTGTTAAGTTAGCTTTGAATAAAATATTTTGTTTATGTAACGTCAAAATTTCGGTGTCATTTCATACATTCATTATGTCTATTTTCACAAAAGCAAAAGTTCGACCAGGTATAAATAAATATTTAAATTATGCCCGATATTGCGTTGATGATAAATTAAATCTACCTTCAAATCGGATTATGACACACAAGAAAATTGAAGATTATAGCATAAGCGACCAACGCGACAGAAATAAGATCCGTTCTTTAGAAAGACTGCGACTGGCTGCTTTTAGTGGAATAAAATATCATGAAACTGAAATTAAGCTACATTTGGAAGAACTTAAACGTCATAAAGCTAATCTTGTTAAAGTGTCAGCTATGATACATGACATACAAAAAAGAATAGGACAAGCAAAAAAGCAATTAATTGCTACGGACTACAACAATCTTGATAATAATCAAAATAGAAGAAAATAAAGAAAGAAAAAACACTTTAAATAATATATTATTATATTCTTAATAAAAATTATTGAAAATTCGAATCGTGAAGATTTTTATGTAGTAGGCGTAGCAGGTTATCAACTTGTTTTAGTGTTTCAGTCAAGTTTGTCATGTGGTCACCTATTAAAAATCATTCGGCCATTCTTCAAAATTTGAAATACCTTTCATTAAATTTCATACACAATGCAAGAACCATGGGGTCCATCAGAGATGCTGCCGGGAAATTCGGCACAAGAGGAAAAGCCTTCGAAGACCAATACTTCTTTAAAAAAAACAAAGAGGCGCTTAACGAGTTGAAAATGAACATTCAGGATGAAATAGACTACCACAAAAAGCAGTTACAGATCCTAGAAAAGGAAAAGCAGCGAGCTCATAATCTTCATAGAAAAATTCATAGTCGCCACGAAGATGATTAGATTGTATCCCCGATATCTAAAATAAAAAGCCTTTTTTATTACTGTTAAAGTGATTTTGTTATGTCCTATTTTATAAATATTTTGTGTATATTATTTTTCGTCATTTTGACGACTGGTGTTGATCCATTTTATTTTATTTTTTGATTACAAATGCAAAAATATGCTTTGGCCGCCACAGTACTTCGCCGGCTATAAATTTTAACAACGAGCTTTCATAAAGGCTTTCATTTTATGTTTCATTCAGCAAAATTTGAACAAATTGTCTAAGTGACATCTTTCAATGTCAAAGTTACAACATTTAGTGATGTTTATAAATTCGAGTTTTAAATTGCATCTATTATAAGTTATAGACATAATACGAGCAATATGTAAATTAAATTTAATAATAATAAAAAAGGCGCAAATGTATACAATATTTTCATCAATTTTAAAAAAAATTATAAAGTTAGTACCTACCAAAAATTCGTAAGCATTCGAATTTTCAAGTTATCGTGTTTCCGGACGGACAGACAGATCGACTTTTTTAAAATGATGTTTTTTGGGTTCAGTAGGGTCTAAAGCCCTGTTCGCACGACGATCTTTGGAGATTCTACGGAGAGTCAAAATCCTGGCAAAGAAGAAGTTTTTTTTCTTTCTAGTGAGAATTATTTGTTAAATTGTGGTGTCGCTAAATTGAATCTTGAATGAGTCTTAGAAAAGAAGAATTTATAATTTATTGATTGCTTCAAAACCACGTAATTATCACTAGAAAGAAAAAAACTTCTTTGCCAGGATTTTGACTCTCCGTAGAATCTCCAAAGATCGCCGTGCGAACAGGGCTTTTTAAACGTGAAGATTCATCAAAATCTCGAACTGTCAAAAAAGCACGATTATAATTTATTAATATTTCCCCTATTATATAGACCGGAGAAGTAAAAAGAGTAATTGATTTATTCAGATATATAATTTAATCCTTTTATGCAACCGCGTTAAGTGATTCATTGTTTAGCTAAAATTAGACAGGAATGGTTCATGTAACGAAAGAAAGTACTTCGCTATCTATACTGCTTTCCTATACTGAACAGAACATGGTCGAACCGGTTGAAACTGGTTCCAAGACGCGTATCTGGTAATAACAGCCGTGAGCCGAGCTGGGTTTAATTCAGCGACAGACAGACCGACATACGTGTGTAGAAAACTCCGATAGACAACGCAAGTACAAGGCGGTTCACTCTCTGCTTCGTTAATTAAGAATGTGCGGTCGGTGATTTCATTTCGACTTGTGCTGCTCGTACAGAAATAGCTCACTGTTATTTATAATTGTTGCAAGAAGCTCGCATTCGCCGAACGAATGCAGCTAATTCAGTGTTGGTTCATACAAAATAAACGTAGTGTTTGTTTTGATAACGTGTGCGTTAGATAAAGTGTTAGTTATAATGATCTACCGTTGATAAATCCCAATTGACCTTTAACTTGTGCAGTGCGTGAATTCAATTTGTAGTGCATTTATGTCAATGGAATGTAACTTAATACAAATCGTACGATAGCTTTGATAAACTCCATGATTTTGCTTTCATCTCCGAGCTTCGTTCCAAAACGGAAGTATAAAACCAACTTTAACAAACAAATATCGGAATGGTTTATAAAATCATCAGTCAGCGGAATAGATTTTCGTCAGTTTATAAGATTAAAGAAGATATTCTCATCGCATTTCTGCCAGATGTATCTTCCATCCAAGGTTTCTACATTAGATGACAGCACGGGACGCCGCAGTGCTTTGCTAGTCTCACGCCATCATCTTCAAGCCACAAGTTCCACGTGCAAGAGGATGTGCACTTGTAACAGTCGCAACAGTAAAGCTAACGTTTGAAACAAGACTATTTTAACACGATGTTTCTTCTTATTCATACAATGACAGTGACTCAGACTGACTGCGTGATGGAAGCGCAGTTCTTTCATACGCTTAACAGTCTGCGCGAACTGCAACTCATCGCGAAAAGAGTTCGAGTTTTGCGCAGAAATAAATCTACTTTGAAAACTATTACGAAAAGAAAACATTCCCATTTTAAACACCACGTTCGAACAATTCAAATGTATTTATTATGCGCGCGTAACAAGCTACAACAATTCATTCATGATTTATTTACAGTGTTCCTCCAAAAATCGACGAAATTCCAAACCAAAGTCCCGCTCTTCAAAGATGTGGCTCTGATCCAGCGTTGCTCACATCAGATGATCAAGGAATTGATGTAAATGTAGGTTTATTTACATAAATATGCATAACAACCTTGAATCTAATATTAGAACGCGATAATAAAAAGTGTTTGAACTTGTTGCAGAAGCAGAACGTGACAGCGGAGTCAACCGTGCAGCAAACCGCGCATTGGTTATCCAGCAATAGATTCACGACTTATTTACAAACATTCGCTGGGTTCTCAGGAGCTGACATGCTGCGCATGTCCAAAGAAGACCTCATGCAGATCTGCGGACAAGCTGATGGCATCAGACTCTTCAACAATTTACACTCAAAGTTAGTAACCTTGGAATTTCAATATCTAATCAAAAATCTAATTATCGATGTTGATTGTTAAAAGAGTACAAACAAATCTTACTACTAATCATGATATTCAATTCGAAATTTTTATTATAATTATCGGCATTAGTAAAATTACTGCAATTAAGAATTATTGTAATCTAAATCGAGCAGAATTTTTTTCATCAAATCCACATTTGACTGGATAAAAGTTAACATTTAATGTTCTGGATTAATTATTTATTCAGATATATAATTTAATTATTTGATTATTAAAATAAAGTCATAATTTGACTTGGTGTGGCATTAATATTTGATTTAATTTCAGGAGTATAGCGCCCAAACTGACACTGTACGTGTGTCGAGAGAACTCCAACGTATTCCACGCCTTATATCTCTCCGCTCATAGCAGTTCCGAGCTGCTGATGAAGCTATCAAGTCTTCTTGGAATTCAAACAGATCAAATTCGTTCCGTGTTCTGTCAAGGACCACACGGCATTCACGTCAGCGTCACCGACGATGTTCTACGCCACGTGAAAGAAGAATCGATGTTTGCTGTTGATCTCATAGCAGACAACAATGCATATGTTGTCATCTTAAAGCCCATTGTTAAATCTTAAAGTGCCATTTTGTACGAAAAATGTGATAGAGTAAAAAATGTTCATTCACAGCAATGAAAAAAAAAAAGAATTTAACAAACAGATTCTTATGGAAGTGTTCATAGCAGCCTTAAATAAAAATACGTCATAAACACGGGGATATGCAAATGTCATATATTTTACACAAGCATATAAATATAAACATATTTATCTGTCAAAAAATGTTACATCTGTCTCTTTGTGAAATGATCAAAATATAAAATAAAATAATATAAAAACTAGTTTTAAGGAGAAGGCTTGCTTGCATAATTTATGTTTTATTTTCGAAGCTGTGAACACGAGTCATAAGACTAACTTATAATTTTATTTATATTGTGTTCATAGCTGTAAATGAACGTTTCATACTTCTGTACTATTTACTTATTACAAAGTGTTTCTTGACATTCACGTGACTTCGTGACATCACAAATAATCGTATGATTCAAATTTAAGGTTTTAGTTACAATTTTACTCGATTGTTGGCGCAATCGGTTTATAAATAACTGTCAAAATTAAATTTTTTATTAAATAAAGCACTAAAATTGATAAAAATATTATAAACATTTGTGCTCTCTCTATTCTAACTTAAAATAATTTTCAAATTGCTCCTATTATTTATATTACTTCGAAAAAATGTATCTAAAATTTCGAATTGTAAACGTCAGTTTGACAGAATATGAAACAAGTGAGCTTAAGCCACGCCCCTTTCCAGCTACGTCTATTGTTTAATATAATGACAAGTGTGTATGTGTTAAACAGAGACATGTGTGTTTTCTTAGAGTGTACAAAAGTCACATGGTGTCAAGAAAATTTGAAGACTATACTAATATTATGATATATTCTTGAATTAGGTGCCTTTTTACTAATTTTGTGCAATTTCTATATTAAAGAAAGTATTTTTATGTAGACTAAGAAATACTGATATTACGAATTAACATATCAATTTATTTTTGTAGTTTGTTAAGTGTTTTTGTTATTAAACAATATTTTCGTTATAACTTTATTTTAGTTGATGTTTATTATTGCTTAAACATACTTAACAAAGCTTTGGTTTAGAGTGTGATATTTTTATAATCCTCATTTATTTAATCAGAAAATATATTCAGTAAATAATTTGTATTAGAATATATTCGGTATATGGTATTATTTGTTATGAACTTGTAGATAATATTACCGCGGTCTAGGTGTTATATAAAATAGTCGTTACTTATGTACAATAAGAAATATAGTGCCTGAACAATGTACTGTTTGTGCCATAGAATATCTTTAAATAAATATTTTTATAAGTTCATGATTGTTTTATTTGTCACCGCATCTGATTAAATATTATATTAGTTCTGTGATTAGTCTTTTATTGAGAAACACAACAATTGTTTATACAGTGGAAACCCACCTACTAGGGTGGTTTACTTCCTCACAAACAGCGACTCATCGGGAGTCAAGTTCTTTACTGGGATCGCACACGAGTCATGTAAATAGGCTAGCCCTCTATACTAAACTACTATGTGCCTCGTAAAATATCAACTCAATTACTGACTACAATATACATAAATAGACAAGAAGAGGTATATTTTTACTGACCTTTTACCTTCTGAAGTATGGCCCTCAGATCTAATATCTGTAACAAATAAAAGCAATATTAGTTTTAGATACAACAATTTGGGTCACGTAATAACAAAAATTCAATTACTCTGAATTTTTTAACAATCTTTTTTAAATAATATTCAGTTCTAGTGTACATTTCATTCTATTTAATATGAAAATATCACAGCAAATCTTAGAAAAATATGTTTTCTAATTTATTATTTAGTTAATTGTGTATTTTAGTTTACTAAAATGGATAAAAATATTAAAAAATACAAAGATGGATTGGAACCAGTTTGAATAAAATAAATACAGTAGACATTGGTTGTTTTTAAACTCACACTTAGAATGACGAGAAAAATATTATTTATGAGCATAAATTGAAATGAAATACATTCGAATACAGAAGACAAATGTAATTGAAGAATCATGTTCGTAAATGTTCAAATTGATGACCATTAATTGTTCTAAAACGATGATAACGCGCACTAAGAGATTCGCAAACATCACGAAAGTTAAAGTGTGAGTAAATTTTTTTGAGACACCTGTATTATTACTTTCATGAAATAAATTAGAATTCATAATATATTTAAAATTTAAATACAAAATAATTTGGATTTTTCGCGAATTACTGTTTCCGTTTGCTACCACCGAAATGGCGGGAACTACTATTATAGTGTCTCATTCTAAAACCATCGCAGTCAATTTATTTTTACTTAACGGTTTTATCCAGTGATTGCATCAATTCTTATTTAAAGTTAAAATCAATTTAGATAAGTGTGTTTTAAAAAATCTATACAAAATTTTAACACAAATAAATGTGCCTAAATACCAAGTTGAGCTTCTACAAGAATTGATCCGATTATAATGGTAACCACTTGAAAAATATATTTTAAGTTCTTCATTTAATACTTCATTATAGGTCCAGAGGATGAGAGGAGCCCTATAAGACGCTGGCAGAGGCATAAGTGATAATAGATGATATCAGACAAAGGTGTTACGTAAATTCCAATCTGAATGATATAACAAAGTATCCACTGATGTAAGTTCTAGTTCATCATTGATTTCTCATTGTTTTAATGGATGATAGACACGGTTTATACCGTGAAATTAATTTCAAAAATATTTAAGTACGTACCATATAGAAGGCTTCACTGGAATTTGTACAGGAATGCAGCGGCTGGCTTCACACACATTACAATGTTTCACATTACGATTCATGTCATTTACACATTTTACACTAAAGTCTGCACTTATTATACACTAAATTATGTTATTAATACAATAAATATAACAAAACGGCTAGCTAAAACCACTAAAATGACGAATTTGGACAGGAATGTCTGGACTGGCGTCCATTTGGCACTTTGAACACACATTTCAATATTTCACATGTTATTTACACATTATATACTAAAGTTCGCACTTATTATACACTAAACAATGTTGTTTATATACTAAATACAACAAATTGGTTAGCTGAAACAACAGAAAACGTTTTAAAATACACACTTTGGTCCGATCCACGCTTCACTGTCGTTGACGGTATATGTTCGTACAGGTTTGTTTACAGCTATCTGCTGCATTATTATTGCAAACCTTTTCTCGCTATTTATATAGGGTGGGCCAACTAGTGGTTTCTTTTTAAATCATAGGTTATTTTGACACTGACAGCTTTTTCCCACTCGAAATCTTGATAGAAAGTAAGTATCATACCTCCGCGGTACGAAATGAGTCGCTTTACGCTTGTGCAACGTTGGAAAATATTGCAAACTTATTTCCAAAGTGAGTGCTGTGTAGCCCAAACAGTGCGTTTGTTGAAAAGAAGATTTTTACGGAGCCATGGTATCCGACTTTTTTTTTTTACTGAAATTGAAGACATGGATTTGGACTACCTCTGGTTCATGCAGGATGGCGCGCCATGCCACACAGCCCATGCCACAATCGATCTTTTCGGCACCAAATTCCCAAATCATGTTATCATCCATCTTGGCGATGTCAATTGGCTGCCTCGGAGCTGCGATTTGACCCCTTTTTTGTGGGGAACCGTGAAGGACCGATGTTATGCTAACAATCCAGAAACGATTCAGGCCAATATCATCCAAGCAATCCGTGAGCTACAGCCCGAAACAATCAACCAGGTCTTGGAAAATTGGGTGACAGAATGCGCTACTGCGAAGCCAGCCGAGGCAGCCACTTGAACGAAGTTGTGTTCCATAATAAATGGGAATGTTTGCTCTTACTAATGAAGCCATAATACATGAAAATAATAATAAATATAAGAGCCGGATTGACTTGTAATAATAACAATTCCAGTAATATAGAGATAAATTTTATTCTTACACAATCGTGGCAGTGATCTAACGATCAAGACATATTGTTATATACACTGATGATGAAATACATATTACTGGAATGTTGAAATATACATTTATTTAAATACATCGATTTGTAAGTTTGAAAACTCCTGAAGTGAGTATCTACACATCTACAACAATCACAGAAACGTTTTGTTCAGAGCTGTGTGATGAAATGGATGAGTTGATGTGTTATACTGTTACTGGTTACTGTAAGCTAAATTCAAGGATTGTTCACTGATCGGTGTGTAGTAGGGAAACATAATGTAGTACTCTTCCTAATTATAAAACTGTAAAGTTCGCTAAATGCTTTGTCAACTCAATATGGGATAAAAATCGGCGATGTTCTCTCAATTTATAATATTTACATCTTCTTTGGTAATAAGAAAAATTTACAATCATGCAAAATTTCATCTGGATTTATCAATCCTCCCTGTATTTTATTAACTATTTACTCCTTTATATATTTAATAAATAAATAATATTCATCTCGTAAATTTTAGGAATCAACTTTTTGTACATAAAAATATTGAAAGTACGTTGTTTTTAAATAATTTTGTTAACGAATTTCGTCTAACATTTATATGAATGTTTCATTCATCCATTACTATAAGTGCACACTTATTTAAAGAGAAAACCACAGATATATAATATAAATTGACAGATAGCTTGGTCTTATGGGAAATGTCTCTTTAATATGAGGCTGCCATATTGAGTCACGTAAAATGATTCACCAATCAAATTCATTTAAACTGCGCACGTGCACTCTCTTGCGATTTGTTTTATTTGCTGATGTATAGTCTATCCAGCGACAGCGAATGAAGTAACAATGGAATAGGTTACTCACATTCCGGCACAAACGGAATATATTATCTGTCAATTGATATTTATATCTGTGGAGAAAACATTGAATAGTTATCACTCCCGGCACTGTATGTCTGTAAGTTATGGCATTTACTGTTGCTGAAGAAGTAACTGTTCGAGTTCATCAGCAGATCTAAGTAAGAAGGCAGCAGATTCACGATAGCCGGTGATGAGCTGTCTGACAGCTGCCATTTCGCCAGCACTTAGCTTGTGACTAAGCAGCGGTTTCTGTTTCATGCTGAGATCCGTGGGGCCGTTGAGCGTGTAGGGCTGGCCGGGGAACAGGCCCGGGTAGGGCGTAGCCCCGGCTCCAGCTGCCCGCTGGAACGCTTGTGAGAAGTTAGGTCGGTACATTGCTGTGGGTGCTGTGTTGCTGGAACTTGAGATGCCCAAACCGTTCATGGGGCCACTGCCTAGCGCTGAACTCACACTAAATACAAATGCCAAATGTAAACGTCAAATTATAAAGGAGCATACACTGGTTTTTGTGTGTGAGGAGCATACCAATATGGCGGCTGTATTTATATTTATTCTCAAAGTTTTATTATAAACATGCCATGGAAAGAACAGAATGCAGAAAATCTTACTATTGATCTTATATTTTTAAAAATAAAATAACACCTGAAAATTTAGAGACTAGAAAATGCATAAATAGAAAATTCAAATCTAGAATGCAGAAAACGCATGCAAATTTTAAACTAGAATTTTAAATGCTCGTATAAAAGCAAATCTAGAAAATTTATATTTAAAACCGGGGACTCGAGAATGGTATTGGGTTGTTCATTAAGTTCAGTTCAACCCAATTTGTGCATTTCCCATGTGTTGAAGAAAACAACTAGTTTTCTAAATTTGCATCTTCCTGTGTTCGCATTTATGCCGAATCTAAAATTCAAGATTTGAATTTTACGGATAAATTTTCTAGATTTGAATCGTCTTGTGCATGCATTTTCCTGTGTATGAATGTTTTAGAATTTGATTCCGGTGTTAAGATGTGCAAATAGAGCATACCAAGATAATGTATATACCTACTGCAAGGATTTAAATGATTTGCCACTCACCACAAGTTATTTTTGTTATCCGGTTGCAGCGGAAGCGGTTTGGAAGTGGCGGTGGAAGTGGGTGTTGTGGACGAAGGAAACGTTGTGATAGACTCAACGTTTTCTAGTTTAACTCCGCCAGGGAAGTCGAGCGAACGAGTCTGGCCCATCGCAGCCGTCGTGTCCGTGGGCTAGAACAAAACCAACAGCGTTATAGCACAACCTGAAGCCGATGTTAAGCGCGTTTCACACTATACAACTTCTCATCCTACTTCTTGTACAAGCTTCTTGTCAAAGTTTAGCTTCAACTCCTAATGACACACTGACGTTTGCAATTCAGACATATGTATCCGAAGTCATTTAAATAGATTGAGTAGTAATAAAGAGAGTACAAATGTTTTTAATGTTTTCATCAAGTTTAATACTTAAAAAAAATTAATTCTGGCAGTAATTTTAACAGTTATTTCAACAGAAAATTTTAAAAGAGTAGGTATATAAAGTGATCATCAAATAAACTGAAGTATGATTTATAGATCAATGTCGGTTAAAATAAAAATGTCAAATTATATGTAGGTATCACCTAAATATTGATAAATTGAGAGAGAACACCTCATGCAACCCAGATTGTTGTTCATATAAATATTTCATGTTTGTAATTTTTTTTATAACTTGTATAAAATCTTTGATGAAAAATATGACATGTTCTGCGGTGTAAAACAGAAAGTTGAACAAGTAGTAGTACTGTTAGTTCTGAACTTGTATAGTGTGGTAGTGGCTTGATTGAAGCAACTTACAGTTGCGCCCGGTAGTACAGGCATAGGCTGACTCACAGGTTCTAATCCGAGCCGCATGCGTTTGGCGTTGTGGCTCTCGTTCTCGCAAGCCGAGGCGAGGATTTGCTCGGCCTGCACGGACGTCAGGTGGGCTGGGGTGGGCCTGGTGGCATCCCATGGCGCACTGGGATCCCGGGCGCGCTTGTTCCTCCGGCACGACTTCAAGTACGTGCGTATCCGCTTCCGGGCCCGCTCTGCAAACTCCGGGAACTGCCGCGTGCACGAGTCGATGATGGCTTGGATCTTCTCTTTCGGCTGCTTGCTGATTGGAACCATGCGGTCGAGGTTCTCGTCCACGAATAGGCGCACAAACATCTGGAAACAACATTATCTCTGAATTGTATCAACTTTTAATAATTTTTCCTTTACTTATAATTATTTAGTACGTAATTACTATTTTAATACAAAATTACAATAATTTGATTATGTTTGATGAGTCCAATGAAGTTATGTAGCTGCTACGTACGAAATACATAATACAGACTTTGGAATTTCTTAGTATGATTACATTCAAAATTTAGCAAGTATAAAAAAATGTAACTTAATATTTACAATGTTTATAAAACTACAAAAACCGAGTATAAAAGCTTGAGTTATATATTACATTTATGTAATCACATATTTTAAAAATTGATTTTAAATTTCAAGTGTTACATAAACATAGCGTAACTAATACACAAGTGTGTTTGCTGAATGTGTATATACATTAGTGTTTCTGTGTAGTTAACGGTCTGTATTCAAGACTAGCACCACAACGAAATATTTTCAACTGGTTAAGAAATCTGACTTACGTTAAATGCCTTGAGTCTTTCGGGGTCGTACTGCTGGGCATCAATCCTATCATCGCTTTCGTCATCGTCATCATCTTCATCTTCTTTGTTACCACTAGAGCTGGTCTCGTCATGCGCAGAACCCGTTTCCGCTAAATTTGGACTCTGAAAAAAATATTGCACATGAAAAGGAGTGGTTTATGTATAGATAATAACTTACAGATTGTTCTCTAGGTGCTGGAGGTGTAGCTTTACCCTTGGCAAGGCCTAGTGCTGAGTGGTAACTGGCCCAAAGACCAGCCACGTCGTCATTGGAGCCAAGAGCGCTTAGGTCCGGCATTTCACCGCCGTTGCGCCCACCTGACAATCATCATTGTTTACTTTTCAGAATAATGTATAACAGAAGTTATGGCAAAAATAGCTAACAGTATTTTTACTTTATTTTTATGAACATTTCGGAATTCTTGTAATCATGTACAATTTTTTAATTAAAATTGTAAAAAGGCACAACTGTGAATTAATCTTTTAAGTATATAATTCTTGTTGAAATACAATTTGGCCATTCTTGTACTGACCACAAAACACTCGCTATGTTATTATGTTTTGTGCTGGATTTTAGGAGGTAGACCGGCCATGTTTTGTAAATTTTTTGACGTAAACTAACATGAATACATCACAAAAATGTATTATTTGTTTTTAATAATTGCTTGCTAGGATTCTTTGAAGATTCTACCAAGATTTTGAATCCTGGAAAAGAAGAAGTTTCAAGATTCTGCATCATTGAATATTCTAGTGGCACCGCAATTTAACAGGTAACTCTCGCTAGATAGAAGAAAACTTTTTTTTCCAGGATTCAGAATCTTGGTAGAATCTTCAAAGAATCCTCATGCGAACAGGGCTTAAAAGATCAATAAAATCTGATCGATCAAAGAAATTAAACGATCTGATCGATGAAATGATTACCTGTCGATGTTTTTTCGCAGCCCTACTAAAGACTAGCGGCACTCGGCACATTTGTCACACACGTTAGCTTGATAATGAATGCAATGTTTGTATGTATCTCTGATTACCTTGTGTTTGATTGTGGTAGTTCCAAGCCAGGAGCATCAGCTTGAGTTTGTCGGAGTCTTTCATCACACCGCCCGCCCCTGCAAGCCAATTCTCACGATTAGCAGGGTTGGTCACCCACCGTCAACACACGGTCAACTCATACACAAATAGAGAGATGGAGAATACGAACATACTGTGGATGTGTGTCGTGTGGCAGTGTGCAGATGTGTACAAGCACCAACCCTGCTGTTTAAGAGCGAAATTTAGTTTACGCACGAAGTTGTTGCATCGTTTTACCTTCATGTATACAAATACTAACACCAGAAAATACAAGTATCTGCATCAAAAGATTCATTCGCAGGAAGATGCAAATCTAGAAATGTTGTATGAGGCCTTCAAGAATGTACTAGGTTGTGTTGAAAAGATAAACTAGTTTTCTAGTATTAAGGGATGAAATCCAAGGAAGGTTTTCAAGTAAAAGCGTCTTTCTTCACTTTCTTTATTTATATAATAGGACCTATTATATAAATAAAGAAAGTGAAGAAAGACGCTTTTCCTTGAAAACCTTCCTTGGATTTCATCCCTTAATATAAATTACACTTCACGTTTGTGGGCATCTACTTTTTTCTACTAGTTTTCTAGCTTTGAATATTCCTACAATTTGCATTTATGCCGAACCTAAAATTTAATGCCCAGTTCATCTGAAGAAAGATTTTCTTTAAGTTTTCTCCAATAAAATTTAGTGATTGAAACTGTTATCAAAATATTGTGAAATGTCGTTCACACGAGAAAACTAATTATTTCTATAATACACGGTTTCCCGGGACGGAGCTATAAGTTTTGAACGAATGAAGAAAAAATTGAATATTTGGGGATCACTAAAGCGTTTGGGTCATTGCGAGACCGAAGAAGGTCGACAATTTGAACATTTGTTACAAAAATCGTAATAAACGTGCAAAAAACATTCAAGTTAATTTAAATTTAATTCTTGAAAGAATTACGATATCGGGTTTTGGTTTATAGGGATGTGTATATTTTTTCATTACCTTTAAAATAAGGTGAAACTCGCCAGGGATTGCTATTTAAAATGTTGGGGTGGTAATCCCCTAAAAAAAATTGAGAACTAAATTAAAATTTTCCTCTGAATGAATCCTTTGATGTTTGTATTTTGTTCTAGCTTAGAATCTTCTGGTGTTGTATGAATATTCCGCAGTTTTATTTGGTGTTGAACCAGAAACGAGATATCTCCAATATCCTCAACAAGACAAGCATGCGTGGTGTGTATGATGTGTGTGTGTTTGTCACAATGTAATGATCCATGTTGTGTTGGGTGAATGATTCGTTGTTTATCAATCACTCACCTGCGAACTGATCCTCGTCCATCGCTTCCGAGGGCTCGGGGGTCGACGTGTTCTCCTGCAACAACACAACACATGAGCATTTGTCATTCGCGACATCAATAACACTAGCGCATCACACAAATATTACTCATGGTTCTATAGAGTAGAACAACATCAACAATTTCAACTTTAGGGTTTTCTCATGATTCTTAATTTAAACAAAAATAATCACTTATAATACCGTAAGTAGTTGTAGCTATGTCGATTATTTTTCTGGTAGTATTATTGTGCTTAATATTCGCAAGCATAAGGTACCTATCTACATGAGTGTATAATATAACTAGCAGAAACTTACTTAACTACGACTACGAATGGTATTCAAGAGATTATTCATTGAATCAGATCCAGTTTTAAATTAGAATGGCAAAAAATGCAGTTATCCATAATTTCAGAAAACTAATATTTTGATAAAATTTTGACGAACGTCAAATGTGTTTTTTGGTGTTTCTTTACAAATAAAATAGTGAATTTCAAGTGAAAAATGTTGTAGACCTTTGAAGTAAACCCTGAGATATAAATTATGCAATAAAAATGGGAAATATAGATTATAATAAAAATGTTCATTTGTTAAATAGTCACCTAACAGTACTAGTAGTGAATAGTCGAAACACAACCTTACTAGTACAAAATAATCAAGTCAACTCATTTTAATTGGCTGTGAAATTCAATATTCTGCATTTTTATTGATCTTTTTTTGACAGATGACAGATGATGTGAATAATCCTGGCAATTGTCATTCCCAACATCAATAACACTGATATTACTGACTAGCGCAAGAATGGACGTATCAGATGGGAAACACACCAAAATTACTATGATCATTTAGATCATTTATGATTTTCTCAAGATTCTGAATGTTGACAAAATATTCCTGGTGAGAATTGTCAGTCAAATAGCGGCGCCGCTAAATTAAATCTTCTATATGAGTCTTGAAAAGAATAATTTCTAATTCATTGATAGCTTCAAATAGTGAGTTTATTTTTTTCGGGATACAGAAGCATGAATAAGTCCTTAAAGAATCCATGTGTGAACAGGGCTTAATATGTTGTTGCATATAATGTGCAATGAAAGTAGTCTCAACTGTAAAAAAATGTAAAAAAACTTGTCTCGGAGACGTGCTCAAGTACAAAGTCCAGTAATGATATGCACTTACAGCACATGAAACTGTTATTCAATATGTCATACCAGCTTAGCTTGTAATGTTTGATATGAAAAGAAATTACTATAGTATATACTGCAACGGAAACTTGAGAGCTAGATTCATTAAATTTTAAATCTGAAACTAGCATTGGTAAATTAATCATTTAGTTTATATTATGTACATTTGTAAAATTATTGTTAAGAGTTATAGAAATCGTAAAAAATGTGGAAAGAGCCACAGTCGAATTTTTTTTGTTAAAAATTAAAGGTTTCCTAAAATTTTCCACATTTTTAACTGGAAGAAAACTGCATTTTACTCTGTGTTTGTGAGTCGAATGAAGCAAACCTGGACTTAAAACTTTAATTTTTTCATTGCTATCGTCATTGTTTTTTAAATTTTTTAAATTTTATTATCTTTCCGTACGGACGTCAATGGTGGAACAAAAGTAGACAGAATTTTAATAAATAATGTTAAAGTGCTCAAATTTCCGGGCCTAATGAAAAATAACAAAGCTATCTTTATCAAATAAAAATGCACATTTTTAGGCTGGCTTTAAATACGCCTCCGGTTTGATACGGCATCTACTTTCATCACCATTACATTAACTTGGCAATCACAAAGCTATCGGTCACCGGCTAGTAGTTGTAACAAGGGCTTGCGCAAGAGGATTAGATGGAAGAACAGGCTTGGCTGAATCTCGCCCATTGTCAGAAGACAATTAAATTCAATATAAACAAAATTAAAAAAACGATTCAAAAAGTAACTAAGAAATATGTAATAGCAACATTGTCTGAGGCAGTTACTCCGTAATCTTGGAAGCTTGAAAATAATAAAATCCCTCCGCCATAAAATCTTACACCCCCCAATAAACTATAAACTACTTATAGATGCAATCTTAGCCATTGGACTTTTTGGCAGTATAATAAAGTTTGGGAAATATTCTGTTCTAATTAGAAATGAAATAATTGGAAATCGATGGTGAAGTTTTTACGACTAGCGCACGGCACGGCGGCTGGAGAATTCGCTAGTCACATAACTTGAGCCCGTAATAAAACTGCAGTCTTTATAGCCAGGCCCCCGGCCAGTCGCTGCAGCAAAGTGCAAGATGCAATGGCGCAGCTCAACAATTCCACGAGGAATACCCACCAGAACGCCACATGCAGAAGAGAACATGATTTACAAGTCAAAATATCCTAAAAAGATGTTTATTAATTGAAATTTTGTCGTTATATGCTTCTGCACACAAGGATTCCTTCATGTTTTTAAATCCTGAGAAAAAGAATCATGGTGAGAATTGCCTGATTCTTGGAAAGAACGATGTTGTTCTGCTCTTTCGTCCGTTTTATGGAAGAAAGAGTTTGAAATTTTATTGTTGGGAATATTCATGTTCAAGATATTATTATTATGGCAGAAAAGATTATTTTGAAAACACTGATATTGTAAAAATAGGACACTACAAAGTACAAGATTAAACGTAAAGGGAAAATGTGTTTCAGAAAGAAATTCTAAATCCATTTGGAATGGTTATTTGCGTTATGTATTAACATTGATGATACATGATCACGTATTATCTAATGATAAATACATTTAGGCAATGAAAGAGACAAAACGATAAAGCCAGATGGATATTAGAGATTATAACTAGTAAATAATTAAACTGAACAGTGTATATTCCAGTTTTAGGCGCTTTGCAGAGTAATGGATTTTGTTATAATAGAAGCAAAGCACATTCGTAATTCAATATTTTAACGCATATGACAAAGTTAAAGTGAAATAATAGATCAATGTTGTCAGTAATGCATAAATTAAATTTCATTATTAATATGATAATATTATATTATATAAATGTATAATGAAGAGAGACTGATAGTTTTTCTGCAGACTAGCCGTCAGAATTTGAAATATGCTTCGAATTTACTGGACGAGTCGCCCTGCTGTTATCCTGTTATTTGAATAGCCGTAGAGGCACTCTGCATGGATGTATGTAGCATAGTGGATCTCACCAGCAGAACGAAGCGGAACATAAACGAATATAAATACTGATTTATTGGAATTCTAAGAGAGGAATAAAATAAGGGTAATAATACATGCAGCAGAAAATATAAAAACTTGAAAGATTAACTACCGGCTTCGGGATTTGAGAATAAAACATAGCAAGTATTCAACAGACTGGAAACTAAACTAACCGCATGTAAATGTAACGTACATACATGCGGTGTTCCCCCCGAAATGTCACGTCTCCGTTGCCCTTCGGAGGTCGCATTTCACTTTATAAATTACAGGACGCATTATGTATTTAAACGAATGCACATGCATTACGCACGCGATGTTTTAAAATACACACAAACTCTGTCAACCAGCCCGAGCCACAGATTTACTAAAACCAATATTGATTTATTTGGTAAAAGATCAGAAAGATCCGTTACTGGTGCCTGATGCGAGCGACAGGAAAATAAAAGATTAAAACTCGCATTGTGTGATACCGGTTCTGCATCTTCCACTCCTCCTGTTGAGTACTTTTGCAGAATTCCAACGAACTTTGGATTTGTTGCAAGGAAAGAAAAGTGCGTGTTGTAATAGAGATTAATTGCGGCTATCTGTGCTTTGCATCTAATTTTAATTGAAATAATAATGTTTGTTATGGCCATCAAGTTTGCATGCATTAACTGTAGATTTGCAAAGTTGTACGACCAGCGGTTTGGCGCTATTAATTAGTTTATTTATTAAAGCAATTAATTTATCTGCATCATATAACAAAATCGTCAGCGTAATTCTACACTTGGGATGTGGAATAATTATTCTATATTTAAACCCTTGGGGACAAATATAATTTAATTGAAAACAAATACATTTGAAGAGATATTTAATAAAGAGACAATATCTTTGTTGATTTTTTCTTTGATAAAAAGCTGCTGCAATTAAATGAAAAAGGACGAGCTACAAGAGCAATCCAATATGTCTGTCGTATTGGAGACAGTTTTTTCTTGCAGTTTTCGTAACTGCATTTTCGCTGGAATAAAAAACCGATTCCCGGTGCAGGAGTCTCGTGTAGCGCAAATGGCCGATATATTTTTCACGAGCGTTTAAAATTTCCTGTGCACTAGAGCGCATTTAATCGAGGCATAAAAATTAATGTTCTTGTTTTAGAAGTTTACCAGGCGACAGATAACTAGGCCAGGGCTACGGTACGAATATTTCCTTTTCCTCTTTCAGCTTATACCTTCAAGCCGCATTCACAGTTCGAAATTTGCTGAAATTTGAAGGAATCAATTTGACTGTTCACAGCTCTAAATTTGTGAGTTGGTTGTTTGTCTTGTCAGTGTCAGCACAACGTGTCAGAAGAAGAATTTTTTGTCAATTAATAGAACGAATCCTAAATTTACCAGATAAATTAGGATACTTTTCTACGAATTTAATTGAATGAACGCGGCTTCACAATATTCAAATAATGCGCCCTAGTTAGTGTAACGTACGAATAATAGATAGCGCCACTGGGCCAAGCGACTAGCGGATGTGACTTTGGGGTTGAAAGTTGTTGTCGATCAGGTGAAAATGTCGTTGAAAGTCAGTGCATTAGATTGAATAGTGAAGAAATAAATACAGTATACAGTGCAATTCGCTGTGAAGTTGACTGAACTAAACAACAGGGTGTGAAATGCGATATCAATTCTTAATGTAAGTGCAGAGCATCGCTGCAAGCCTTGTGAATAATTCAGGTTAAGTTTAAACAAAACAAAAGGCCGTAATAGTGAACTGTGGTAGTAAAAACAATATCCTAGTGGCCGTAAAAGAAATACGCTGTTGAAACTGCACCCTAGAGAAATGAGTTTTAAGTTAAAGACACTGGACATTAAAATCCAAACACCAATCTCTCTTTTATGCCGCTGCATTAAAACATGCAACAACAGATGCGAAAGTCAAATATTCGTGACAAATTTGATAGAAACTTTTCGAGATAAATGTTTGTATGTAGGCCAGTGAACAATATCTCTCTGTTGAAGACATCAAATATAGCCATAACATGGCGGGAACCACGCTGCTATAACTCATGTTGACCTTCAAATGCAGCTGTCAATGCTGCGCTCGTATTTTAACGCAAAACAGGACAATTTATTTCGAAACACCGCATCGAGATCACAACTTGTAATTATAACAGACGTCCGACACCGGTGATCAATCGAGAAGCAAAAATGGGGAGCAAATATCCCTGATGACTCGACGCCGCCGAAGGTCGGACAGTGTTATGTAACGTAATTATATAAGTTTAAGTTTGATTTTCGTTGCACTGCTGCACGCTATGTACGCATGGTTACAGGACAGGACAGGTGTGTCTTAGTGGCAGCACAAGGTTATTGCAGTACGGCGGAGACGGGACAAAGAAGAAAATTCCATGTGACTAGCGCAACTCGAATTGGGAATTGCAGTGTGTAAATTAGAAACCTTCTCTTTTGGCACAGTATTTTTCCTCTTTCAAAGCACAATGCTATTTTCCGTATGAGGACGCACTTTTGAGAAAATAAACAGCACGAACTAATTAAAACAATAATGAGAAAACAGTAGAAAAGTTGTAGTACTTACGTAAACAGAACAAACATGCATACCTAGACCGAAAACCGAACAACTACATGTTTACTTTGTGCTTCTCCATTTCTTCCGTTGTAGGTTGAACACATTTGTGTAGCCCGAGGCGGCGTTATTTGAATAAAACAGGAGACAAACGCAAGATATAATGAAGGGAATATTTTTATAGTAGTCTGTATTTTTATTTATTTCTAATTGAAATGGAATGATGTTAATTGAGAACGCATTAGAAAAGTGGCAAATCACTCAGCAATTTGTGAAATTTGCCAGGTGCACTGGGTTTAAATTACCGTGACTACAACAAGATACCATTGACTATAATTGGACCTGCCAGGGTTAGAAAAATCTCTTGCATATTTGATTCTATTAGATGATAATTATCACTGATTCAGTACCGAGTGACAACTTCCCAACTTTGTGGAGTTAGGAGTTCACACAAGTGTGTAAATTTTCTCGGAAAAACTTTTCGCTGCAGATGCAGTAGGGGAGACCAGCGATGCGTAGTCCCTGAAGATGCTTTATATGCATGATGGAAGTTCTCAGACATGGACTTAGTTATCATTACTAAGAAGCACGGTGGAAAAACTAGGTGAGGCCACACTACACTGAAATCTGACGGATTTGGTGGGCAAGGTGGTCGCCAAAGGGACCCACCTTTTGAGACAATGAGACAAGTAATACTAACCCTTGATATACAGTTGAAACAAAGATACAAAATTGACAGTTTTAAAAGTACAAATAGGAAGTTAAGACGGTTTACAAATGATTGAATTAATCACCACGGGATGCTGCGTGTGAAAAATATTTTGACAGTTAATTTGAATTAAAAATATAGAAGTCATGAATTGGGTCCCGCTAAGGAGAGACGTCTATCGGTCAAATATCTGAACTAGCCCACTTAAGACATCAATTTCGCGTAATGCTTGGTCGTCACATACACCGTCAATACACCGTTTTTGTACAAGTTTATTGTTAAAGTTTTCATGAAACTGAAGTACCTATGATATAGACCCAAAGATATAGGTAATTGGCATGCAACACGGATTGTTGTATAATAACAATAACCAACAGTTTTAATAATTTTTTACGAAATATTTGATGAAAAATATGACATGTACTATAATTGAAACTATGATGAAAACTTGCACGAATGTCATTAGTATGGAAAAATCCTTGTACAAGTACTTGTGCAAGAACTTGTACAGAAACTTGTATAGTGTAAAATGAGCTTAAGAATCTGTAATGGAGGCTAAAAAGAAACGGATTGCGAACTATTCGATGAGTGTTATTCCTATTTCAAGGCCCACAATCGCAAATAAATTCCCTCGCAAATCAGAATTTCCATGATCTAAATATATCACAGCGTACGATTCTCGTTTTGCTGAAGGGAAACTGCGAAAAAGGAAAAGCGGACGTGTTCGCGTGAGGAATTCCGCCACGCCGCAACATTTTATTGAATTAAAATTTCATTTCATTCAGCACGATTTTATAGCTCTGCTTTGCAATGTGTTGGTACGCACGCAGGCTTAGCACGGATTAAGAGTCAGTCAGGGCCTGCAGCACTTCAACTCAAGTTGGATGGACTCAACTCAAGAAGAGAGGAGGAGAGGAGCCACACACTTGCACTCGACATACATTCAACCTATGTACAAAGTACAAAGACATCGTTGTGCTTTCAACTTTATATATGAATCAAAATAGCTCAAAAGATTCACAGTTTGTAAATACTGTCCTATATTCGACTATCTGTATTAATACCGGCACAGCTAAATTGTATCTTTAATGTGTCTTGATTTATTGTTAACTTCAAAACAGAATTTATTATTTTTCAGGATTCAGAAACGAGAAAGAATCATTGTGTGAACAGGGTTTTATATAAATTATTCGAAGTTGATGTGTTTTATTAGATGACCATGAATTGACTACTTATGTTGCAGTTTGTAGTGGCGCCTAGATTTTTATCCGATTGAAATAGATCATGGACGATCATTGTAAAGAACACATACCATACTAAATCAAGTAGTTACTAAGGAGTGTACCAGCACCAGCCATATAAAGAGTAAGTGTTTATTTTTATATTTATTGTCGCGGAGCACACCCATTTTTAACAGGTAAAATAATATTTATATTTTCTGCGAAGTGTGAACAAGTTATAAGTGATTTGAAAATGTAATCCTTGGTATAGTTCCCATATTACTCATAATTGAATTCCAATAATGAAAACACAATTGTGTCGGTGTGGCAATAAACAAAAACGTGATGAAAATTAAATTGTCCCATTAAAACGAAAGCAAAAGTAAAAAGAAACAAAAACTTCCGTTCGCATTTGAAACGAAAAGCCATGAAAACAACAGGCGTACAGCCGGCCAATAATAAACACAAGATAACGCAGCAGATAAAACGTGTAACGAGCCACGGGACAATAAAAAGCGAATTACAAAATAATCGAACGGCGAGCGTTGCGCTGGTGCGCTGCACTAAAATTTTAAATTGGTTTGGCGGCGGTGCACATGAATTCCAGCGAGGTGCTAGACTATGCACGTTGTGAAAATGAGCAGCACAAACAGCATGACAACTGCATGTTGGGAAGTCAGGGCCGTAATACGCGATTTAAAATGTAGGCCTACACTTAGTTATTTTAAAAAGTAACTCGTCCTAAAATTGTGTAAGTCCGTGTGGTTAATTTCCACAATGATTGGAACATGTTTACGTTGTGTTGTGGAGCGAGAAGGCTCGGCCTCGTTTCTGGCGGCGGGGGCGAAGTGGAACGCAAGGGGTGAGGGGTGAGTCTGCCGCTGATAAATGTTGCCGCCGCCTTCCGCCGCCCACCCCACAGCCCCTACACCCTACGTACTTTGTTCAGAGAATTTAGCCCAGAGGCGGCGCCACGGAATTTCACATTTTCAAGACTAGCGGTACTCCACAGCTAGTCATTTTTCACAATTTCAAATAAAGACTAGCGGTCATCCACAGCTCCTCATTTACCAGAGTAGGGTGTAGCAGTGAGTCATCAATACTAATATATATTTATCTACGACTATTGTGAAAAGTTTATATTTATTCTTTCAATTGTCAACGTAAAGTTTGTTACTGAGGACCAAGCAAAAAATACAATGCGCAATAAAGTACTTTTTGATACCGTGCGCGAGTAACAAAGAGAAACTAACTATTTACCGTGTGTAGTGTTAGTGCAGCACACCACAGGACAAATTTTTGTGTATTTAACATGAGTTGTCAGAACCAGTGCATTACAGAACTGGCCGATGATAGAACAAAACTATGTGAATTGTTAAAATATTTATTCTCTGTCATGATTCAGAGGGATGATAGATGAATAGAGAAGAAAAGACCCCTCGTAAACTCCGTGCACGTGTCTTCGCACGAGATTCAGCCTGCACCCCATCCACGTGATCAATGTTACTCCTACTACACTGTTCCACTTGTCAACTCGTGCATTTTTAATTGCGAAACGGAGTTCAGTCTGATCAAAAATAAATAACTGTTTTACCACTGACACGATGTCTGCCACATAACATCTTAGTTAATATCCCATGATCTGCGAGTAGCTACTCCGTTAATTACCTACGTGGATATATAATGAATAAGATATATAAGCAAAGCTGGAGACAAAGCCATATTTTAAGCGCTATTTTAAAATCGTAATGTACTGGAAGATCTAATTGAGGCCTTGAGAAGAAATTTAGTTACTGATGAATTCAATTTTCCTGGAAAACATTCACGGGACATAGACTACAATATGTTAGGATAGGAATAGAATATCTCAATTATAGAATGATAGATACTATTCGTCTTGGTCTCGTCCGTGCGACGACCTTTGAAATTCAAAGCGGCAACGGCGATACTATTTTTGCAACCAGGGCGATCAAGAAGCATCCGAGTGTGATTTAATTGCAAAATGTTATTACATACAGAGAGCTGTGCTTAAACCCGCGCAGCTACTGCCTCTTCAGTAGGGTGCTGTGTGGATTTCATACCGAGGGCGCTTTTAAAAATATCTGTGGGCCTCCAACTTCGGCATGAGTCTGTGAAAGCACGCGTTTATTTTTAGCTGTTGTATTTACGTCAGTGTGCAACGGTGTCCGTCGCACCCTGTGTGCAGCGCCGGCCAAATTCATCCCATATGCACTGCGGTAAAACACGCTGTGTTTGTGCTATGGCGCGGCTTTAGGAATTTTGTGCAAACACATTAACTGCGTTCATTTTATATTAAAAGTTCAGTAAGTAAGGTCATTTGTGTCATCGTTATTACTGCGAGTATTGATTGAAAATATTACCATCTTCATTACGTAGTAAACATCTCACAGACGCAGAGGCATAATTTAAATGTTGTGCAAAGGTTACAGCCATCTGATCAAAGAATCGTGAAGGATTTAACATTTAGACACAAAGTTTTATTTTGCTGATAACCATTCAACAGGAATTCCGTTATCAATCTGATAACGGAAGCCGACCTCTTTTTCTTGGCCAGAATCTATCCGTTCGACAAATTCATAGCGGCATCGGATATATTATGCAAAGTGGCCAGCTTGATTAAATTGCAAGATGTTTTACAATTTAACAATTAATTTACAATCACACACTGCCAGCCGAGAGACTTGAATCACGGAACTCCGGGTTCGTACGTCATCACTCAAGCCGCGCAGCTACTGCCTGCCAAATAGCAGCGCCGCTAAATCTTCGATGATTCTTAGAAAAGAAGAATTTATAATTCATTGATAACTTCAAAACTAATAATCACATTTATACAGAGAGCTGGTGCTTGACAGGTTAAGCGCCAAGGATATTTTTCTAAACTTTCCATACGGACCAAGATATTTTTCGACATATTTTGATTAATCTGTGTCTTTAAAACCTATTTAAATTATCTATTTTTCAACATTGTTCCTAATTATTAAGAATTTCTATTTTTCAGAAAACTAAAATTGTCTCTGCCTTAAAATTATTGCGGACACAGTACAACATTGAAACTCGTAAGAAAATGTCCGCTTGGCCAGGCAGGATTCACAAAACATTAAAAGCATAGCGGACACCGGTGTCCGCCATGGCGCTGTTAAACTCGACAAAGTGCAATTTCGGATGTTCACTATGAATGAAAGTATGAAGTTGAGATGTAAAGTTAGTGAGTCCACCCCTGCGGTGTGGTATGTCGTGTGGGTGGGTCGATACCCCGCGGCGGCGGCGGCGGCTGTGGGGTGGCGGTCATGTGGGCCACACTCCACCTCTACGTGTGTATTGATCCCCGGCCCCGGGTACACACACTCGCACACAGCCCACCCCCCTCAAGCCCCTCTATGTGCATGCTACACACCCCGTCATGTGCGTGTGTACAGGTGCACGCACCACGTACACTCTAATATGTCACGATGCACGAAAGAAATCGTTACCAAACTCAGTGTCTTTACTGAAACCGGTTACATCCATCATAAACCAAGGCTGCGTGCCATTATGAACTATAACATAGAAAACCCTATAGTTCAACTTTAAAGTATAAAGAATACGTCCATCATAAACCAAACCTTAAGGCGGTGTGTCATTATGAACCGTAACTTTACATAATACAGAAAAGTAGCCGTTACGTCCATCTTACCAGTACTACCAAAGTTTCATAGAACAGTAATGATCTTAGGCAAAAAAGTGTTTGGTTTGGCTAGAAAGCAATATAGCATCAGTCCGTCCTACTGACACACAACGCTCGCGCTCAAAACTGCCTTCCTCGCACGAATAGCGCAATTTGGTCGTGATGCAAGAAAGAAGAAATACCGTTAAGACAAAGATGATGAACATAAGTTCAATTGGTGATAGGCAGTGTAGTGTGCCATACAACACACAACATGCATCAGCCAACAACAGCATGGAGATTAACAACGTGTCGAGGGACGAGGGACATGATCACATTAAGCACAATGCAGCAGCAGCAGCATCGATGTTTGATTCTCTCTCTGGTATTTTATAAATCACGATTGGTTCGCCACCGGCACGGCACAAAATTTATTAATTAAATAGCAGAGCTGCATACACTCGTACGAATTAATCAGACAAAATATTGCGTGGTCAACTGGAAATCAAACTAAATTGTAAATTGTATTTCGAGGTTTGCGCTATTTTCACGAAATCACAATATGATAAAAACGCTAGTCGTTTTTCTATTTCGTAATAGTTTTCAAGTTTTCTCAACCGCAAAAAATGTGTTAAATAAATACAGACTCAGTGACATGGAAGAAGCAAGTCAGACGTCGTTATCAGTCAAGCAGTGCAATATCAAGAGGGCCGTGACCGATAAGACTTATCTTTGTCAATGCACTTCACATGTTGCACATCAGGAATTTTCAGAACTTTTGAACGGAAACGATAAACACAAAAATGTGCCTACAAATTTAAAGATTAAAATGACAATAATATTTTCGAAACATTGTTTGAAACTTTGTTCAAAATATTTTTGTTTTCCTTATACTCTTCCATTTGTGTAATCCGTTTTCGTGGTACGATAAGATAAAGATTAGATAATGGAACTATAAATAATCATTGAAGCATTTTGGTCGTAAATATGCATTTGTAAATTGCCTTATTTTCTGCTTATTAGATTTGCTCTTTATACTGAAAAACAGTAACACGGTTATAATATACTAATCGGAAAAATAAGTTCGTTTTAAACGAACATGACTGCAGTAAAGATCATAACATTATGTATATTGACAAGTGCACATAAAATGTTTCTCGTGTGCCCTCATAACACGCTTGGTCACACACGCCTTCCATGCTCGACAGTATCTTGTTTTGAGCTCAAGGTGTTCCACGCAAACATTTAAATTATCATATAATACTCGGTCGCATCTCTGCAGACGGCGCATCTATATTCCGTACGCATAAACAAACAACACAAACTAAAAATAACAAGAAACGTGCGGCAGGGGACAGTGGGGGAACAAGTTAGACTAACGAATCTAGGAGGAGACTTCCGGTGCATAATAGTGCATAGTAGGCAATGAACGTGGACTGCAACTGACAAATGAACGGACACACCTGTTAGAGTGCAGCGGCAGACGCTAGTCTATGAAGTTGTTGATAAATAAAAATAAGAAGTGAGGAGAGGAAACAATATAAAAACTACCGGCAATGTCCTTCCTACGGAAGTCGGATAATTACTATTATCTGCATTTACAAACACAAACAATCTCTCGGTGAATATTTTCCGCTAGTCGGACAAATAAAATCTGCTGGGTCTCACCTTGTGGTGTTGAATGACAGCGGAGGCTTTACGTTTCGCAGACATGGTTATCACTTTCGTTGGCGTCGGCAACTTGAGACTCTATTCCTAGCCGGTGCGAGAAGTCATCGCACCCTGGGAAGACAAGCGGAGTCTAACAAAGCGAACGCGTTGACCACATGGCGCTAACTGTATATGCTAATAAGCGAGTTGAGGCAGGTCGGAAACCGCCACGAGAGTTATTTGACACACTATCTTCTTAAGACTCACAACCGCTAGTAAATCATTTAATATTACACTATGATTTGTGCTAAAGATACTGTACAGATATCACTGTGATTTCATCAATCTATTTGTGTATGTTTACCGGTAAACGGTAAATAATCTGGTCGCGGGGACAACGTTCTGTGACGGTAGCGACTGCAAGACTGAGGATTCGTACCCCGCCCACAACGCACTGTGCTCCCCACCACTGACGTGCGCCCCCCACTACTACATCCCCACTACCGTCGGCTCTTGTTCTGTCATTATCAAAGAGTTCGTACGCCGTCGCCGCCGCCGCGACCAAAAAAACGCGCTCTAATTTCAGGTGTTGATGATACTAATTGACGCTCGATGATAGCTATAACTGTCACTTTATATTAGAATCATAATTATTACCCAGAAGTAATTAACTGTTTAAAAGGGAATTGATAGGTACATTTTTATATGTTTACTATTACAAGAAGTGCGAAATAGTCTACAAAGTGATAAACAATTTTTTGCAGTAATTGTTTACAGCATATTTTTAGTTGTTTTTCCGGCAATTACCGAGCGTAACTATAGAATAAATTACAGCATGGGTGCACGCTAAAGACGAAAAATTAATTAACTAAATGCGCGGCGAGGCAAAGTCCCTGTGAAAAAACAAGACGCCCAAGGGAACTCAGACTCGGTGAAAGCCGACAACAGAAATAAAGTTCTCGTTCGTGTTGGTGTTGGCACTACCCTCGCCTTACCACTCACACATACATACACCCTCGCTCTATACTTATATTTATCAAATATCTTTCACTTCATTATGCGTTAACAATTTCAAAAATTCGTTACTCGTCCTGCAGCAAAGAAAAGAATGTAAGGATCCCGGCGTTAATTAAAGGAGGGAGGGGCGGGAGCGGGAGTGTTCGCGCGGGTGCACTGTGACTCAATTACGTGCATTTCGTTGGAGGAAATGGGAGCGGGAGCGGGCACCTCTATTATTACAGCAGCGCTGGAAAAAACACCCCGGTCCTCGGCTAGAGGTGCAGTGACTCAGCGTGATCGACCATTAGAGCGCAACGTCAGAACCGTAATCAGAACAAAACTCAACTATACGCTGGTCTTGAGTTCGATTCCTCAAAAACACAAAATGAAATCTAGTTAGATATAAATTCCATTTAAACTGATATAAATATTGTTGTATGATGTGCTCTCCACTAACAACTTGCCGAGTAGGTAGTAACCGCACACACGGTTTATGAATATATCTATACCAGTGGAGTAACAACATATGAGACTGCTGCACTCAAGTTTGGTAAAATACCATTGATCTCAGGCTAGCTAAGATTCTACTACTTCCACAACATACTTATTATATTAAAAGAAAGTACTCTCCAAGAATCTAAGGTCTATAATCTATAGTACCTACTGGATATAAAAAATTTACAACCAAATTTTATCCTAGCACAATTTTAAGCTGTCGTAAAAGTCGAGAGTGAATTTAGGATTTTAAATTTGACATTAATTTAAACTATTTAACGTAAGCAGGAGTACGACTAAATCACAAACAATAATTTTGCTTCTTATTCGAATATAAAATTATATTTACTTTATAAAAATATCTACATTTCATGAAGTTTCAACAGATGGCATGTCGTATTTTTACATAACCAGCCAAGTGGTTGTAAATGATACAAATTTGAAGTCAGCACAATATCTACTTCAAGTCAAAATTACGCAAGGTTGTACCTTAGAAGTACTATCTACTATCTACTGAGTGTTTGAGCGAAGAAAAAAGAAAAAAAAGTGTGAGTCCGTTCCTGCGTTGTCCCATTAGTACTGGCTCGGGCTCTGCCCCTCGAGCGGTCGTCAAGGGGCCTCACCCACGCCTGGCCGCAGCCTTGTCCCTCACACACACACACGCGCGCACGTTACCTTCTGCTGTACAGGGACCCTACTCTGATGACATGGACAGGCACAAGCCGAGCCGACCAAGGGACCAGAACTTCCCAAAGCTTAATACAGGGATGACCAGGGTTAGAAAGGGTTCCAACTCCCGCACTGAATAATACTACTCATTCATATTTACTAACTGTATAATTATAGTGGCAGGAGCATTGATACAAGACTAGCGTCTCTACGCTGCGTGAGATCATAATCGTTTCGGTGTAATAATAAATTGTTGTTCCTTTGCTGCCGTAACTTAATATGACGTTAATTTTTTCTCCAGGAAAAATAATGATTTATAGCTCAATGAAATGTTTACTATCGTAGGTGTGTAAATGTTATAAAGGTTTAATTATCGCGTTATAGCTTGTTACTTGTCGCTAGGAAAAGCGAACAGCGGAAAAATTTCGTGTGTTTCTTTCTTTAATTACTCTACGACTGTGTTGACAATGAATTATGTTGTAAGGTCGGACTAAAACTTCAATAGGAAAATAAAATCCTGTTTAATTTAAAAGAATGTACGAAAAAGGGGCGTGTAATGCTCACACGTTAAACAACGATGCATTCAAATGAGAATGAGATCACGAGACAGTTGTTTACATCAGCAAATATAGGTAAATAGGTTTCTTTAATACTCTTCAATGTCACACCGAGGTGACACCGTCAACACAGAATTTTATCTATTGAAATGCGTTTATTTACAATTGCGTGCAAATTGAATTGTTTTAGCGTAACTCGGCATTGTAGTTTCACACACATTTCAATAACGAGAAAAATATTAAATTTGAACGTCATAACGCCGCTTTTATCAGCACATAAAAGAACAAAAACGACACGGCCGAATGTCGGAGGAAACAAGGATAGAGAGAGAAGAGCGAGAGAGTGGTGCGGTTTCGGCCGGATCTGTAATTTCGTGTGGAGGGTGAGGTCCAAATCAATCCTTTGTCCTCAAGGAGCGCTAGTCGTGTGACAGCGACAGCACGGTGCGCGGGGTAGGGTCAACACATGCCTTTGTCCGGCCGACTCTGACTGACACGCAAGCAAACATCCACACGCCCTCAGCCCTTGACGACCGCAAGCCCTTCAAGGGATCTAATCACTACACTAACTGAGAGATCTGCAATGCAATGCTACCCAGTTTGGGTGTGGCGCTCTCATATTCCAATCACTCCTACGCTAATTACACATTACACAATTACCGGTCTATGAATTAAATACATGTTAATATCTTGTAATCCCGACCAGCGTAATCAGATGTGGAAATGACACACTTATAAATTAATTAAAATGTTCAATACTTGTCACATTATTCGCAAGATTAGTTCTAGACTAATGAATTATATAAAGCAAGTGATTGAATTTAGATTAATAGCGGATATTAGATTGACATAAAGAAGTATTTAAATATCTGTGCAATCCAAGGATATTAGTGGAGCGTAAAATAAAGGGAAGAATATAATTCATGATTACAGTGACCTTAAAATGGAACTGCCGCTAGTCACTAATATGAATACATTGAAATCACAATGAGCCGGACATAGACACGCAGTACGCACCCTTGGCTATCTAGGAACGTAGGGGAGCACATTTCCAAGAAGCCGGCATAGAGCGCGTTGATAAAAAAGTAATTTTTCTTCAATAAATCATCAGCCGAGCGAAACGAAGTTCTGGGGCCGTGGGGCAGAGGGGGCGAAGCGCTAGGGCTCCTCATGATACGGTCGTTACGAAGTACGCCTCGCACGGTAGCAAGGGAGGGGTCGGACCACCTCATCCGCTAAGGCAGCTAATTATTATACAGGAGCAGTACTCCTACGAACTCTCATTTCCAGGAAATAAGATACAGCAGTATTTTTACATATAATATCTCAATGTTTCATCTGTAACCATGAACCCGTGTGTACATGGAGGGTTCACAGAAAACGTCAGTGGAAAGGGACAAGGGTGCGGTTTGGGTTACTCAACAAACAAGCACATACAGCCTGTTCCGTAATTTCCATCCGTGCCAAAATTTATACAAATCGCAAGAAATATATGTAACAGTATACAATATAAATTACGGACACTAGACTTCGCCTACTGATTTTACTTTGATAACCAAGATCACGGTTCAGGCCAAGGGTGCATAATGGTCTGTTCACACAAGGATTCTTTGACAGTTTTTAAATAAATAATGCTATACCTCATTTCACGTGAAAAAAAGCGTTAAGTAAGATGGTATACTGAATCTGATTAGTCGAGATGAGAGATAGATTTACACCAGCATACATTTACATTTCCGATAACATTACTTGTACTTTCTTATTTTGAATTTCATAGTTACATCGAAGTACATTATCCTATAGATGACAGCTTTATTCACAAAACATACCTTCGCGTCAAATTTTGAACTGTTAAATAGCGGTGCTGCTAAATTGAATCTTCAAGGAGTCTTGGATAAGAAGAATTTTTTAATTCGTTGATAGCTTCAAAACAATGAATTTATTTTTCTCCAAGATTCAAGAAGCATGAAATAATCCACAACGAAACAAGGTTTAAGGACACAGGACTAGGGGCAGTCAAGTTAGGTTGATTTTATTTTAAAAAACAAGACTAGCGTAAAGGTTCCTCCACGAAATTGAAGACAAAGAAACACAGAGGCAGAGGTACCTCAAGGATACCCAGCGAAGTTGTAGAATATTCGTGATATTCACGCACAACCCGCATAATCCTCGCGTGCTGTGCCGGACACCCCCTGAGAACTCCCCCCACCCTGCCAACACGCCATCCGTCACGGGGATACATTAGCCTCATTTCCGGTCACAGAAAATTGGATGGTAGAGTTACACACGTGTGTGTGTGTGTGTGTGTACACCTTGCGCACCGACGAGTAATGACGCACGGTATTGACGGCCTAATGCGCCGGTAAATGTGGCGACGGTGCGGTGCTGCTTTTTATTTTATAACCCGCCTACGTACATGTACTGTAGGCCCAACGAAACGCAATGTTATAAAAAGATGTGCCGTGATCGGTCGTGATCGCAATTTACTTCAATCGATACTAGATTATTATTTATAGAATTAATTATGTTAAACAACTATGTCAATGATGACTAGTTAAGTTCATTCATACCTATAACAAAAATTACATCAAAATAATAATCTAATAAATTGTTCATAACAGATTAATAAATCTGCTGTACTTCTTCGACTATAAGTTTTAATAACCTGCTTTCGTTAAGGATTCAATTTTATAAATCATTTCAAAATAACGTAGGCAGTGTCAAAGTGACAAACGTCAATGTCAAAGTGACAACTGTAAGAGCCAAAGGGACAGTTTTTGTGAAAAGCTTAAATATAATAGTTTTATTTATATTACAAGTAGGAAAAGAGCATTATTACAGCAGTAGATGTGTAATCACATGAGTGCTACAATATGCTTTAGTCCACATGTGATATACAAAATTTTATCCACGACTGCTCAAAATTATTAAAAATTGATATATTTGTGTAAACGTTAGATTTAAAATTTGAAAAATTATATATTTTGACAATTGATAGATGTCAGTTTCTATAATTTTGATTTAAAATCAAAGCAACAGGGTAGGTACATACAATTTATTCGAAAGCAAGACATCCTGTCAGTTTTATTTACAACCGAATTCTTAATTTGTAAGTTTATACGTAATATTTATTTATTATTCGTTAATAAATTATTTATTATGGGACAGTATTTCAAAATTGATCTATTCCAAGAATATTTATTAAGGAATATATAGGTAGACTGGTAGACAAGTATATTATAACTTTAACATTGCTGTCAAATATTGACAAAAATATTATATTTATTAGTATTATCCATGGCTACAAACGAGTGAAATAGAGTAAATGCGAGACGTATGACAAAAGCATATCATATTACTTCACTAGTGAGGTGATATAACAAATTACCTCACTCAAATGATGAAAATAATATGATTATTATATCACTGGCGTGGATATTTTTTAGAATGATCCTTGAATTGTGTTAATACACTCGGGTAAATTAGTCCACTTCCTGTTTAAAAATCACAAAGAGAAGTTTGTTGCTATGCGCCGCGCCGCAAAGGGAAGTTCGTTTTCACGCGAGCAAATCCACGGTCACTCCTTTGTCGCTGGGCTGCTTTATCCTCGGCCACAATCTACGCGACTTGCTAAATCCTGACCCTATATATCCTAGCATTACCTCCGTCATCCTCACTTACACCGCGGCTGTTGCTTGATACTTGAAATATAGTTCTACACGTGTGATAAGGGTCTGCGAAGTCTAGCTGACATCCAAACCACTGCAAATATGCAACCATTGTTTATGAATGGAAGCTATTATGGCAAAATCACGTGTCAAACAGCAAAACGTAAAAATGTACAATTGTAGACCAATGCTTCTTTTTTACCTCTCGCCCCATATTCTATAAGAGAGGTATTGCAATAATAATAATAATTAATTAATTAATAGCTTTACATCGCTAAAGAAAAATAACAATTTAAATAATTACATGTAGAAAAAAAAGAAATCAACAGTACTATACTAATTCAATTGCAATGGGTCAAAGTTTTCGATTATGAGTTTTTGGTGGATAAGCACGTTTCAGGGTCTCTACAATACAAATTTACTATTTTCACGATGATTTCTGTGTGTGTTTGCGTATGGATTTATGGACTTATATGACGATTTTTCGTGCACGATAACTAAAAGTATCAAACTTTTAATAGGTAACAAAATTTCATATTAAGGATCTTAAAATTTGGTTAAATGTTATTAATATTACCGAAAATTATTTCTAAATGTCAAGTTTGTATTTCTACATTGAAGATTTTGTAGATTTTTAGCAGACTTGGCTTAGTTGCAGTTAGAAATAAGAATTGCTTGTGATTGAATGGTTGTGAATGGTGTAAGTGTATAAAAGTGTAGGGTCGTATTGATCGGGTGGTGGAGGTGTAACCGCAGCTCCACGGCTTACACCCCCTGTGCTGTGGAAACCTTATATTAGTGAGTAGCTGGCGTCCAGAGCGGGCGACCCTTGCCGCCGCCGCCGCCACCGCCGCAAGGAACGACGAGGGTCCGAGTGCCCGAAGACCTTCACTCACACCACACAACACAGAGCTGGACAAGCTACAAACTACTACTTTACCAAAAATCTACGAGCTACTAAACTACCTAGCTTATTATGCAGGCTCAAAATTCAAATTTCCTTTTATTTAGAATTCTTGTTATTCGAGAGCCTTTATCAAACCCGTCATCATCTCTACCGAATACCGAATCTACGATTTTTAAAAATAAACTTAGGTTTGGTTTATAATGGATGTAACCGGGTATTTATTCTGTATTATATAACGTTGAACTATAGGCTGTTATGGTTCATAATGACACGGAGAAATTCAAAGAATGGCTTATGAGATTTCATTTCACATGATGGAAGAATATGAAAATGAATGTAAAATGTATATTTTTACATATTCCATGTATTTATCTATATTTGACTTGTCCATATCTAAGTGATAAATAAACAATAATAATGAAGGAAGGATTGATTCAGTTTTTGTCATTTAGTGGGAGCCGAAATATAATAACTAAAAACAGAGTGAATTCCAGTAATATATCATCCTTCTTTCAATACGTACAGGTATTTTCACACTATGATTATCAAAACTGATTGAGTAAGTTTTGATCAAACACACTTAAGTCGGTCATTTCGCGTTATGCATATAAAATTTGTTTTAGTACATCCAAACTAGAATATTCGGCTTTGAGGAAGGGCTGATATAGAAATATCCCTGATCCGGGTCTGTTTCACGTCCTTCGTTTGCTCCTCCGTCTGCGAACGTCAAAATATCCAGGCTTCAGCCGGCGCCTGAGCCCCAGTACCCGAATATAAACAGAAAGACGCGTCCGCCGCTCCCACCTCACCCTCCGCTCCGCCTCGACAAGCCCTCCGCCCTTGCAGGATTCGTTATTCGTTATTCCTCGTCAGAATTTCAGCCGAGGCCTGTTACCCTCCACCCCCACCCCCTTCTCCACCCTTGATGAATGAACGGAGGTGAAAGGGGAATGGGATAGACGTTGTACATTTTTTTCATGTTTGATGTATATTTTAATTTACGTTATTTCGAAAATATTTTCACGCACGTTTACACCTGAGGCTCATTTGAGGTTTATTTCATATTCCGCTGATGTTGATGGTTTATAATGGATGTAACCGGTTATTTATTCTGTATTCTGTAAAGATGAACAAAGGATTTCAAGGTTGTGGCTCCGTGCCATATAGAAATGCCTATAGTTAATGTTCATTTTGTATAAAATTAATTGCAATTTGATGAATTTTGCTTCCTCTTCTTTCATTTCTATTGCAAATTGTATTTATTTTCAAGTATTCTTATTTAGCATAAGGTAATCTGGAAACTCTAATGATTCTATTGACATATTATTTATGGATATTGCTTGATAAAGTGCATAAAAATTACTATCTGAAAACGGTTTCGAGCGCGACCTTAAAATAACGACTAGCGCATCGGCATTTTTAATCGGATCAACTAGCGGAACAGTTTTAACTCCATACAGACTTGATCAAAACATAGACCATAACATAGAAATACCTATAGTTCAACTTAACAGAAGACAGAATAAGTAGCCAGCCTTTATTCATAATTTGCGCGTTTACAATACAGTAACAAATTTGCAAAATTGAATTGGAAAAAAATATTTAGCATGTAAATGTATTCACAATGATTTTTTGTTGTACAAATATAATTTTTATTGAATCAGGTTAATGAGAAATTAACTCTCGTATCACTTTTCTAAACACCGGCCTTTATCCCAATGATGTTAACATAAAAGTGAGAATTATCGACGTGGCGCGTTCACAATGTGTGTGCGAGTGCGAGTATCGACTGCATATAGTAATAAATATAAGTGGACCGTTATATATTTAGCTGTTGGTTTGTTTTGAATTAATTATGTGAAATTTTAATCAGCGCTGCGTTGTATGCAGCGCTGCGGGCACAAATCGTCAAAATGCAAATGTTTTGTTTGCTATTCTATGTTAATAACGTATAGTTGCCCTCTTGCACCTCTGATGATACTGGCACGAATGTGATTGAGTGAATCACTCACGCAGAAATTCATTACGCATTACTATTACAGAATTCAAACAAAAACCTGCCTAATCTAATCATTATTACTTACATAAACAAATTCATGTACTAATGTAAACCAAGATGCAGAAGATGTCCTGTCATAATATTACAATTTTTGTGTAGAAACAAATTTTAAATGATCATAGACTACTGGAAATTACAAAAACTAGAATATTAATTGTACAATAATTCTTATACGATATCAGGATATCTGTACCCGTATAAATAATTATATTTTCTTCTGTACTTACTTGCAAAAATTGTCATAAATAAATAATGTATCAAGCTATTTAAGAAAAACTATATCTGGCTTCAAGTAAATACTACTTCCGTTTGGCAGAATTCTACCAAAATCTATTCCGATGTTGAGATTTTTATCAAAATTTTAAATATGAAATTTGGTTAATAAAGGTTTGATACTTTTTGAGTTATCGTCGAAAAATCGTCACATACGCGCGCACACACACACACACACACACATCATTGTGAAAATAGTAAATTCGTATTCTAGAGACCCTGAAACGTGTTTATCTATTAATTTTTTTAAAATTCATTACAATAGAATATGAGGCGAGAGGTAAAAATATGAAAATAGGTCTTACTTCAGAAGAATGCAATTCAACGAGATAATGAACTTGACACGACCTTCAAAATAAATACCAGACAACGCCTAACAGATCAGTGTAACGATCATGCAAAATAAATTACCGCTTACATTTGCTTATTATGTTCTTAGTGCTAATAGCTACCATGATTGTCAAATCACATGCGAGTAGGTGAAATAATATATTAAACAACAAGTTTTATAAGACATGATTTTTAGCACGCGTCCAAATTTAGTAAAACGTGCTCTTATAAAATGAGTTCTTTATACTATTTTTTCTGTTTGGCGTCTTTTTAAAATATTAAAATTTAAATTAAACTGTCATAATATACACCAAGTTGATCTAGGGAAATTTATGTGTTTAACGTTTTGGTTGGTGACATTAATATTGCCATTTATTTAACTGTCACTGTATACTGAACTATTCTGGTTGATAAGTGAAGACATTATAGAAAATATTGAATTTATATGTTTTCCATTTTACTATATTAATTTGTTTTATTGAATAAAAACGAATTCATTAAGCAAAACAGACTTGTACGTTCTCAGGATTGACGTTTGACAATTGAAGTAAATGTCATCTGGAACTGTCAATACCAACCTTCTAAAAAAATATATTGCGTGTTACAAAGTGAACTCTGGCGACATTCAGTTGCGTTTCACAAATTGAACTTTGTGAATGCCAAATAGAAAAAAATCTGATATGGCCAGCACACGACCTCTCGCCTTAACACTGTAATTTATGTGAATTTGGTTTTAAATAAATTTACAAACTTTTTGAAAATAATGTTATAGTTCTTAGTTCTTTAATTAGCTCTTTATAGATACAAATTTAACTTTATTATTACCTTATTACATTATGTTCAGTTAATAATATTTACATTTCTTTTAAAATGGTGCCACAAACATTTCAGAAATGTGTATACGTCTGTTCACCTGTCACATTGACATTCATTTTTGTTTTTAATTTTTTTTCTATATTGTGATTTACAAATCGTGGTAGGTAAAATTATATATCTTTGAAAAATAATTTTCCTTTATTGGTAAGAGATATAGACAAGATGTTAAATAAATATTGTAAGATATAATTTGTTCTTTGAAATGTCGTATGATAAATTGTAACTATCGCAGAATTTTCTATATTTTTTGCAAAAAATGTTAAAATGCTTCAAGAAAATACCATTTACGGTTGGCAGATTTTTACCAAAATCTAATCAGCTCTTCATTAACATGTACAAATATATAATGCAAAATATTAGAATTTTATGTTCAATAGAATTTGAGATAATGAATAAGAACGAAAGAGCATAGTAGGCACACATACAGACTTTCATACACACACACATACACACAAACACACACACAGACATCATCGTGAAAATAGTCAAAATAGGTTCTACAGGTGCTAAAACGTGCTTATTGACAAAAATCTCGATATCGAATTTTTTCACGATCCCTATACCTCTCTAGGCGAGAGGTAAAATAGTATTGATTTGATCCTGGTGCTGGTGTCTAATATTAAAATAGAAAAACGAAACGTGTAAGTCTGTAAACAATCGTTACTATCGCTGGGATGTTTGCCGGGAGCAAGGCAAGTTTTGATGGGTTCCGTTTTATGGGCACTTAACGTTTAATAGCCCGTTCCGATAACTCGGAGCCTGGCTGCCTATGATGCAAGTAAAGGGTGACACGGGTGCACAAGATAACGGCGAAAACGCAAGCACAAAAAAACCGGAATTAAAAAGTCACAGAGATAAACACACACTCAACCACAAACCCCCATCATTGACACTAGAATACTCGAGTACAGGCTTTATTCGTAGCTTTTTTCAAAAATAAATACTCCGTCTTAATTTTGTTAAATTTTTCATTTAGCATTTACTGTTCATTATTTAAAAAAAAACAGTTATTAACATGTCATGTCGTACTAAGTTACTTGTAGTTATGTCTAGTTCAAGCGATTTTTAATACGTATTACACGTACGTACTATTATTAAATGCAGGAGTAACACACTCAGAAATAATTATACAAAATTATTTTAATTATACAACTGGTTCATTCCTCCAAAACTTCTCAATCAATATACTAATCACATTCCCAAAAATACACGATTAATATTATAGTTCCTACTTATGTAACAATAAACAGTAATTAATTAGCAAAGCTTGTCATAATATAACAAATCAACTAATGACGTTACTGCAAATAACATTATGTAACACTATATTAGCTGCCAAACCTAAAGTTGAATGACTTGAATAATTTATTTATTAAATATTAAATTATTATTTAGTACATTTTGATGTTTCTATTTACTATTATTGAATATAATATTCCCATTGCAATTTTTATTCTTCCATGTCCAGCTCGATTATAAAGAACTTCAAGGGCCTATAAAGGCTGCATAATTACATGATACTTTAAAATAGAGCCAGGCGTATAAGAAAAAAGTATGGAAGTCGAACTCGGATGGGAATTTCTGATTTACATTATATTAGAAATGGATTAAAAACTAGACGAAAAATGTTTTAACAGCGGTTCGTTCCGGTTTACGTTACTGTTCCGGACCGGTCCGAGTATTAAAGTAAAATCGAAATCGAATGGAACTCGGATGGGAATTTCTGATTAACATTATACTAGAAATGGATGAAGGTCGCACTAAAAACGACGAAAAGAGTATATCTAATGTCTTCGTTCCGGTTTTCGTTGCTGTTCCGGTCCGGTCCGAGTATGAAAGTAAAATAAAAAGCGCTAATAATAAACTGTGAAGCAATCAGGGGCTGGTATAACGATCCGTCGTAAAATTCGTGATATCCAGCGAGAGTAACATCGCTGAGGCGAAGTGGGGGAGGGGTCTCCACCTCTCCACCCACGGCTGTCCTTCCTCCATCCTTCATCAAGTAAATTGCTGCAACTCCGAGAGCGGCTCGGATATCTGGCAACCGAGACGCAGACGGGAACCAACCCTCGATATCTATCAGGGGAGCGTGTGCCTCTGCCCACCGCCCTCAAGGTACACTCACGACAGCTACAAAAGCTCAACGCATGTGGAAAGCATTTTCTAAGAGATACGCCTAAAATTACCTCTCGCCACTCATATCTGTGAGGGAGGTGTGCTGCCCTCCTAAGCACAGAGGGGGTATCTACAGTTGTTTCAGTTTCGAGATAATCGATGTTTTTCACTTAATACTGTAGTAATTTTGTAGTGGCTTGTACATACCCCTAAGTTAAATAAACGTTTTAGACTCTTTCGAGCGTAGATACAGCTTCAAAACCTTAGTTTTACATATATTACAACCTCTATATAGTTACTAAGCGATTCTAACTCACTATTCAAAAAAATTGTAGATACTCCCTCTGTGCTTAGGAGGGCAGTATTGTAATCATGCTAAAATTTCGATAGTGAGTTTTCAATGGATTTTGATAGCTTCGCGTTGATGTTGTGTAATTTTGTACATAATATTCTGACACCCTAGATTAGATCTGATTAGATTTGGTTGTTCATGCAACTGGAAGTGGTAGTTTCTTGAAAATTTATGGCTTAAAAGAAATTTTTTAATAACAATATGTACTAAATGTTACTATCTACAATTTATATTCAAAACGTTTCTATCTAGCACCATTTTCCAATTACAATTTTAATTTATGTGCCTATTAATGAAATAAATAAATAAGTGGAACAGAAAAAAAAGAAATAGAGTATTCTAGGAATACTTGATAACACTTGATCGGTTTAGGTTCGATTCATGGTTTACTGTGCTTTATGAGGTTCGGTTATGATATAATGTTTGGTTCCCGGTTCACTAAAATAGCTGCGCTTTGTTCTGGTTTTTGTATTTGTTGCGGTTCAGTTCGAGTTTCTGGTTTTAAATATAGGCCTGGATGAAAAAAGAATCTCTCCGTTGCCCCTTTAAATTTCAAAGGTCGTACCACGGATTGAGATTCTGACTGCACGAAGACGAATCGTTCGAAGTGGTTAACATCTACCATTTTGTAATCGGAAGTAAATCATGTTGAATGGTTACCATCAAAATAAAATAAATAAATAAAACCAAATAAAACAATTAAATATCCAAAATAATAATTAGACGGCTCAACTCAATACTTTGAATACTCTCTTGTTCACAATGCCTCTCTTCGCAGGTGTTGGAAAGTTTGGTAACAAGTAAAATCGTAGGTTGTGATTTATATCCAAGTTTGAATTGGAGTGTACATTGACGCTTGCTAAACAGCAACGACGCCAGCGTCTCTACGGTGCGGTGGTGTGAGGTGGGAAGGCTTCACGATGGTTAGGTAACATGCAAAGGGAACGTAAACTTCGCCTGAATTTGAATTCTGAAGAGTTGCTTCAGACTTCCGTACGAAAGAGGGGTAGGAACTTCTGCCTCGAGTATCGAACTTGTCCTACGTAAATAATTAGTTTGGGATTGGGCAGAGGAGGCACTGGACACATTTAACTATCGTGATTGTGATTGTGAAGGTGTTCCGGTGCTCCTGACACCGCATATTTCTACTTCAGATCCCATTCTTGCTCTGTGATCTCTGACAGTATTTGTCACTGTCCAACGCTCGCCGCGTCTTGTCATCGCGATCTACACATCGTTTTAGTATAAAAAGTAAAACCCTTATATTTCCACTGTCTCCAACCTGAAATTCGGTAGCGAAGAATGAAAAAATCTGATGTGCCCAACACATGACCTCTCACCATATTCTACTATTTTACTAATATGAAGGTACTTTCTCACAAATATACCATTGTAGAAGGGAATTCGGGAATTGTATTTTATTAAAGTTTATTATTATAAATGACATTTCATATTGTCAAAATATCAAAAATTTATTTGAGATTAACACTCAAAAATTTTATATTTTGTTTTCATTGGTAGGCAGATAAATGAAAATTGTAACAAATTTCAAGAATTTTTAACTTCTTGTAATTGGAAAATGGTGCTAGATAGAAACAATATTTTGAATACAAATTGTAGACAGTACATTGTTATTAACCAAATTCCTATTAATCCATAAATTTTGAGGATATTCCAGAAAAACTCTTCAGATCTAAGGTGTCAGAATATTATGTACAAAATTTCATATTTGTTTATTCAGTGGTATTTGAGTTATCGTACCTCCAACATCCATCCATCTATCCATCCATCCACACACACAGACCTTATCGCGAAACTATCAAAATCGTGTTGTAGGGACCTCAAAACGTGCTTATCAATTGCAAACTCATTATTGAAATTTTAGCAATTAATAGCTCTCTTAAGCATCCATATCATCACAATAAACCGTAATTCAATTTTGGATTATACATTAATATAATCAACTTAGATATGGAACTCACATATTACAGAAACATTTATAGTTGAACTACAGAATATAACCGGATATATTAATCACGGCACTCAGCTATCGGCCTCATACAATTATTTTTATCGAAACACAAAGTGAAAAATTGAATCAAAAACATTGTTTAAAGTAAAGACTAGCGCACTAGCATTTTTAATCGAATCGACTAGCGTAACTATGTTAACTCTATAGTATAGCTTTGATATAAAATGAATATGAGAACATTTTGAGCGTCGCTGTATGATACACGCACCCTCGGCCCACCCCCGGGGTCCACTGAGGGCGAAACATTCGCCGCCGTGTCCACCCTGCGCCGCACCGCTGTTTGATCGATAATGTCCACCACCGCCAGCGCAGGCGTGTGCACCACCCCCAGCGCAGGCGGGTGCGCCACCCCCGGGGTATGTGTGTCACTGTGTGCGTGTGGCGATAGATAAAGATAAACATATGGAGGGATTATTCTATACAATGCGTTCAGCTTGTCATTATTATAACAATAGATAAAATAGCGGTATACATTTTTGTACTAATCCTTGTTCACACATAGATCCGAAACAAATCACTGTTTTGAAACTATCAATGAATTGGAAATTATTCTTTCTCAAGACTCATTGAAGATTCAATTTATTTGACAAGCAGTAAACGTTACTACTAAAATTTTGTATTATTTAAACTCCAATTAAATATGAAATAAATATATTTCGCAACAGTTTGCAGAAGTATCATCCCTCACCCCACAAGCGAATCCGAGTGGAAAACAACGCAAAACGTAAAATTCTTTTTTGCAAGCTTTGCAAAAAACCCAAACATGGAAACAGTAAAAACTTTGACGCCCACAAAGATTTAAAACCTCGCTCATAAAAAAATTCGGACGGTAACTAAAAAGATACAAGGACGTAGTTTTTATTCCCATACATAAAAATATGTATGCGACGCGAGTGGCACATCAATAACTCTAGAGAAGTCCGCCTATTACGAACTCACCCTGCTTACAGCGAATTTTGAAGATACTAATTCAGAGTTTTGTGGCCAGTATAAGAATGCTAAAATTCCATTCCAACAAGGATATAAACTTAAAGGGTCAATTAACAGTTGTGCGGAAGGGAGTGGAATAGAAGAAGTAAAATCAAGAGTATTCGGAAAAAATATAGTGACTAGCGTAAGAACATAGCTGCTTTCTGAGTCAGTGTTTGTGGATACGGCCCTGAGTGGCGTCCACCCCCGGTCCGTGTCGGCGGCGGCGGGGACGGTTGCTAGATAGCGCAGACCTTTCACGGGATAACTTTGTGTAGGATATGAAGGGTTTTGTCAGACCCACACAGTGTCCGGCTGGTGATGGAAACGGCTGCCGGGTGCCGGGTGGACGGTATAGGCTTATCTGTAGACCCGCGCAACCCAAACCCTTCAAACTCAAGCCCTGCCTACGAGGAGGACGAACATTACTCTTTACCGAGATGACAGTTGTTGCTATTTCTACATATTGTATCTTTACAATTTCAAGTATTCTGAAATGTAATCATGAATCATTAGTGCAAGTTATAAATTGCTGACATCAATTAGCAAAACTTGGAGCTAATTTTTATGATTTAATAATCCAATTTTATTATTTTTATTAGTAAAAAAGACATATTTCATATGAAATCGATAATGTACATCAGTCCGATGACGGCTATAAAGAGATTTAAAAAAAATATCAATTGACTGTAATAAATTATGTAAAACTCGCTTATTTAGTAATTTTAAAAATTATTTAATAAAATACCGAAAGGTGTTTTGCAAAAATTCTATAGCCGTGTACGCACATCCTTTGAGAATATTGTAAAATGTGAGAACATAGATTTCTAAACCAAAGTAACAAAATAATTCATTGAAACATTCGTTTTTGTTTTGAATTTTCTAGCAAGCGATGTGCCTTAAGGGATTTGCATATATTTGATAGTTTTTTGGTTAGGATTAACTGTGCGGTAAATATTCATGTAGGTATCGGTGTTCGGGGTGTGTTTCATCCCCTTGTACCATTACAATTTAGCACCTCAGTGCGCTTTTATACGCATAATTATTCTCCCTTCAATAATGATTTCACCGCACGCGCGTAAGTCAAATCCTATTAATTAATTCCACATTAACCGTTTAATTGCGACAAAACAGGGAGTGGAAAAAACACGACAACTTTCAATTAATTTTATGCCAAGTATTAAACTCTCATTTCTTGATTCAATTAATTATGGAAATACGATGATTTAACTTGTTCCATGAGGATGCTCTTATTACAAGTGCAGTCACAAATTTCCATAAAGCCATATGATAATCTTTGATCTTCAGACATGTCGGCTTGCCAGTGTTTCTGTTGCCTTGACTTCATTTATTGACAATCAACAGGTCGGTGCGGAGCGGCGAATTAAATCGCAGGATAACGACTACTAATTAGCGAATACAACAATTACGTTACGTCGACGAATCGTTAGAAGAGAAACAGAGACAGACAGCGAAACGCCGAGAAACACGACAGTCAATGGAAAATTCGACACTAACATGGAACCGGACATTCCTACAATATTTAATAACTCCCATTTACGAAGTCTTGCTGAGAATTGTGTCAATTCCTCGATATTAATTTTCAATCACTTGACCGTACCAACTACCGAAAAATGTCAAAGTAAAGTTGGAGCAGCGTAAATATTGAGGCAGTGGGAGTGATGACGTCACGGCTTTTGTTCGGCTTTACTCCAGTGCTTGGCTGAAAGTTTTATGCGTTTTATTCTCTCCAGCGCATGAACTTATCACTCCATTTGACAGTTGTCCGCTAAATGACAGCGCTCCACTCAAGTTCCTGCATTTGTTATGAAAACTCGCTTCTCCCGGTTTAGTTCCGACTAACTTTTTCAATTGTTGAGGGGGAGTTTACGCTAGTCAATGTTTGATAACCGGTGATTTCTACTGATGCGCATCTACAGTTTGATGCAAAGGGAAAAACTTTACATAGCTAGACAGAAATGTAGTTTTAATTAAAATTAGAGGAAAAAATTTCTGAAAAAAGGTAGTAAGAAACCGGCGAAGCGAACCACAAAATCTTACAAACTAAATTGGATGATAACTGCAATAGCAGCGCGGGAGACATTTATTCCAGTCCCGAGGCAGCGCAAGAACAAAGAAATTTAGCGACTAGCGAGCTTCAATTCTGGGATCGAACGCCCGCCCCCGGCAAAGAGGCGGCGTAGGACTCGATCGTCTTTTTGCTTCGTCTACCCTCGACGCCGCCGGAACCACACGACGCCTTGTACCTTATATCAAATTTCAAAAAAACTCAAGCCTCAGAATTTCACCAGTGTTTGTTTTGACACTTCACCAAAGTTTTTACACCACAACTTTTCTTGTTCTTGGGGGAGGTGGGCTTAGTATCATATATTTATCAAAGTTTTTGCTGGGCAGCACATTCGACCACTACCCAAATCCATCGTCAGAAGACTTTAGACTGTTTTCGCTAATTTGAAGGAATATAATGTCTCGAGCCGTCTCTGCATTCTAATCCAAAGGAGAAAAGGAAGAGTAGAGTGGGAGGAAAGCTTGGGCTCGCCTGGGGTGTCTGGCGTCTATTCTACTCTACTCTACTCTACTCGGAGTTTGAGTACAAGAAGCGAGAATACGACGCAGCAGAGTATGAAGCATTCTGTTACCCAAGGAATATGAGACGAGGATAGAGAAAATATAATCTAGCTTTTGGGATGTTAGTGTCCGGCGATTTTTGCCATTTAATATAATAAGTAATTTATAGTAAAATGAAACGCTAGTCTCCGTAGTAGAAGTGCATAGTTCTGCTAGTGCATTACACCGGAGGCGGTAATAGAAGCTCGTCGCGGGTCGCGCTCGTTATGCTGCAGCGAAGCCACGCCGAGTCTAAAAACTAATGAGACTACGACGTGTTTTAAGTTCTAACCGTTCCCTGTACGTGAAGCGAAAGCACGAAAAATACTCACGAACTTCAAATAACTAAACCGTTATACAAGACCCGAACACACACTACTTTCATCAGAATATACACCAAGCTGGATATTACTACAACTATAACACTACATTTGATTTTAAAATTTAATTTCATATTACTTATGGATTTGAAATTGAAAAACGTGCGATAAGACAGGTATCAGCACAGTATCTTATCCTCCGTAGATCGTTAAAACTTTTCTAAGTCACAAGACGCCGATTAAAAAATCCTCGTGAACAACAGCCACAGGCTCTGATGAAAAATCCATTGTTATTCCAGCATCGTGGTAGCGCAAGAACTTGCAGAAGCAGCCGGCGGGTCGCACTAAAAAGCCAACTGACGATGGCGTCTGTTACTTGCACAAGAAACACCATAGCGCCATTTTATAACGAAGATTCCACGCCGAACCAAAGAACAAGAGACTGAAATCTCGGCAAAGAGGATGTACCAATAGTATTGAGGATAATAAAATCATAAAGTATTGTCCTACATAAATTATATTAATTTATATAATGTATGGATGTTAAGTTATAAGCCGATTATTTAATTAATTAGCGTAATGTATATGGATTGATAATAGACTAGGACAAGGGCTAAACTGATATAAGCACTCGTCATGACTAGCGTTCATAGGATAGATACATCCACCTGAATTATTTTCAGTGTCTTTGTGCTAGTTATTTCTGTGAAATTTCTGTACGGCTGTACCTTCATACTCCGCGTGACTGCTTGCTGGAAGGTTTTTGCTTGAGTGTGACACTAGTCGTGTCCAAGGTCCCCAGAGAGCGGCACGAAGTCGAGTCTCAGTTCTTCTTTAATAAGACGGGCGCATAGCCGTAAATTATTTTTGTGTAACTGCTCGTAATTATGTCGCGATGTACAGTCCATAAGGCTGTCGGCGAGGCAACAAGACTACGAAGAAATCGTAAAACTAAATGTCCTTTTGTTTCTGGAAGTGTTCTTGCTATTACCTATAGACTATCAAAATCTTCTATCTCGCCCTATTCTTAAACTTTATGTAATTGTTTTATGAGCAATAAAATGTACCACGCTTCGACGATGCGTTTTACAAAAATGGATAATCGCGTGGTGGAAAACAACGCCATCAAATAACTAATACAACGTCCCTTGCTGAAGTCTTAATATCGTTACATTCGACATTCACAGTCCGCATTTTTGTCGGAGGGATCTGTGGATACAGAATATCACGTAAGGGTGTGTCAGTGCTGACATTTCTAAAAGGACGGGGCGGGTTTTATACCCTGCTATTTCAACTGTTTTAATTAGACCAGCTATCATCGATATATGACAAGGGTTATAAACTTGCGTTTTTATTGAAATACATAAATGATGTAAAATATTCGAATCGGAATGTTAAGGTGTTCGTTACCCTAAAATTTTACAGCGTTACAGAGGTCTCCCACGTTAACTTTAATTATAATTGAAATATATGATGCTTTTACATAAATATGAGTGTATTAACAAAGGATGTTTTAATGCTTCTATATTTTTATTTTTTGTCTTTAGCCTAGGAATTTGAAATAAAAAAAACTTTAAAAATGACGTTTTTGCGGTTTTTTTTGTCATTATTTGATATGATTTTTTTCGGTCACTATAAATGGCAAAAAACATAACCTTCCTTATTATATAGAAGTTATAATGGGAATACTGGAGCCATGTTTACAGTATTTTTCAACTTCAAAATGACATTGCATAGCTAGGATGCGACAAAGTACGAGTTTCGGGCTGGTTTCGGGCAGCCGTATTAGTGGGGAAGAGAGTGAAATAGAAAAAAAGTAATATCGAGAGTATTCTAGGAATTCGAAAAAAGATAAACGAGCCCTTTAATGAGAAATATATCGTTAATGATGTAAAATATTCGAATCGGAATGTTAAATAAAATGTGAAGTGTTCCAATTTTATATCGTACATATGAATGGAACTCTGACCCTAGTCCCGGGCTCTCCCCACCATTTTCATTTATCTAAAAGTTCGTCCTTGGCTCGGACCCAAGATGGCCGCCCAAAAAGCTTTATAAAACGGTGGCGGCGGAGTATCTCTCATGCGTGACGTCCCGTCTTCTCGAAAGCTCGTTATCAGATCCGGTGACCTACGTTCAATGTTCGCCGGATTCCTGCACGTCCTCGCTCAAGCCCTCTCCGCCCTCTAACATATAACAGGTCATTTCTCCAATCCGTGCCAACCCCAACCCCCATACGTATACTCAATTGCAATTACGTGCACTGGATTCTAATATCGCACACAGAGTCATCAAACCATCCTTTCTATTTATTTATTTCTTAAGAATATAAGGCTGCGCTTATAATGGATGTTACCGCATACTTATTCTGTATTCTCTTGAACTATAAGCGTTTCTAAATCCTACCTTATAACATACATAGAATCTACGTGGAAGAGTTGAAAGAACCAGTTGTACGGTACTGGAAGCGCACCGCTCGTGTTTTACGATAATTAGATTAGTTAATTTGCATTGAAATCATCGCGACCGAGTAGCGCGACCGACTAGTATAACGGACTAGCGTAAATCATGAAATATTGAGACTATGAGCGTCTTGAGCGTCGATGTTTCAGTTCTGGACTAATCAATCTACCCCTGGCGTCAGTGTTCCCTTCCCCTCTGTGGGCGTCGCGTCGGCTCGAATGTCCGAGCCTTGTGGAAAGTAAGCAAAAGCAATTAAGTTAGCAGGGCGGGTGCTTATTGTCTCCCGCAACGGGCTTGGATCGGGTGACAGGGTGGAAAAGCAAACATTGTTATTGATCACTGAATTTTACAAGAATCAAAAAAGTTATGCATTATGTGTAGAGGCTTCGGCCTGTATTATTTAGTTGTCGCTTGGAGCTAATCTGCAAATGATTAACGTTTCACGTGTCCGAAGTGAGCCCAATGTGAGTTTAACAAGACTAACGTGATTAACAATCGATTGTTATTTATAGCACTAGAAGAATTTACTGCCTTCAGTAGCGCTCACAAAAACCTTTATTTCAATTTCATTTTTCAGTTAAGTGGTATTTTATCGAGACTAATAAAAATTATATAGCAGCAGTTTTATTAATTTATTTTATGGAAAATAAGTAAAAACGCACGTATGCAACGTATAAGATTGAATTTGATTCTGGCTTTGTCTTTGTGAAATGAGCATTTAGAAATTCTCGTAAGAAGCTTACGCCGAGCAGACTCCTGGCTCCTCGAACAGTTGTAGTTTTATGACGGGAAACCGGTTGCAAGAAGTAGAAGGACCGATTGAAAAAGATCGCGGTGAACGTTTAGATTTTTTCCACCTTGAATTTATTTCGAAAGCAATAAGATTGATCTATAGCCGCACTATTTGCAAAAACCGCTACCGCGCAAGGCTAACTTACGAATAAGTGCAAACAATTCTAGTCCGTTGACGGTATTTTTGTAACAAGACATATTTTATTGCAATTTAATTAAAATTTTAAATCAGCAATTTAAAACGCATTACATATTGATTTCATAAAATATATACCGGCGCATGCCATCATTGATTTGCTTTTAATTATACTTCACAATATTGCCAATAAGGCAATAATGGATGGAACCGGAATTCTGTAAAGTTAAAACTACAGAGCTAGATTCAGACCTACCCAATTATAAGTATAAGTACAACCAGCGCTCAACGTTCGCACTTAAATTGAAATTTTGTGGCAGCGTTGGTTGGTTAATTTAGCACTTATACTTATCTTGCTTTATAGTTCAACTTTGAGCGATTCTGGATGAAACAATAATATTATAGACTAGCGTAATGAGTGAGAGTGATAGATTTAGTTGTGAGTCGGGCGAAGCTTCACATGTGCTGCGCTGCGGCCGGCGCTGATTAAGAGTGCGTGCGGCGGGTGAACGGCCCTCACGGCCTCACGTCGTGCCCTTTCCCCTCGGCGGACCAAGCCCTTCTTGCCAATGTACACTCGACACAACAACACAACAGAAATACAAGTCATGAACGACTGTACGTCGCATTGCACACATACCATGTACCCGGAGTTTCGTGGTTCGAGTCTCCCGGCAATTATAATCGCACAAAGACAGAATCTCTCCGTTGCTGCTTGAATTTCAAACATAGTACCAACATGAATTGGTCGAAGTCTTCTAGTCTATAATGGGCTACTTGCAAGGTATTGAAAATGAGATATCGATTACTATGTACCCAATGTTAGGTCGAAAACACGAAAATAGCAGATTTATGTAAGTAGTAAACTGGGAAAAAGTTATGTGGCATCATTATTTTGAACAGGAGAAGGGAAACATTAATAATGTAACCTGTACTTAGTCGTTTTATTTTCTAGCCTAAAGAATAATATTGGGAATATCTCTGTCACTGTCATGTCATAATCATTTAAATTTTATGTAATAACAAATGTTATACGATGATCTTTTGATGACGTACCTCGTCTGATTCTGCGCCCCTACTATACCTGCTCGGTTGTAGTGATACAGAAACCGAATAATATTTTCTGTTTTGAAAGAAAGAAATAACGCGAATGTATCTTGATATCGCGAGAGGTGATAAATCATCCATCATAGAACAACGCCGCACACGGCTGAAGTTTCCACAACTTGTGGGTGTTCTGCACAACATAGCGCAAATATTCAACGCCCCAGTGACTACGATGGATTGGTTTTCAAACCACCGTAAGAACGAACGTTTCTAAGACACATTACCTTATTGGAGCGACGCCTCCTTATTACAAGCTGCTCAATTTTGACTGTAATACCTCATTCACATAAATTTTTACTTTTGTGTACGTTTAAGAATGTTTAAATTAATTTTTATTTAATTTTAGATATTTTATTTTAATGGTACATAAAAGCTGATGATGACTATAGCAGTCGAAACGTCCGTCAATAAAATCATGTCTAATTGACTAATTTGAATTAACGATCTTTACGCCTTTCAATATCTAAGAAAAATTACAAGAATTCAGGACCTAACCTCCAATTCACACTTTTATTGAGAAAAAATATTTTTTGTCATTCTAAAAGTTGGAAACATTCATGATTTTTTAAATAAATAACAAAACCATATAGTTTGAAGTGATTCTGATGCCCAATTTGTCCTGCTAGCTTACGGTGCGTCAATATTTTATAATATAAATAAAAATGCTAACCTTTGGAGTACTCTGACTGTGTATAGATGTCCCAGAAAGCCTTTATATTGCTTACGGCACTGCACTTTTAATTTAAAATAGTCGACATTATTTTTATATCATTATACATATTAAAAAGTTAAATTTCACGGAATTTACAGACATTTCTACATTTAAATACAACAAAATATATACACAAAATTATTAATTTTATCTTCTAAACATTGATACATGCACTGAGACAAACCGCGTTGTACTGAACCTGCAAATATTGGTTCCTAGCTCAGCGCAAGCAAGGTTTGGACAGGATCAGTTTATTCTTCTATAAGAATATTGTGTTCATGATATTATTATTTGATTTTAGTTATTCAATCAGTGATACCTAAACTGTTTTTATGAATATTTTGTTGATGTGAAATATATTATTAAATATAAATTACCACTTACTAAAGCTATTTTATGTTTAATGCACTGTTTCTTAAGGCGCTATACACTTGTGCCAAAAATATAGTGAAAAAGGGAGCTTGCTATATTACAAAGTGAGCTCTTGTTAGTACACCTACATTCTTCATATTTTATATATAGATAGTTAAAAGATTAGGTACTCTAGTGCTAAGAAATTACTCGTATATTTTTGAAATACTTAATGGTATTTTAGTAATAAATTAGGAAATATAGTCAATTTGGTCGATTTTTTACTATATTTTTTGTCAGATGTGAAATTTTCTTAGCACTCTCACGAACAATGCAAGGAATCGACTATTTAAAACAAAATTAATAAGTATGCAATAAGGCCATAATTTGTAACAATAAAATGCATACATTAATTCTTATTTTCTCTAATTGTTGTCGCAACATTGTATTGTATGAATTTGTCGATCAAATAATGCTTCGTAATTACTTACGGTAAATTTCAGATTTTTATTTTGAGCGATATAGCCAGAATCGTGAATTCCGATTCTATTGCAATTTTGCGTTCAATAAGTGTAGAGCCTTAAACTTAAATATAAACCTTCAAACGAAATGCTTATATTCATTATAGTATAAAAATAGTGAAATGAAAGACATGAATAATAAATGAAGTGTGTTTTATTGTTATGTTCGATGCATCATATCATTAAAATAATTATAATATAGTGAGTATTTGATGAATTCAATATAATGGAAATAAAACGGCAGCAAATCACTCACCGTTTTCTCGAGATGTAGCGCGTCTTCGTCCGTACAGCCGAGGCTCCTCATGTACTTGAGATACGTCGTGGTGATCGGCATACTGTAGTCGATATCGCCGTCAGGGAAAGTCTTCCTTGGACTCGGCTGGTCGTTGCCGAGGTCTTCCACAGGGGACCACAACTTAGGACGTTCGGTAAAATTATTAAGGTGTCGTTTCTTCGGAGGCGTGCAAATCTTAGCAGGGGTTGGGGTAGTAGGCGACTTGGGAGGGGGCGAGTTTCTAGACGTCAGATTACAAACGTCCAATGGGTGGGAAGACCTCTTAGGCTCAGGGGAACTGTGAATAGGAGTCCTAGGAGTAGAAGGAGTAGGGGTACTCGTCCTTAACGGACTGTCTATCTTTGTGTGAGATAGATTGAACGAATTTGTGTGGTGCTGATCCGAACTGCAAATAAAATATTAAATAATGAGTCATGAAATCTCACGAGCATTCAATAGATACTGTCCGGACAGTTATGTACACTATTTTAATAATATAAGATATTTTATTCATCAATTGTCACGTAGAAGCAAATATACCTTAATCATGGACTACAAGGTACGAGAAACAGAAAAAGAATTGCTTAAATCTTCATGGATAAATTACTTTGAACGTCATGTTTGTCCTTTTTCAATAGAATAATATGTTTTGAAAAACTAAATTACAGAAAAATTATTAAATGTCAGAAAGACAATGCACGTCTACTAAAGGATGAAACAAAAATTTAAAACGTGCTTCAAGTTAACGTACGAGCTGAACAGATAATAAAATTACTTGTTTTCGTAACTAGGTAACTGTATGGAATTTGTAAGTTATGTATAAGGTCGTCATAGCCTGGCTTGAATCGATTCCTACTCTTGTAACCATTCAAGTTGGAATACAATGAACTTGGCAACCATAATGCTATCGGCCACTGGCTAGTGGCTGTTGCAATGGGCTTGCACGCATGCTAGTAAATTAATCAACGAGCCACGTGTAAAAGGGTAATACAAACTAGGACAATACATATGAACAACATGTTACCAGCTCTGGTGTTGATGGGCATGTATGAGGATGGGCGGCTTGGCAGCCGGCAGTGAAGCGGCTGGTGCTAGGTCCGTCGCGGCTCTGGGAGCAGCAGCAGGAGGCAGCGACAACGTGGGGCTCGGGCTCGGCGTGGGCAGGCTCGGCGGCAGGACCGCAGTGGCTGGCGACGGCGACCGAGGCCTGCGCTGGCACTCGGTGCAGCCCAGTAGGAACCGCGTCACGGCCTCGCGAGGCAGGAAGGCGTACGTTTCTGTTATCTACAATACCATACATACCCGCATCAAATACGACTTCTTACAAACATACAAAATTGTGAAAGATAACAACAAGGAATTAAATATTCCTGGAATTAACAATAAATGTTACTTAAAAGGTGCATGCCATGGCACAGCTCTTTGCAGATGATGACGTATGAACCCGCAGATACGTGGTTCAAGTCTCTCGGCCGGCAGTGTGAAATTGTACAAACATCTTGCAATTAAATCTCACTCTTAATGTAGTCCTGGTTGAATAGGGTGGGCCAAATACAAGTTTGTTTTGAAAATGCAATAAAATGAACAAAATTAATTTTTTTTCCATGTATTATGGCTTCATTAGTAAGAGCAAACATTCCCATTTATTATGGAACACAACTTCGTTTAAGTGGCTGCCTCGGCTGGCTTCGCAGTAGCGCATTCTGTCACCCAATTTTCCAAGACCTGGTTGATTGTTTCGGGCTGTAGCTCAGGGATTGCTTGGATGATATTGGCCTGAATCGTTTCTGGATTGTTAGCATAACATGGGTCCTTCACGGTTCCCCACAAAAAAGGAGTCAAATCGCAGCTCCGAGGCAGCCAATTGACATCGCCAAGACGGATGATAACATGATTTGGGAATTTGGTGCCGAAAAGATCGATTGTGGCATGGGCTGTGTAGCATGGCGCGCCATCCTGCATGAACCAGAGGTAGTCCAAGTTAATGTCTTCAATTTCAGTAAAAAAAAAGTCGGATACCATGACTCTGTAAAAATCTTCTTTTCAACAAACGCACTGTTTGGGCTACACAGCACTCACTTTGGAAATAAGTTTGCAATATTTCCCAACGTTGCTCAAGCGTAAAGCGACTCATTTCGTACCGCGGAGGTATGATACTTACTTTCTATCAAGATTTCGAGTGGGAAAAAGCTGTCAGTGTCAAAATAACCTATGATTTAAAAAGAAACCACTAGTTGGCCCACCCTATATAAGGAATATCTCCGATGCTGCTTTCAAAGGTCGTTACACAGATTGAGATTCTGACTACTCCAAGATGAATCGGTCGAAGTGGTTGGAATCCACTAAAATAAATATCTACCATTCTATAATTGGGAGCAAATCTTGTTGAATGGTTACCATCAAATATGAACTTGAAGACCCAGTGTACATTTAAAAAGGCAGTACGTGTATAGAACATAATAAGGTCTAAGGTGAGTCCAGTCCTGGTCGGATTGTATCAAGTTACTTGTTATCAATACAATGTCCCGACATCACATCATATCATGTCACAGGCTTAGTGGCGGAGCGAAGCGATACGAGATACGTTACACCTAAACGAGATAAAAATCTAGTAGGTAGAGAGTAATGAAAACAGAGGATTTGAATTTCACTCCGCGCCGCACCGCCGTCGATCTATAATAAACGTTCGCTTTCACAATCGTCGCGACGTACGATGACGTCACATCCGCGCACTCGCACTCCGATGTTCAGGCACCTGTTGATTGTCAATATTTCAAGCTGTTTGTGCTCTGGTGTGATATGGAAATGTGATTATTCACTCGGAAACTTCACTCCTTTTACTAGAACACGGAATTCCTTTGTCTCACTGTCTCTGTCTGTCTCGAACGCGGACGCCAAGCTTTGTTTACCTTCTCTTTGTTTATGTTTTGTATGTTCTGTTTACGCTAATGCGAATCATGCTATTACCGAACTATCCAAGTGGACATGGTCAGTCCAGTATTCTTTCAGCTAATTTGTATATCAAGAATTAACAACGAGGAGGAGAACTAGTCAGTGAAAAGATTTCAATTCAATAATTATGCTTTTGTGTCTTACGGACTGTAGTCAGTCAAAATAAAAAGATTAATTTAAAAGAATAAGTATAGCTATTGTGTCTGGACTGAGGTCAAGATGTTTTATTTTGTTGGTGGCGTTGCAGTTTGGGCTTTTGGGAAAATGTCTGGTATTCGTGCATTCCCGATTCCCGTCATCCCATCCTTTAAATAAATCAGCCGTCCCTGGAACGCGCACGAAACGACGCTGTTATTTTCATTGCCGCAACCGTAAAATCAAATTTTACAACTGAATAACATGTTTCATGAAATGCGCCCGGTTCTCCCTCGCGCTTAGTTGGCTTCCAGCCAATGCACAACGCACTGCACGAGGAATGTTATTGAACTGAACATGGAATGCACCAACACTAATTATACAAATGTGTCACGAATCGAAAAAGACCTCATCAAACATAAAATCACAAACCTACTGTAACTTAAAAGTCTCTGCAAAAACGCAATGGAATATCGCTCATTTGTGTCATCCGATCAAATACAAACAAATCAAAACCTTTTATTTGCATTTTATTTCATTCATTCAATAACTAATGAATGGATTTGAAAAGATTTTCCAACACAATCGGAAACCAAATGGCAATTAAAAGTAAATAACAGTAAATCAAACGGCAAAAAACATTCGCAAACACAATTCTTCCAACAAGTGTTCAATTAAGTAATTAGCACACAAAAATACAACACAAGCAGCGCGAGGACCATGTATCACTAGAGAACCGCAGGGCACGTAGTTTGGCCCACGACGAGAACTGAATTATATATGAGCTTAGAGGACGCGTCAGTTTACGCGTTTTCAATTTGCTCTGAGCTCATCAATTCATTACAATATTTGTTTATTCTTTTCTACGACTGGTACTACTTACCGTTCTGTATGTTCTCTTTTGGCCAGCATGTTTTCCAGGTCTCCCTTCTAGCTCAACGTGAACATTGTAGATAATATCGAAAAAGTTCTCCACGACAGCAACTTTCCGATACACAGGCTCTCCGTTAGAATTCTGCAAAGAAACAACATAATCAGTAACACCAATAAAAAATGTGTAATAAATGCGCATATACACAACTTTATTGAAACGTTTTTCTAATTAAAGAGTTAAAAAACCAACACGCTATCTGCAGCTAAAACAATAGAAAAACAAGCAGTGGAAAGAAAAGAAACATCGTTTCCAAACGCCTTTTTTGTTGTGAGTTTTTCCTCTGTTGCTTTGGAAATGTGTTCCGCTAGTCTTTGACTTGGGTTTGGGGTTATATTCGTGGCGGAGGTTCGGTCCGGAGGGTCCGCGTCCGGGGGATGGGGATGATTCGGCAAAGCTCCAGTCAAGCAACGGACGAGAGACTAGGAGACTGCCACCGCCTCTGCGACGGGCGGTAGTGTGAGGCAACGCAGGACCGAACTACACTCAATTTCACATTTTTGCCCAACAAACAGTGCCATGATCATCAAATTCTACATATTTACACAACTTGAGAGTCAACTTGTCGTCAACTCATCAATGGATTCGAACCTGAGTTTCCAGTACCACTAATTATTAATTCAACAGAATTTAGACTCCTGCTGTGATATACAAAAAAGCTGCAAGAATTCTATTTTACTATTTTGAAGGTATGAATTAGAAATTCTTCTTTTCCAAGACTCATTGAAGATTCAATTTGGCTGCGTCGCTATTTGACAAGCAATTCTCACCTGAATTATATATTAATATGAATTGTGACTTAACTTAATCGAACATGATGAAGCAATTGTGAAAGAAAGTCGAATATGTGTGAAGTAAGAAAAATCTTGACTTAACTGAAATGGTACCTACATGACGGAACAATTATAAAGAATATGGAATAAATAAAAATGGTTTGCCAATCCGTTACCTAATAAGAAAATTTTATTGTAACATCTTTTGCACACAAATTTTCTGATAGACTCAATTCACACTTCATTTCCCCTCAAAATCAAATACAATAATGCCAATCTCCAGCTTGTACCGACAATTAAATAACTAGAACATTAGGTAATAATAATGATCTCCAACAATAAACTAACATTCCATAACAAATCAAGTAGATAGGTTCCGAAATAAAACAAGTATTTGTAGAATACACCTTGTAATAGAGTAAAATTCAAATAGCTAGAACCCTGCGCGAAGTACGAATTCTCGTCTTAGAGAGAGAAGCATAGATGATAAACTACGCTACTGTCTGTTCTACAGAACATCAGCTTCAATATCTGTTATTCTCATGTTGACATTCGTAGTGTTTTGCTTCGTGTAACCCTGTGAATTTTGTAATTGATTGTGATTGAGTTATATTTTAGTTTTCTTTGAAAATTAAGTGAAGTGCAGCGCAGCATATACTCGCTAGCTCCACTTTTGTAAAATGGGCAGTACATGACAAGCTCTGCCTTCGCGCGCAGTCCAGGATCCTAGCTATTTGAATTTTACTCTACGAAAAGTGTGTAAAAATGAATTTGTCGTGAATCCCTCCCTGCTTGGCGTAGTGTGGAATGAGGACTCGCGCCGAGCGGGCGGACCTGAAACTCCTCGTCCTCACAAAGCGAAGAGGAACAGCAGTGGCAGAGGCAGAGTCAGCGGTGGCGGTGGCAATGGAGCGAGAGCCCGAGGGCGCTGAGAGGAAACACACACACACACACACGGCCCTCATACCCGCATGCCACATACCGACTAGCGTACCAACATCGGACAAGAGATATTTTTCCTAAATTGTTATACATTTTTACCAAGACTTTTAATGAAGGGATTCAGGACTTCAATCGAATATTACATCTAAGGACCTTATCATCTGGATTAGATTCACAGGATTCATTTACTTTTACAAAGTAGATGAATGAGAAATTTTTATAAAAACTGACCGGCTGTGGTTCTCACAACTCAGGTTCCAATCCAATCAGGTACACCAACAATAACAACCATGAGTACCCGTGTGTTGACAGTTGGAAACAGCACATATTAAGTTGGATGTAACTTGTTACTTATTCTATATTCTGCAAAGTTACGGCTCCGTATCATTATGAACCGTAACATAGAAATGCCTATAGTTCAACTTTACAGAACATAATATTGGGCACTAGGCATTTCTATGTTAAGCCTCATTTCCACAGACTGTTTTAGTGCTTAATGCATAATGATTTGTGCTTAAGGCGTAATGTATAATGATTATTTATTAGATGGCCATTTCCACCTATTTTGTTTAAGAACTAATTCGGTAGATGACATTTGTAATTTAAACATTACCGGCATTTTTGCGATATTAAGGAATGGAAGAACTGTTAATTTCGTAAGTAATGTATTCAGTTCCATATTTAGAAACAGACAGAAATTGACAATTCGAAACAAATAATAAATATGACACATTTCATTATTATGCTTGTGCATTACGCCTTATGTTTGGAGTTTGCAAAGTTTTATTCTTATGCGTTGCTCTTAGTACTTATGCATTAAACATAGTTCTTAAACATTAAAACAGTCGGTGGAAATGAGGCTTTACTGTTAATAATGACTCCGAGCCGTAACATATTATTCAACTTTGCATAATATAGAATAAGTAACCAGTTACATCCATTATCTTAATTCTTATAAGGAAGTGCTGGACAAATTAGTATCTACCTTTTGTAAAAATCAGCACCTAGTGCATAATTAGCTTGCTACTGTGCGAATTAGCACACAATTACTGGCTCCAAGTTCACTTGACGGGATTCCTAAAAGTTCTTTTTTATGAGTGCGTTGCTCTGCTCGTCCATAAACGAATAAAAAGTCTGCGAAGGCAAGACAACAAGGACGGGGAGGGAACTAGAACAAGGAGCACACGAAGAAGAGACGAGGACAGCGGAATAAAAGTGAGTTCCCCTCGTTTGATGTTAGATAGACGTGTAACAGCGTTGACAGCGACTTGTCTGCCAAGGAAGAGATGCTTATTGTTTCCACTCTTGCGCGCTTACAATTGTTTATTACCACAAATTGTAATAAACATGATTATAATAGTAATCCACGGTACAAAGACTAGCGTAAATCGATACAACAATTTAAAAATGTAAGGGTAGTGAGCTAGTGTTTACTATTTCAACACAACCACCCGTCCGCACTTTTTACAGAGGGGTGAAAAGTTAATCGAATTATTCACTCAATTAACTAAATGAATAAAAATTACATCACAATAGAACGCCGGAATTTATTACTGCTATTAAGTACCCTAGTTTTTATAATACTAAATGTGGGTTCCGGTATATATCTCGAAAAACGTTGCCACCCTTTAGAGTAATGCCCTTAATAATGAGGCAATTTGATATATCTTATTCTACACCTATAATTTAGTCATTTTATATCTGTCATATGTACTTTAATGACACTCATTTCGATATTGATTTTCATTTCGATACAGACTTTCATCTAATCTGTATCGAAATGTTAATTTAGAGTTTCTTGTTGTCCATGATTGTTTAACATTTGTTACTACGAAAAATTTAATTGATTATGACTGACATTTTAAAAAATTTTCAATTTGCATTAAAAATTGTATCTGACAGAATTTTTTAAAGAAAATATGTATTTATATGTAATTTGATACAACTAATTTGTATCTTGATTTGTATAGTAGTCTTGTGTTGGCCACATCAGATTTTTTTAAATTAAAGCATGCAAGTAGAAAAAATAGTGTATGCAACTCGTGTACAATGGTTATTAACACTCGGCATGGCTCTTCTTGTAAACTTCATACTCGCTTATTAACAGCTATCATTGTATAATATTTGGGATATTACATGTTGTACAAAAGAAGTATAAAAAAGCATTTATTATTAGTGCCCCGAGCGTTATACCTGTTATTACAGTGAATAAAACCAAACACACCACCTGGTATTTTGTACTTTCGAAACATATTCTGCGAGGCAAATCTCTTCCCTCTTCTTGAGGGATGGGGCAAATACAACGTCGCGTACAGAGAGGGAAATGGATGAGGTACGTCGCCTGAAGCTTCCGAGTCCCCCTGTTTCTTCATTCGTTTGTTTGTCAGCCCAAGCCACCCCTGCAATTATTACGTGTAGGGAGCGATCATTGTCATTTTATATCGGGGATGGGGTGCGTTCAGCGCCACCCCCACTGAAATATGAAATGCGTTCGAGATATTTAATTGGATGTTTCAGCGATGATGTGGAAGATTCATCATTAAGTCATTTGTAAACGAAGTGCAAATTTAGTTAGGGATGACTCACATATTTTTGAGCTATATTTCATTAGTGGATTAGTTCATTAGAAAAAATAGTGAACTTTATCTATTGGTACCGTACCTGCAAAAGACTAGCGTATATTTTTAACTTTTTTAGGTTACGCTAGTCCTTACATATGATAAGGGGACTAGCGTATAAATAATTAATTTAAGACAAATTTTTTAAATTTAAGTTTTCTGTATCTGGTATCATTTAAGAATAATAATTAAAGTATATACTTATAATTTAGTATTTCGGTATCTTGTAGTCCATGATCGTTTAACATTTGTTACTACGTAAAATTTAAATTATTATGACATGACAGTAACAGTGACAACAGTAAAATATCGTTTATATCTTCTTCTGCATTTTAAATAAAATAAATTTGTGAGTAGTAGTACCTATATATTAATATATTTGTATAATAAGTAAAAAGAATAATGTATAAGTATGGCGGTCTTGTGCTGGCAACATCAGATTTATTTTATGTTACGCTAGTCCTTACATAGGATAAGGGGACTAGCGTATATTTTTACTTAACTTTCTTTAAGTCTTATAACAAATTAATATGTATAATTTGGCATTATTAACTAATCCTTGAAGGGTAGACAAGGCAGAGCTATTTTGTTTGCATGAACGCTACCTCCGCTTTAATTTTTCGTAGCAATAATTCGCAGTTTTCCAGTGTTAATATGAAATCGAACAAATACGGCAAGTTATACGTATAAAAGCAAAGTAAACAGCACCATCAGGCAAGTGTATGAAAGTAAAGTAAATAGAGGCTAGGCATCATATAATCCCTGTGCATGTGCCGCTCTGCAGCACTAGCGAAGCGTTGCTAAGGACTGCGGATCCGAGCTGAGATCCTTCTTTTAATACTTTTTCCGTCGCTTTTGGGGCCGGGAGCCGGAGCTGGCGCTGTGTTTTTACCGTGCTGAACCCTATTTTTCTGTATTTCATAGTTTCCTCTCGCTGCCTTCTTTTTTTCGGGCGAGCGAGCTCTGCGTCCCTCGGATCCCGAAGGAACCTGAGGATGGCCTTTCTGCCCGTACCTTCGCTTATGCCCAGTGTTAATCCATTAGATTAACGATATTAAAAACCGGCCAAGCGCGCTATATGGAAGTGCTGCGCTTTTCAAAACATCCTTTATGCTGCTAATGGCTATTTATAATTATTACCTTCCATACAACGAATATTAGTTTATTATTCGGTGGGTTTATGCTCACTAAATTTAAGTATAACAAATAAAAATAGTCATAATGTTAAAACAGTTATGAAGGTATGAGTCGGTTTATGCTACTGGAATAAGAATAAGGAATAAGCGTAAGTTGGTTAACTTTTAACTTCTGCCTTATTTTTATTTTATTTCTCCTGAAATTATATCGATTTTTACGGGAAAACATAAATATCAATTATCAAAGTCGCTGTCAACATTAGAATAACATATTAATTTTATTCTTAATCTTATTTCTTGTAACTGGCAGCATAAACCTCTCTCGTTATGTTTATAATAATTATTAACACTACTCTTACATTTTCAAGCATAAACCCACCTATATAGCCGTAGCTTCATTGATCTTCTATCTGATAAAATCATTAACTGTAAGAATAACCTACAATTTTTAAAATTATAATATTTCGGCACGTAATAATACATTATTATCTAAATAGGCAACTAAATTATTTATAACTAGTAGTTTTTTCCATGTTCACGGTTTGGTTTAAAAGAAAATGGAAAAAGTTAGATATTTTTTGCGTGCATTCGTCAACATGTGGGCAATTACAGCGTTTGGGATCCGTGACGAAAATTCACAATTCCCTGGTGTATGATTAACCATCTTAATTAATATTAATGCGCGTTTTATTGTTGCACGCACGCCGTGTAACTTTATTCGAAACTGCAGGCCGTGACTGTGATTCCAGAGGAGATTGCGGCGCTTCGTGTTCCTTCTGTTGCATTCATCACAAATGTGAAAGAATCTCCTGCATTTGTCTAATTAGAACTGGTGTACGTACCATATGCCATTTTCTAACGGAGCGGATTTACGAAAAAATCAAACAAATCTCGGCTGAGCTTTTGAATTTAACGGTGAAAGAAGATTTGATCGCGCGGTTGTTTTTCTTCCCACGTGCGGTTGAAGAAAGAGACGCAGCAGCTGCCTTGGTCACATCAGAGCCTGCCGCTAGTCTTTGAACCAATGCCGCAATAAACACAATCACTCATGTAGCAATTTTTACCTATTTACCATTGTTTTTACCGTTTAACCTTCATATATTTTATTTTCCCGCCAAGTAATGTAGAATATGTCCGCTAGGTGTATTACCATGGTTACGAAACATATGAAGATCACTTGTCAAAACAAGATTGAGAAAAAGTTTGCACTTGCATGTGAAACTATTATAGGTGTGCTTATTATAAGTGCTAATTATTAGTATTGTGTGTTGTTTGTACATGTTAGTGTTATTAGAAGATTAAGTAAAGGTAACAAGCAAATGTTCATCAGTGATATTTCATCAATTTGTCCAATTTAGTTAGATTAGTATCTAACCTAATTTTTTAAAGGTAAAACAAGATATTTATCATGAACATTTATCATTGAATACATCCATACTTTATGTCTGTATACGACCTTCCTATACAGTAAAAAGTAGAATCAGCAAAAAGTATTGGAAGAATACATCATAGTTAACATCCGAGTAAACCAGTTAATGAATCGTCATTATTTTCAATTCATTCTGTACTTCTTATCAAGTTAAAAACATAATAGAAATATTTATGTACAAAAACAAGCCCTGCAATGACATCGACTTGCGTGGCTGCTATTACCCGCGCCTCTCTCCGCACAGCACCGCTAGTCTTGCAGTACTGGACTCGCGATCACGAACAAAACTTCCAAATTTGTTTTTCAAGGACGTTAAGGGTCACAGTCGCTAGTCGCATGTACTGTAAAGTGAAATTGTGCGTGACGAGCAGCGCACCCTTATCTCCTCCGTGCCATATGTGAATGTTGTGTAACGGGCTACAAATGTATGATTGCTGTCCGTGTAATGGGCGATCGATGAGCAATTATCCAACTTTAAAAGCTCTGAACTTATTTGGAGATATTTCTCTCTTGGCGGCCATGTTGGATAGACCCTCCCGGGTTATTTTTAATCTTCCGCAGCTCGGTCAAGCGTCCGCAAAAACACGCGGTGCCGAGTGCTGCGTCCGCCGTTGCCCGGCAACCGGTCCGGTTTTCAGAAGTTTGCCGAGCACACACACGCTGTGACCGCAGATACACTCGCTCGTTCTGCCCTGTAGCCTACAACCCACGACAACTTACATCGCACAAATACAATCAAGGGAAGATTCATCTAATTCATGATTTCTGATGTGGGGTTCAACTTCCAGTCAAATTGAATAATTATAACAAATATCTAAGAACTATGAATTCAGAGACTTTCTGGATGAACCTAACTATGAATGATTTTTGAAGTAGTATTTACTAAGTCATAAGTAAAGAGAGCAGATGCCAAGAAGCGGGTTGAAGTTCCAGTCCAACTGAATAATGATATAACACGCTGGCATATAAATATTCATCAGTTGACGTCGGTCTGGCCGCGAGGGTGGTTCCCCGCCCACTGACTCGCGAGACAGACACTTGCTTTTAAAACAAAATCAACACGTGGTTTTTAAACGAGCACAACGAGATCAACAGGTCCCCACTTACACAACTACATGCACGTATAGATTTCTCTTCTCCCGCAGTTCGCAGGAATTTACAGAATAGATAAATATATTCGCAGTGAAATAAGCATTTCAAAGTTTGGTCGAAGAAGACGCCACGCTGCGGCAAGAGGCGGAACTGGAGAACGCCACGCGCCATTTTGTGGCAGAAGCAGGAACTACAAGCTTTGAAAGCTCGCCGCTAGATGGGCGATGCGCTCTTGTCCAGACCTGTCCACGCAGCTGCCGCTAGAGGGCGCTAGTGTACCGGGAAAGGGAAGACGGCATTGATCGTTTTATTAGTTTCAAACAATTTCGCTTTCGATGACCTTAAAACAATGCAGTTTTAATCAACGTTCCAGACGCATTACTATTTCATAATGTGTAGTATCATTATCAATGTCAAGATCTAATAATTTTAATAGAAACAATAAAAAATCAAGCAAAACTTTTTAATTCCAATGAGAGTAACACATCCAAATGCTGTTTACTTATCAAATCCTCACGAAGCTGCGAAGTAAAATAAGAGCAATCGTAGTATAGAGAAACGGTACCGACCGAGTACACGTAACCTCGGGGGAACTAGAACATGCGAGCATCGCACACACGTAATGAACAAGCGAGAGGCGGCGAGGCAGACAGTTGAGGAGACCATGTGTGTGTGTGTGTGCTCGGCCGGAAAGAGAGGAGAGACAGAGAACGCTTGGCGTGGGCCGCGAACTGCGATTCTGTCGGTTTTAAACTGGCCTGGGACAGAGCACCTGTTGCATGTTTCGACATTACTTGTGACCGCGCTGCTGCTATAGAGGAATCAGAGTTGTGTGCTGTGTTTCCGCCTCACACACACACCCACACCCTCGCATACCTGACAACTGGACGTGACGATCGACGTTATAGACGATCCTACATGATTATCGATACATTCCTGCACTGTTACTTGGAATGGACTCTACTAATACATATTTATGTCCAACAAATATAAGAACATGTAAAAAAGATGATCGTTTGAGCGGATAGTTGGTTGGCAAGTTCCCATTAATCATTACTCAATTTATAAAAAGCTGGCTGACCCATATATGCATAATTCCAGTCGTGATATTTCGACATAAAGCATTGAGATTAAAATCAGTCAGATTTAGTAATGAAGTAATTAGACTATATCCCGTATACCTGCACATAAACTCGGTCCCTGCTCGGGCGCCATTTAGTGCAGACTTAACCGTAGCCGTTATCGTGCTCCGCGCGTCGAAAACGAAATCACGAAGCTGTTTTCCACTCGCCTGGAATTCAAGTTGGCGTTCTGCGGCACCGCTAGTAGTCCTGTCTCCCCTGATGTGTTATTTAGTTCTTGAGCGCCGGTAGTGCAACAAGACGAGGGTACAATGTCATTTGAATCATTGCCGAGAAAGAAGAGCATACACTGTCCAGGATGATATTGCAGAGCAGGTCGTTAGTTCGGCAGAGCAGTGTCTCGGGCCGCTCGTTTATCAATGCAACGTCGACAGAAGCGAGCGGAGCATGGACAAGGACAAATTGTGAGCTCACGGCGAGCCCAATCTACATGTAGGCTGTACAGTCCATACCACCATCCGACATAAATCAGATTACTCGCAATCCGCGCGATCTGATCTCCTGTACTATCGAAATGTATGCACAGCACAACCAACACCAGTAACGAGAAGTTATTATGACGAGGGGAGGATTCGTCACTATCAACAGTATGTAAATAAATTCTACTTGGTGGAAGTCTCAGTGACTTCCAGTATAGATCACAATGCATCTCACCGCAAACACTTGTACATTTCCCAGTCGTGTGGTAATCTCCTCGGCTGCTCTGCAACTACAACAACGATTCAATCGGAAATCGATATGGACATTTCGAAAAAACTGTGAAATCACTTCGGGAAGATATTTTATTCAACGGAAGCGAAGCTACGTTCTTGGCTGGAAAGTTTTTCTTCCGTAACTTCCGACGTTCATAATGTATTATTTTGATACCGGATGGATTAGCTATTTTTCCGCCCTTAGCGCAGCGATCTTTTTATTTGCATTCTAACAGCACTTGCTTCGTAAATCAATTTATTTTTATTTTGCTGGAAACCATTCAACAGGAATTATTCTAGTAGAATCCAACCACTTTGGTACAGAATCTTAATCGGCAACGGAAGGATTCTTAAGTTAAATGTAAAAAATGTAATGCAATGTAGCGAGCGCTTGATATCCTAAAAGATTCTTTCCTGAGCATCTATCGTGTTGAAAATATTCAGTCGCCTTCTTCAATCAGTTGTTGGTGTGTGTATGCGGCGTGTTGACGCACGTGTAGCGCTGTTCCCGGCGGAACGGCAACATGACGGATCCTGCCGACGCCGCCGCCACCGCCGCCGCGACGTCGCTTGTCGGCCGGGTGATGAACGTGCCGCGCGACGCCGTCGCCAGGGACGTACCCGGAACATTTCCACACACACTTCATCCGCAGGCAAAATTAAATCCCGAGCTTGACATGTGTAATTCGCGAGTTTAATCAACAAGGAACAGCACTTGCGAAATGTAATTTACTACTACGAAACAGTTTTTACATTTCCTAGCACGTGACAATGCATTAATGCATTCGAAATTAAAGAAATGTTTGCATAAATTAGATAATGCACCGGCCAGACGAAAAGAGAGGACATTACGCTAGTCATATATACGTGAAACAAAGAACTTGATTGATAAATCAACGTTATGCGACCCATTTGCAGCGTCCGCAGCAGAGTGTTACACAGACAGAAAGAACGCACGGTTCAATACACTCTGCTGCAAGGCTCTAGCTGATAACAGCACAGAACAGAACAACACTTTTTCTTTACATTGCACTCTGATACAATTAATGCTTCAACCGACTAATATGATTCCTTTCTCTATGAAGGAATGCCGGAAGAATTGAACATGTAGATATCAACATCAAAATAAGTATATTGAAATACACCAAAGGCATTCTTGTGAGTGGTGCTGACCCAGACACAAAGGCATATTTTCCAAAATGGAAAATAGTAATATAGCAGAGGGGACATGAACGGGCGAGGTATGTTAGCATGTACGGATGTAGGCGTTGTTAATATTTGGCGGCGGACAACGGTTGCTATTGTTTCTTGCGTGATTTAGGTTTATGAAAGGAAGGGTATCTGCAAAATCGAATCTTGTTTTGAAATTTATGCTAACAAAACCCTTCCCTATTATTTTGTAAAGTTGCTATTAGTTGCGCTTATTAATCACTGCTGCTGCTGTGGTATATTCGAGGAACGTTTCGAATGGTTTCGAGGAAAAGAAGTTGGAAAAGTTGTCGTGAACAATAAGTTCTGTTCGCGTTTCGCCTTTCGATCCCCATCCACGGTGAAAAGCTACGAGACTCTGATGCCATACAAACAAACATACACAACACGGACAGGGAACTCGGCAATGGCAACGGCAACGGCAGCGGGTCAAAAGCCAATATAATAAGACGATGCCGCCTGCCGTTACGCTACGCCGCGCTACGTTATGCTGCTACGCTATGCTGTCCGCCCGATGTTTGACTTCAGCACAGAGACGAACTCCAAGTAATTCTATTCGCTTTCAATATACACATTACACACTTTATAATGTCTTACGCTAGTCACTAGTCTATGATTTTTCTAAATAACTTCCAGCACATTTCGTGCTTTATTAAGTGAAATATTCCGTCCGCATGTAGCGTTAATTGCACGCAAGGGCTACCGAGGGCCGGAGCCGGAGCACGACGGGTGGTTTTGACGAACGCTGTAGGGAAAAACAAATGAGAGTGAACACGAGCACTGAGGCAAAGAGGCCGTGAGGGTTCCCATCTCGTGCACGCATCACATCGCAGTGTGCTTGGAAAAAAGACACGCCGTGCAGGGAACGTCGTCTGATAAAGCTCTGATACCACCTACACAGGTCCGGACTGGAATTCATAAGATGTAACCGGATACTATTTATGATTTTTGTAAATCGAATCGATGATGCTTCTTGGAAGGACGAGAAAATTACTGGATTTCAGTAAGTTTTCGGCTCTACATACAGAATGGACCGGCGTCATAAGTTATATACGTGTCTTTTTCAACTTGATTGCATACTTAGCATATATTAAACAATACTAAGCTGGGCAAGCTACATGGCAAAAGTAGCTTAGCTAAGATACTCGCTACTTAGAAAAAAGTATCTTAAGCAATTAAATAGATTAGCTACTTCAATAAATATATAGCTAAGCTACTAAGCTACAAGCTACTAAAGTAGCTTTTAAAGAATATCAAGCTACTTTTTATAGCTACTTTAATTTATTATTATTATGCAGTGTCAAAATTGAAATTTTATAAGTTCACGATATTGGAAAGCAATGTTGTACTTTAATATTTTTAAAGCATAAGAAAAATGTACAATCATAAACATTTATTATTTTTTATTCATATTTAAACAGATTATTGTTATTATAAAAAGATAAAGTTCACAATTTTTTTCCAAATCCGTCATTTAAAAAATGTTATATTTTACGTTTCGCTACATCTAAATATAGTACGAAATATAAGATTAAAATATGCAATTGGTTTACTTTACTTTACAGTTTAGTTACACCGATATCATATTTATCAGCCATTTAATAAGAATCGTATCGATTTTGGCTTAGTAATTTTCTTATCCGTATTTTGTTGTTGAACAAAGGCATTCCAAGCAACATCTTATAGAATACAGAATAAGTAACCGGTTACATCCATTGTAAACTCTGGCTGCGGTATATCTGTGCGGTTGCGGCGGATGTAGGAATATAAAACCCGATGTAAATACGGCACTGCGCGTAACACGGCCCGAACACGACGTCCGGCCACGGATGGATATCACATTATTAAGTGGATGGCGGCGGCGCGAACAGCAACGAGCCGAGCACACGAGGCATGGGCGCACGGAGCGTGATCACGCGCATGGAGCACGAGCGTGCGCGTGATCACGACACGACGCTCAGTGCCTCGAGAACCACGGCCGTCTCTATTTATCAGGAGCACCACTAGTTGTATGGGAAATTTGCAAAAAATGAAGTAGAAACCTGTTTTATATAGAATCATTAGACAATTTATAAAATAGTGTAATAACGTTTACAATATAATAATATCAATTACAACAATACTTTGAAGTCGATAATTGTAAATAATAATGTAATAAACGTTATATCAATTTTCTATTACACTTAATATTGTTTAAAATTTAATATAATTATTTATTTGTATGTTATGATGACATCAACTTACTTTCATTTTGGTTTAGTTGAATATTTTTATTTGTGTTTATGTCATCAAAAATAATATTACGATAATAGGAATAATAAGTTTTATGAATTTTTCTTACCTTAATTTTTAAATATTATTTACTGTATTGCTAAATTATATAGGTAAACAAGAGAAAGAGACAATCGACCGCTCAACCTAAACACGGCTACCGGCAACTCAAAAACAGTAGCAGTAGTCTTGCGCGCTTAGAACAATGGAGCGGGTACGCAATGAATTTTAGTTTCTAAGTTAAAGATCTCACGATGCATTTAAAATATCTTTATAATTCTTTTAACAGAATAAAATTTGAATCTTTATCAACATTTCGAACGCTTATACTATATCGATTTTAACAAATAAAAAAGTTAGCAGTATACTACTTTTTTACATTATTTATAAACATAGCATTTTTCAAATAATTGTTACAATTTTGGTATACACAATTACAAATTTATTTTTGATAAGAAAATTGTTATGAAAATAACTGGTAATAATTTCATTACGATATCTGCAGTAGTAGTAAAATAAATTTACGTTCGTTTTGTGAAAATCGGACCACTAGCGTTGTTGCGATGTAGTGCACACTCCGGCCTGATAAATAGAGACGGCCGTGTCCGAGCACTCGTCACTGACACACGGACCAATCAGGAGTACTCAAACCAAACACGACACTACAATACTTGCAGTTTAAATACGCTAGTCCTTTATATTATCAGTATATAAAGAACTAGCGTGTTCAAAGCTGTATATTATATTTAAAGAGGGCTGTATTATGAAAAAAGACTCGGTAAGTGAGAATAATCCCTCACAAGGTGACGATATATCGCGGAGTGGATGTAAGCAGCATAAAGAATAATATAAAATTACAGATAGCTGTATCTCTTCGTCGAGCAGTAAAAAACGAATTGCGAATGAAATAAAATACGCTGGCACCTCCGTAAAGCAAAACCAAAAAGTTGTTGAGTCTCTGGAGTAGGTCGGGGTGTGTGGGTACCGTGTAGCACGGTATAGCAGCCGAGCAGGCTGTACGTGACGCGGCTGTGAGATACAGAGCTTTCGCCGCGCCCGCAGGCGGCCCGTCCGCCCGTCGTGTCCGCATCACCGCAGAGCGGCAAAATACTACCGCCATCACAAAAAATACTCATTCTTCACCAGGATGCGCTTAATTACTAAGCAGCTTCCATATTCATTCACTCAAACTAAATTCTAAACTTTATTCCTATTTATATTCTATTCTAAAACGTGCTTATCCACAAGGCGGGAGGTAAAAATCTGATATGATCTGTCGCCATACTCTACTATTTTACTAATATAAGAAAGAGAATCCGGACATGGTTAGTTCATTTAGAACTTTTTAGTTATTCTAAATCCAGTCTAAGCGAATGACAAATAAGTGAACAAGCTCAGTATGAGTATAAGTTACGTATACGTGGCTCAAGTGGCAAATATAATATGCCGTGCCTATACGGATTCCTTCAACGACACTTGGCCAGCGTGGTCAGCAGATGGTCTTAACTCTTAAAATTCCTTGCCATAAAGTACCGCAAACACTCTCCAATAATACAATTTCCAAATTGTAATTCTCGTCTCTTTCAGCCTTGTTTGGTACAAATTAATTGCGTGCAAATAGTATTAGCCACAGCATCGATTTGGAATTTATTCGGAAGCCCTGACCCAGGCAAAGAGGTGAATAATGAACCGAGCTAAGGATATTAATTTTAAAATGTATAATTCCGATCAGAGAGATTCAAATCATGGGTCGGGTTTGCGGCGGGCTGGCGAGCGCTCGTGCGAACAATCGACGCGGCTACGCGAACAGAAAGAAAAGAGAACCACGGTAACTCTGGATTATCATTGTGTACTCACTCATTCTCGCTTGATTCTTATTGATAAGTTGAGTTGGTTGGTACATACCTGGAACAAAGAAAAAACTATTAATATCTTGATTAAAACCAGAGCTTTTATAGTTAAGGTGCAGAGCTGGCCATTAATTAAGTAACAATTTTTAATAACTACTAGTACTTAATACTTATATTTTTCTGATACTATTACTAGTACAAAAATTGTACTTAAGACTTATTTTCATTTCATAATCGTAAAGAATACTGAAGTACTTTTTAAATACTTAAGTTTTTCAATAATACTGAAATAATGTAAAAGTACTTAAGTTTTTTCAATAGTTTAAATAATTATTATAACCACAGTGACAGAATACGATATTTTTACTGAGAATTAATCTTCCTCGATAAAAAAGGTAATAATCGATATGGTTATATGCTTACAAATCAATTATTATTAAATTATATTAATTTTAATAGTACTGGTACTTGAAAAATACTTATTTTTAGGTACTTTTGACAAGAAAAACTAATACTTTACTTAAGTACTGTGAAGTTTTACTTGAAAATATACTTGGTAACAAGTACTGACCATAGGTAAGGTAGTACTAATACTAATACTTAAGTATTTTGATTTCAATACGTGCTCAGCTCTTTTAAGAAGCATTTTTAAATCCATATTATTATTATATTATTACAAATTTTACATGATGAATCATAAAACTATAGTGAATATAAAAATGCAAGTTATAAATTACTGTAACATCAAATAGCAAAACTTGATGCTAATTTTTATCATTTAATAATCCAAATTATACGTTTATTAATACATATAATTTTTTTTTGAATCGATAATGTACATTAACTACTTCACAAAATTCCACATGGTATTTTGTAAACAACCTTTCAGTATAATAAAATATAAGACCATAGATTTCATAAGCAAAGTCACGAAATGATTTTGATTTTTTGAAAGAGTTGCGCCTGAATCACGGGCAGCGCTGTGCGTCCGGCATAAATATTACATGCGTGTTACTGCGTGTAGGGTACTATACGGTACGCTATCTAGAGAACAAACACCAAACACAGCGTGTAGCGTACGAAGGGAACTCAAACTGAATTATCGGGTGCCTCACGCTAGCGTACTTAGAGCCATGGGCCTGGGACGGGGACACATCGATCTCCGGCATATGTGTATGTGAAGCCAGAAACGCTGCACAATTTGAATTTATATAGGCGTAACGTGCTTAGCTATGTATACACGACGCTATGTTTACCAACGAAGCGAGCAACAAAAATACCATCTGATTCTCTGACTTTTCCAATGACGAGTGAATATTTGGTGAAAGTGCATCTGACGCTAGTCTTTATATTTGAACAGTAGTTTAGTCTATTATTACTTATTTTACAATGTTACATTGTTTATCAAATTTGATTTTAACAACTTTCTCAAAAATTTTAGCGAACGTAAGTAGGTACCTATAATCGAGATAGGATTTGTCTCCTTTCTTATATAATATAGTATATTTTAATTCATCAGGGTACACTCCTGCTAAAGATTTATTAATACGAGTGAATAAATGTTTATGGCCAGACAATTTCATGAATATATTCTTTAATAATTTTAATGTCTATGTCAAATATCATGACACTTAGAATTATTTAAAGACATTGTGGCCTCAAGTACTTCTTGTTCAGTAACTTCTGCTAGTACGAAATCAATATTACTATTCTGGGTAGTAGTTAAGAAATCCGTCCCATCATGATTAATATTAGCCAATTTCTTTATAATAAGGTCAGAAATGGAGGTGAAATACGTGTTAAAGTCATCGCATGAGATATTTGCTCTGGGTGTTTATTTCTCTCATTATTGATTATCTCCAACAATCTTTCATTTTGTTTTCAGAATTAGATAAAAAATGACTATAGGAAGATTTCTTACAGTTAGTTAAGTATTTCTTTTTTATAAATTTTTCTATGTGTCTTTCATGTTTGATAAAGTTTCTTGTTTCTGAATACCAATTTGTAACATAACTTTTTGTTTTATCTGAAACTTTAACTAATTTAAAATCTTGCTGAATTAGACTGACAAAAAATATCTGAATAAACTCATGCATCAGAATAGGAGTAGCGTACGGAGGTCGAGTGCGATCAATCTCCGCGATATTATCAACATGTGATACGGTTTGGTGGCGACATTCGTCTGTAAATCCTCTCATTCATCGCGGGTTCATAAGCCTCGGACCTCTGAACGACAGCCGCTTGGCGCTGCCTCGCTTGTTGATGTTATCGCCCGAGGGATTACGTCGTGATAATTGTCAGCTCCTGCAATTAGCCGTCCATACGACCCTGATAATCTACTGTCTGAATTTTTCATGAGGAAATTACAAATAATTTAAATGGCTACACAGCCAGTAAATAAATCTATCTGCGATATGCATTATTTAGAACCGAACACGAGCGATTTCAATTTCAAGTCATTATGTATACTTAATTATTAATGCTTGTCCGTCTTTATAAATTTAATTAGTTCATGCTTTCTGTGTTGGCAAAAAACAAAGGGTGAAATTAAAAATGAAAGTAACCCAAAAAGTAGAAAAGTCGAGCTCGAATGGTGGCGAGAAGCTAAGAATGAGAACGACATGACAAGGGAAAGAGAAGCAGTAGCAGTAGCGACTAGCGTAAGGAAAACTCTCCGACCACTTAATTCAACGTGGGGAGTTACGGAGCTACGCTGCTGCGTGCCACAGCGCAGATCGCAGCGCTTAGCGCGGCCCTAACAAGAACTATATCTCTCCGGATCTGCTGCCGGCGCCGCCCGCATTATAATAAATAAATTCCATTTCGGCGGCGCGTTTTTGCATTTCCCATTTACCGGTACGCATCTGCGTTCGACGGATTTTGCCAGCAGCACTGTACGTACTACATCCTTCCCTAACTGTTAGTGTGTGCTAAGACAGCACTAGTCCTTTGAAACTCATAATTGGAACACATGGATTTCATCCCGCCAGACCTTCCGCAAGGTACTAAATCCAAACCAAAATATCACTCAAATTCATATTCCGCATTCATTACAACCCCTAGAATTTGGATAAAAATTAAGTCAATAATAAACTCGCAGTATTTTTAAACTTCAAAATGACATTGCAGAGCTAGGGTGCGACAAAGTACGAGTTTCGGGCTGAAGCAGCTGAAGTAGTGGGGATGGAATTGGAATAGAAGAAAATCTGATGTGGCCAACACATGACCTCTCGCCATACTCTACTATTTTACTAATAATAACCCATACAACACATTGATCGTATTAACGTCTGTAAGACGTACATCTTGCAACTGTCGTCTGGACGTCATAAGGAGACTAGTATTGGTCGAATTTTAGACGTCTTATGCGGTAGTCTTTAAGTCGTCATTATGTTGTCCCGCTTACAATATAATTATAGAAGTCCTATATTTGTCTCAAAATTCATCTTGGTTAAGACATACAAGAAACCTACTCGTATATTAATCAAAATTAAGTCGTATATTGGTCATAATTTGACTGTCGAAAAAATATTAAATTAAATAGACGTCATTTGCATGGAAAAAATAACATCTTTTAAACATCCAGAATGGAGGACATAAGACACGTATGTGACGTCTTTGTGACTACATTTGGATCAGACGTTTTAGAGACATGAACATTATAAAGACGTCTTAACGACGTATTTGTGTTGTATGGGAAGTGTGTATGAAGGTGCTTACTCACAAATATACCATTGTAGAAGGGAAATCGGGAATTGTAGTTTTTATAAATAATATTCATCGCGAAACTATCAAAATCGTGTTCTAGGGACCTCAAAACTATCGAAAGTTTAGAATGATTACAATACCTCTCTTACAGGATTGAGTAAAAAAGTAAAATCGAGAGTTTTGTAGGAGTTCGGTCCGCTGAAACGGATGCCAGGTTAACTTGTACCTGTGTTCACCTCGGAAGTGAAATAATGAACGTATGATATGAAGTGACATGGTATGGTGAATCGAGAGAATGACTTGCAACAAACACATTGTTTGAGGTGGGTGGCGGGTGGCAGGCTTTGGTCCCTGCGGAATGTAATCGCACTGCCTGACCCACATACAACCCTCGCAAGCGATCATGTTATACGACCGGCCGCGCAGTTTTCAATTCCTCGAGCCATATCCGCAAATTCATCGCCCGAGCAACGAAACCCGATGAATATGCACGATCCGTGTACTGCGGCTGCGGTACCGTGCTTTTCAATATTTTAATTCGTTCCATTTGCGGAGCAAGCCCGATACTTTTCAATGAACACGCCGATTTTTCACGTGCTAATGACTTTTACTCTTTGTTACGAGAATATGAATTTCAAATGGGGGTATCTTTGCGTGCGCCTGGTACATACAAGCAATGATGACCTCCCGTAACACCCAACTCTTTTTACTACTAAACAAATATATATAGGTACTATTTTAGTCATTTAGTCAACTGTAGAACTGTAGAAGAAGATATAAATGATGTGTCACTATTGGCACTGTCATAATCAATTAAACTTTTCGTAGTAACAATTGTTAAACAATCATGGTTCATGGACAACAAGATACTGAAGTGTCATACTCTACTACTACTATGACAGAACAATTTATAAAATGCTAAAAATTAGATAATAATACATAATATTTCATTTTAAATAAGAAATATTGCGATAAATTAATTATTTATCAAAATAACTAAGAAAAGTATTAGTTCCGGTTTGCGAATTGCTTCCAAAAAACTGGGTTCTTAAGATTTGTATTAAAACTTTATATATATAAAATTTGGTTGTTAAATGTTTGTCACGCCGTGACCCATGTCCACCTCAAGTAAATAACCAATTTCCGCCATATTTACTTCTTTATCAAAGTAGTTTTTCTTGAGTAAAGCGGTGAGCCCGCATGCTAACCGCCATGTTCTTGGAATTATCAAATGAATTAATTATTGTTATTAAGTCTCGTCGGCCCTATTGGCTTCTAAAGATTTGTTTTTATAGTTTGTAATAAAACCAAGTGAGTTATTCCAACATTTATATGGCGTTGCATCGTTGCAGGGATAGAGCTGGAAATGGCGTATGATTTAATCAAATGTTTCAAACTTGCAGTACAGTTAGTAATTTCATTTTTTCCTATATTCGGTTCATGATAGTGGGAAACTAAAATTAATTATTGCTGTAGTGCTGTGGGTAGTAAATGAAGGTTATTTAAATTTTTGGTTGGTGTTTCCACATCGTGTACGAATGAAAATGCAATATTGATAATGTATGGTTTTATATCTACATTGCACAAATTTAAAATTAATTGAACAATATTGAATCAGTACCTGTCGATATCGATTCTATACAAATAAAATACATCAACAAGTATTATTTTCCACTTTGCAATATGCGAAAGCTAATAAATTAAAGGTAATATTTTTAAATAAACTTTTTATAAATTATTGTTCCCACATAATAATTAAATGATCACTGGATTTCAAACAAAACAAAATTAATTGTAAAAATTGGCAATTTGTATAAATGTATCAGTTTTTATTCTCTTTTATTGGGTGACAACATAATATATTTTATAATGTCAATGTATTGTTATTAAAGCGAAAGATAAAATAACAAAATTAATTAAAAATGAAGTCCATTACAGCCGCATTATAATCCGATGTAAATGCCGACCCAAATCATGTATTTGTTCCATTGTAACGCGGTAGAGCATATTGTATACATCGCGGCTTGCCATGCATCCATTTTGTTATTGGAACACTTTTTTTCTCGTGGCGTACGGTTTTTTGATACGTTTTTTTAATTCGCGGACAATTAAAAATCAATTGGTTCGATTCGTACGTATACGTCACGGTCGGTGTTGAAATTAATGAGCCAAAGTGAAACAACTTTTATGGAAAAAAAACCAATAATTTAAAACTGGTTAGCGCGGTAGATTTACCCTTGCTATTACAACTTGTATATAAATAATTCGCTCAAATTGAACGTTTCATTACTGTATCCCTTTTAACCAAACTTTTCACATACTTCTTCACAAACACTTCAAATAATTTAATCCTTATCCGGGCAAGATATTTTACTAACTCAGACGTACTGGAGAATCCTACTTATTTATTTATTTTTATTTATTTAAAAAATTTCAAAGTGCATTTAAAATTGCCCTCGACATATTTTTTAAAAGAAAATATGTATTTATATGTAGTTTGATACGAGGAATCCAGTGGTGTACTTAAAAAATACACAAAAATATTTGTATCCTGATTTGTATAGTGCCTAGAAATAACAGTAGAGTATGGCGGGAGGTCTTGTACTGACCACATCAGATTTTTTTTATAAAAACTAGACAAGTATACAGACGATAAAATTTACGTCAGTTAAGTACACGTCTGTAGGCCTTAAACACAATATGAGTCCGATAGACTCACTGGTCCGTCTGCGTTACAAGTTTTGAAATTGTTTATTTATAAAACACGAAATAAAAATGTTTAATTATCATCAAATACAACATAACACATAAATAAGAGAATTCTAAAAGCGGCATAAAATATATATTACCGGATTATGAGTATAATAGCTAACTATGTTAAAATGAGTCCGTTGAACTCACCTTGCCCGGATAAGGGTTAAATAGAAGAAGGCAAATACTTTAAGGATGTCCTTTCAATATTAGTATTAGTTTAACCGCCGCCTTGATCTTTCCTGCCATCTCCGAAATCCTAACAAAAAGAAACAAGTTTCCAAAAATCCTCGGTTAGCCCTCGCCGTATAACGTGTTGAAAATCGCGGTGTTCCCGAGGGAGCAACACGGCGTGCCCGTCGGGATATCGAGCGCTCCGGGAACGGGAACTTGAGATTTGGGATACAGATTCGCACCCTTTCTAATTACACCAGAAAACGACTGTACTATACTTTGCTACCGCTACCACAATATCTGTCGCTTGGAAAGAAGCTCCATATCATAACATGCTTACGTTTTCAAGAAACATAGAAATAGTATAGTGGACATAGTTGGTCTTAATACAATTATCTGATGTGACTAGCGCATAACCTCTCGCCTAATTCTACTCGCCCTCTAATAAATATAATATTTGCATAATTTTTCTAGTTTCATATAAATCAAAATGAAAAATATGTTATAGTAGAGGCACTGAATCGGACGAGGTGGGGATTCAAAAGAAATGACCTATAAATGGCTATGATTATGATGGTAATCAAAAAATTGGAAAAACTACAAAGGTGGAATAGATGAATAGTTTGGCATTTAGCACTTTATTGTATACATTTTCTATCTTTCTCATTTGTACTGCTTGACAATGAACGCATGTTATTATATAGAGTTCCTTTCATCTAGTACGTAGGCTACATGATTAAGGTCTGCGCTGCTGAAAAAATGCGAACATGTTGATGTCCCCCGCTATCGCATTACGGTCGGGTAGAGCATCAGAGTCAACGGTGTGTGCGAAATCCGTGTTTCGGTTCCTCGCTATGACAACCGCTGCCGCTAGTCGGATCAGACGGTTTTAAAATGCGCCGAGTTGACTCGGGAGAAGCGAACGAGGCGCCCGAAGAGCAGGTGGAATACGCTTAATTCATAATTGGACCGGTTTTTTCATTCCTTTTATGCTGCCCGTGTTTTATTTTATTTTGCATGCTATAATCCACGCGAAAGAATTTGTTGAGTACTCCTGCCGGCATCGACCGGCAGGGAACAGTTAAGCGGTTTAATTTTTATCAATACCGGCATATCATATTGTTACTTATTCCAATAGAACAATTAATACTATATTATGTTGCTCATTTGTGAAAAGATTATAAATGTACAGAAAGAAAATTGTTGATGATAAATATTATAATTACATTTGTAGATTTTTGCAATAATCTCAAAAATGAGTTATGTCAGTGTTCTTGCAAATGAGCGAATGTTTCCTGTGAACACTTGAGTCCGTTAAAGTCCTCTTTATCTGCGAAATATACGTGGTATGATAGTAAAAAGCGGTCTTCTTTCAACGTTCATGAGCTTGGAAGCAATCCAAACGCGTTAAGCTAAAATACGCGACAGTTTGCAACAACGGCACCGGCAGCGGTCAACGATCAAAGTGGGACTAGCGTCACACACACTAACGCTAGTCCTTACCACCATCTATATCTTCATTGATAGGAGATGTGACATAGATATGAAGTTAGTATTTCACTTGTAAATGCACAGGGATGACGCACTACACACTCAACCAAGCGCATGGCGCCTTTGTTCGTACGTGACGTCATTGCTCATCATTAATCTCGCCGCATTGTCACGCCGATACGTACTGACCGAGGATTATACACTACACCACTGTTCATTCTTAAGAGCAAATTTATGCCGATGTTACTTGAACTGATGAAAGCCTGGTTTATGATGGATGTCACTGGTTACTTATTCTGTATTCTGTAAAGTTATGAACCGTAACAAAGAAACGCCTATAGTTCAACTTTACAGAATACATAATATCATTTATTATGTCACTATCAAGCTACAAAGTATAATAGATTATAGTTATAAGCACAATCTTTAATATAAAACAGATTGTCGAAACGTCGTTGTAACAATTTTTGTATTTTATCATTATTATAGTCATTCATCAATAATAAATTCTTTAAATCAACTTTTGGCTTACTTCAAACATGATTTGAAGAATACAGAATAAGTAACATCCATTATAAACCAAGCTGAAGTCTTGTTCAGGAACGACAGCCAAGGAGCAGGGAGTTGTATGTAGATGGGATATAAATAACATTTGCTCTGGGCGCTAGGGAAGAACAAATAAAAGATTTGGGCTACGAAGTCCTTTGAGCGCTCGAGAGGCGGACAAGGCGATATGCTGAAACGAAACGGAACCTCGGAACGATTTGACGTCCGTGCCAGCGTCGCCTATTGTTTTGCACTCTTTTGTTTTTGATTGCCGAACTTAAAGCTTCGTGATCGGCGTTGACAATTTTATCTTTAAACTTTAGTAATTGCAAAGCAGGACTCGGTCGGACAGTGTACAGCTGTAGGCATACACGGCATGGTCGAGTGCGGCCGGCGGGTACACTGGACAATCCGCTACGTTGTTTACCCACAACATAGTTGGGATTGCGTTTGACATCATACTCGAAAATATCTTGGCTTGGCTGGGGATTGCGTCAGTGGCGGCAGACAATTGAAAAGTGCGTGTGCGGTTTCACAAAGCGCCCCTCCGCGTTCAATTGTTGTGATGTTCCCTTTGTGCCGTTCTTATCAACATGCGACCGAGTTGGGGTTTTTCTTGTTAGATGCGCTGGAACGGTTTTAATCAAACAATATATCGGAGGTTTATGTTGCGCTAGTCTTTTTAAGTATTTGAAGAAGCAGGTAATAATTAAAACATAATTACTCGGTTTTGGTGCGTATGCCGGTAGCGGTAGCGCGCTGGCGTGATGACTGATTGATACGGCTTGCAGCGCTGCCACTAATGGTCTCGCGTCCCTGTCCCCGTGTTCCACGAGTCGAGCGAGCGAGCGAACGACGAGCGAGGAATTCATTAGCTTCCCGCTGCCGCTTTGCGACCAGTTTTTACTCTGCGTCGCTACGCGCAAATCTTCGACCGTCGGCTAACGAGGCGACAAAATTAATCTTTGGTATTCAGCCGTCGATGTTCGCAGGGTGCAATACACTACACATTGATAGTTGGGGTGTAATTCTGCCTGAGTGTGGCCCTGCGCAGGATCATTTGAGTGTGGCGTCGGGCGTGGTAGTGCTGCTACTGGTGCTCGCTCCACTCTACATTACATATCAGAATTAATTATCGTCGCCTGGCGCGCTTGCCGGCGCTGTGGGGTGAGCACCGAGCTCGAGCTCGAGGTCTCGGTTCCAGCAGAGGTAATTAGTCAGCCACGCATATTTTCGAGGAACGAATCTTTTGTCTTTTTCCGCCTGCCATTGGGACCGTGTTGTTATTAATTTTCCTGCTGTGCGCTAGTCCATATGTACGCCGCTTGTTTTGTTACGAATTACATATAAAGATGTAGGTGGCTAGTTAGGGTTGATCGAACAGAACAAGTGAGCGTGAGGGCGCAATTATCTTAATAGGGTATGGATATCCTGCACTTCACCTGCAGCGAGATGCGAGATGTGCGGGAAATGAGATCGCACTAATGCGATTAGTCTCCGGCTCTCGGGCACGTTCGCCGGAGCTCGTTGGTTCCCCAGCCCGCTAGATACGATCAGGCAACACCTGCGGCCCGCCATCACCTTATCTGCATAGCGAACATCACGCAGCCTCCCCGAGACAAATGCTTATTATGTTTGCTGCATCACCCACCATTGTTATCTAATGCACATATTCACTTGACAATTTGTTTTCCTGAGAAGTGTTTATTAACTTCGATAACGATGTATCATAAATCATTTCATCAAACAGAATAGGCCTTTCTAATTTACATGTCCACATCATATATTACTTGCTTGTTGTAATAAATGAGGCTGGTCTGGACGTCTTTTGTAATACGAACATTTCAACGAGATGAAAGAACATTGTTGTTGCGGATAGAGAAATGGCTCGTTGACATTTATTTATACCGATACAAAGTTTGCGACGTCTTGTGCGTTTTGCGCTGGTTGCGTGCGGTTGTGTCTCCGATAAATAATTGAAACTACATGTCGGTTTGGTCGGAAGATCGATACGCTAGCTTACTGTAACCATTCACGTTCCGATACTTTCAACTATCATAAATACGTTAAGTATTTCTCTTTAGTCTTTACCAATAACTAAATCAATCGGGTTCGCACTTGGATTTTTTCTTCCATAAACTTGAGAAGTTATAGTGGGTCGTTAACTTTAATGCATCTTTCCGCTCGGTTGGCATTAGCTAGTTAAATTATTGCAGCAAAATATTCCCCTACAACCTACCCGAGGAACATGACAATGCAAATTCGAACTAAGCAGGGTGATCGCGAATAATAAGTGGGTGCTTAGCAAAAAGACTTTACAAATCGATACGTCAAAAACACTTAACACAACTAGAATAGGGAATTAGATTTTTTATTGTGAATTTGCCTGTTTTATGGTGTCTTCCCTGCGGCTGCAGCTTCTTAACCGCCAGCAATGAACTGTGGCGAAATAATTAAGTTTAGGATTGTTCAGTCTGTTGCTCGGTTGAGTTATACCTTGCCAACAGAGCCCGCGCGTCGGTTTTCGGGTTTTTTACATTGCTCGGAAACGGAAAAGCTCTTGGATGAATGGTTTGGTTTTTAGTCCTTGGCGGTTAATGCGGACGTACCAGCGGTCAAAGAACGAGCTGCAGGATTAGCGTTTTAATCTGTTCATTAGCGCGACATTCTCCAGCATATAATGATGCATTGGTTAAGTATCGGTGATGATGCGGTTGATGATTGTCATGATTACATTTGTTGAACATGGAGGCGTTCGAATGCAACATGTCGAGTGTACTCTGCTTTCTGCATGTTGCATATTCACCGGTCTTTTATTTTTAATCGTGTTTTATTTTTCACATCCGTGTAGCGCATCACATTCCAGTTTCACGTTGTCCACTGCATTCCTGATGTTCGCGCCGCGCTGAAAAATATAAATAATGGGTCGCCTGTTAACCCGCCAGCCGCTCGGCCCGTTCCCACTGCCGCTAGTCACCGCTGCCGCCCGTCACTGTACGTGTTGGTAGATGTATGTGTGCACCATCGCACAGATGCGGATTCAATCAGAAAGGCCCTAGGTATGTTGCTTTGGCGAAATTCTCCAAAAACAAGCAAAATAGGTTTAGAGAACACTGCAAATCGTATTTTATGGAAACAAGGTGCGCTGACAAGGACCAAATACGATACGTAGGTTGTACCTTATTTCGACAAAAAAACGAACTTACACGAACAAATCTACTCACGCTTTGGTCTCAGTGCCGTTTGCGTCACACATATTAATGCACGTTTTAAAAGTTACATTTTCATTTCGATAAAAAGGTAATAAATCAATCAAAGTTAACAATTATTATCAGTTTCCTATAACTTTTATGCTTTTTATTGGATACATGACTTCTATGTGAGTTGAAACTTCGATAGCTATTTTTTTAACTAGCTAAGTAACAAATTGTGTTAAATATGAATTATCGCATTTTTTATATGATTTGCTGTAAACATTTTAGTCTTTTAACAGCCAAATATTAATTAATAAATAAAATATCATTCTTCTAACCGGTTACGATTAATTATACTGTATTGTGAACAAACGCATTTCAAGATTACATGAAGCGCGTATAGTTCAACTTATAGAATACCGAATATGTAACCGGTTACATCCAAACAAGAAATAGAGACAATTACATGTTACTGCACACCAATAAATCTATATTTAACAGAGAGTTATCTGAATACAATGAGTTGCCTGAAAGTATCAAAGTTACAACTAGGAATAAGTACATTTAGAAGTAAAATTATAAAGTTATTTAAGCAAGACCACGAATAAAACTGGTATTATAATATGTATTGTGTTAATGAATAGCTGTATTTTGTTCTGGCTAAATACACGTAGGTATTATTATTATTATAAACCAAACCTTAGAGTAAATTTGTGTACGCCTCTAATTAGATTGGGTGGAAATACGCTGAATCCAAGTCTGTGGTGTGGAAAAGAGATGATCGTGCGCGAGCGAAACAGAGGTATAAAAATGTGAAGTAAATGCGAGCGTGAACGTGGGGCGACCCACGCAAACACTCGTGCACATTTCGCGTATCGCCGCTTTTACGAGTAGCTGTAGCTGTAGCGAGGCAAGTTCCGGCCGCCCGCACGCACCCTCAATTAGGGCTTCCATCTCGTTAGAATACATGTGAGTAATCTCATCATTCTACAGAGCGAGAATTGAAAAATTCAGAACTCGATCGTTTAGACGTTCATCGACCGCTGCCGCTGCCGCTGCGATGAAACTTCAACAACCGATAGGTGCTCAAACTTCATGTATATGGTAACCGAACACTTTCAGGACTAGCGTCAGGGCTATTCCACGGAATAACCAAACGGAAGAAGCGTTATGGTTCTCTTAAAGAGAAACATAAAAACGTCCTTTTTCAAATATAACAATATTATATTATTTCACTAATATAAAGTAAGTGAATAGTTATTTACATTATAAGTGCAGTAGGGTTAATTTTACCCGTGCTCTTCTAATGCCATTTTTTTAATTTGTGGTAAAAAATTACAAGAATAGGTCATGTTTATCCAGGCATATGAAAAATAGAGATTAAAAAAAAGAGATTAGAGAAGCAAAGGAGCGTTCTTAAGCTTCTTAAAAATGTATTATTTGTTATCAAAATTTGCAGTTCAGTTTTAAGGTACTATGGAGCAATATTTTCGCTAATTTACGGCTAGGAGTGGCCCACCTTAGGTGAGATGCATTTGATATTTGCACTAAATTTCCTTTTGTCAAGTAGCCTGAGTTGTCACCAGTAAATGAGACATTTAAAATTAATGTTTTATTGGTTTCAGACTCTTTACGTTACCAATTGATTTAATGGCATATTAACGAAATAAAATTAGGTGCGTATTAACGAACCAAATGCGGACACAGTTATGACATGTGTAAAATGGTACCATAGACGACTAAGATGTGATTGTTGAAGTCCAAAAAGAATCTTCCCCCTATTGTGGTGTTCAACTGTAGCTCCTAAGTGCATATCGTTCCCGGTAATTGAACAGTGCTAGAGAAGTACGTTGGCGGGTTCCAATTACAATGATTTTTTCCTGGTGGCAATTTGCTCTGCCACCAACACCGGTGCCGGCGCTAATTCACGTTAAATGTGGCCCCTTCTGTATTGATTTTCCTTTTTTATTATAGATAGAACCATAATAACCTACGACTAGCCCTTGTTGTGTATCTGCAGAGAAAATGTAGTGCCGGTAGCGGAGTGTGAATTCAAAATTATCACGCGCCGCATATTTCTGCGAATGCAAAATTCATGAGTGAGGCAAGGAAAACTTGCTAATAGCTTAAGAGCTAAAAAGAGATAAAAGGTGGTACGTGGCGACCGCACAACACAAGACTACAAGCATTAAAGTGGGGCAAGCAAGCAACGGCCCGCCGAGGCGCAAATTACAATTCGCCTTTGATAAGAAACAACCGGATATCTTAATATTAATAGCCAAGAAGAATTAGGATCGGACTCATTACTAGTAAGGGACAATATTACCTACGATCCAGGTTCGGTGCACGCAGGATGGTTACCAAATATTAAAAATACGCATCTCCACCATAATCGATTATATCCATAAAGGATTATTAACGATAAAACATAAATTACATATCCAGTTATGGCTGATACTGGAGGAAAAAGTTTTTAAATAAATTCATTAAAAAAATTATTTAAAAAAATAAATATCTCGCTTAATAAGCTGAATTTTTACATCGCGTTTTCACTAATCGTCTTAGTTTCTTATGTAGTTTTGTAAAACAAATGCAGTGGAGGAACCTGTTAAATTTAATAATTTATCAATTTATTTATAAAACAACTGAACCAAATAGACAACCCAATATGAAATCCCATATACTACTTTGTTTTGATACCAACTTTGATTAAATTAATGACCTGAACTTAATAAAGAACCTAAAATGGAAAAATATTCTATGATCAAACAAAATATTTACGAAGAGTAAAGTGAAAACTACAATTTTTCTTAAAATTCGATAGATTTGTTTAAAATGTTAAATTATCGCTTAAAACCAGTTCGGCTCCGGTTATGGATTCAACCAATTTCTAGTTCAGGTTTCGGACAGGTTCACAAAAAAGCTACCCACGGTTCGTCCCGATTTTCGATCCTGCTCCGGTTCAGGAGTATCTAATATGAAAAAATGTTTGATACTTGTGTGTGTTGGTTTGAGGCAGAGAACAAATGTGAGTGTTTGGGATCTGGCATTGTAGTAACTCGGACGCAGAGCAGAGAAAGAGACGCAGTACGGTCACGAACAACGGCACATGCAATATCCACGTCCACATGGACGACGCGACCCGATTCACGAGCACCGCGCCGAGCGATTCCAAGCCGCAGTATAAACCCGTCGAGCGTAGACAATGGGATGTGGAGGGAGCGTTCGAGCGCTCTCGCAGCTCGCTATCTCTTTCCGCTCAAGCTCAGCCGTTCTACCGCTCGAGTCGGACGGAACTCATCAGACGCCCGATAAGAGCAAGCACCAGACAAGGTTATATATACTTTATACCAGTCACCACTATTCCTTTCTGCTCTGCCGCTACTCTTTCATATTTTAGTGGCACACGTTTGTCACTGTAATTATTCAACATGATTCTCTGTTTCGACGTGATTCCACAACGTTATGCTTTACTACGTACCTGGAAGGGACGCGCGCGGCAAGTTGCCTCACTGATGCTGTTTTGTAATGCAATACTAATACTGCATGGCATATCGGTGGATAGCTGGATCAGGGTATCCGTAACGTAATGAATCCAATACAAAAAATGACAAAGATTAAACATTAAAATATTATAACGATAATATAGTATGACATAATTTGAATTTAATAAAAATTAATTAAGAAACAAATTTCCGTAATATACTATCATACAAAAACTGTATGTTACGCTAGTGTACCAGTTACGAAAATAGTGATAATTATATAATGAAGTAATTTTTTGCGCCAAATATGAAAGTGTGCTCTCATCACAATGGAAGTTAAAAGTAAAGTTTCGTGGTGGAGTAAAAGGCAAGAGATTGCGCCGGCGACTCCACCAAAAGTGCAGGAGTATTAGTAACTCAGCAGCCACCAACAACTGCTAATGAGTAAACTAAATTATCAGACAGAACTTGCAACTTCCACGCTGTCTGACTAGCGCACAGGCACAACTTCACTGCACTCCCCTGCAGTACCTGTAGTTGTTCTTTAATATTGCGCGTTGGTAATGAAATAAACAAAGATACGGAGATCGGCAAAAGTCGTGCAGAGATTAAAGAGAATATGGAAAACAAGGCAGAAGGAAAGAGAGAAGGAGTCGGTGATTAACATCTTGGCAACAAGTTGTTAATAAATCAGGGGAGAATTTCATCAGGACGACCCTCACGCGTCCCAGTCGCCAAGTTTCGGTGATAAGATGAAAGTGCCCTCAATAATTCAGCGGACATCATGCACGATGCAGTACTTTATGCAATTACAGTACATGCTCTTAGGCAGAGCAGCGCGTTATTGTGAAGAAGTGAATAGGAAAAAGGCGCGCGTCGAGTGACATGAAGCAATCGGACGAAGGAACGACAAGTTCGCTTGTCTCTTGTACGCCCTGCGCCAGTCCCGTGCTCTCTTTTTATTTGACGTGGAGGTAATGTAATAATAAAAGTCTTCGTGCCGTCGGGAGCCAAGGAGCGCAGGCAGGAGCGACGACTCGCTGCGCTTAATGAAATCAAGGCATTTTTACTCGAACGACGACAGTTTGTGAAGGTGCTCGATTTCCTCACGCTGTTTATTACTCTTCATAGTGGCCACCACACCGCACACTGAATACTGTTTATTTTAACGTGAAACATAGATAATCAATTTCATGAACAATATAAGATATTTGGGCAACTGCAATAGTTCCAAGGAGCGCTTTAAACGTAAACTTTTAATTGTTCAAAGTATAAAGCTAGATTCAGACCTACCCAATAAGTATAAGTGACTAAGTCAACCAACGATCGCACGGGTTGGTTAATTTAGCACTTATAATTGAGTAGATTTGAACCTAGCGTAAATCGTATTTCCAGGTAGCAGCAGTGTGACACCAATTATTAAATTCAAATGTATTCCCTATGTCTCATTTCAAAAAGAAGATATGATAAATCCCATGTTTCACATGAAAATAAACTCACTGTTTGAATCCATGAACTTCACTAGCGATAGTGACTAGCGCAAGGTTCAACATTCGAAGCGTGGTAGTATTTCGGAGGAAACCAATAAATGTCTCTGGGAAATTCTCATCCGCGGTGTTTAATTAAAAGTCATTCATAAACTCCGGTGTAAATGATGTCGAATATAATACCCACATTAGTCGGTGGTACGGAAGAAAGCCCCGAGTTTGCTTTAGAAGTAAAATCTGGAAAGACGATTATCTTGCGGCGTATAATCTCCCGCTGTACATATTTGACTGGGGTTGGTATGTCTCACGTCGTCTGATCACAGCGTGCATTATTAAGTGGGACGTCGGGACTTCTCCCCAAATTGGCCGCGCCTGAGTGCCTCTGAAAGTCGAAACCACATGTGGCTGTTATGTAAACACCAGAGGGTGACATCCACAGAGTCATTGGCCCCAGATGACCACAAGTTTTACCTGCACGCTCCTTCCCACTCAAGCTACAAAGTCACTGGGTATTTCGGTGATAAATTCGTGTGTAGAGGATCAATGTAAATGCGCAAATTGCTGGCGTGGTACAAATCGTGTAAGTTGTTTTGCATCCCGCACGTGACTACAATCGGTAGTTACGTGTTGAGTGCACATGCTGTGCTGCGATGAGAACTTTTCCCAGCAAAAACGCATTCGACGTTCTGGTCGCTGTTAAATCGGAACAATTTTATAACGTGACTCTGGAAAAGTTTCTCGTGCTCTCAACACTGTAATTGCTTGTCCTGCCGGTAGACTTCAAGCGTGTATCACACAACACGGGACATTCACTACCAATTCCCTTCAAACTTCTTCCTTACTTTTTCATTTTACATAATTATACAATGTCACTCATGTAACTGTTTTAAAATCATTTTTAAAGTGGAATAGGTTAAGTGACGCCAGCCTTGAAAGGTTTAATCTACTAGTACATCTTTTATTTTTGTTTTCCTCACTAATTAATGAAAATTCGCGTGCAGAAATCCGTGTCTGTGAACAACAACTCGTCAGGTTTTTTGCGCGAACCTTCGTAATACAATTTTATAACGTTGTTTCGTTCGGTAGGCGCTTCCACATATGATCAAAATTAGATTTCATGCGGTGAGCATACGCACCTTTATGCGTAAAGTTTAAACAATAAAAAAGAAATGTGTGGAATATAATTACACCGCTAAATGAAAATATAACTCTGGAAATTCATTTATGTTTTAAAACAACAGGTCGTGCGGCGGGCAGGACAACGGATCCTTGCACAAACTGCCCATTTGCTAATGAGAGCTCTGCAGGCAAAAACTCACCGGGTCGAGGAACATTCTGCCTCCCAATGGAACTCCAGCAGAATCAAACACCATGTTGATTAAACGATTCATTTGCTTTTTGTGTTCAAGTAAAAAATGACAAAACAGTATACAACATGCCCTCCAAGTTGGGGAGAAATTCCTGATAGAATGAGCATCAACACTGCGTCACAGCGTCATTGGAAGCGTATACATGCCACCTTTCAATTTATCAAGTTTTGACAGCGGGAGAAACTTTTCCTCGTTCGCGATTCCATTCCGGCGCAAGGAACAACATGCGCTGCGCTTCAAGCCTCCAGCTGTACGCTGATAAAGAAGTCATGTGGCTCTGCCGCCGGTGTCGACACCGCTGATTATTCATGCCGCGTGTGTTACGCTGCTCCACAAACAGGTATTGTTGTTCTCGTATTGATTTATCGCCAACCGTTTCATGATTTTTTGGCGCAGTTACATTTTCAATTGACTTTAAACACTGTTTACACTTCATGCCCCGGAATCTTCTAATTTATTGATAGCTTCAAGTAAGTAAGAAAGAATGCTTTCGGGTGCAGGGTAAAAGTGTTTTAAAATCATGCACAAGCAGCAATTAAATTTGGAAGGGAGAAATGTAGTAGGAGAATGGTCCATAAACGGTGGGTAGATATCGGCAATAACAGTCCTCTAGGAGTCCGCGTCGTAAATCCCGTAACGAGCTTGTGTTCCACGGCGGGACTAATAACGTGCGGGTCGAACTTGGGCTTTGTTAGATATATCCGGCGTACTTCCGCCGCCGCCACAGAGCCTTATTACCGGATGATTTAAAGGCGCGCACGCCCGCGGAGATTAGCGCCGTGATTGATGCGCTTAAGAGATAATGGATCTACTTCTTGCGACCGTAACACAAACTCTCTCAGTCAAAACTGATACAACTATTCATACGGTAGTGTGATTGGCTTCACGTTTTTTAGCTCGGCGGTAAACACAAGGCTGGTGCCGGTGCCGGCATGCTAATGGGACATGCGAGCGAACGTTGCACGTACCGAGTCACAGCCGACGTTGCTTCCCAAAGCGCTTTATCTTTGATCGACGAGAGCGGAGCGGCAGAGCAGCGTAGTGCTGGAGTTACGCTAGTCGGAGACCAGCGGTACCACACCCCGGGGGCACCTCATCGATTTCTCTACACATTCATTGTTATACCCAACAATGCAGACACTCTCATTTATGAATAAACCTTTTGCAATAAATAGAATCAATGAAAAACAGAATACCTCGTTAGTTATAAAGACTAGCCCATGGTAGAATGTATGAATGTGTTCTGTGGAACTGTTGAGAGTCTCTGGGTCGCGAAGGCCCACAAAGGTAGAGCAGTACGCCCGCTCCCGCTCGACAAGGAGCGTACAACAGACAGAGACAGTAAATAAGAGTTGGCGGAGTGCGAGAGAAGGAAAGTCCCGTTCTCGTTGGGCCGCGTGACACGATGGTCGAAATGACAAGGGTGAACAGCAGAACAGCGCCGAGTTCTTGACTCTACAGGAAATCGACTATCGATCCCAACATCTATGACTTGTGTGCCGAAGGTCATTTAGATCGAAACCTAATTTTATTAAACACTGGGATGTTGGCTAATCATAAATAACTTAATCGCTACCGGATACCGGACCTTCCTACATTGATCTAACCACTAAACATCGTGTAGATCATTACACTAATAGGACCACTAACTATTGGAATGTTTTCCCGTCCTCATTTAAATCTAAGTGACGTGTTGCCTATAAACCCTGCAGTTGTACTTGAATCGTGAGAATGTATCCCGTGTAACATGTGTGTTGTGTAACTCGTATGAATATTGTAAATAAACATGGGCAGCGGCAGAGCGGCGCTTTTAATTCCCGCGTGTTCAAGGGGAGTGTTGTGTGTTTGGTTCAGACCGACAGGGGTCACGGACGGTGGCCGGTTGCGTTATTCAACTGCGCACTAAGAGACAGACCTAATTATTCACTAAACTAAAAGATGCCGAAATCACCAATTGCCAAACTTTACTGCTCTAGATATAGTGGTTTTATTTATGCGAAATTCAGAGTTTAAAAATATAATATTTTGTGTTCAGCTATATGGAGGTGTTTTACTTTGAACAAGTATCAAAATTTTGTGCATGATCCACAAAATGTAGTATAATGGTGACAATGGCGTGATCCACGTACTAACCACAGTAACCATCACAACCGTCGTCTACCGCGCGTGATTATTGTCATGGCCAGCGAGCCTCGATTAAAATACCCGACGCCACCGGCTCCCTCGCACCGTGCAAACTGATCAGAAGATTATATCGGATCCGGTTATTGAATGGGCTTAAAAATCTGCTCATATTTATTATGAAAACGGCGGAAATCAAAATATTTGATTCATTTCACTACTTATTATAATATCCCGAGCATGTGTGAGGCATATCAGATAACAATCAGTAGTTTGACTTAATTAAAAGCTAGGAGCAATATCGCCTCCCCTTGTTTTAGTGAAATATTCCAATGAGCACTTTCTATCCTTTACGTCCCTCTGAGTATCAAGTATCAAGTGACATCTGGCCGAGTGGGACCGGGACATGAACGCAGTGAGACAGTTTTTCTGCGCCCCCATCAGCCATTGTCACGTGATAGTGTTGGATATTCGATGCGCTAAGCGCCACCAGGGCATAAGTAATGCAGGAGAGACTAAATTATATTGATAAACTATTTACAGAAGGAAACTTTCATTCTGGTAATGCTAAACAAAAACGGCAGGAGACAAATTAATATTGAATTTGGAAAATAAAGAATAAAATTGACTAAATAATCCAACTACCTATAAAGTCATGCTACAATATACATTTCGAATAAGTTTATATAAAACTATGCCAATGCTTGGTCATAATAATGACAGCGGTCTTGTGAATTCAGAAAGCTTCACAATTTCAATGATTCGGCCTATGTTATTAAAAATTTTAAACAGGAAGAATCATAAATCATTATTGAATCAAATTAACGTAAGCTTTAAATTACTGTAACATCATTTATAGCAAAAAGCATTTAATAATTCAGTGTATACGTACATTAATAGTCGGAAGACGGCTATAGAGAGATTATTTGTAAACAGTTAACCCACTTGACTATAAAAAATAATGTAAAATTAGCCTTTTTCTAAAATATGATATCATATAACAAAATGACTTATTGTGCCATATTTTTGCCTTGAATTTCCAGCAAGAGATAGTACCAAAAACTATGTGACCGGTAACATTTAAGCAATGTCATTAAAGTATAATAAAAGTTGACTGCAATCCAGCTATCAAACTCGCTCCGTGTGTTCGGTGCGAATCGAAGACCGAAGAGCGTCGGTTTATTGTGCGCCCGCATCCAACACGGGCGAATTAGATCCGTCGCCGTTGTCGCCTTGCCATGTCATTATTTACCATCCACAGTGCGTCGCGACGCGGCGTCGTTTTTGTGACCGGGCGGACGGGAAGCGGACGCGGATGATGGAGTATGTTTGCCGAGCGGGAGTAAATAATCGGAACGATTATTCACTTGAAGGTTTTCGGTTAGCGGGTTTATTAAAACACATTTATTGGAATTATGCAACCAGTAACCTGTGAGGTGTCGCTAGTAATCGGGACAACGCTCGTAGGGCCGCAGATGCCAATGCAATATCCGGGAGTGCCTGAGGCAACTCGAACCTCTCTTTCTATAGCGCTAGTCTTTGTTGTACTCATCAATCGTTTGCAGCTACGCTGCTTTGTCCTTTAAATTCAATTGTGTTTTTTCCTCGGCGTACGCCGCAAGGTACACATATGCATACCTTACTTCAATAGTACATCTGTCATGTAACTTGTAACTTAAGGCAGTTAATCCCAAAAAATTACTCAAATTAATATACAACTTTAATAATGTCGCAGAATTTGGATAAAAATTAACCGATGAAATAACGAAGATAATTGAATTTTAAGTTGACACTAAAACGCGCTAAATTGCATTGCGCATGTGCAGGTTAGCAGTAGTTTGACTAAATGATTAGAAAATATTATATCATAACAACCCAACACATATTTGAAAAACGAATATGATATTTTGTAATATCTCCCGTAAAAGGTAAAAAAAATTATATTTTTCACGTCGTACTACTGCATTTCAGTGTAAATTTTAAATTCAATCATCTTTTGTATTTCAATGGATACCTATGATTTGTAATTTTTTGATATTTTCAAGTGAAGCGGCAATGATATCAGAACGAGGGGGCACGTTCAATCATTTGTACTTACGCAGAAATATAGCTAGTAAAGTTTTTAAATAAATCGTAACTAATCATTTGTAAAGGGCTGATAATGCTCATTTGTAATAATTGCGATAATATCGTTAATCGATTGAGTAATAAATTGTGCATATCGCCCTGGTGATTAATAAATAAATATATCATGAGAACAGAAACATAAGTACGTAAGTAGAGCCGGGAAAAATGAAATTGGTGATGGGGCGAATCGCGTGGATATAACTCCGTCCTGCCGTCAGCATCAGGCGACGTCATTAGTCGACGCAGCGACGTCGAGCGTCGCGATTAGATTATCACACGGCCGTGGCGGCGCCAGCGTCGCATTGAGCAATAACGAGCCGCCGCTCGTCCCTATACCTGACTAGCGTAACGCGAGCGTGACACTTTATCGCTTGTTACACACTACGGTTCGGTTTCTCGTTTCCAATGTTTTGTTTTCCAGGCTATAATATTTTCCACGACTGTTCATGAAGAAATTGAAAATGCGAAAGTGTGTTCGACGGGCTAGTGGTGATTATACACGATGAGCACTCGCCTGCCTTATGTATTCTCCTCGCTAACGACGGTCGAATATTTCCAGCAAGCCGGTCGCATATTAAGCATTGTGCACACGTCTCCGTTACGCCATTCGCATTCGCCAGTCGTCTGCACTTATTGTTATTATGTAAGTGAAGGGTACCACCCGAAAATATAGCTATATGCGACAACCCCTTGCGAATATACCCTTCACGTTATTTACAAACTGCAGATTGACATATGCAGAAATAAATAAAAGTCGTTACTATCAAAGATACTTAGCAACTTTGAAGCTACATATTCAGTATTGTATTTTCTTTTGTCTAAAATTTAGAATTTAAAAAACTTAAAAATTACCTCAAAAGCGGAAAATGCTGGTTTATAATGGATGTAATTAGTTACTTATACTCTATTTTTACAGAGTCGTTAAATATAACTTTACATAAAACACAATAAGTAATCGGTTACATCAGTTTTAAAGCAGGTAAGACTTAATTTTATCACCATTTTTTTCAAAAACCGGACATTTAGCAAATATGCACACGCACTGAAAGTGTCATAACCTGTGAGTTTCATGTTCATGAGGGTGGTAGAATGGAGGAAAATCTTCTGTAGTGTAGTGTTAATGTGTGTTCGTGTATCGTAGAATATAAAATAACTAATTAGTATTCCAGGTACACGGTGTTGTGCGAAGCTTATCTCCTGCTGCAGACCTCAAGAAATTGCTTCTATCTTCAAAAATAAGGTAAGTTTCTATATAGATTGTAGCTACTAGAATATATTCTTCCATTCAATGAGCTTAAGTCTTTACAAAATAAACAAAAATGTCCGGAACGGCCGCTGCATTTGCTCCGTCCGTTTGTACTTTGTATTGCAAAGCGGAGTCCCGCTAGTCCCGCAGTTGAAGTTTCATTTTGTAGGACATTTAAGACAGGCGGTTTGTGCTTTCCTTGCATCGATGCAGACATTATACAATCTGATATGTCTTTTAAAGCCCACGACTAGAAATCCGCATGGCTAGTTTGATTTTATATTTCAAATAAATCTCTACATTGTTGATTTTGTCTGTTTTGTTTTTGTTGTTTAATGAAATTTCGATAGATAATTAATTTTATATTATTTCTTACACAGTTATGTAAATTATGAATTAATTTTGACTGGTTGTTAATTTAAACGATACTCATATTTTATTATTTTATCAATATAAACCATTAATGGTACTATGTGATTAAATTTTAATTTTCATAAAATAACAAAGGTTAAAATAAAATTATAGACTGATCAAACACGACTTCATAATAATTACGCATCATAACACACAAAAATGATATATGAGTTTATATTATATACATATACAAATACACCCATGTAGGGATATTACATTAGGAACAAGTAAATTCGCTGGCAGCTCATATTTGGGGCTACAAGGCGCTAGTAAAAGTTTTACAGCCGCGTGCGAACCGTGATTTAGATTTATCACGTTTCCAGCAATGAACAGACGGACGCTAGTCCTTTTTTGACGGCCGAACTACCAACGCACACGCTAGTACTTTTTACTAATGATTTCATTAATTGTTTTGTAGTTTATGTTTCAGGATTTTTATATTATTATTACAGAAAACGACAGTAGTGCAAGAATCCTGACGCGTGCAATTTTTCATGCAGCCAGAATATTCATCCGCAGACACAGCATGAAATATTAATGAACTTGAACAAGCGGAGACAACGTGATGGCAGATACGACTAGCCCCCGGCGATTTCTCCGCGCTGCGATTTACGATACACGTCAGGTGTTTTGATTATCTGCTGCTCTACTGATGACTTGCGCGAGGTGTTTTGATTGTTTAGAGTATAAAGAAGTTCGGTGTTCCCTGCGCGAGACAAGTGGAAATGAACAAAGAAGGGACGTGTGAACAGTGCGTGTCCAAAAGATACAAGCGCTTGTGACAGAGTTTAGAGCAGCAGGAGCGACAGAGAGGGAAACTCCTGCTGGGAGGGAATGTACACGTGCCGCGCAATGTAATTGGAGCGAGCGAGATGGAGAACCGAGCGAGCAACGGGAACCGTATCCGCTCTGCCGTTTAGCAATGCTACGAGGGATATTACCTCGCATAGTACACAGGGAGCCGGTGGCGTCGGGAATCTACTCTTTTTATTTTATACTTACAACATACATGGAATATATTCATCTCATTAGGAAACTGATCTAGTGATCCTATTCATACCTATTTATAAAAGTTTGTTGATGTTCAAGTGATAAATTAATATTTAAATATAAAGTGATTGCAGCACGTGTCTCCTCAAACATGATAATTAATTCCGACATGTTGAGTTTGTACTCTGCGTACGAAGATGAAGGCTCAGCAACGGCACAATAGTAATCGTTTGAGTTGAGACTGAGCGAGAATTCCGCCAGCGCACGGCGTTGTTTGCGTATGTGCTTTATGCTTTCAAAGAAAATTCTCCTATCGTTTGTGTCGCTGATGTTTTGTAAACAAACATGTTTTCACCCTTCGCTGGCGTTCGAGCCAAATGTATCATCTCCCACACCTGGGAAATAACTGCACGGGTTAATTGGAACACTCCTCGAAAAGTGCACTTTGATTATTAGGTCAGCGCGGCGTGTTGGCGTGGGGAGCACGTGACAAATGATAACAAATGCTGTTTTTTCTACGTAATCCGCTGGGGCTCTGGACAAGTGTAAATACAATTTAGCGGCTAATTCCTCGCCGGCATATATCATCAGTTTGTTGTACTGGACGGTGGGTGAGAGCTGAGAGGGACAGATTGATGCGTGGCGTCATCAGTTAGGCTTAGCGCGTTGCTGCTCCTGGATCCGGGCCTGGAACACCTGCCCCCGACGAGACACGAGGGTAATTGATGTTTCGGACACGCCACGCACCGTTATGGGTTTGCCATTTGCCACCGACTAGCGCACACTCCATACCAAACACACAAACGGGAATAGGTTTCACACACCAGAAAATAAAGATTACATCACATGTTTCATTTACAGAAATATTCAAATCTAGAATTTTAGATTCGGCATAAATGCAAACACAGGAAGATGCAAATAAAAAAATAAAATTTTAGAATTGTCATACATAGGAAAATGCATGCACAGGAAGATTAATTCACAGGAAAATTCAAATCTAGAATTATAGATTGATATTGGGGTGGCTAGTAAATATTTACAGTCCGCTACAAAAAGCTGTATTGCGCGTGGCATAGCGACGTGGCCATTGTCCAATAGTCCGTCGTTAATATCGCATAACTTGACTGGCGGCCGGTGGCCGCACAAACAATGCGCAGTGCATATGCATGCATGATGCATGTCCACTGTTCACAACGCACAACTTCGTAAACACGCCGCGTATGATAATGCCACCGCGTTTTTCATCAACGCTATTATATGCAATCGACTGCTGCTGCGGATGTTAGATATTTCTGTTATTTTAACATGTTGCGTATTTCATTTTCATTATTAATGAATAGGTGATGTGCTGTTCAACGCTCTACAAAAACATTCCAAACTGGGCTATGCCTTTATCACGCATTTGGTGTATTTCAAATATGACATTCAAGCACTATAACTTGAATAAGAGAATAAAAAAGCTCTTGGCTTGAGTAACCATTAGAATCCGTGTCTGTCCGGTTAGCCGGGAGTCGGATCCAAGCAAAGGCAAGCGTTGCGTGCAAGTGACCGGCAGCTCGACCGCAAAACGACCGACTTCCGTGGACCTCACGTCACAGCACAACGTTCAATGACCAACCACAGGACAAGTAACACGAGAGACCATATCCGTACAGAGCTGGCTTCAATCAAAAAGCCAATTAAATACCTTAGTGGAGAAAGGTACGGCGATAAAATCTGCGTAAATTAATATCCTCCCGAAGAATTATACTCCGCACCGCCGTCATAAACAACGGCCATTAATTGTGGCATAAACGGTGATAAAATTTTTGGTGTATGTGTTTACATCCACTGTGGCCATAATAGACTGAGAACATCTTCTCGCAACAGCAGTTATCGTCTGAGGAAGCGCTCGGCAGCGATAACAACTACGACACTTGGCTCTCGGTTTCTCGGAGAACATAATCATTTAGGCGCGCTGTCGTTACATGTAATTTGCCCCTAATTTTACCAGTGCGAATGGAAAAACTCCGCCGAGTCAAGGTTGCAATCCCCGCACGGACATTCAGGGTAATTGACTAAATGATAATCCGTGGAGGGAACGCGCTGATTTTAAAATGAAATGTTAATAACCGTAAGCACAAATTAGCCCGACAGCGAAGGGAATTTTTAATTGTTTTTTAAAACACTCCACGGGAAGATGATACCGAGATTCTAAATCTAAGCGCTTCCAACATTGAATTAATAAGATCTTTACCGAGGGCGATTTCAATAATGAGACTATCAGCATCAGTAGGAAACTCATCATTAAGTTTAATACTATTTCTATTAATCCTACCTTTCACTGCATTTATAACGTTTCAAATAAGAAGTTGACTTACCTGCAACGAAAAAACACAAGAGTTAGTCATACAATAAAACAGTCGCTAGTCACAACCGCTAGTCATTAATATTATGGACTAGCGTTCGAGGTAGCGGGCCAAAAAATATTACTTTAAAAGAAAAATACAAAGAGTGCAATAATAAAAAGAAGGAGCATAGAAATATCTTGTCCATTCTCTGTACAGAACAAGTTGCTGTCAGTCGGAGTTCTCTTGCTGGGGGTGAGGGATAAGCTCTGAGACTCCGGGGATCTCGTCCGCAACCGGATCAGCCTCAGGGGGCGTCGTGATAACACGAAGGCGACGGTGGAGACGGCAGTGGCGGGCTCGACCGTCACCAAGCAGTCAACCGTTCTCCACTCTCTCTCTCTTCACAGAAAGAGATGGATATCGCTCGTGAGTCGTGATACTTGAGCACAGGTCGGCTTGTCGGCAGCCGCCAAATCAACGTGAACAAGTGTTCCCGCATACATCAGATACACTACCCGGAGAGATGTTTCTGAATTACCGTAACTACAAGCGAATCGAATGAACTACATCGGAGTCATGTCTTATTTAGCGAAAAATATCACGTATCTATTGCACGAATGTGTTATATGCCGTGCAAGAAAAATAAAAGTACAACGACAACGCCGCGAGGATATTCATTTTTATGCTGCACATGAATTTGGATTCATAATAGGAGGAAATAAATGTCAGAAATTCGTTTTACTTTCCTGCTGCTAAAATATTATACATCGCGCAATACATTTGACAAATGATGACAGATGCACTGGACAACTGAGGATGAATCTGTTCAGTTTAGTTACATTTGAAGGAATTGAATGTATTTTAGTGTTCGTTATTAAATTCTGTTAGATTCATTTGTGCTCGGTGTTTCCAGAAACCAAATTAATCATTAACCCTATTCGCACATCTGCGGCTGAATAACGCTGCTACGTTTCGGTTGAATGTTAACGGCTATGAAACGCCTGACAAATATTCTGCGGAGACGGTACTCGACCACCACTCACAGGGCCGGAGCCGGAGTAAAACAACATTTCCTTAAATACGTTCCTTATGTTCTAATTAATGAATGCGCGGTGACATCAAATGGTGAAAAACATCCATTGTAAACAAGTCGGTACCGAATTGAGGATCCTTTGTGGAGGAAATGTTGCAAAGACTAGCGTTCGGTTGATGGTAATGAAATGGCTGCGGGCGAGCGCGCGGTGTAAGCACAGATCGATGTTATACACCTCTACCTGCTTGCTAGTGTTCCGTGCTTCTCGCCTTGTGCTTCGTGATGCTCGTGATATAATCGTACGTGCCTCAGTCGCTCTGATGAATTATTATACACCCGGAGCCGGAGCCCAGAACGGTGATTAAAATATAACAAGAGCGCAAACCCAAATTTCACCAGCAGCTAAGAGAACATTACTTAAAATCATACAGAAGTATAGATATCTTCTCCACTTTACGTAACAAAGACTGCATTAATGATTGACCGTCACGTGACTTAGAAAAGTCCATTTTCTTATCAAAACTATATTTCGCGAAAAAAGTTAACTCATTTCTTGTCAAACGAAAGTTATGTAGTACTATCAGAGCTGGGTAAGTATCCAAATCAAAATACTTAAGTATAAGTACCAGTACTATCTATGGTCAGTACTTGTTGCCAAGTAAAGTATAAGTTTTTCTTGTCAAAAGTAAAATAAATATTTTGCAAGTACCAGTATTTATTAATGTTAATATTATTTGCATAGTTTATTATTATTATTTTTGTCTCGATTATTACCTTTTTATTGAGGAAGATTTAATTCACAGTAAGAATATCGTATTTTGTTGCGTTGGTCGCAGTTTGAACAATATAATTGCTTAACTTTTGAAAAAACTTAAGTACTTTTATATGATTTAAGTATTATTGAAATTGAGAACTCTGTAGTTATTATCAAATAGAAAGAAATGTAACACGTAAATGTGTACAGCATTGTGAGTGTCTTTCTCCTAATAGGATTACGTCCTGAATGGTGCGTAAGGCGGAGTTCCTGATACATTTCCTCCGGTTGATATACGAGCTTAGGGTAAAAATTACATCACAAACTTTTGAAGCTTTCGCTTTGCACTTGGCTTGCACATGCAGCGCATACGAGCCACGAGTGCTTAATATTACGCTACAAAAGTGAACTGAACTGATCCGAGCTTTAAAGCTGCCGCCGGAGATGTATACACCTAACTAAACAGCATTTCATTTCACGGTTGGTCTACGAAGGATTAATCTCCTAGTCCATTATTTTTCTGAAGTTTTAAATTTATGAACTTCATAAAGGAACTTAATATACAATTTGTAAATATGTATAAATCATCAATCATTGGATCGGAGAAAAGCACTACACAAAGTTTTGCGCCGAATACGGCGTCAATACCACATTGAATTCATGACTATGTTCCAATGTTTCAAATACAGGAGGATCTTAAATTATTGATTTATAAAGTACGTACCGCAAAAAAAAAATTAGTACTAATTTCATGTCAATTTTAAATTATATCTAGATATGATAATAGATAAAACTGTATCATCTAGAGGATTTATCTAGATAAAAATATCTAGATAAATTACACTGGCAATGACAAACGAGGTGGCAAGAATAAAATAATTTATGATGACTCTGTAGTACAAAGAAAATGAAAACTACCGTATAATCATCCCTTTTTCCAGGTAGTGAACTGCCGCTAGTCTTATAGTTCGTTAGGAGGACAAGTGTAACTTCCAGGCCAAAGGGCCCGGCGACATCACAGGTGTTTTCTCCCACGGCACATTCCTCGCATACCTGCAAGGGTCTGACATTGTAGGATTACATAATGGTTATCCTGCATTACCAAGGATGAGATCCGGTCAGCGGATTCCTGATTTATTCCAAGAAATCATCCAACTTGCGAAAACTGTACGTGAAATGCGAACTTCTAGTTTATTGGGTGCGAAGTGGCCGAGGTGAGGGAATTTCATTTAATTCTGCTGAAAGGGCCGAGCGTGAAACAGTTTTTAGGGTCGCCGTTTGGGACGCTGGTAGTTAAAAGAGAACTAACTGGACTTCTACAACCACCGGAATTTTGCAATTCCCGATTAGAAGAACACTACTCGCTAAGAGTTTTATGAATAAAGCGATGAATGCGAAACAGTCGTTTTATGAGAGGAATAAAACTTGTAATGATGGATTTTTTAAGTCAAATATTTATGGTATGATTTTATGATTTTGTTTATTCGTTCTATAATCGTATTGGTATATTTGAAGCGTAATAAGTAGCCTGTGTTTGGCGTTCGGCGTATCGCGCTCTGCAGGTGAAGAAAGAAAATTAATGAAAATCGCGTTTCGCACGGACGAAGCGAGGTACAGAGCCGTAGCAAGCGAGCGAACGCATTTACAACATGATCCTCGTCGTATCTGATGAAGCGAAGCAGCGCTGTTTCCATCGCACCCTCGTTTTAAACCCTCACACCCCCTCCGCCGCCACACGCTGCCGACTTACTGTGCTCTGGTTTATCTGATCCCATAGTATTCATCACTCCTGAGCTTCAAAAACCAGGAACGCTAGTCCTCTATAAATGAAAATGAATCGAGCATAATAAATACAGTACGCGAGTTAGTACGACACTAGTCAGGAATGGATAGTTTGAATGACGCAGTACTCGTCATTGTCTGCATGTCGGCGCCTCCACCATTTATTTCAGGCGATGTAGCACACAAAGAGTCTGCGGTGCGGCAGGCGCCTCACCGAGCACTTTCGATTTCGTGCGTATTAGAGAAAGGCGCACTCGTGCACGCTCTGCTCTATACGCTACCCGCTACGTTCAGATCCATCAATGTTAAATGTCTGTGTGTTCGTGTGTGAGACTAAGTTCCCGGCCTCTGCTTTCAACCATAACGAACTCTACCCGTTCATGTTAATTTCTATTATATGCTTCGTGTATGCGACGAGCGAGGGAGCTTTATTACGAAATCTTTTGCGTAAAAGAAAAACATCTTCTCTTGCACTAATATAAATCCAATTAACGCCTTGCTAATTAACGTTTGATGTTATCCGTCTCGTCGGTTAACGGCTCCAACAACGGTGTTCCTAAAAACATCGGTGCCAGATGCCATCACGTGCTGAGCCATTATTTTCTAATTGCTTACTTGTACCCTACTTTATGCTAACTGTGTACTGATGAGCGCTGATTGATCGATGGGAATTGCCGATCTAATATTACGTCAAACCTGATCACACCGCAGGGAAAGAGAGTAGTAGCATGTTTGGAATGCGCAGTGCTGAATTGAACAGTGCATCTAGTGTGTGTGAACACGCCACGCGTCCCATATCGGGGCCGTGGCGGTGGTGGAGGCGGTAGTAGAGGCGGCCTGGCCTCGCCAGCCGAGCCCGGTGGTCTCGACCAACGTCCCATGGCGTGAGCGCGGTACAGGCTTTGAACACCGCACTACGTTTACAGTGGGTGTATCGAACGAGATACACAACCATATGAGCGTGCATTCAGACTAGAGGAGAAGACGAGCGTTACTTCACGATTATAACTACCGCTAGTCAATTATATTTATTTTATTAAGGAGTACAATAATAAAGAGTAGCTCATTGCTGCAGATATACAGTTAGAAGAGAGGCTAATTGGAATTGGAAAACAGAAGGTAGGTAGTATTCGCCAAAGCACTTAAGAACCTAGAAGCTATATGGTGGGTCTCGTGGTCTGTGTTAAAAGTCGCGTCGAGGGTCCCGTGTAACCGCGCCTCGTTGGCACGCTCACCGACAGCCGTCTAGCTGGAAGCTTTCACAGATTACGAGGGAAGCCACGCTGTGCGCTCTCCATATCAGCGCCAACGCTGCCGCCGCCGCCGCCACAGTCGATCCCTGCCGCTTCGTGCCTCGCCTCCGCCCCGATCCGCCCCGCACACTCACACAGACGCAGCTCTCATTCATGAAATGACGCCAGCCTGGATTTCTTCCTCTGCGAGTGCGAGAGGACAACTCTTTGTTTTATTCTTGTGCATATCTAATGCAACAAAGTATGCCTCCTCAGGTCCGATCATTAAACGCTAATAAAATGTTACACGGGCATAAACATAAAGGTATTCGTTTAATCTTCCGAGAATTAATCACACTAGACACCAATCGCTGTAATGACGCCGCGGAAAATGATGATAAAGTTCTTTTCAGGCTTCATTTATAACCGAGGACATCGACTCTGCCTATGACTACCTATTTACTAATTAATCTATACCGTCCTAGTGAAAGTTTCATTCTAAAGATGTATTCACAGCGGTGAATTATTACCCCGTGCATTTGATGGTGTTATTGAAAGAGATTTTCCGTTCGATTTGGCAGGAATGTATCTCTCTTCTCTCATTAGAGTAACAGAGCGCGGAGATATTGATGTGTCACCGTTTTTGATAAGGGATCGATTCGGTTATCCGCATTCCGTACTAGAACTAATCGTCATAGCTGCCCGACCACCGCTAAATTGCCTTACAAACACCGCCATATGGTATCTGATCCGCCTGTACATCCTCTTCCCATGGACACTGTTTGCTAATTTATACTACAGTCCCTCACAAAACGCACATTAGTTACAATCACTATACGCACAAACTTGAAGTTGTCTCGCTGAGCCATATTTACACTATGTAAATACGACAAAAATATAACTTTTTTTACGTAAAATTAAATTTGTCCTATCAGCGGGAAAACTCGATATAGTCACTGACAACAGCTGACGAGACAAGATAAAGAACATTCGTTTGTTTACATTACGAAGTTGTGTGGTGTAAAACTGGTGTTACATCAGCCAATCAAAAACGATCTAACATCAGATTTGTCCGATTAGTTTTTAAATAGAGTATAGCGTTGGTCAACATGAACTACCGCTAGTCCTAGTTGAAGAAGATTTGTACCTTTTTGTTATTGAGAGTAACGATGGGTTTTTGCGTAGGAGACCGTTTTACCTCTCGTCGTAATTGTAAAATCCATCTGTGCTGACAATCTCAATCTCGGTGGATCATCGCGCTTCGCGCCAGCTGTTGTTGCCGTCTCGGCGCCGCGACGCTGGCTGATTCTCATTACACTACCGACGCTTCGCTCGCTTGCTTGTTATGCTAGATGTCGCCCATGGGTAATTGTTTAATGACTTGTCCACGGTGGAAATAGGCCAAGAGATTCGACACCTCGCAACTTACAAACTCTGCCGCGCTGCACAACTTGTAACGAAGTTTTCACAAGGCTTACACTCCTAATTCTGACATGTACTACACGCCCGACAATTTCAACCAAGGGGAATTCAAACATCGACATTATAACATGCAGTGTTTACATAGCAAGAAAAATACTTCATTGTTCAATACCAAAATAAGAAATCAATGATGATGACAACTAAAACATTTAACTTGACAATCATAATTCATAGACGAGAATTAGAAAAAGGAGAGATGCAAATGGGGAAAATGTAATATACAAGAGAAATGTCCATCGTCAGCCTTTGGTGTATGGGTGCGCATATGGCACTGCAGGTAATTCCAGCATCGCCGGGTGAAGCGAAGTGCAAAATATTATTGTAGTCAAGTGTATAATTCGAGTTTAGAAAGTTTGTTCGGTAGGTAGTGACGTGCGCGGTGTTACAACCGAAACCGAAATGGCGCAGAGCGAGTTTCAAGTTCCTCGGCGTTCCCCACGTTTCGAATTGTGTTATTATCGTTCGCCAAACCACAATCGATAATTTTCTGACATTTGAGTTGGCGAGTGAGACCTGTCGCCAATTGAACGCTCGGATTTGGGTCAGGAACCCTACAAGGAGTCATAAATCCTGATTTATCATATGTGTTAAAAACGCATTGGTTAAAAATGAATTGATCGGTAGGCCTTCCGGCATTTGTAGCGTTTTGTTGCCGCCACTTTGGTAATTGGATGTTGCATTCAGTAATGAGACCGCGACGCTACAACGGTAGACGCTGGGCGGGAAGCGGACGAAGCGACGCTGTATAAAAAGCCTCCGTTGCTAGCGCGGACGTCGGAACGGAGCAGAGCAGGAAGTTTGTTTATCATTCGGCCCCGACCGCAACACAACCGCACAACTTGCGCTACGGGCTACGCTCTAGAGCGTTGCGTTCACACAAGACATTCTCAAACTGTTTCACATTCAATATTACAAGATGAAGACCAAGCACTCTTGCTTTATGACTAGCTGCATTTTTGTAAAGACTAGCGGCAGCCAAAAAATATTGAAGTAGATTAGCATCACGAAAGCAAAAAAAATATTTTAGCTATACCAGATTATTATTATTAGTGATGCCGCTGACACGAGAAATTTCTCGTCTCATTCTCGTCTCGTCTCGTAATAAATTTCTCGTTTGGTATAAATAATAGTTTTATTGCTAAAATAAGAATTGAGTGCAACGTACACAAAAGTTCATAAATATACTTTTAGCTTTTCAAATATATGGCAGCAATTTTTTTTGGCAAATTGTGACGAGACGAGAATCGGATCCTTTGAAACGAGAATCAGCAGAGAAAGGACCGAGACGAGAATACTTAAATTTCTCGTCTCGAAAATTTAAGACAGCATCACAAATTATTATAGCTAATTTTACAGCTACTGTAGAAACAGGCAATTTTTTCTGGGAAACTTGTGTAGATGTTACTGACGAACAACTATATTCCAATCGTTTCAGTGACCAAATTACATAAATCTCTCGAAATAGATTTGAACCTTGCTAGGCACATTTGTACATAGTGTAAGGTATAGTGTAACAGTTCTCGAGGACCTCTGGTTGCAGGCGCCAGGTGCACGTACGCTACTGAGAGCATAAATAACTTGGACCTGAGCGTGGAACTACACCAGTGCTTGCAAAACTACCGCCTCGTAAAATGAAAACGTGCAATACAACTTTACATCTGCGCCACCGCCACCGTTACTAAAAACTCAATAAACATTATCGTTATTTTTATATAAACATTTTGTTTATACCCTTTTGCTCTTAAAGCATTTTTATTCGCGACTGCTATGAATAACAATTCCGGAACGAAATTCGAATAGAATGGGGCTATAAAATACTATCAATATATTAAAAACATCTTTTATGTACTGTCGCCGGTGAAATATACCGCTCTCTCCCCTTGATAAATTCACTGTCAGCTTCAGCTGAAACAAATACATCTTGACTACTTTGTAGCGGCCGTTTCAAAATCACTGTGCGACTAGCGGCGGCGTCGGTGGCCGAGGCGACGGCTCTACGCAACGAGCGTCGCTGGAAGACGCCGACGCTATCTCGAACGACGACGGCAGGTTGTCATGCTGACACCGCCCGGAACACAGGCACGCATTCGCAAAAACACGACTACCAGAAATTCAAGATTTCTATTTCATATTTCAAGCTGATGTTATATAAATTAACATGTCGAATAAATGGTATGCAAATAAGTTGGACTAAAATCAATTTTGTTATAGATAATTGAATTAGTTAGTTTCTAGTCTACTAATGGATAAAACCAGATATGTATCAGATTCATTATTAATAGCACATTATATGACAACTTCATTCTGATATTGTAGTAACCGAATGGCAAAAAGCACTGGATTCATGACGTGCTGGTTTCTGTCACACTTAAGTAAAAAATCTGCTGTGGCCAGCACACGTACTCTCGCCTAATTCTGCTTATTCTACTAATCTAATAAATAGTTAATTATAATTTCTGTTATATTTAATGAAACATTATCATAAATGCTTTATTTATCGAGATAATATTGCTCTATATGAAAAGTCTTTCCTCCGGTTTATGAATTTGTACTAAAATACAATTGGTCTATTGAAAATCGTATTTAAAAAATTGTAACATACGAATGAACGCACACACACAGACACCATCTCAAAAATGTGTAACTCGTATTCTAGAGACCCTAAAACGTGCTTATCTACCAAAAACTCGAAAATTTAGATCCATCACAATGCCTCCGTTATAGAATATGAGGCGAGAGGTAAAAAGAGATAGAAAAATAAAAGTGGAGAATATTTCCAGTCCGGCACTGGGTAGAGCGATAACAGCCCGCAACCGTATTCCAGCGCTCGCTTGGTGCCTAGCCCACGCTGCTTGCTGCTTGTGGCGTTCCTATGAGCTCGCATTACAATCATATATTACCATTCCACGTAGTGCGACGTGTTGCCGCCAGAGGCGCTCGCATCTGCCACCACTGCGTGCAGATGACGAGTTAAGAGCCACCCCTACCCCATCCAAATTATTATTCCGACATGGTGAAATTAAACCAGAAATCAAATCAATTTCTTTCAATCTCAGTGTTGCTCCAAAACAATCAGTAAATACTAATTAGCTCACCGGTGATAATCTAATGCAGTAGAAGGGCGGACTAGCTCGGCAAGGGTATACGTACATCCGACATTAAATCAGACCACTAATGCGACACCGCTAGACACAATTAGTGTCAGGCTAGTAACGTAGCAACCGTCATGATTCAGCTACGCCCTGCTACAGAACAAACAACAGAAAACACACGTGCTACCGTCGCAATTTCATTAATAAAACAGTGTCATTTCACGCCAAGATAAAATGATGTTTGATCGGAGGTCTCGTGCGTCTTTTGGTGGCAGTTCTCCCTCCGTCGTTTGACTGCCGTTCGGCCTATCACATTACTACCGACGTCATCACTAACCAATAAGAGTAATTAGATTAGCAGGATATGAGGTGTCACGCTTAACGAGGTTATTTATTACCAGGGGGAAGATGGAAGACGGTATTCCTTTATTCAATACTGATCTATATGATGTTACCAATTGTTTGCAACCTAATAACCTTAATTAAGCATAGTTTTTGAATTGTATTTATTATATTGAGACTAGCGTAAGGATTGGTGTCGGTCACTAAACATCAAATGTAAATTATATTTTGAAATAATCAATAGCAGATAAACAAGGCCTCATAAATCCTATCCTATTCTGGCAGTATTAAAAAACTAAAATATATAAAGTTTGGTAAAAATCCGGTGTCTGATCAGCGGGTAATGAAGAAAAATGTCACGCTGCTGGCAATATGTCGACACGACGTCAACGCGAGCGGTGATAGAACAGGGCCATATTTTCCACCTGTAAAAATATCGACATCACGCAGCGACGAAAGAGCGACAGAGATCAATAGAGTCTCTCTGTCTTTGTCCTTCACTCAATGGGGTACGGCTTCATCGACTTGGAGGAGATATAAGAATATGGAAGATTATTTGTAACAAGAAAAGAACAATACATGACGGGTGTAGTTCGTTGTTTTGCCGGATTAATTCCGATTTGTGAGTTTAGCTCTCATTCACCGAACTATGATTAATTATGTCGTTGACATGACGCGCTGTAATTAATTTACCAGAGCTGACAATGATTTTTCGACAAATTATGTGCACCTTTTGTTGTACAGTAAATTGTTACGCGCGTTCGTTGCAACTGTATTTGAGTGATTTTGTTTGAGTTTCTCGTACTTCCCTGGGTCTTCTCTATGCTCGGTGTAGCGCTACGTCTCCGTCTATCTTACGTGCGTATGTTTGTAGATGTTGTCACGCGTGTACGCATAGAACGTAGCATACAGAGCACATATAGCATAGACTACGCTTGGGTGAGTACGCGCGCTCGCCTCGCTGCTACCAACGCCGCCAGTTCTGATAATCGAAGCGCTCACGGCTCACGGCCCGCCAACCCCAACACGGACGCGTTCACGCAAACTCCGCTTGAGCGATAGACAAGTAACATTGACTGACCGTAAACCAAAAATAAACGTTGGATTTTAGTCATATTTTTATCATAATTTAACGTTATATTTTGACGTCGCACAGATGTAACCCCCGTAAACCAAAAATCAACGTTGTATTTTAGTCATATTTTAAAGTTTTATTTTGACGTCGCGCTGACGTAGAATCTATGATCATATAGATGTCTACCATAGACGTAATTATATCATCACGATTGGACGTCGTAATTAAATCGCAATATAAATCATAATCCGACGTCGCATTTTGCCGCTGTATGGATAGAATCTATGTTTATATACACTTTTATGGACGTAGTTTTATAAATCGAGTTAATAATGTCAAATTGTACTACTACAACTATTTTGCAAATTGTCTGATCCAAAATGAATACAATAATGATCTGAAATAATGTGCTCATTTACTTTTTTAAATACCAAAAACATTTTCATCGCTTTTCTTAATGTATTTACTCTCTTGAAATTTCTTTACAATTTGTTGTGAAGGTAAAATCCCGATCAAAGCATTTTTTAAAATTTTGCCTAGATACATGTTCATATCTAAACACCATGTATCTAATATACCGAATCTTATGTATTATTTATTACTATACTAAATTAATACTATTACTCAAACTATAATGTCAGATTGGTCGAGCGATTAACGACGTAGAAAGCATCCCGAAGATCCATGTTCAAATCCAGCAAGATCCAGTTAAAATAAAAATGTGTCAGGTTTTAAAGATTCTACTTCTAATACAAGCAAAGAAAGTTAAATTAAAAATAAGAAATAAATCAATATTTTCTATTTTTTAATTAAATTTAATAAAAATCATCATATTTTCATTCGTTTAAAGACGTCATCTTCATATGTCAACTTGACGTCGATTAAAGACGAATGCTACTCGCTAAGACGTCGTCGAGACGAACAACATTGTTTTCTGGTATTTGATGTAACTTGAGTAGTCATGAAGTCTTATAAACCCAAAATTAACATTACAGTAACTGAGAATACATGCGCATTGAAAACTCCCTCTCTGGTTAAAGAGAGACTACGTCCGACAGAGACACAACTACAGGTCGTGTGTACTCTGCTAGGTGTAAAACGGCTCCCCACTCCCCACCCTTCAGCCGTCGCCGCACGTAAATGAATAAAACGTCGCTGCCGAGTTTACATGTGAATACTACAGATCTATGCTCCTTAAGAGGAATGCCCACTCCCTACAAAATATAGTCAAAATATGTTCAAGTTGGGGACATGAAATTCACTCTAATTTTGGTCCGATTTGGTTGCTCTTTTTTAATTTAAAGATAAAAGATGTTTCTAGGTCTGTCTAGTGCCATTTCTTAAATTTTTAATTTGTACATGTTTGTGCTCCAAAGTTTGAAGAACTTTGAAGATAAAATATTTAAAAACTAAAGTAAAAATTAAAAAAGTGACACTAAGCGGACATAGCCTATACTTTAATTTTTCATATATAAAAAAAATTGTTTAAAAATATTTCAAATTAGTGCCAATTTCATGTCCCCAACGAAACCCTTTTTGTAGTATAAAGAGGTTACATATGGTTCATTCGGCCAATCAACCGATGTCACAATTGTTTGTGACGGCATCTTTGATTCGTTAAATGTAGGTACTTTCAAAACCAGTGCAACGTCCCGAAGATCCATTTTCAAGTCCAGCAAGATCCAGATAAAATAAAAATTTGACAAATTTTAAAGATTCTACTTCTAATACAAACGAAGTAAGTTAAATTAAAAATAACAAATAAATCAGTATTTTGTATTTTTAAATTAAATTGCATAAAAATCAACATATTTTCATTAGATTAAAGACGTCATCTTTATATGTCAAATTGACGTCGATTAGTGGGTATTCCTATTAATAATTAAACAATAAAAACGTCTAACCTTGAAGGGGGCGTTGGGCACGTAGAGTGGCGGATCCTTGGCAGAGCCGGTGAGCTTGTCGCCTTGGCTGGGGATCCCTGTGTCGACGTCGCACACGCTGTAGCGTCCGACGATGGCGTCCGCGGGTTTGGCGTCGTACCCAAGTGGACGCCCCACGTGGAAGCCCTTCGCCTTCACCCAGAACCTGAACTTGCTGTTGTCCGCACTCACCACTTCTTCGCCCCTTAGCGTGCGGATGATCCTCGCGTACTTTTTAATCGTGATAGTTTTAGTTTTCGCTAAATCGCCGTAAGTTTGGATGACCCACGGCTGATAGATGGACAGCATGTCGGCTTTGGGGTCGGCGGAAGTGACGCGTTGCCGTTTGACGTTGTTGTTTTGCTCTTGCTTCCGCGCGGCGGGCTTGCGTTTAGGGGCGCGCGGCCTCGGCTCGTCCGAGGCCATCTTGCGCCTGAGGCCGCGGTCGTTCAACATTGCCGTTGCCATTCTATACTAACATTGCACACTTCACTTGCACCAGAATTTTAATTATTGCTGATATGTTAGAGTTCTTTTCACACACTTCAATTATAAGTTTTTCAGTCTTTGCGGACACCTGTTGATTTTAAAATTAAGACTGCGCTTCGTACAGCACTTAGTTCAGATTGTTTTTGCACACAGCGTAGGTGCGACCCAGGCTTGCGCAATTGAAATATGGCGGGCCCTGCAACAAAAATAACACTCTTTATACCTTCACGAAATACCACCGATCTAGACATTTGACAATATTATAATACAGGCAACAAATCATACAAGACTATACAGATTACATATTTTCAAAGTATTATTTATGGTCTACTTGTTTTAGTTACCGAGTTTCATAGATATTTATACACCGAATGAGATGTTTATTCAAAAGAAGAGAGATTTTTATTAAATGTTTTTAAAAAATAGACCCGTATTTTTATTTTCTCAAATAATTACTGAAAATGTAATATTATGTGATGTAACGTAGAATGCTGCAATATCTCCTAACAAATAATGACGTCACAGCAAAATTTCTTTCTCAATTTACTAAAAAACATATTTTTAAAAATAAAATTTGTATTTTTACCAATTTTTTAGACCTAACATTAGATTCATAGTGATAAAAATCTCATTTTCAGTACCATGCAAGTAGCCCATTCCTCCGACAGATAAACATTCTTATCTCACGTAGTTTATACAGTATTTTATTCAATTTTGACGAAATTATTGTATTGATCGCAGATAACATCAAATACTGACTGCTCAACATTACAACTCCAGTAGTTCTAACAACAACATCTTACATAAACATCACTCATTCGTAATACATTCTTTAAATATCTTAAATTATTTCAAAAATATAAATTATAAATTTATTTTAACTAATAACTAATCTAAGCAGTCGTCAGTGACGTTTAAAACGTTAGAGTGATTTAAAAATGTGTTGAGTGATTTAAACAAATTTATTTATTTAAAGTTGTTGTTGTGGAGTTAATAAATACAATTTAAAACGTCAATATTAAATAAAAGTTATTAAGTAGTTAGTAATGAGTATTTAATGATTGAATGTCAAAGATTTTACAAGTAATACAATTTAGAATCCAACTATAAATATTCAGCAGTATTTTGCTGGTTGCCTATTCCAGTACTTTTTGTTTTGTTATTAAAAAGTATACATATTTAAAATACAATTCAATAAAATATTTGTTTTTATAACCTTGAAATACAAATATAAACATTTAAGTTGGTAAAATTATAATTTACAATGATTCCAATGTAAAGACTAGTCTAAGGAATGGTGATTATTTATGCCACTCGGTCACTAGAGTCCCAAATTGACAGGATATATATTACAAATATGTATAATAACATACTCATAAAATATATTAAATTATCATAACCTAATAATGCAATTTGTGATCCATAGGATCAATTAAAATATCTAAAATAATTTGTATCGATTAGACTTCAATAGCCAGTTGAGAAATAAACCCGAACATATAAATAATAAATGCACAATACATAAATAACCTAAAAATGTAACAAAAAAGAGCAAGAAACTATCACGAATTGTATTGTAATTTAGCAACAAACGGAACAATAATATAAACAATACCTGCATCATATTTTCACAATAATTATCAATCTTTGAGTCACAGAACAACAACATTATAACAGCACTGCACAGTGAAAGAAACAAACTGATTGATTTAAACACAAAACTGAATGATAATCAGCAGGCGAGCTGGACTTTGCCGGTTTCGACTAAATTCAACGCCACTTGATATACGTAATATAACAGACGCGCTTATTTTAAAATAAATTATAATTGCGTGAACATTCAAAAAATAATTATTATATCTGGCAGACAATGTAAACAATAAATTTACATGATAGTTTAAACAATGGACAGAACATAGATTAATTTAATTATATGCCGTAGTAAATCTGTCACATACACTGACTTAATCTATAATTACTATGCAAATGATGTCTCAACTATAAAAATAGTAATGTAGGTAGGTATTGTCTCTTAATATGAAATGAAGTTAACAATTTTAAATTGAAACGCGCCCAAAAATACTATAATAATTATATGATTATACTATTCGGTATTCTGCCTATTCGGCAGGTTTTTCATTATTCGGTCAAATACCGAATATTGATTTACAATTCGGCCGAATATCGAATAGCCTGAATGTAATCACAAGTGCTTTATTTAAATATTTCATTGACAGACAAAAAAATATTATTATTCTTGAGTTTTTAATTATTATTATTATTATGTCAAAAATTGTATTTTGTTATTTTGAAAAAATAAAAATAATTAATTGTTTATTATTAATTCAAAGCATATCAGTCCTTAGTAAGTTTATCATTAGCGCCAAATAATCTCCGAATATTCGGTTATTCGGCAGATATTCCTGCATAATATCCGTTATTCGGTATTCGGCATATTTACTATTCTAGATTACATTTAAATAAACAATAAAAAATATAGTTTAGTAAATGAGTCATCTCAATTATTTAAAACAATACAGTAAAATATTTTTTTGTAAAAGCGGTACTTACAATGTTTTAAACAGTAAACAAATTAATTATCGCACAAAATAAACTCATCTTTACCTGGCGATAACAAATCCCTGCACCAATCAGCATAGTATCACATCTCAATATTAAAAACAATACAACAAAAATTTTTTTTAAACTAGCGTTCAATTTTTAAACAGTAATTAATTATCACACAAAACAAACTCTCCCTTACCTGGCGATAACAAATCCCCGCACCAATGTGCACAATGTCACAGCACTCTCACTAAGTTATAAGTTAGTCGTCGCGACGACTAGCGTCAGTGTTTGGGGAGCGACGCTCGTCACAGTGTGTAGCGTCTGACGGGCTGTCCCGTACTGACTGCGCTATCCTCGCGGCCGCGGGCCGCTGAGCGCGGGCCGAGGAAGGGGGCCACTCGAATGGGACACCATCAAGGTGGGAGATTAGAATTACTGCTGGAATTAGGAGAGCTGTGGGTGATGATGATGATGATGGGAAAAATTGTTTACAGGTAGGCGCGAAAATATGTCTTAGAACAATCTTCTGGATAATATTGTTTAAAGTCAGGGACTCGAAACGAATCGGAATAAACCGAAGGTATTTAAAAAAATCTGATGTAGTCAGCACAAGACCTCTAGCCATACTTACTTTATTCTTTTTACAAATATATTAATAGGTACTACTACTCACAAATATTTTATTTAAACTACAGAAGAAGATATAAACGATATTTTACTATTGTCACTGTCACTGTCATGTCAACCATCATTTAAATTTTACGTAGTAACAAATGTTAAACGATCATGGACTACAAGATACCGTAATCCTAAATTATAAATATATTGGTACTTTAAATATTCTTAAACGATACTAGATACAGAAAAATTTATAAAATACCGATTGTAGATAATAATCAATCACATAATCTTTCTTTTAAAATTAAAAAAATTGTCTTGAATTAATTATTTATCGAAATATTTTTAAAAAGTACTACTTCCGGTTTGTAGATTGAAACCAAAAATATATTGGCTTATTAAGATTCGTATTAAAACCTTAAATATAAAATTTGAAATTTTAATGTTTGATATTTTTTGAGTTATCGTTTCCGAAAAAATTGTAACATACAAACGAACGCACACACACGCACATACATACATACACACAGACATCATCTCGAAAATGTTAAATTCTTATTCTAGGGAATCTAAAACGTTCTTATCCACCAAAAACTCATTTTTACCTATCACAATACCTACCTTATAGAATATGAGGCGGGAGGTAAAAACTAAGTAAATATGATTTTAAAAGCCATGCACTTAAATGATTTCCTAATAAAAGTATTATTATTATTATTATTATTATCTAGAAAAACGATCGCAAAATGTTAAACGTAGCAGGACATATGAAAACAGAAATATTAGCTAATGATCTTATGGTGTACCACAGGGTAGCGTATTTGGTCCTTCATTATTTATAGAACTTCAACTAACGTTTGGTTTCATTTGATCCCAAACATTTATTTTAAACCATAAAGTGTGCTATTTTGCAGGAGGATGACCTTTTCCGAGAGAAAATAGTCCGGTAGGAATTTCAACTACGCAAAAGATTGATCAGGAAAATGCGAAATAGGTAGTGTTAGAAATAAATGCTGTTACACGAAACTTATTCAGAGATACATTGTTCAGTATAGATATATTGTCCAAAATTTATATTGATACGTCCAGTAAGTCCCAAGTTTGATGCCAGCAACCAATAAAAAATCCAATTCTTTATTTGTCTGAAAAATATAGTGACTAGCGTCAGTGCTGTCCAATGTGGTGAAACCCTTGTTGGTATTACATGCACATGCACGGGATACATATGCAGCACTAGCGCAGCGCAGCCGTCAAAATTAAACACAGCCACAAATCAAACAGTGATTTAATATTTATCACCGTACATTGCAACGGCCGAACGCGAATTTAGAAATTCTAGCATTGATGGACAAAGCTGGGTATTGAGAACATCAGTTCGGTTCGGTTCGGTTTGAGGTTTGCTTGGCTCGGTTTTGTTCCGGTTTCATGTTTTGTTTTGAAATGAACCGGTCACCGGTTTCAGAAATCCGACCCAGTGATTTATCAAATAATGGAGATCAATTAATTACAATTTCGAATGTGTGATAATTATTTTAAAACATAATATTGAGAAATACCTAAAATTCAAAAGAATTTTAGGGCGGGTTTCAAACCGAACAAAATAACGATTCACAATAAAGGGTTCGGTTTTTTTCGGTTTTAAAAAAATAGCTGCGGTTCGTTCCGGTTCCTGATGGAAGTAACGATTTCTGAAATTAAAACAGCGTTCAATATCGGGTGGTTCAGCTTCCTCTCAGCTGTCAAGCGGCGTAACAATAAACCGGGCGGAATGATAGGACGAGAAGTCGGTAACAAAGGAAACAGCGGCGAAGTGAGAACCAGGGAAATGCAAGAGAAGCGACTGCTAATTACGCTGAACGTACGGAGTTCTCCGTAATTCGTATTTCGCATTTGTGGCCAGCACACTGTTCGCTTTTTCATTTGCAGTGGCCGGTTCCCGGGTTCGAGACGGACGATACCGTTACTCGCAACTCGCAAGCTGTTCTCATGTCAATTAATACTTGCTCCGGCTTTGGAGCCTGAAACGGCCCGTAGAACGAGTTCGCTATAGCCCGACATCTCACTGGATTTTATCCTGAGATACTCACTTTAAATCGTTCAATTTAGAATAACATATAACTGGTAAACCAACAGTACACCCTTTATTCATTTGCATTTTGTTATTAGGTATACAATTATTTTTTAATCTTTGTAACCAAATCAGGTGGAAAACATAGGTAAATTTATAAAATCTATAAATTATTTTACCAAATTTAGAAATAAATTATGCTGTGAAGTCGTTATTTTGAACAGGAGAGATATGAGAGCATTTATTTCTGGGCTTGTTAATAAAATTTAATTTAAATTGAAAAATACAGATATTTACAAATATTTAATTCAAAAAATCAAAAGGCCCGGTTCGCACGATGATTCTGTGAAGATTCTTCCAAGACTCTGAACCTTAAAAAAAATTAATCTATTATAAATTATTCTTTTCCGAGGCTAATTGAAGATTCAATTTAGAGGCATCGCGATTTGATAGGCAATTCTCACTAGAATTATTTTTCTTAAAATTTTGAAACATGAAAGAATCTTCAAAGAATTCTAAAGCCTAAAGCCCTGTTCGTACGAGGATTCTTTGAAGATTCCACCAAGATTCTGAAACCTGGAAAATAAGTTTTCTTCTTTCTAATCATAATTACGTGGTTTTGAAGCAATCAATAAATTATAAATTTTTCTTTTCCAAGACTCATTGAAGATACAATTAACGGCACCTCAATTTAACAAGTAATTCTCACTACAAAGAAGAAAACTTATTTTTCAGAATTCAGAATCGTAGTAGAATATTGAAAGAATCCTCGTGCGAACAGGGTTTAAAGCAGCATTCCAAATCAATTAGAATCAACAGAAATATATCTTTGTTTATTTACTGAGAGAAATAGTTCATAAAATGTTCACTGTCGTCGCTACCTCCCCGTATAATTAGTTGAATTTTGTTTACATATTGCATACCTAATATTTGAAGATATATGATATAATAATAATATTTAAATAAAATAAAATTAAAATTGTTTGTTCCTGTGCAATAAATAAAGTTCATAATTCAGGATTAAAAATAATATTATTAATAAATTATTTATATGTTTTACTTATTGATGAATTTGATCGTTTCCGAAATGTCGTATAAATAAATAAAAATATGAAATACAGAACTAAACCCAAATAAATAATTTAAATTGTTGTAAACATTATTGATTAATGTAATCAAAAACCAGTGAATTTATTCTATTACTGAAATATACGAAGAATTAATTTAAAAATATTATACTGGCCTGGGCCATAGTCTGGTTTTAACTGCGCATACGTAATATTTTATCTGTTGATTAAACTTATACCTCATATTTCCATAATAATCAAAAAATAATTCAACAAACTCAGAATTACTCTAACCCTTCGTACACAGGGGTGCGCAGAGCCAGCATCAAACAGAAGGGTTAAAGCTGACCAGTGGTCACTGCTACCCTCTCCAGCATCCAGCTTCCCTGACCTTTGCCCCCGCAACCCTTTCTCGCAAGATCACATCAGCATCCGAAACCTGTCTGTATCAAAACGCAGCTCACCTTAGCACGAGAGAACATAAAGACTAGAGTTGCCACGAACACTTGGATCGCTAACCGACATTCCCACAATTTCTTACGACGGGTTTTTAAGTTTTCCTGATTTTGATAACGGATCTTTAGACTGGTTACTCATCAATCAAATTGAATCTCCACTAAAATATCCGTGGTTCCGTGGTTCAAGTCGGCCGGCAGGGTGTGATTGTAAAATATCAATTAAATCAAGCTGACCACTTGATCGTCTTAAGGGGCTCGTATTCTCGATATTACTTATTTTTTATTTCACTCTCTTCTCCATTACTACGGCTGCCCGGAACCAGCCCGAAACTCGTACTTTTCCGCATCCTAGCTATGTAGTGTCATTTTGAAGTTGAAAAATACTGTAAACATGGCTCCAGTATTCCCATAATTACTTCTATATTTTTTAAAGAAATTAAGTAAAACAAAAATTATTCGAAAAAGGAAGCTTAGCTGCATGCTTCTTGCTTTTTAAATTTTTCTTGCCATTCAAATCAAATTACAAAAAACCGCAAAAAACGTCATTTTTAAATTTTTTTACTTCAAATTCCTAGGCCAAAGACAAAAAATAAAAATATAGAAGCATTTAAGACACCTTTGTTAATACACTCATATGTACAATCATCATATATTTCAATTATAATTAAAGTAAACGTGGATAAATCTAAATAAACTACATTTATATATCTATTTTTGGTTTTGATATATTTCGCACAAAACTCCTTGCGTCGAAATATCGTGAAAAACCCGACTTTCTTCGTCCTGAATGCCGGCGAGCGGTGCATCAGGTGCTCGGTAATCAACAATACTTTTGCGGGGTTGTCTAAATATGGACAAAACCTACCGGTACGAAACTAAATTCATTAGTGCAATAAGAATGTTGTTAATTTATCTGTTAACAGGCTCCCTCAATCAGCTTTTTTGGAACTAAACTTCTGTGCTGATAAAACAAAGATTTTATTGATTTTTTAGTCTGAGATCATGAGCTGAGCAGGGATGTGCTCGTTTGGACAAATTTTGCCATTTGCGTATTTTATTTCAATTTTCATCATTCAATACAATATTAGTGAAACCAATCTTAGAAATACAAGTAAGTAAACTTCAAAAATTCTTTATATTGATAAATAAGTACAATAAATGAGTATGTGGTACTCATGAAGGATATTTGGTTGTTTATTTAGTTCAGTTCAATCAGAGTTTGTATCAAAACCGAGTGGGATTCAAGAATGGTATTAATTCAGTGCAATCAGAGTGTCTACCAAAATCGAGTCTGTGGGATTCAAGAAGGATACTGGGTAGATTATTTAGTTCAGTTCTGAGTTTCGACCACAAGCCTCGTCATATTGTGTAATAAAATGATTTAGAAGACGATTAGACAAGTAAGTAAACTTCAAAATACTTTATTTCAACGAACAAATACAACAAATCACTTAATAGTATCAATATTTTTAAACTGGGCACACTTAACTCCAACAGAGTACAAAATTTCCTTCGCATTGTTGTAATCACCATCAAGGTTGACAAGTTTGGCGCATTCTTGGATATAAAAATCTAACTCAGTATCTGTTTCAGTGGCTCCAGGTCCAGTCATCAAGTACTTGTTGGTGAACTGCGCCAGGCGACTGAATTCTGAGCTGAAGGCGTCGTCCAGGTCGAAAAGTTCCAGAGGTGGAGGGTTTAAATCTCGGAACGACGGAGGAAACACCGCTGCTTGGAGACTTGGCAACGGTGCCTCGAACTGAGGGCTGATCAGCTTCAGAGGTAAGTGTTTTACGTCCAGTTGGTCGTATAGTTTTAATACTTGCGGCACTGGAATAGTCAATTTAATTTAAAACCAAAATTAAATTGCCAAAATAAAATTTAAATATTAAAGCCATATGAAGTATAATAAATGACAGGTGAAAGACAGAAAATACGGTCCATTTCGGCCAGTATCTTTCTCTCTGGCACAGGGCAAACAGAAATGCCACGAATTTAAGCCGTGTTCGCACGAGGATTCTTTGAAGATTCTACCAAGTTTCTGAGTCCTGGAAAAGAAGTATTTTTTCTTTTTAGTGAGAATTCATGGTTTAAGCAATCAATAAATTATAAATTATTATTTTCCAAGGCTCATTGAAGATTCAATTTAGCGGCACCGCAATTTAACAAGTAATTCTCACTAGAAAGAAAAAAAACTTCTTCTTTTCCAGGATGCAGAATATTGGTAGAATCATCAAAGAATCCAGGATTGTCTACTCCTGTGTTTATATTATACGTAAGGATTCTTTTAAGCTTTTGAAAAAAATAATCCTGGCAAGAATTGCCTGCCAAATAGTGGCGCCGCTAAAGTGAACCTCTAATGAATCTTGGAAAAGAAGAATTTCTAATTCATTGATAGCTTCTAAACGGCGACATTCTTTTTATCCAGGATTAAAAGGCATGAAAGAATCCTAAAAGAATCCATGTGTGAACAGGGTTTAATGCTTTGTATTTATAAATACAGATTATTGTACCCGGTAATTTTTGAATAAGTATTATATTGGGCGGGAATCAATATTAATGGGGCCGAATTCAGCACTCTTCTTTAAACGAGTGTTGAATTCGAGCCAATACGTCTGATATATTATTTAAAAATTATTAGGTATAATTTATATAATTAAATAATCAATTTTTAGATATATTTACAAATAATCCGCGTATTTTAATTTAAAATGTGCTTGTAAACCTCAGTAGGCGGTGCTAACGTATTTCTTGCGCCGATTGTGTTTTGTCTTTAAATTTTGTGATTTTCAAACAAAGAAAATGTAACTCATCATTCGAGTTGCAACCGTCATACAGTGCAGATGTATATGTTTGCAATTAAATTTATTTAAAATGTTATTAAGTATTCAGAAAAACAGAAAATATTGAACAAAAGTGAACTGCGCATAGCAAGTATTGTGAAACAAGGTAACATAACATTCTTATTAAACGGTCATTCATATTTTGATTTCGGCAGTTAAAGGTATCATATTTATATTGTTTTAAAAGTAATAGATTCGTTTGTGCTTTGTTTTTAAATTTTGTGATTTTACAAACGAAGAAAAGGAAACACATCATTCGAGTTGTAACCGTCATTGAGTGCACTTATATATTTTACATATAAAACTGATTTAAAATGTGGTAAATTCTCCATTAAATCATAAAGAGTGGTGAACTGCATAAGAAGTCTTGTAAAATAAGGTAACAAAACAATAATTGTCGTATTAAACGGTGGTCATTCTTTTCCGTATTTTTATTTTGGCCGTTGATGTTTTTTAAAAATAAGTAACTAATTAATATTTGGGGAAGAGACGCATGCGCCAATAAATTAGTTTATTTACTGGCCATGATTGTTTAGCGTCAAGTCGGCGTCAAGCATCTAACAGGTGTCAGAAATGTTGAAAAGTGCAAAGTATAAACGATAACAGTATAATTATTACCCATTTCAGTGTTTATTGAAAACAGTTTAGTTTCGAAAAGTTTAGTGTAATCAATGGGAACTGAATTTCCAACAGCATCGGTCAGGCATGCTTTTGGTCTTTCTGCTAGCATTGCTACATCAGGAACCATATGATATTCCCAGGCCTGAAAACATAATTGTTATTTTGTTTATTTGAATGCAATACAATTAGTGTTACATCGATGTCATCGTGCTCCGAAGGATTCAGTTTGATCTTTTCACTTGAGGTGAGAAAATTAAAAATCATTTCTCGCAATTTGTCGTTGTTTTCTTTATCGATGTATTTGTCTGAAAACATTTGTCCTGAACCAACTACAGCTATTTTTCCACCTGCAAGCTTAAACTGTATTACAATTTTGATAAAAAATCAACCAAAAATTAAAACCTGAGTTTTGGTGGTAGTACAAGGCTCCCAATGGCCGGTCTAGTGGAAAAGTCGTTATCCCACTTGTAAAAGCCACTACAGAAGGTCGACTCACATTTAGAGTCGATCCATAAGGATAAACAAACTGTAATTCAGAGTTTTTCTCCTTATCTTTCAACAATATTTTGTTGATTTCGCTGTCGCTGATGAAACATTCTTTCGGGTGAAAATATTTGTAATAATGCGTGCGTACAACACAATCAGAGTTTGGTACAATCCCATACCGCTCCAAAAATATGTTAATGTTACACTGAGACACTAAATTACCTTCTGCAAGTAATGCAAAAATACTTCCCCCATCATCCAAGTAATTTTGCAATGCGTCCAATTCTGCAAGAGTAAAAGCGGTTCGCGAACCTGGAAATACAACTGCTGCACATCCTTTTATCAAAGGAAAAGTTATTTCCTCTTTAATACTGTAAACAATCACTTTTCAAAATTGTTATAATTATTATTGCATCCATACATACGTGATAACCTTCCAGTAAACCTTGAGTTTGCGATGTAAGATTTTATAGTTGTCGGTGATTTTGTACAATTCATTTTTGGATGTGTTGAATATTATTGTATTTGAACTTATATCAGCAGTAAATTCCTATAATATATAATTAGAAAAAACTTAAATTTAAAGAGAAAATAATAAATACCTCTGTCGTTGGCGGCATGTTTGCATTGTAACTTATTTTGTTGCTACGGCAACTCTAGGTTGCTATGCAGATGTTCGGAAAATAATAAATTCACACAAATTTAATTTTTTATTTATATTCTTAACTCCTTAATCCTGATTGTATGGCATAATAGTAAAACAATTTATTTTCTAATAATATTAAAGTACAGAAAATATTTTAAAAACATGTTTATTTACAAAAATATATTTATTCTAACAACAAATTTAAGACAGTAAATGTTTCTTCCAATTTACTTCTTGCTTTAGAACTCCTGAAAAAATGGCCTCAGCCGATACAACAGTTAAATTTTTCTGCTTCAAGTATTTTGCGTATTTTGCTTTTTCTTCTTCGTAGCTTACAACAATGGCTGTTGTATTTTTGGCTGGTGCTCGCGCAATACATTTACCGCCAGAAGTTTCAATGATTTCTAAAAATCAAACATTAATTTATTAATTCACAGAACTGTTTAGAAATATACCTTTTAAAACATCGTAATTTTTCTTGCCGGCTAGTAGAAAAACCATATCAGTAAGCAGCAATTTTTCACTAGACCTGTTTAAAGAATCTTTCAAAGAGAAATCAAATTTAGCTTCTGATTCTGTGTCTTCTAGCAAATAGTTCCACGGATCTAAAAATAAAATAAATATAGGCAAATATATGTGATGATTCATCAAAACAATACCTTGGAATACATTTTTCTTAATGCTGTCGTGAATCCACTTTGCTTGGACTATTGGTTTTCCTAATGCCACAGCTGTTAAGAATTTTAAAGACCTGCTGATTTTATTTGTGACTAAAACAGTACTCAATTGGGCTGAATCTGTTATGCTCGCTCCTAAAAATTTCAATTTTAAAATGTACAAAATACAGGATGATTCACAACTTCGTGCATTTTAATGGCATAAAAGAACGCAACTTTCTGATCATTGAATAATAGTTATTTTTTATACAAGACGATAAAATTATATTTTATCGACGAAAAAAGTGTTAATTCACAAGCTTTAATTTTGTCGTTATATATAAAATTCTAGTTTTTTCTACAGCTGATGTTAAAGGATAAATATAAGTAAACCAATTTTATTTTTAAGTTAAGTTTTTCACAAAGTGGATGCAGAAAATGTGTAAAATCTAATTTGAAGAAATGTAAAAATATAAAGTACTTTATCTACCCTTGCTGTTAAAGTTTTACTTTATCAACTCTATTTTACTTCAACATCAGCTAAGGAAGCAATCTTTTTTAAAAAATACGTAAATTTAAGGCCTGTTGTTTTGCACATTTTATAATGGATACGAAATGGATATCTGATTAACTATGAACGGAATAAAATAATATTTTAATTCATAGTGCAATGGCAAGAACCTAGAAACTAAAATTGCGAATTTTGGAAAAATATAAATATGTATGCACGAAGTTGTAAATATTTAACATTTGGACGTACCTAATTTTTTAACAGAAGTTTCCAGAGTTGGATCACTCAACATAGTAAAAACAACTTTGTGTTTGATAGTTTCACCAGAACCTTGAATATTATTTAATGTAACATTTAATGGTTCATATCTTCTTCGTTTAGTGTTAGGTGTATTAACACAAAAACTAGTTGTGTTGTCAGTGTTTTCATCTGACGAATAGTTTTCTATCTTCATAGATCTTTTGGCAGGTTTTTCTCTAACTACTTCTGAATTAATCGAAGACATGGGTTCAGTGTCTTGTGTGTATTCTAATTTCTTAATTTTTTTCTTTGTTACAATATTATCATCTGAGTCGGAATCTTCAGCAACTGTTTTTTTCTTTGGGGTCTCTGCCACACTATGAGTTCGTTTTGATCTTGTTACTCTGTTTATAAAATCATCTAAATCTTCATCATTTTTGTCTTCAATTTTTGGTGTTTGTAATTTAGTTGTTCTTCTAGGCGTTTTTTTGACTTCTACTTCTTCCTCTTCAACTTTCTTCCTTCCTCGAGTAGTCTTTTTTGGTTCTTCTTTTCCAGTGTTGAGCTTCTTATAGCTTATTCTTTTGCCTCTTGTCTTGTAAGCTTTGTCTTCATCTGTTTCAGAGCTTTTGACAGGTGATTCGTGTCTTTTTTCTTCTTGTTTCTTATTTTGATTGACTTCGGAACGCTTGACTTTTGTGATGGTAAGTTTAGAAATGTTTTCTTCTTTCTGTTGCTTTTTTGGACGACCTCTTTTAGTTTCTGGTTTGAAATCTGCTTCATCGCTTGTGGAACTGTTCGTTTTACTTGTTGAAGCTTTTGAGATGTCTGTTATATTACTGAGTGTTACATGTAATCTTTTATGGGTCTCTTTATCTTCAACTTTAGGTTCTGGTTTATTTTCTTCACATTTTGGTACTGATTTATCTCCTGACAGATCTGCTCTGTTACCATGCTTGACTTGTAATCTTTTAGGTGTCTTTATATCTTCAATTTTAGGTTCTAATTTAGTTTCTTTACGTTTTGGTTCTGATTTATCTCCTGACTGATCTACTATGTTACTAAGATTGACTTGTAATATTTTATATGCCTTTATATCTTCAATTTTAGGTTCCGGTTTAGTTTCTTCAGGTTTTGGTTCTGATTTATCTGCTGACAGATCTGCTCTATTACTTTGCTTGACTTGTAATCTTTTAGATGTCTTTAAAACTTCAATTTTAGATTCTGGTTTAGTTACTTCACGTTTTGGTTCTGATTTATCTGCTGACAGATCTGCTCTACTACTATGCTTGACTTGTAATCTTTTAGATGTCTTTATATCTTCAATTTTAAATTCTGGTTTAGTTTCTTCAGGTTTTGGTTCTGATTTATCTGCTGACAGATCTGCTCTACTACTATGCTTGACTTGTAATCTTTTAGATGTCTTTATATCTTCAATTTTAGATTCTGGTTTAGTTTCTTCAGGTTTTGGTTCTGATTTATCTGCTGACAGATCTGCTCTACTACTATGCTTGACTTGTAATCTTTTAGATGTCTTTATAACTTCAATTTTAGCTTCTGGTTTAGTTTCTTCAGGTTTTGGTTCTGATTTATCTTCTGACAGATCTGCTCTGTTACTATGCTTGAATTGTAATCTTTTAGATGTCTTTATATCTTCAATTTTAGGTTCTGGTTTATTTTCTTCACGGTTTGGATCTGATTTATCTTCTGACAGATCTATTTTGTTACTTAGTTTGACTTGTAATCTTCTAGTTGTCTCTATATCTTCAATTTTAGGTTTCGGTTTATTTTCTTCAATGTTAGGTTCTGATTTGTTTTCTATAATGTCTTCCGTCATTTGAGTTGGTTCTTCGGCAAACATATGGCCCAGAGGGTTGTCAGGTCTTGATGTTTTTTCTTCTACGTACAATTTTTGTGTTTCCAGATCAAAATCGACTTCTAACTGAGTTTCAACTTGAGGATTAAATTCTTTTGCACTCGTTTTTGTGTCCGATTGATTTATTTTTAATAAATCAGGACATTCATCGTCTGTCTCGCTTAGTACCAATTTTAAAGAAGCATTTTCTGATTCTTGAGTGTTGTCGAGACTAGGTTCTCCCATAGAACTACTGTCATTTAAAGATTTAGTTTTATTATCTTCCAATAACTGAGTTGGCGCTTCATGGACGTTTTCTAAACTTTGTTTATTTTCTAATATCTGTGTTGGGGCTTCATAAATATTTTTGTCAACGCTTGTATCCAATTTTTGAGTCGGCATATCATAAATTAGATCTTCAGAGAAGTTAACGCTTCTTTTTACTTTGATTTTTGGTGATTTTGTGCTCAAAATCGATTTAGGTGATGTAAATGGCGACTTCTCTAATATTTGAGTAGGCGCGCTGAAAATTGAATCATTTACATTTTTGGGTTCATCAATTTTTTTATTAGAAAGCAGTTGTGTTGGCGCTAAATCATCATCATCAATGTTTTGTACATTTTTACTTTCCAACAACTGAGTTGGTGCCAGTAAAACATCATCATTTGTTGGTTTAAGTGCAAAACCACTTTCATTACTTCTTCCACTAAGTAATTGTGTTGGGGCAAGCAAATCATCATCATCATCGACTTTGTTATCTGGTATTTTAGGCGCCAAATCATTATCAGTTTTTTCTGGAGCCTTATCATTACTTTTTCTTTCGAGTAATTGCGTTGGAGCAAGTAAATCATCATCAGTTTCATCTCCATCGTCATCAACTTGATTCTTGTTATCTGTAGGTTGTTCACGTTCTTTATTTTGATGATTTTTCGGTGTAGCAGTCAGTAACTGAGTTGGAGCTAGTAAATCATCATCAGTTTCATCTCCATCGTCATCAACTTGATTTTTGTTAGCTGTTAATTTTTTATTTTGATGATTTTTCGGTGTAGCAGTCAGTAACTGAGTTGGAGCTAGTAAATCATCATCAGTTTCATCTCCGTCGTCATCAACTTGATTTTTGTTAGCTGTTAGTTTTTTATTTTGAGGATTTTTCGGTGTGGCAGTCAGTAACTGAGTTGGAGCTAATAAATCGTCATCAGTTTCATGTCCTTCATCATCAACTTGATTTTTGTTTGCTATATGCTGCTCAGGTTCTTTATTTTCATGATTTTTCGGTGTGACAGTAAGTAAATCATCATTATTATCATCTTCTTCTATACTTTGCTCTTGCAGTAACTCAGGTGGCGCTCCAGCTAGTAAATCAACGTCATCATCATCACTTTCGTCATCAATATTGGCGGTTTTTGTGTTGTCAAGTAATTGTGTAGGTACTAATAGTAATGCTTCATCGTTTTCGTCGCTCATTTTGTTTTGAGGTTCTTGTGATTTTTGTATGTTACTTGGTTTTGTATTATACTCGCAGTTTGCAATTAGATCGTCTTCTATATCCGTTGCCGAGTCATCGATTTTCTTAGCTAGATCTTCTTCAGCATCGGTTGAGGAATCAGAATCATTATTAGTTTTGCTGTCGTTGACTTGTGTAGATTTTTGTTGAATCTTTTTCTTGAATTCCTCTTCATCTTCGATGTCTGTCGCTGAATCATCATCATCTTTATTTAGTGGATTATTTTTAGAGTCAGGTTTATTTCGTTTTAATATAATTTGTTGTGTGTGTTGTTCTATATTTGCATTATCTTGCGTACTTAGGATAATATCATCAGAGTCCATTGAAACATCATTTGATTTAATTAATTTAGGATCAGTTGGTATTGTTTCATCAACAACTTCTTGATATTTAGAGCCCGCATTTTCTAACGATTTTCTAAAAGTCTCATTTGCAAAAATATCATCGTATAATTCTGATCTAGACATATCTCCATAATGTTCAGTACAAGTGTTATTATTTTGTGTTTCCAGAATGGCAGTTGGCTTTGATAACAACTGATCGTCAACGCCGTCATTTGTTTTTAAAATTTGTTGAGTTTCTGCTTCGTGTATGTTTTGCGTGTCGGTTTTAGTGTTTTTATCATTTTTATTCTCAATTATAATTTGTTGTGTAGGTAATTCGTGAATATTGTGTGCCAAAAGTTGGGTTGTGGCGTTTGCATCCATAAATTGAGATTGAGTCTCGTTGAAATAGTTTTCTTTGTCAAAATTGGGATCTGCGCCCTGTAAAATATCAAAATTAGGTTTGTGCACAATTGATTAAGGTTTAGGTTTACTGTATGGTACTCTGCTAGGACGTCACCAAATGTAATAGATTCTTGATCTTTTATTTCATACAATTTGAACGGTATTAATTTTTGGAGTCGAAATTCTGTACCATTTGAAGAACCGAAATCACTGACAAAATGTGTAGAGTCATTTATTATAACTATAGTAGCATGTTGTTTGCTAAAAGTCTAAAAACAGCAGTTTTGATTAGCTGTCAGAACTGTCATTATTTATTATTACCAAATCTTTGACTCGTACTGTAGCTTTAGGATCTCTACCGATAATATTTAAGCCTTCATATACTGGATACGATCTATTCGGAAATTTTATAAACCCCATCTGTAAAGAAATGCATTTGAATTTGTATTTTGATGTTTGTTGAGGTTATATACCTGTTTTCTTGGAATTTCTGCAGATTGCTTTAATTTATCCATTGTATATTAAGTAAACTAGTAGAACGTTAGTATATACACTGTATTATACATAAATAATATAATAAACAATAAGTTGCTATTAAGCAAAATCACGGAGATTTCATTTTAACTTTCGGAATTCAAAACAACATAACCTATAAAAATAGTCAAGCCAAGCCACGCAAGCCACAACCAACTGACAAAATATTTATTTAAATTTATTGTTTTCAATTAAAATATACAAAATACAATATCTAATAGATTTATTAAGCTTATGTATATAAAATAATTATTACATTATTTTTACAACAAAAATTATCAGTTTTTTATGAGTTCAACAACGATGTGTTTCTAAATTTTATGTACAATTTCCAATAAATAATTGTGTATTGGATAATAGGAAAATCCGCAGTAATTTTAATATTATTTATTGAAGTAAACACTTGAAATTTGAAGTGGCAGCCAATGAGAATGACTAACTCCCCACCAAGCGAGTTCATTCATACTTGTTCATTTTGTATGTTTTGTAAGGCAGCCGCTGTTGCTGTTGTGTGGGTTATCTTTGTGTAGTGAGTGCAGTGCATAAGTTTTCTCCAAGTTTATGAAGTTTTTTTAAGTGAAAACCGTGATATAAAATATTAAACCCAGCATAAGTGTCGGCTTTGTTGCAGTTCACCTTAGAACGGTACGTTTTGGGAAGGTTTTAAAAAATTTCCAAGTAAATTGTTGACACAGCTACATAGACATCTCAGGAGAAATATGAGTTTACGTACGATTATATTTAGATTTCTTGTGAGACACGAAATCAGCATTATTTTTCGAAACGCAATTCGTTTGTAAGAATTTATAAATAGTGGCACCTGTCAGTATCGAAATTTCGCAATAACTTCATTCATAACTTGCGATACGGGTCAATTATTTCTCTTATCATACATTTTACGATTGTTTATTCAGTATTTATTATAATTACTTCACATTAGCTCACTTGGCAAGCCAAGATTCATTCTTTTCAATAGTCGAACATCTAATGAATATTGTCTATTAGTTGTTACCATTTTTAAACAATATCCCCTCTCTTGAAATAATGATATGCAAGATTAAGTAGTTGTTTTATTTTTTGATTAAACTGCAAGCCAAGTAGTAGAATCAAAAAAGGAATAAAATTTGTAATACTTTTGAAGTCAAGGATACTGGAGCATTATGATGCAGAATACTGATTTATTTTAATCTGGGAAAGAAATTGTAACATTGACGTTTTGAAACATAAATTCTTGCATTGTTCAACAACAGAGGGTTGCACTTGTAAACGGTAACACACAGTTCTTGAGTGGTACAAAAGGCACCTGCCCCAAAAACAGTGGCGCCGTGTTTTTTATTAGGGGCAATAAATTTTAGAAAGTACCCCCGCTTTGTAGTACGTAGGTAAAATCTTCGTTTCCAATATATTCTAAAGCCATGTTTACATAATATGAATTCTTTCATGATTTGATTTTTGAATTATCTGTCAAATAGCGAAACTGAATCTTCTACAAGTTTTGGACAATTTATAATCATTCTTCAAAACAATGAGTTTCTTTTTCCAAGATCAAGACGCATGACAGAATTCTTGTGTGAACAAGGCTAAGGCGCTAAGGGTTGCACATGTGCTAATCGGGGTGGCGAGCAACAGGCAGCGATGTTGCAACCTCGCATCTTGTTCTTGTCATGTGGCAACGTTGTCAGTGCCTGTGTATCTTGTTACGCACGCAGCTGGCAAGCAAATCAAAATCTTATACCAGACGTTGTCAAACTTTCATGGGGGTGTGGGAAACTGCGAATTCATGGGAAACCATTGAATCAGGTAGCGAAGTATGGGAAATTTTATTTCTGTTACGCCCTTTGAATTGAATTTTTTATTGAGTATGTAACATGGAACAATTTTATTTTATTCTTTACACTTTTCTTTATCTGGCACATCAAATTGAGTCAAATATGTCAGTAAATTTTTTTGATATTACTTACTTCTTGCCTCATACTCTGTAAGAGAGTTATTGTACTGGATAAAAATTTTCGAGTATGAGTTTTTGGTGGATAAGCACGTTTCAGGGTCTAGAATGCGAATTTACTACGATGTCTGTGTGTGTGCGCGCGTGTGTGACGATTTGTCGTCCACGATAACTCAAAAAGTATCAAACTTTTTACATCCAAATTTCATATTTACGATTTTAATAAGAATCTTAAGATCTCATTTAATTTTGATAGAAATCCGCCAATCGGAAGTAGTATTTTACTTGAAGTAAACTTGAACTATCTCGATAAATAATTTTATTTATGACAATTTTTGCAATCAAAAGTGAATAATATTATAGTTTTTGAAATTCAAGTATCTTTTAATTTTTTAAAATTATTATTAGATATTTGAAAAAATACTTAAATTCCAAAAATAATTGATCCTATCTGTTGCATCTTGATCATATTTTCTGATTGCAATTTTACAACTAGTTGTAAATGTATCTCAGACACTATGCCGTTACGGCGTCAAATCAAGTGACTTGTGTTGACAAGTGACTGTCTCAGTTACCCTGCAGGACTCCGCAATGCATTGTGGGCAAATTCCAGCGCAGATCTCATTGCAATGCCGACAGTCATCCCAACAAAAGACGATTGTTGAAAACAATGCTAATCAAATACATTCATTCATACTTTTAATAAATACTTCCATGGTCAATGCCACAAAAAATCAATGAAACTCGCAAGGAGACTTTCGAAATTTGCACAATTTTACGCTAAAAACACAATTATAAGCCCCCTCCCCCCTGATTTTATGATATGTCTATCACTTTTTCTGTTTAAGTGCCTGCTTATCTACTCGACAGATAATAACGTGATATTTCTAGAAATTGCGCAAGACTTTAATTCGATTCTTTTGTGTTTTGGGTTCATGTAGTTCACATTGTTTTGATCCATATTGTTCAGTGTAGTTGTCCGAAAAAGGAACAGTTTATGTAATAGTGACGTGATAAGATTTTAATTTATAGGAATGAAGTATTTTGCAGGTATAATGCAAATTATTTTAGTTGCTAAAATTATTTACTAAGCTATAGTCTGTTTGAAATAACTAAACATTTTGACAATTAATTGGGGCGTGGTTTGTAAGTCTGTTTTACACCAAAACATTTTCTATGTTTAAAAAAATGCCAATAGTTCTCAAAATATGGAAGGAAATACTAAAACTTAATAAAATAATAGGTACAATAATTTAAATACAACGAGAATAGAGTAAATTACAGTTTTCAAAAATAATTAAATTTGAATTGATATAATATTTAATGAAGTTACTGTAAGCCGCACTTGACTACAGCGCATAGCAACCAATAGAATCACAAGACTCTATCTGTCAAAATTATTTTGCTATTTCATCATACATACGTTCTGGTTAAAAAAATAAATAATACGAATTTGTCTAAATTTTTGTAGTCAAGAGATCAAGACATTTCAAAAGCAAACCGTTTTATTGAAAAATTAATTAGTTTGATTGCTGTCCTTTAGTGACATTTACAATTTATCATAATTTATAGAAATACTACTTAATATAATTTTTGATTTAAATATAGCTCGCATTATTTATGTAACTTATGAAAAATTGTAAATGTCAATTAATGACAGCTACCTGCTACCAAACTAATGAATCTTTCTATAAAATGATATGCTTTTCAAGTGTCTTGATTATATAAATTAAAAAATTCATGTTATTGTATTGTCTTGTATTTTTTTAACGAGAAGGAATTGGACATGTTCAATGACATTTTTTGTTTAAAATAACTTCAGTATTAAGCTTTTAAAGTTTGTTACATTCTACCTGAAACACCTGTATATTTATTAATATTATTACATGATTATTTAGATAATAACTCACGTCTTTACTATGAATATATTATTTAATAATCATTAGGTATACAATACAATACAATCACAAAGATAACACTAATAATCTCAACCTCATATTATAATGAATTCCTTATGTGTTCTTCTCATCTGAGGGCTGCGTTCTGTCGCCAGTCTTATATGTTTTCTCTGCAACATGTGAGCCACCTGTTGCCAGGGGTATCGAATGACGCCCCTATGTGTCTCTGTCTGACTGATCCACTGAGATCTACAGGCTCTTCTTCACTTGTTACAGACATGGAGCTGGAGTCGTTCGAACCGTACGACTACGATCTACAGGACGAGGACTTCTATGCCTCCACGCCGCCTAAGATGAACAAGAGGCGGGTCACTTTCAAACCTAAATACGCTAAGGTCAGTTACAACATTTTAAAGAGATTTTTACTTATAAAATAATGTAAATGACAGGTCAAAATCTGTGTAATATTATTTTGAAGGATGAGAGGATGATTTACAACTTATAACTTCAGATTCTTTCATGCGTTTGAATTCTGAATAAAAATAAATTCACTGTTTTGTAGTTTTGAAGGTATCAACAAATTTGAAATTCTTCTTTTCCAAGATTCATTGGATTAAATTGAAAGAATCTGTGTTACCAGGGCGTCAAAAAAATTCTCTTAAGAATAAGAAGTTATTTACCACATTTGTAGGTTCAGATTTAAAAAGAGCATATGGAACTCTTAATAGGAATATATTAATTATACTAATAAACTAAGTGGATATTGCTTTAAAGACACTACCCTAATATTTTGTTAATTATCTAGAAAGAAATCGCAAATTGTTACGTGAAATTAGAAACTGTTAGTTTATGATTCAGGTGTACCACAGGGTAGTGTTCTTGGTCCTTTACTATTTTTATTATAGAACTTACGTCTCCAACTCAATTCAATTCAACTTACTGATCATAGGAAAAAAATATTTACAAAAAAATATCAAAACAGTGACCCAAAACTGTTTGATTAAAAAACCTATAGAAACTAAAATTGCGAATTTTAAAACAATCTTAGCAATAGCAATGCTGTCATTTTAAAGTTGAAAAATACTGTAAAAGTGTTTTCGTTGTGAGTAAACTGTTAGTTTACTATTGGCTTCAAGGTATTGTTTTTATAAACATTTAATAGAGAAAGAATGGATCTACAGATGTGCTTTTTTAAATTGTAAATATAAATTTCTATCAGGAGATATAACCGTGTAAAGTTTGCATACATTTGATATTTTGATGAAATTTTCGGAATTTTTATAATCATGTACAATTTTTTTATTAAAATTTTATAAAGGCACAACTATTAATTGATCTTTTAAATATATAATCTTTGTTGAAACCGAGGTTGAAACTATTCTTGATTCTTGTACTGGCCACAAGACACTTGCTACGTTAGTACCTTATAACAAGAATTCAAATCTTCGTTAAGAGTTGTTATATAACAGTATCTAATATTTTTTTACTTTATACATGCAATCTTAGTCTATCTAGCTACCTAGGATATAAATGGCTTAGTAATTATGGAAACAGTTAATGATTTTTTGGTAAATTTCCCTCGATATTTTATTGCACAATTTACAAGTCGGTAAATTATACGTTGGTAGCCAAGTGTACCAACTCTTGTTTTTATACCAAGTCACTCGGATCTCGACAACTTGTTTTCCAATAAATAAAACAAAAATAGTAGCGTGCTGCCGTACGCAGCTAAGTCCAAGTACAGAATAACTCGTTTGATACAGATGATATACGACGTGATGAAATAAGAATAAGACTATGTGCTTCAACGCACGCACGAGAACGAGGTAGCTCTCTATCGGTCTTTGTTTATATCGCATTTTCATTTTTGTGCCAAAATTGCACTGCATTTTGTGTTTTAGTTCAAAGTTTTGAGTTTTTGACGTCTCTATTTTTTAACCGGTACGGCGTACCGTCTCTAATTTTTTGCCGGTACTGCGTACCGGCCTACTTTCACCACTGCTGCCATCCCATCAAAATACGATATGAGATTAATATTTTAATAAATAAACATTTGTACAGAAATGTTTTAATTAAAAATTCATACACAAAACGTCGTATTTGACTCGCCAACAACTCGTGAATTATAGCCTACATTATTTGCTCGTATCAAATAATATACTGTTATATTACGGTTGCCCACTTTTATACCAAAATCACTTAGAATTTAATGTTTTAGTTTTGGCACTAAAAGTTTTAAATAATTTAAACTTCAAAAATCGAATCTATTCTACTGTTGTCACTATTTCAAATGAAGATACAAAGATTAACAATTAACTTGGCAGCACAAAGCCAGTGCCGGATTAACCCATGGGCATTGTGGGCAGCTGCCCAGGGCCCCGACGTTCAGGGGCCCCGGAAGAACAAAACTAATTTTAATATAACAATAAAATTATTTCAATTAGTATTAACTTCTTCCCAAATTATGAATTCAATAGTATTTTTTCATGGATTAATACAGTTTAAATTGTGCAAAAAACTAGGAATTATTAAATTTTTTTGATAAAAACTTCTTGAATCAGTATTTTAATAAATATAAGCCAGAAAATGTTTTGATAAGTACGAGTAAAATTTTCGATGTCCCGATATTGGTAAGAGTTATTTTTATTATGACGATTTATTATGTACCCAAGGGCGGCAATTTAACGGGGCTCATGTACCTATGCAAGTCTATTTAATGCAAATTAAATCTGAAAACAGATTTATATTCAATATAATGAAAAATTACTAAAGCATATAAAATCATATAATAATTTTGAAATTTTGTTTTAATTTTAAGTCATGACACAAAATTTTATTCGATTCCTCGAGACTCGATCTTAGAGATGTAAATGGTGTTTTTCATCTCAAAAACTTAAATTTTAAGATACCTATACTTAACATTAAATTAAACAAAATTTTCGCCTGCGGCGCCTTTCTTTCATTTTTTATAATTACCCTCTCTGAATGTATCACAGGGATTTGCCACGCAAAAAAATTAAATCGCCGCCCCTATTTTGTAGGTACTTTTTTATTTATGTTTTAATAACAAAAATAATTCTTGAAAAAAAAAACGAATAACCTAAACTAGGAGAGGAGGGCCCCAAAATCATTACTGCCCAAGGCCCCATAAATCATTAATCCGGCTCTGCACAAAGCTATCGGACACCGGCTAGTGGTTGTCACAAGGGCTTGCGCGAGAGGGTTAGATGGAAGAAAAGCCTTGGTAATTAAAATAAATAAAATAAAAATGCTAAAAGCAAGATGCCTTTGTCCATAGTCAACGTTTTTTGTATAAAATAGTCTGAGTCAACCGAAAATCACAGAGCATGAACATCATCAGTACTTACTGCAACCGCCATAACGTATAGGGCACCGGAAGGATCCGTGTCGTGACGTCACAGGAAGCGTGCTCGTTATCCACTCAGTACTGCCAACATAGGGGACTGAATCAAACCAGGGGCGATTTGATTCTTTTGTATCAAACACGTTTGAGAAAAATTTTTCTTTTGAAATCGATTATATACATTAATCGGAAGACGGCTATGGGAAGATTTTTTAAAAAACTGTAAAAATTATAAAACTCACCTGTTCACTAATTTTTAGAAATTATTTAAAAAATACCGGAAAGTGTTTTGCAAATTGAATTCTATAGCCGTGTACGCACATCCTTTAAGTACATCATTGTCCAATCCATTTATTGTAACACGTTTTTTACCTCTCGTCTCATATTCTATAAGAGATGTATTGTAATGGGTCAAAATTTGCGAGTTTTTGGTGGATAAGCAATTTTCAGGGTCTCTACAATACGAATTTACCGAATTTACTATTTTCACGATAATGTCTGTGTGTGTACGTATGGATGTATGGAAGTATGCGACGATTTTTCGTCCACGGTAACTTAAAAAGTATCAAACCTTAAATAACCAAATTTTATATTTAAGATTTTAATGAGGATATTAACATCGGATAAGATTTTGGTAGAAATTCACAAATCGGAAGTACTAGTTTTGAAGCTTGATATAGTTTTCCTTCAATAAATGGGTACAGTATTTATTTATTTTATTTAAAAGAAAATATATTTATAAATAAACAAATACATTTTTTTCTACACAAAATATCAGTACAGTCGACATCTTTTGCATCTTGGTTTATATTATCGTTTACGTATGAAACTATTTTTGATATTTAAGTAATTATTTATTAGATTAGTAGAATGAGCAGAATTAGGCGAGAGAGTAAGAGATGCGCCTTAAAACAGACTATAGAACTATTATAGTGACTATATACCTGAGTGAGCACCACATCACTCACAGGAAGTCAAAGTCGCCACCTATGTCACAGGAAGCGCGTGTAATTATATCAAAGTTACCTCAGGGCTGGGAGTTTTTTCTGTTTTCTTGAAACTTATTTTCGGCAATGGGAGAAATAACGGCGTCACTAGACTCACTCAACTCAGATCAAAGGAGTAATAATGACGTGACGTTATATAAACGTTGTTATTTTCTTATGAACATTGATTTATTGTAATAGCGTATGATACATGGTGATATATTCAGGTGTCTGACAAACGTTTATCATTGTCAGAGACTACGTCAGTAAAAATCACACTTCTAATATTACAAAGTCACGACATTGCCCTTATATGGGTTAGCAAGAACCCTGCAAAATCACCACTAACAACCATGTGTGAGTTAACGGCTGGTAACCGCACACACAGTGCATGGTACTAAAATAGTTATATATTATATGTACAAATATCTATCGCACACATTATGTATTGTATTTTTTTCCTACTTAACTGTTATTTGCCCTTTATAGGTGTAAATCTGTATAGCACAGCGAAATATATTATAGTAAACATTTGTATCACTGCACTAATATTAAAAAAATACATAACTGCGTTCAAATGTGCATATAGAGCATAGCATAATGGCGAATAGCTTTATCCAAAGTTGCTTCAATGTTTTGTTCCTATGCTCCCTCTATAAACTTCTATACTCTAAGCTATTGAACAATAAATTGTGTAAATGACCTATTAAAGCAATAAAATTCGATGCTCTTTACCGATTACCGAACAATATGCAGTCATTTTTTGTACAGGCGAGATGAAAGCATCTTACGTCCCATATTAAGTATTTAATTTTCAATAATTATTTGTGGACTTGCTAATAATATTTTTGTTAGAATACATCTCTTCTCCACTCAAAAATATTTTATAAAAAAATTCATGCAAGTACCGATATCTCAATATGTGAGGCTGCCACACCTCAGTTGGGTATATATAAGTAGTTCTAAATTTTGAATAACTTATGGCAGTGAATATAATACAACAGCTTTATGAAGTGGTAAATAATTTGACTGCTATTTTTAATATTCTAAATATTCTTTCTTACCTGGTGTTTCAGATATTTCAAACATAATAAATCATTTACCTTCTATTAATATCTTCGAACATCGACCATTCAAACTTCACTTCAAACCTATTTAATTCGTGTTTTCCATGTTGATTGTAATCAAAATTTAGTGCAAGTAATTTTATTTTTAGCGAGTGATAAGATTAGATTACCTGAGCTGTTTTGACAATTTATAATTTAAATTCTCAGAATTTATAAACAATTCTGAGCACAGGAAGTTCGCGTCAGATTATTATAATAATTATAAATATAATTGTAGTTTATCTTAGGAAAATTGCTAAAATTATGATGTTTAGGTGATATAATAAATTTTCCAGTTAAAAAAATTATGAACCAAGCCTTACGTAGAAACTGTCAAATGGTTCAATTTTTTTTCACTAAAAAAATTATTCCATGAAAACTTGGGTGTTTCATAATGAAAATCTGTATCGAAATGAATGTCATTCAAGTACAGACAAAGCATATTTAATATAGCTATTAATATAACAAGAATATTAGGTATGCGATTTATAATACCGAGGATGTTGCTAAGCGACGAGGTAAAACCGAGTCTATTTGAACATCCAAGGGGGCTTAAATCACATATATTCATGTTATATTCAAAGCTTAATCATATCATCAACGACAGCAATGTTAAAACAAATCAACAATTTTATCTGTTATTAGTTGACAGTTTGAATATTATGGAAGGTTGTGATGTTGTAACGTATTAAGTTCGTAACTAATGAATAATTATAAGTATCTAAGATATTATAAGTAACTAATCTATTATGTTGTTTATAATTATTAATAAATGTTGCATATTAAATGTAATAACAGAGTTGATGATACGATTAAGTAAATTAAAGCATGAGAGTAAAAAATAAATATAAGTAGTACCTACCTACAAATTCAGACACGATAAGGTATGAACTATAGTTTAAAAATGTATGAACAATGCTTGTCGATAATTGAAAGTTTTTACATCCGCTGATAGACAAGTCGTGCATTATAAATACAAATAAAACGACACTAACACTCCGTTTAGGAGATAAACACAGATGTTAACAACTTGTACGAAAGCAAATATAATAAATACTTATCATATACACAGAAATATTATTCTCGAATTAAAGCCATGCATATTTTCAAGAAAGCACGTACGAAAGGGAAACAATAACTATTTTTGAATTAAAGTTAAATTTAGATCCTTTCGAGACCATTGCAAGAAAAGTTTAAATTCAACGTATAGCAATAAATAATAATAACGATAAACTCTATCAATTATAAATTTGTTTTTAACATATGGTTATCACTTAGTAATTAATATTCAGAAAGAAATAACAATTTATGCTTTATACGTTGATAAAAATATAGATAAACATAAAATATTACTTGAGGGTTTACTGCGTTGCAATTCGTTTTCAATGAAATTTTCTAATTTATTTACTATATTTCGATATTTATTTACTACAGAAGCAATAAACAAAATATATTAAAAATATGGTGCAGGCCAAAGTTTACTATAGCGACTGACTCATTTCATTAATAGAGCTTGTGACTTGGAAGTTCAATTATATTATACAAAAGAATTAGATTTCATTGTAATTTTGTGCGTATTTAACTAACAACTCAGTTTTAAATCCAGTTTAACTGCACAAAAGTCTTCCCTGTGGGGTACCATTACAACCATGAGTAAGTTAACGGCTGGTACCGCACACACAATGTGTGAGGTTGCCACATTCAAGTTAGGTAAAATATAATATAAATATATGGCACCACTACGATTAAATTATTTATGCTAAATTGAAAGCCATCTCGCCCCGAGGCAAAATTTGGTATCATTAGATAATTCAAATTCAAAATCAAATTAAAATTTAAAAAAAGTTTTTCCCTTTGATTCTAAGGTTAAAGTTTATTGTAGTGAAAAAAATTAAATCAAGTTTGTATAGTCAGCAATTAATAGGTTCATCTTTCACAGGAATAATTTAAATTGCTAATTCTATGAACTACATAAAATACATAAAATAAGTCAGACTTGAATCATTCTTATTTATTTTTAGAATTCAAATTTTAAATTCCAAATATATTGAGTTCGGATATAACGAGAAAAAGCTACTTGTTATAATATAGACTATTGAATGATTTACATAATCTTATTTTTTTAAGGGATGGTGAATATTTTTGCAAAGAATGGTGGAACATTAACATTTTTTTCTGTTGAAGGAAAAATGTTTTAAATGTTGAGGTCGAATAAGATCTTGTTATCATTATCTAAACATTATTTACATGTTGTTTATTTATGATAACCATAATGCATTATTAGAAAAATAAACATTTATAAATTCTGCAAAAATGTTTGAGTAAACAATTAATTTTTAGAAATACAGGGAGTACCAAATTTTTTAGAATTAAAAAAAAATTAAGTATAGTACCAATGTTCTCCCTTGTTAAAGTTAAAGCTCTCTTTAGCGTCATTGTAACCACAGCATGCGTTAATTGCTGAATATGACATCATGTATACAGTGCATAGTTTGTTGACTTTAAAAGATTTTTCCTAAATATCACATGTGTTGGTGCATGCTTCAAGAACATGCAAGGAACGTCAATGTCACATTTGTTTATATAATCAGGTATTTGAAAATATGTTCTAAAAAGTCATTGCTCTCGAGATTCATTATCTCTAATAAGGTTTCAAGTTACAAAAAAATCATCCGTCTCCTCGAGCTGTAAACAGCTTGTAACAATTAAGAGTCTTGACAAAAGACTGTCTGCCGTCCACCCAATCACACATGTTTACCCACACACTCAACTGTTATTACGCAAGCTTCATTCATTTCAACGCGGGAAATTCATTCATGGTCTAGATTTGAAATCAGTCACGTTGTTTGTAGTGCGACTAGTTGAGAGACCTGCCGTTCGATGGCAGCACTTGACGGTTTTATACTTGGGTTTTTCTAAAGTAAATTTGGATTTTATTAAGGATGCGTTAGCTTTGTTGATCCCAAAGGTCTTCGATTAGTTCATAAGGACTAGTGTTAGGTAATATCTTCGAAGTAATTGTTTTTGATGTAATGTTGTTTTTAAATCGATGAACCATAATTGATTGATATGGTTCAGCGAACAGTAAACACGTTCCTGATTTTCTCTTAACGATTTGTTTTTCTTTAACACGTGATTTCTTGTTTTTCTTGTACTACAGGTTCAGACAATTTGCTGAATTGTTTTGTAAATTACTGATTAATCGAATTTAATTATTTATTAAACATTCTAATTAGTCGTAGAATGTGTAACTATAGATCTTCCTGTTTATTTTTTTTACTAGTCAGACATTTATAAAATCGTTCAGTTGAGTACAGGCGTTGAGCCATGGAATTGAGTAATTACGATTGTAATATTTATTGTGAAAGTGTTGTTCTTTACAATTTAAAAATACCTGATAATGGTAAACGGAAAATCATGAATCTGTACCATGTAAGTTCGATATTAAATTAAAAATTGCGGTCCATAATTCAGACTCCCCATAAAATTTATCAGCCACTAGTAGTTAATACTTTTCTCCAATAAAAATCTCATCTTGTTTCGCATTTGTACCGATCTAATTCCCCATGGGTAGTCTAACCAGCCTACTTGAATTATTACACCATTACATACGCCGTAAACGAGATTAAACCACAGATTTACAATCAAATAAACACGAACGACTTACGATGACAGGCTGCAAAGAAAAATTTGAATTGAATAGCGTTTGCGTGCGGATCATTTCAAATTAAATTTAGTTTACTCGCGGTGGGCACTCTTGATGATAGCAGGGGTATTTTTAAATGAAACAATAGGTATAGTAAATTTCACATCATATCTAGCCAGAACTAAAAAATTTAATACTTTAGATAGGATTTTGGTACTTTATGAGTACTTGAAGTAAAACATATTTACTTGATACTTCATGATATTAATTTTTTACTTGCAGCTTTTCAAGTAGGTACTGGGTAAAATACTTTTACTTGGTACTTAATACTTCAATATATTAATTTTTACTTGTAGCTTTCCAAGTACTTTGTAAAGTACTTGTACTTAATTTTTCAAGTACATTTTTAAAGTACTTGATACTTGGTCGAAACTATGAAGAAAAGTACTTTTATTTCAAGTACTTTACCCAGCTCTGGATGCACATAAGATAAAAGGATTTTTTGATTTTTGTTGCAGTGTGAAGAAGCCGAACACAATGCCCTCGCAACGCTCAAGCAAGAACTCATCGACGACACCGACGACATGTGCCCCAGGTCGCTCAGCACCATCCAGAAGGTGCCGTCCATCAGCGACCTCAGCGACCCTGAGTCGTCTCTCGGTGAGTCCAATTCTTATTTCTCTTCTACTAATGAACATGAGGTTCATATTCCCATCTTGTATATATCGATGAACATGAGTTCCACGTGTGGCTAAGTGCAACGCTGACGCTAGTCAGTGGGACGGTAGAGGACACGGTGCATATCATAATGAGGATGTTGTAGTTTATCCAATTGTCCTATGTGTGTTGCGTTCACACGAGGCATTCAGTGGACGTGCGCCTGGAATACCTTTCTACCACTTGCTATTTTGCCATTTTTAATACCACTAACATTGAGATACAAAAAGGTTTTTCTGGCGACTGTAAAAAATTGAGGATTTTAAGCATTCATTCAGGATTTGTAAAGGATTTTAAAGGTTTCATGAAAGTTTTGTGTTTTTATATTGTTTTTAAAAGAATGGCTATTATATGGACAGTGGTTGAGTGTCCACTTTTTGTTCTAGAGGTTGGAATACAAATGATTAGATATATGCAATTCTGTAATTTAAGGATAATACGATTTTCTTTATTTTTGACAAAGTTTTTGTGAAACTTAAGTGTTTCTGCAATGATTTTGAAAGGAACGGCTATTGTATGCACAATGGTTGAGTGTCCACCTCCTAAGTTGGCTACTTTTTTGTGGATGCAAAACGTTGAATCATAAAAATGATTCAACCTTGTGATTAAATAAATTTCTCACCGTAAAGTGATGACCTAAACACTTGAGAAACCCCACAAATCACAAATCAAAAGGAAATAATTTATCCAGCAATTATAATCCTCTGGCAAACAGGATACCGGACCAGTTAGCTTCCTGTATCTGTCCAAAACACACAAAACAAGTGAAAGGTTTGTGATCTCGCCTACGCCACCTGTGAGAAGTCAGATGACTTAATTGCTACTCACACATCCTGCCTGGCCGCGGACGCTGGACGGAAGCCATTATGCACGATCGTCGTTTTTTTCTTTAACTTACAACTTGCACAGTTACCGAGATGTTATGAATGGGAAAGGCATGAATGAACGTAGTACACAAATGCGTGGGCTGCAAACAGATTGATATGCTGAAATTATTCTGCTTGTTAAGGAAATCGCGAATTATAATACATGGAACTAGGTTGAACTACTTTCGTAACGCAAAAGTCCAAGTGGTTGGCTTCCACTATAAAAACATGGCCACCACCCTACAAAATTGTTCCTTCATGTCCCGTTTTTTAAAAGTAGGTACTGTTGATTTTGGTGTCCAGAAAACACAATAAAAGAAAGGATAATATAATGTACGCCCCTGAAAATCTACTATGTGACATAAAAGATATCAAAGTTCCCATGGGTGAAACATGATATTAAAAAAAAACATGAAGACTTTATATGCAACCTTAACCATACCTACATAGTTAGCTTGTGGTTGACCGTTCGTATTCCAAAAAGGAAGATTCTAAATACAAAATAAAAATAGTAAGTCAGACTTTTCACGTTTTTTGGCAAATTATGAATATTAGTGACTAGCGTTAGGAAAATTATGGTGACTAGCGTATTTATGAAACTATAGTGACTAGCGTAGGTCAAATTTCGTAGCTCGTCTTTGAGTAATGAAAGAAAAATTCTGTACCTTTTGAAAGTTGAAGAACCTTTGTCGAAATAACGCAAACCCTTCGCTGCTTACATACTAATCACAATCAGAAGTTATTCCTCGCACGTGTTCGAGTATGTGGGTGCGTTTTATACACAGCGTGGTGCATTTAAACGTCAGCACGTCATGGATCGTGACGTCACTTCCTCTCCATACTGGAGAAAGAGTATTTCGGGAGTTGATGACGTAGGGCGAGGAATATATTCAATGTTGTGGTTCTCATAACGAACGCTGAGTAGTCAGAACAATAGCAAAGTGAAATTACATATAATGAAAATGAAACCAGTGTTACGTGAATAATGTGACCTTGGACTGCATTTGCTGTCTGCATACCTTCAGATTCTTTATGTAACATTATTTATAAAACCCTAGATAAAATGTTAAATGAAATTGAATTTCTGTTGAAATATCTCACTGTACAAATTGCTCTCAATGTATTGTTAGTGTATAAAGGGCTATTTATAACAAACGCAATGCAATCATATAAAATAGAAAGAGATTTTATAGGATTAAATACAAAATAGTTTTATAATTGACAGATGTCAACTGGTACTTGTCAAGTTAAAGAATATTGGTATTGGTGAAACGCTACCGCAGATACGTTGTTATAAATCAAACAATTTTTCGTTGCATTGCGTTGCGTTACCTACTGCATTGGGTCTTGCGTTTGTTCTAAATACCGCTTAAGCCACGCCTGGGTATTTTTTGTGAAAGGTGGTTGTCCCTTTCTTGTTTTGATCTAATCAGAAAACCGTTACCTTTCAAACCGTCTTGTATCTTCTTCGAATCTTGAAGATGCTCGTTGTTTACATCTTGCAGGACAAGTTTTTGTCGTGCGGCGTGTGTGCCGAAGCCAGCCGAGGAAACCCGATCCCCGCCGAAAGGCTTGTCATCACATATACAAATTATTGTACCATCGAGATCTCACGCTGTTCTATATACGAGCGTATATTTAGATCGAGTGACCCATGAATTAATTAATCGACAGAGTTTTTTATTCGGATTTTTTGCTCGTTTTTTACGAAGTCGCGAATGACCAGCGCAGAGGGACCGTGAGAACATTGCGCTTAATTTTAATAATGGGACCTGTTTGTTGTTCCACAGCGCCAGCGGTTTCATTTACAATTTTTTCAATTCGTGAGAAAATTTCCTAATTCTCACATTCATAAAATCACTCTAACATAAACACAATATTTCTTTATGAACCCTTCTTTTAATACAAGTGAATTAAAGATATCCTTTAGATATAACTTTGTGCAAAGTGAGGTTCGTTTTTTTTATTGGTTCGCAATCTTCTCTTTATGGTAATTGGAAAAAGATTCAAAACTGGTAGCTCCTTAATTGCTTGTTATCTGCTTAAAGACTTTGGGAATGTTGTCGAAATTTTAATGAACATTTAGATATCAGCAAGCCATCGTTCAATATGGCTATTGAGGTTCTTTAAATATAAATTAATGCTTACCCACTGATTTTAAACGAACTTAGTCTTTTGGTAATTGTTAATTTATTCCACTAATTATTGCTATTTAGATAGTATTATTTTTGGATATCATGTTTCCGAAAAATATGTAAATTTTGAATTGCAGCTAAATGCAAAAATATCTGTTATTGTTATGGGACTCGGTACTTATGAGTCTTTTTGGGAAAAATCCATACGTTCTTATCTTAATTAAGGACAATAGAAGATTAATAAATTCAGTCAAAATGTGCACTTTATATTCTGCGATAAAGATGAATTCTTTATGACGCAACCAGAGTTACCTGTAGGCATTGCCGGTAAACAGCTCTCGGCTAGTGCTGCCCCCATCACGCAGCGCCGCGCCTCGGAACTACGCGGTGCGTGCCCTGATGCGTAACGATAGACTAGCGCACTACAGACTGGTTTGCGTCTTCGCTAAACCGCGGATAGATAATTATTATCACGTACGTTTTTATAATTAACTTGAACACAAATTTACACGAGCAATTATGAATTATCTACTGGCTGGATTAAATGGAATTATTGTGCAGTGCAATTAACGTTGATAATTTTGTTTATCTCTTCTAGTTTGCCAGTCTACAATTAATTATAGTTTAATTAGAGAAACATTTTCTGCCTTTTTTAAACTTCTAATTACGCGGTTGATTATTCTTGTTAATTTGCATTGTTTACTTTGGTGCTAATTGTTTTGGATATGGAATTTCTTTGTTATAAATGAATGCATCCCTCTTTGTTGTCTAAAACAATATCACTTTAAGGAATATGTTGAGGTTCAAGAAATATTGGTTGTGATAGTTAAGGTGTTCGTCTACCCTAAAATTTCACAGCGTTACAGAGGTGTAATAGTAGTAATTGAAATGATGCTTTTACATAAATGACCATATGAGTGTATTAACAAAGGATGTCTTAATGCCTCTAGTTTTTTATTTTTTGTCTTTGGCCTAGGAATTTGAAGTAAAAAATATTTAAATATGACGTTTTTTATATATTTGATATGATTTTTTATATATAAAAAAATGAAAAGAAAAATTTAAAAAGCAGGAAGGCTGCAGCTAACCTTCCTTTTTCGAATAATGTTTGTTTTACTTAATTTCTTAAAAAATACAGAAGTTATGGGAATACTGGAGCCATGTTTACAGTATTTTTCAACTTCAAATTGACATTGCATAGCTAGGATGCGACAAAGTACGAGTTTCGGGCTGGGTTCGGGCAGCCGTAGTAATGGGGAAGAGTGTGAATCAGAAAAAAAGTAATATCGATAGTATTTTAGGAATTAGACAAATAGGTTGTCGAGCCTCTTAAATGATTATTATTTGCTACCCGTAAATCAAATCAAAACGATAAATAAATATGAATGTAATGAATATTTGTATTTATAATTTGAGCCTGCGGATAAGATCTGATAACATAAAACATCGGCTCTTATCTTAATCGAATCACGTTTAATTATGGTCACATTGCAGCAGCCGCGCTAATTTTATAGAAGCGTAATTAAAGATCGACCAATTTTAATTAATACTTGTCACTTTTATATCAACCGTTCTTTACTTTGTTGAATTATAAATGCTGTTGTTCTAATAAAAGATTTCCATTATGCTAAGTATAGAGCAATAAAGATCTTATCGGGATTTTGTCTTCTGTCGATTTATTTCTATTTGATCTCATTAAGCAAACAAATTTTTTTACTGTTCACTTTTTATGATTCTGCTAGTACCATATCATCGATGTAAGATTTGGTTCCCGTTAGCTTGTCTCGAATGAACGATGGTATTTTGGATTTATTGTCGCAAATAAATTGAAGATTCAGCAGCGGAGACAGCATTTCAATTCATTTATATAAACACAGGAAGTTGTACATAAGCATCCTGCGCTAGTCCATTCATAGTTTCCACCGTTCATTCACAACTAACTTGCCGTACTACTTTTCATTCATAACTTATAGTAAAAAAGCAATAATTTCTCCTGAGATGAATCGATCAGAAATGAAAGTCAGTCAACTACAGATCCAGAACGCGCGGAAGCTGCGACGCAAGATCGTAAAGAGTAGGAAGCCGGTCACACAGGAAAGAATTAATTAGTGGTTATGGTGTAATTAACATATCGATAACTTGGTGTCACCTATGTCAACGACACGGGATGCCGGTCATCTTATAATCATTTTGTAATATACTAGAAATAGATATTACAACTTATTTCCTTTATTATTATTCTTGCGTTATTAATAAGTATATCCTGGAAATATCGCTGTTCTAGGTGTGCTAGTCTTTGATATTCCTAAACAAAAGCAAGAACAAGTGATGCTCTTGTTCACGTATGTTATGGACGCCCGCGCTCAATTTCAGAGGCAAACATTTGCTAGTGGTGTTTATCGCTTGTTTCCGCCGCCTACTGGTTATTCACGAACGCATCTAGATGACATATTCATTCTGAGTACTTATATTTTTCTGGAAAACGAGATATTTTAAAACTGACGCGGCTGTTGATATATTAACTGGCACACTACAAAGCTGGTGATATATTGCTGGAGTTTATTATATTTTCCCGTGGATTATTCTAATTTAAAAAATCTGATGTGGCCAGCACAAGACCTCCTTCCTCCCGCCATACTTACTTTATTCTTTTTGCTTATACAAATATATTAATATATAGGTACTACTACTACTTCTACTCACAAATATATTTTAGTCATTTTATTTAAACTGCAGAAAAAGATATAAACGATATTTTACTATTGTCACTGTCATAATCATTTAAATTAGGTAGTAACAAATGTTAAACGATAATGGACTACAAGATACCGAAATACTAAATTATATTTATATACTTTAATTATTCTTAAATGATACCAGATACAGAAAAATTTATAAAATACCGATTATAAAAATATATATTTTAAAAAAGTATTACTTCCGGTTTGTAGATTGGTACCAAAATTTAATGGGTTATTAAGATTAGTATTATAACCTTAAATACAAAATTTGAAATTTTAATATTTGATATTTTTTGAGTTATCGTGAACGAAAAAATTGTAACATACGAACGAACGAACGCACATACAGACATCATCTCGAAAATGTTAAATTCTTACTCTAGCGATCCTAAAAAGTGCTTATCCACTAAAAACTCACACTCGAAAATTTTGACCCATCACAAAACCTTCCTTAGAGAATAGGAGGCGGGAGGTACAAGAGGAAGCATTTTATTCTATTAAGATGCTAGTGTCTCTTGTCCCACGTCTGTTCACGTCAATTTTCTCAATGTTCCGTGGTGTTTTATTTATTTATTTATTCTTGTTGAAAGTGTACACAGTGTAGCCAACATAACAAGTGATACACGTATAATTGACGCATTGCACAATGACCGGATGTCGATGTTACGTTGTTTCGCGGCTGCAGGGTTTATATTTGTGCCAGTAATGAGACACTATAAGATGCTGAATTATACACAGAACAACTATTTATTTCGATTATTATAGCATTGCCAATAGCCATCGGTTACTTTAAACGTCTTTATAATTTTTTTAGTTGTACAAAGAATCAAAGGCTTCATCTTATTGAATTGTCAAGAGTTGGAATGCGTTTCAAATCGATTAAGTTATGGTTTAGTAAAAGAAAATCAATTCAATAATCAATTATATTTGAAATGAAACCCAGGTTTAAACTCCGAAATGAAATATAACCAGCAGTTGAGACTTTTAATACACCGTTACTAAATGAACCATAAGTCAGTCTTCTGATAATTACTGAGTTGAACTCCCTGAGGAAGAACGTAATTTATTTATAATGTAGACCAAGATGCAGTGTCTTCCATTAAGACATTAGACGTTCACCCAAAACTGTAGAATAAATAAACAAATAATAAATTACAAGTAATACCCATGGAATTAATAATTACATAGCAGGAAGAAAAGAGAGTGAGATGTCGCTCTCGCTCTAGATTTATCTCCGACTAAACTTTCATAAAACTACAGCGAATGTGAATGAACGCAGGTTTTGCTTGACTTGTTTGATTTTTTCTTGGTCGACACAGTTCTAAAGTTAGACGCGCGCGGCCCATTCATACTCGTACACCCCCCTCTAGTGTATGCTGTACCCAGGATGTAGAAATCGACGATCAATTAATTTTTTGTCGCTGTTTTGTAATATTGTAATTATCAGGTCGCTTGTACCGTTACTTACTTCTCTAACGCTTTGTACTTTCCTGAATTTCATGGGCGGGGGACCACTAAGAATTATACAATCACAATCATTCGCAAATATAAACTCGTCAACATAAAGTGAAATTTCACCCATTTTCAAATCGTCATAACTATTTTCAGTCGATTTCGATGAATCTTCGAGGGCGAAAAACTTTGAAGTGTCTAGCGTCAACCTTTCCGCCCCCCCTCCAGCACCCTTGTGAAAAAAATGCTTTTAAATCGAAAAAAAGTCCAACTTTGGCAATGTGTACGGAGTTGAAAAAAAAATTTCGGCTCGATTCACCAAAGGTGCACTAAAATTCGTTCAATTTCCTGTGCAGGACTCAAAGAACGAAGTTCCTACGTTGATGTTACACAAAGTTATGAGTGTTTGAAAAAAAGTGCATTTCGAGGTTTTTCGCGCATAACTCTTAATATTTTTGACGAGATTGGTCAATTTTCTGAAAAAGATATTCTTTTATTCTCTAGAAATGGTTTAAATGGTGAAAAAAATTTGGTTGAAAAGTTGAAATGCACTTTTTTTTGAATGGACTAGCTCAATGGAGTAGCGCAAACCAGGAAAAGGTGTTTGCTATATTTAAATTATTCCCAGTTCTCCGCTGCTGAATGAGTCAGTTTATAATTGACAAAGAGCAAGCAATGCTCGTATATAATGATTCGTTTCTTGTGACAAATACTTGTGGCTTGTACTTTGGTCTATTTTAGCTAAGTATGCTAAATGCATTTTATTGTTGGCAGTAGATTTTATTGGTAATTTGCGTGTGGCCGATTATGCCTTCAAAGCACTGACATATTCTTAGAATAGTCATAAGATTTCCATCTTGTAGTACTTGTTACTGAATAACGCGTAGGTGTGATGTATCTATCAGCTCGCGGGCTGAGCGTGTGAACGCGGACTGGTCCTCGTATATCACAACAAGTTCACTTCGAGTTCCGTGTTTATAGCCCAAGGAACACCTAAACTAAAATCAAACTGATTTGGTTTTGAAACAACCGGATGTGACGCCACTGGTGCCGGAGTGGCGCCGCACTCTCCTCAGGTGCAACAGGTTCCGTGACGTCACATGCGCCACGCGACTCGGGTTCATTCATGCTGTACAATCTCTTCTTATAAGCCGAAAACTAATGCTACCATTTAACGACGAAAACCAAGAATTTGGTCGTTATTTAAAGTACCACAAGTAATAAATTTAAAGCCAAAGCTCATCAACATAACATTGTCTTTACTTTACGACTTACTCGTTCCCACATTTGAGTTGGAAAAACGAGTAAAACAAGCAAAATCATCGGAAATCGTTTAATTAAAAACTAATGAACTCTTACAAAAATAATTAAAGTTGTGCACGCATTTATAATAGATTACATAAACGCAAGTAGTGTAGTTATTAAGCACAGGAAGTCATTGCCAACGTGACAAAACAAATAGTAAAAATCCCTGGTGGTGTAACCTAGTTCTGCGGGATGTGGGCGGAAGAAGAGCGTCAATTTGACCACTGAACGCCATTAAAACGGTTTTGATATTTTTAATGCTGTTTATGAATGAATTAATGATCGCTTCGCACGTTGTTAAACTCTAAATCTCAGATTGTGAAACCAAAAAAACTCAGATGCTTCGTCGTGAAATGGACTTCCGCTCTGATCTTGACGTTGATATAATTATGATTTAGGCTATAATTCTTACTACAAGACGTTATCGCTTGTATAAAGCTTATCTGTCCAGAGAAACTTAATTCCACTTTTTACTGCATGCAAATCAGTCTTTAATTAAGACCACAAAATACTTGACTTCAAGTTGCCATTACAATACGACCACCCGAGGAATAATAATAAAGTTGTAGAAACTCTTATCAATTGTCCAATCCACCGTTCATAATTGATCTATGCCTTCAACACAATTAATTTCTTCTACAATCTGATGTTTTGTTTTCCGTTTTCTCGTATGATTTGTTTATTTGTCTTATTCTTCGCCGGTCAGATATGATTAGATTAGTGGGGGAAGGAAATGTGTAATACGGAGTCTCCGTTACGTAATTCATTGATGGTTGATGGCAGATAAGTATACGAAGTGAATGGTGAAATTTTTATAGAAGGAATGAACAACACGGAGCGGAGATGTGATTAGAACGATGGCTCAATAAAAACATCTAAGGTGTAATAGAGAAGTTATAAAATGATATTGCTGGCTCATACAGAGAATGAGCTATTACAGAAATTAACCAGCTATTGCTGATGGGATCCACAATTACCTGAAAATAGAAAACAAATTTTCAATCATTTACATGTCTACGGAAAACCATCCGGACTTAAATCCAGCATTTCTGAAGGCTGGTTTATAATGGATGTAACTGGTGACTTCTTCTGTGTTCTGTTCACATGACGTTATGGATCATAATGACACTGGATTTGACTTTTACCTGTACTGTAACAGTAAGGCTCACCAACTTTTAAGAAAACTTCCTAGAACCTAAGTATCGCTAAATATAAAGAGTGTGGCTATATTGCAAACAAGTAGCCATGGTTTCATACTTTTAAAACATGTTTAACTGTAACAATATAACTCTTTTACTGAAGTCAACCATACTCAGTATATAAAGTCATTCTGTTACATACTTCACTCTTCATTCTTTCCCAACAAATAGCAAGCAAGTCCTATTGGTCTTTGTTGATGTTTGTTTACATTATGATGGGAATTTTATACTTGGTTACAATAAAAACATTGCAGATCCAACTATATAACTTTGAACAAACGAATCTATTTCTGACAGTTGTAAGAAAGGTTATGTCGTCAAGTTAGCAGATTACTGAAATAATTATGAACCACACACTACTCACTCTCATCACACATCTTACAAAATACAGAAGAAGAAACCGATTATATCTATTATAAACCAGCCCTTAGACTCGTTACAAATTAAACCCTATCGCTAGTCTTTGACTTTTGTATATTCATGACTAGCGGATGATGTACCCTAGGTGCCGCTAGTCCTTAAGGGTCTCGTCTCCAAGTAGCTCAAAACACCTCGTTTGTCCTATGTTAATGCATAGAAACGCTCGCTAAAAATACGTAAAAGCAGTCTAGCAATTTCTAAAATACTCACGAAGTTTTATAGATAAATCTAAATTTTATAAATTTATTTACAGACGAAGAGTGCAACTAGGATTATGCCGAGTTACATTTTTTAATAAATCTCTTAATAAAAAGATAAAGCGTGTAAGAAATTGCTGAAAACACACCTTTTCATTAATTTTTTATATGGATTCCAAAGATTTTTTCAGAATTCTAACTCGGCATAATCCTAGTTTAATTCTTTCACAAACATCTAGTACCTGTTTTTCCTTCAAATTTTTAATATGCAATGAGTAAAGCAGAAACTGCTACACCTCTAAACACGCAATATTTTGTTTATGTTTAGTGTTCATGACTAGCGTTTGAAATATCCTGGGTTGAGATTTGTGTTTTGAATTTATTTATCGGCATTATAAAACTGGAAACTTACCTACAAGTTAGTTGAACAATAAATTACTACTATCTTTTACACCTAATTTACAAGGTTAACAAATTAATAAACCGCAGTGTGAGAAATCTGTAAAGTTAATTATATTGCATAACGCCAAATAAATATGAATCCAGTGATTTAAAAATGATCTATTTCGCTGTCGCCGTTGTTAGTTGCGGGTGCAACAGACGTGTGCTTGAGAGAGAGAGAGAATGTAGCTCGGGGCTACCGTGGCGCGCGAGCATTTTCCCACGGAGGATGAATGGATATAGTGACCAACAACATCTCAAGACCAGCTCCAAGTAGCGGTAGCGCTACATCAGTAGAGGTCACTCACCAAGAGTAACACAGCATCGGTCGAGCCACGCGAAAACACACCAGAGTTACAGATCTGATGATGAATGGTGGAGTATTTTAATTTATTAGCGTGCGCTAGTCTTTATATGTTTGGAAAATTACTGTTTTCATCCCTTATTTGATACGATTAAAGGTTTTTATCTTCTAATAATCTTAGTATAGACAATTATTACAGATCTGATGATGAATGGTGGAGTATTTAAATTTATTAGCGTGCGCTAGTCTTGATATGTTTGGAAAGTTACTGTTTTCATCCCTTATTTGATATGATTAAAGGTTTTTATCTTATAATAATCTTAGAGTAGAACATTAATGTAGATCTGATGATGAATGGTGGAGTATTTAAATTTATTATCGTGCGCTAGTCTTGATATGTTTGGAATGTTTTTCCCTAGGTAGGAAAGTTACTGTTTTCGTCCCTTATTTAATGATTAAAGGTTTTTATGTTATAATAATCTTAGAATTAATTATTATTACAGATCTGATGATGAATGGCGGAGTATTACAGAACAAATCTAAATTTATTAGTGTGCGCTAGTCTTGATATGTTTGGAATGTTTTCCCTAGGTAGGAAAGTTACTGTTTTCATCCCTTATTTGATGATTAAAGGTTTCTATTTTATAATTATTGGTTCCACAGATTTATGTGACATATTTTATGGCAATCGGTTTGGGACTTTTTAAAATAATTTTCACTTATAATCTCACATATGGTGCATTAATTATTTCCGGATTTTTTTGGGGTGCTTTCCAACAACGTCTTAATCAGATCGAGTGGTACACGAGAATGCACAATTCAACATGAATTAATGCACGAGTGCAAATTCAGTAAGAAAATCGTATTTTATTATAAAAATGTTTTTGTATGAATTTAAACACGAGGAATTTAATTCTACAGTGAGCTTTTTCTAGTTTAGTTTATTTTTATCTCAGTTTAATTTAGACTCAATATTTTACCTCAAATACACAATATTTCAAAAGTTATTTACTCTTAATTGGCTATAATATAAAATTTATTTATAATAACTGTCGCTCATGTATGAAATATAAAATAAAAATTTGTTTTTTATTGCATGACTTTTTTGCTAGCTGAATAATAAACAGGCTGAGTAATTAATTGTACAAATATGCAAATGGATTTAGCGATTTTTTGCGATTGCAAAAAGTCACACATCCTGTGAAGTGATATAACTTCCCTAATAAAGTTCTGCCTTTCTAGACTCTAAATTTAGATGAATTAATTTATTGATGCATTATGAAAGCTTTCTAATTTTTAAATGTGTCCATTATTTTATTAGTGTTATAAATGTATTTTCCTGCCTTTCAATATTAAATTTGCTCTTGTACCATTTACGATTCAAGGCATTTCTCGAAATGTCAACAAATGTATCTGACTTTAGAATGCTACTTAACAAGTGTACATTTTTCTTAGGGCAGTAGTGAGTCACAGTCTTATACTTGCATTTGCATTATTATGACTAATTTAGAAACGATTATATTATATAACAGTTTTTTAGAATATAACCGGATTATTATGTTATTTTATGATTCATCTGATTCATGTTATGTTATGATAATTTGCGGTAAATATACGATGGGTTAAACGAGTAAAATAAATAAACATACATATTAATTTAATAACTATTTTCATTTTTTATGACTTAATCTAGTTTGTATTCTTTGTTCTAGATAATTGCAATTCAATCGGCGTTTGTTGTCCTAGTATGTACTTTATTTATAGATTTATATCGTTTTTTTACAACTAATTTTCCAAGGCTGTAGATTCATGACAAACGATAGCTATTAATAATACTTGAACGCACATAAAAATTAATAAATTATCGTAAATTTATTAGCTATACCTTGTAATTAGGTACAAGATCATGTACCAATAAACTAACGTATAAATACATTACAAAGTATGTTTACAAATAAAATAAATCTGTAACAAATAATAACATCCTAATAACTACGTACTTTTACTGCTAATCTAAAGCGTTTTTATCCGAAAGGAAGTAATAATTAAATCTACTCCATATACTGCCTCGATCGTCTTCTATTAATAGTCACCATGCGTACGACAGTCAACTGTCACTTATAATACTTTCTTCCACAAATCTTAGTAACCATACACCGATCGTCATATGTCTTGGCGATCGTAAAATTTATCCGGTGAAATAATAGTTTCTTTTGTTATTCGTTTAATTTGTTTTTTGTTTGTCTAATGAGATTGAGTGCTTCCTTTGTTAGTTTGTTAAATGATTAGCTAAAATTATAAATGGTTTTGGAGGATGTGATGGTTCAAAATAATTATTTTTTTTGTAATAAAAAAAAATTTGAAGCACCCGCCTTACAGCAGTGACAGGCTGGTCACCACCTCCTGTAACTAAGGGGTGCCTTTTTTAAACTTAATACTACTCAACGTATGTAGTAGCAAATGTAAGTCGTTCAAACTCGATTTATTTATCCAAGATCTTATCTCGGGGTTAAACGCAATTTCCTTCATGTCAGATAAGAAATGCAAGTCAATAATTAAATGCTGTAAAGGGGAGTTCACAAGCACCTGTTATCAGCAATCAAAATGTGGCGAGATGATGAACAAATTATGTTGAGTTAGATGTAATTTGTTGTGCAAACAAGAGCTGTTAAATTAAAATATACATAATGGGCTATTTGCATGGCACTGAAAACATTAGTAAAAATAAAAAATTATGTTTTTTAATAAATTGAGGGAGAAATTTGGTTGTCATTATTTTGTACAGGAGATATGGCAGCATTCTACGTCTCTTCACAAATTATTCAATTTTCATTAATTATTTTTGGACTTGATGACAAAGTCCCAAGTGTGTATCTCTTTTTCAAAAATTAAAAAAATCATATATATATATATATATATATATATAATATTCTTTTTAATCTAACTTGATATCACATACTGTGGGTTAAAATATAGATTTAAAAAAAAGCATGTACCTACAAAATTTCATATTTAAAAAAATCTCATGTGGCCAACAAATGCCCTCTCGCTTTACTATTCTATGTATTCTGCATTAAATATTATAATATATTGATTACAAAAAGTACAACAACCCATAGACGATTTCCAAAAGGAAGTGAGTCCATTCATAGGTTCTCACAGATTGTTAATCAATAAGAAACCAGCAGATAAAAATATAAATATTAAACACTGCATTAGCATTTTAGTCATTATAATTAAATCAAAAATTGCATAAAATCGTACAAAATTACGGCATATCCTGCCATTAGTCCTAGCATTTATTAATCGTAGAATTAAAGGCAGTTTTTGTGATTGCATTAATATTTATATACACTGCACTAACATAGTTTCCCCATGGGCGTGCGACTGGGGTAAAGAGAAGGGGCCAGCGGACGTTGTGTTGTGTGTGTGTGTGTGTGTGTGTGTGTGTGTGTGTGTGTGTGTGTGTGTGTGTGTGTGTGTGTGTGTGTGTGTGTGTGTGTGTGTGTGTGTGTGTGTGTGTGTGTGTGTGTGTGTGTGTGTGTGTGTGTGTGTGTGTGTGTGTGTGTGTGTGTGTGTGTGTGTGTGTGTGTGTGTGTGTGTGTGTGTGTGTGTGTGTGTGTGTGTGTGTGTGTGTGTGTGTGTGTGTGTGTGTGTGTGTGTGTGTGTGTGTGTGTGTGTGTGTGTGTGTGTGTGTGTGTGTGTGTGTGTGTGTGTGTGTGTGTGTGTGTGTGTGTGTGTGTGTGTGTGTGTGTGTGTGTGTGTGTGTGTGTGTGTGTGTGTGTGTGTGTGTGTGTGTGTGTGTGTGTGTGTGTGTGTGTGTGTGTGTGTGTGTGTGTGTGTGTGTGTGTGTGTGTGTGTGTGTGTGTGTGTGTGTGTGTGTGTGTGTGTGTGTGTGTGTGTGTGTGTGTGTGTGTGTGTGTGTGTGTGTGTGTGTGTGTGTGTGTGTGTGTGTGTGTGTGTGTGTGTGTGTGTGTGTGTGTGTGTGTGTGTGTGTGTGTGTGTGTGTGTGTGTGTGTGTGTGTGTGTGTGTGTGTGTGTGTGTGTGTGTGTGTGTGTGTGTGTGTGTGTGTGTGTGTGTGTGTGTGTGTGTGTGTGTGTGTGTGTGTGTGTGTGTGTGTGTGTGTGTGTGTGTGTGTGTGTGTGTGTGTGTGTGTGTGTGTGTGTGTGTGTGTGTGTGTGTGTGTGTGTGTGTGTGTGTGTGTGTGTGTGTGTGTGTGTGTGTGTGTGTGTGTGTGTGTGTGTGTGTGTGTGTGTGTGTGTGTGTGTGTGTGTGTGTGTGTGTGTGTGTGTGTGTGTGTGTGTGTGTGTGTGTGTGTGTGTGTGTGTGTGTGTATGTTTGTGTGTAATGCCCGCAGGCTGCGGCATAAAACCGTTAAAACTAGAAAAGAAAATATATAATAGTATTAATATCCGCAGTTGAGTTGATATATCTACTTGAGGTTTCCTGCGCTTATGTTCTCAAAATGTTTACTACAAGGCGCCATCTTCCTCTCCTGCAAAATGCAGGAAAGTCTTTTAAAATTTCTAATAAATCACTTGAACATTTTTGAGGTTTACAACTTTAAATTGTCCAATAAAACTGACATTAAACGCCTACAACTCAGTCATAAATTTATTTGTACGTTCACACATTTTATATTAGTTTGTGCTGTATATAGATTCTATAAGAAATTAAAAAATCTGATGTGGTCAGCACAAGACTTTCCGTCAAACCCTACTCTTTTCACTACAAATATAATTATAGGTACTTACAAATATATTTTAATCAACTGTGACTGTCATAGTTAAATTTTACGTAGTAACAAATGTTAAACAATCATGGACAACTGAAGTTTGATACTATAAATTATAAATAATAATTTCATTCCTAAGGTATTATGACAGAACAATTTATAAAATGCTAATAATTGTAGATAATAATAATATTTATAATCTTTTATTTAAAATAAAAATATTGCGATAAATTAATTATTTATCAAAATATTTAAGAAAAGTATTACTTTCGGTTTGGGGATTGCTTCAAAAAAATAACTGGGTTCTTAAGTAATTTAGTCATCAAAATACTTTATTCGTATTCGTGCTTAGCCACTAAAAACTCACACTCGAAAATTTGGACCCATCCCAATACCTCCCTTATAGCATATGAGACAGGAGGTAAAATATACTGTAGGCCGCATTTTGGTGGATTTGATATCAAGACTGTTTAAGAGTAAAAATACGTGTTTTTAGCTTTCCTGTTTAATAACTATAATCCAGTATCTTTTACTGAGTGTATTTATTTACTGTAAGCGGAAGGAACCAGGCAATTTCCAATACAAGGGAAACACCTCGCTATAGGAAAAATATCGTTAATTAACACGCATTAGATTGCGGTCAACCAAACATAAAATTAGTCCTCAGAAGTAAACTGTAACAAACATTCGCTGCTCGCCACATCCTTCCTGTTCTCTCGATAACGCGTGACGTCACAAGATTACTTCTCTCCTTTCGATTGGTCAGAAACATTGCTTCTTTGCGCCATTTTCATAACAAGAGTCTTAATCCACAGTAATAAGTGCGGCCACCGAGAGACTGATCAACAAAATCACTCAAGACAAATATTTAGTGAAAAAAATGTGACATCAATCTGTGCTTATCAAAGGATGTCCTGTGTTTTATCCTAGCGATACTGTGGTATGTTTTGTTTGTTTTATAAACTTTCCCGCGTGTCAAAGGTCAAGTAGGCGGAGTTTCCTTCGGCCAATCACAGCTGAGACATGGATACCTATAGTCTTACTAGAGGCTGGTGCATCCCTGGTCCCAAATGGCTTTTTCATGCTTCTGAATCTTGAATTTAAAGAAATTCACTGTTTTCAAGCTATCAATGATCTTCTTTTCCAAGACTCATTGAAGATTCAATTTAGCGGGCCGATATTTCAAAAGCATGAAAGAATTCACAAAGAATTCATATGTGAACAGGGCCTAATGGATGTAACGGTTACTTATTATATTATATTCTGGTAAATTGAACAAAGGTTTTCAAGGTTACGACTCCGTATCATTATAAACTGTAACACAGTAATGCCTGTAGTTAAACTTTACATAATTCAGAAAAAGTCACTGGTTACATCCATTAAACCAAGCCTAAAAAAGATTTGCACTCTTAAAAAACCCAAAAATTATTAGGATTTTCTTTTCCGTTAATTTGAAAGTTAAATAAACACGAGCGTTCACAGTGCTTGAAAATGGAAAGTGTGAATGCTCGTATTAAGTTAAATGAATTTAAACTTTTTTAAACGTAAACATAATTGTAATCCTTAAAACTAAATACTTACGTGAATGAGGTCTTAACACCTAAACTGTAATTCATAAATTATATATTTAATAATGCTGAAATCAAATTAGAAGACCAATTAATATTCATTTTGTAATATGAATTTCTAAATGTCACGTTGACAGTAAACAAACAAAACAACAATCTGACATTTAGATGCTCAAGCATAAAAATATCTTTTGTTTTACTCTTCCTAATTGCCAGACAGTTCATAGTATACTTCATTGCTCATTTTTTTGTACTATGTTGTTACCTTTTTCACACGCATTATTCGATATTAATTTTGGTAAACCGTATAATTTATGTGGTTATGTCTATTCATCCCGGTGTGGTAAAGACAATTTGAATTGTGTTTTCACGTGTGTTCGGGCTCATTAACCAAAGAGGGGAAACGTGGGAACACGAGTAGACACTTAATATTGTTGAGTCCACCTGGTGCCAAAAATGGAGAAGTAGTGACCACTGAACACCATAGAATCATTGAAATTTTACTGGCTGGTCTTTGAAAAAAATAAATCTTCATTTGTGATAAAATTCTATGGGATATTCAAAAATATCTTATTTTGTACTTGACTCTATCCTAGCCACATTCTGAGTACGATCAAAAATTACATACTCAATACAAACATCTCACAGAATTACATGGGACTATGGGACACATACTTTAATGTTACAAGGGCGGATATTAGCAATCGCTAGGATATTAATAGGATGTTAATAGTTAAATATAGCAACCAACAAACGGGATGTTCACATTCTTGAAATGTTCTGAAGATTTAATTTTGTCAAATAGGATACCTAAGTCATTTGTGACTTTGGTTTTGAAGTCTATGATCTAATATTTTACAATGGTGTACCAAAGGTTATGCGTACACGGCTATAGAATAAAATTTACAAAAAACCTTGTTATACTTTGTTAAATAATTTCTTAAAGATACATATTTTTTACAGTCAATGCGGTTAACTGTTTTTAAAAATCTTTCTATAGCTGTCTTCGGACTTATATAGGTACACTGTTGTTTTCAAAGGAAAAATTAAATTTTTGTATTTTTATAAACGTATAAAATGATTCATTAAAAATGTTAAAAAATAGCTGATTGGTATTACAGCAATTTATACCTATATAACTTGCATAAATCGATTCATTTTTGATTCGTGATTCTTTAATTTCAGTTTGAAATTTATAGTAATATGGATTCTCTGACGATTCTGTCATGCTTATAAATTCTTAAAAATAAATCACTGGTTTGAAGATATCAATGAATAAGAAATTGTTCTTTTCCAAGACTCATTGAAGATTCAATTTAGCAGCATAAAAGAATAAGGTATGAAAAACTCAGTGTATAGACTGTCGTTTTGACTCCACTTTTACAAATTAAAGTTTATATTTAGTATAAAAGTTTTGTGTGAATTGTTGCGTTGTGTTGTGTTGAAGACACAATGAAGTAGGTAAGTTTGATCGCTTCAAAGTCTAGTGTTTTGTATGCAAATGTCCATTAACAGCGCTGTCTTTCGATCACTTTAAAATGCTAATTCCTCGCCTGCTGTTCGCTCTGCCCTCAGTGACCTTACACTCTTTGATTTACTGTCATTTTACTCCAATCTATGTAAATTATACTTTGTTACAAACACACTAAACTGATGCTTATCTAAAGTCGATGATAAACCCTTGTCGTTGGTGGTGCTACATTCCCACACATTCGGATTTATGAATATTTACCAATTGTATCGTGCAATATTGTCAAATGATAATGTTGCATATAAAGTGAATTACATGGTTCATGGTTCTATTACCCCTTTGTATGGGAAACAACTTAGCTCAACACCGCGTTTGTCCTATGGTAACGCATGGAAACATTCGCCTAAAATTCGTAAAAGCAGTCTACTACGTAAAAAATAAATTTATATAATTGATTTATAATTCACATTCATATTATATTAACATCAACTCAATATTCATAAAACAGTTTGGCTATCACTGTTTTACTAAATAAAAATCAAATGATATTTTAAGCATAATATCCTTATAGAGGAATAAACCAAACCTGTTGAAACCTTGTTCGCCCTAGGAACCGATATTTTCAAGTTTAGTTCAACGCGGATTGTCGAAGTGCATGTAACAATGTTTATAAGATAAAATTAATAATTTTGTGTATATATTTTGATGCATTTAAATGTAGTAATGTCTATAAGTTGTGTGTAATTGAAGTTTTTAATGTGCAAAGTGATATAAAAATAATAACGACTATTTTAAATTGAATGTGTTGTGCTATAAGCAATTTAAAGATCTTCTGGGACACCTATGCACAGTCAGAATAGACAAAAGGTTAGCATTTTTATTTATATGATTAATTATTGACGGTCCTTAAGCTAGCAGGACCCATTGGGCAAAATCACTTCAAAACATATGAAAATTGAAAGACCAATTAACTGCCCTATTGCCGAATTTAAGGCTGTTATTTATTTTTTAAATCTTAGAGGTTGAAAAATATAAATAATTGTTGTTTTTTGGATTACTTGTTCTATTAATGTGAGATGAGACGTTTCGACCAGAGTCTTGGTCATTTTCAAGCTACAATTATGATAAAATATATACAATAAATATACAATAAAGCCAGTAATCCAAACAAGGAATTATTTATTTTCCAACCTCTAAATTTCCATTTCGGGTAATTAACATCTTTAAAATATTTTAAAATCATGGATGGTGCCATCTTGTAGAACGGCAAAAAAGATTTATTCCTAAATCAATATAAATTATAAAATTTAGTATTTATTCACTGAGACTCATAATTTGACTATGCAACTGCCGTTTTGAATTCCCATCTAGTTCTGTTCGTTTTCCGTCGCTATATAAAATCGAGAGTTGTTGTGTTTTGTTATAATAACAAAGTCGGGAACAATGCACGCATGACGCGGCCTTGTTCACTTGGCTAAGAAAAATAAGAGTGGTTCACAACAGGTGCGCTCTATGTTATACCAACTGTTTAGGTAATTTACTATGCGTACATACAATAATTATTTCACTGAAATAGACCGTGAATTCTACAGACTACTACAATACATAATGGACACTTATTATTTTTGAAAGACTTTTTGCAATATAAAAATATGAGACATGCGTCAATAGCGCTAAAAGTCCAAAATCCGTCCCAAAAATTGCAGATTTTTACAGTTCCTTATCGAAGTTAATATAATCTGTTTTGAAATTAGGAAGAATAAAAATAAAAACAATAGTCTGGTGATATTATTTCTAGCTTTGTGATTGGCTGGAACATATCTAAATGTCAGATTGTTGTGTTTTGTTTATGTTTACTGTCAAAATTCATTCTACATGCTGAATATAATACCAGGAGAATGAAGGCTGATGAATGATGTATTTAATTTTCGAATTTAGATTTAAAATTTACAATTTTTTGCCTAGTTTTGAATGGATTTTAAATTTATGAATCTGACTAATCAGAGAGTATCACGTGATTTTGATGTTTCATTAATTCAAATTTTAGATAACGAATCATGGGTTTTTTAAATGATAATGAAAAAGATGATTATGTTAAATATTTCGTTAATGTTAATCTTCATTCAAAAAACAAAGTTGAAAGGAACTTACAGCTAACGTTTAATAATATTTGCCTGATGTGATTGGTCGGATTTGAAATTAAAATTTAGAAATATGATCATATTTTAAATGTAAATTCTAAGTAATAATTTTTTTAAATTCATCATTAACCAGCAGATGCAGATATATACATTTTATATTTTTAAATCTAAATTTGTAAATTAAGTTTAAGTGTATTGGGATTTTGAAATTTGAAATAAATCTGAAAAGAAAGTTCTAGGATCTTTTAAGACCTAAACATAAATGAAGATCAGCAACAATTAAAACCTATGAAACAAAACAGTAAATAATTAAAAACAAGCTGTAACAATAGTTCCAACGTCGTGTATGTCTCATTAATGGGCCGGCGAGTGAGTGTCCGACGCTGTGGAGCGTGTCCCTGCTGAAGCGCAGGTGTCGCTAGTGCAGCAGGGCGCACTGCGTGGGAAACTGAACCCACAGGTGGCTGCTGCCCTGCGCTGTACGTTCCCACACAACACACACATTAACATGTGATGGAAATTGACAAGATGCGTTTCCGAATCCTAGGCAAATTGGGCAGAGGTATTTGGCACTTCCTGAGGCTGAGATGGTCACAACATCGGTGATTCTGTAGGTTCCAATGCTGCAATCTTTAAGCTGGATTTATAACAAGCACAGCGCATAGAAACTAATTTAGCACAACATAGCATATGAATTGGTCATATGGAAATTAGTACATCCATTTATAAGACGCATAGCGCATAGAAAATAATTTAGCATAGCACACGAATTGACCAATGTTCATTTTCCTATGCGCTGTGCTGTGCAGTTCTGTGCTTCGGGTTTATTCGTTGCAATCGTGATAGTTCGTTTTAGTTTACTTCTTATACGCACGCGCATTCGTTGTTCATTATTAATAATCTTTGTAAAATAGTCAAAACATAATAACAAAATCACAAAGTCAAATAATACCAAACCAAATCTAGCATAACCAAAACAACAGCTGTCATAACGTCATAAGACAACACTACAAGACAAGGACTTCTTCTTTTACTTTGTATATCAATCTGTGTTTGTGTGCGGCTTATAAAACCCCCGTAACGAAAATGCTATGCGCTGTGCTGTGCTATGTTGTGCTAAATTATTTTCTATGCGCTGTGCGTGTTATAAATCCAGCTTTACTACGAACAATGAATAAGAAGTGCGTTATGTGGACTGTGCTTATGGTTCTTCGGAAAACTGAGTACACCTTCGGTTTCCTCCTGTGTGGTGTGTTTTTAAGAGCGCTTCGAAGAGCTTCAAATACATCGATGTCAAAAATTGTGGGCTGAAAATTTTTTCGACTACAGATTTGAAATCCTTGTGGTCGAATTAGTTTATAACCACATTTTAAACTAATCCCCAATATTATTCTTTGGGCTAGAAAATAAGCAAGTTTATATCTCTTCGATTTTGTACCATTTTTTAAATACCTCAATAAAAATTGTACCCCTTAGAATTTTTTCGTGAAAATTTGGATTCCTACATAATTTGGCCCGAGGAATCCAATAGTGAAAAAATAAATTTTCCATTTCGACCAGTCCCGGACTAAAAAAAATTATGTCGACAAAATATTGGTTGAAAAAAAATTCGACTGCAGATTTGAAATCCTAGAGGTCGAATTAGTATATAACCAAATTTTCAACTAATTCTGAGAGAAAAAGTTATTTTTTATTTATCGCATTTTGAAGGTAGGTTTGGGATTCAGTATTTAAATCTTATGGTTGTGCGTACATTCGACTACAAAAACGGTTTATAATAATTGCGTTAGCAACGAAAAAAAAAGCGGACCCTTTTAAGTCCAAGATATGAAAATTACAATATTTATCATCTGATTAGATTAACATAAACATAATATAGTTATGGTCTAAAGATCCTCCAGTATTTTCTATATTAGTATAGTAGTGATATTCAGCAATGACGTCACCGCTGTCGTCCTTGGAGTGCGCCGCCGCCGTCCAAGATGGCGTCGGGTAGCGCTGGCATCGGCAGCGGCGTGAGACCGAATCAAACCGATTTCCCACATAAGATAACGAGCCATTGTCTTGCAAACGCCAGACAATTGCATACCGGGACACTCTGCTCTCTCCTCTCTCTCGCACACGGCACGGTGTAATTTCACATCACGGTCAACAGAATAAACACTCGACTTTATTAGCGGCAATTTGAATAACAAGGGCTGTGAGCTGTGAGGCGCTTGCGAAGGATCAGACCGAGAGATTGGAATTGTGACTTAAATGGATTTTTGATCATTTCGGGGAAGATCATTACACCCACTCAATGATTAGACTGTCATTGTTTCAGCGAACTAATTATTTTTTCGTCTGTCTTGGGAGATCGTCTGCGTTTATACATCAATCAGTGCTGTACGCGAAAATCTATAAAATAAAAAATCTGATGTGGCTACTACAGTACTTCCCCGAATAAGTCTAATAACTTGATTTCGTAAAGGTATTAATTTTATTCAACAAAATTTTTATTTTTAAATATTTTGATGGTTTGTTTCAATCATACTAAAAAGAAATTCTAATACTTTCGTGATAAAAACAGAAAAAATCTTTATGTATGACTGGTATATAATATAATCATTATAACTATTATTGTTTTCAGTCATTCAGTGTAATGTTAGTAATATAACATTTTAGCTTTTTGACAAATAATCAATAAATCTGCTTACTATATTATTATAGTCCAAGAGCTAGCGGTCAAATTTCAAATGTCATTTATTATTTTTTACTTTGGTATATTTAAAATTGGAGGAGTTGAAACGTTCTGGCAATATGTTTTATAGATATTAAAAATTGTTTATTTCCACGTCTACATACGCCAGAACTCTTAATTTATATAATTTACATTTATGTAACTCAACTTTTTATACTTGAGGAAGCCTAATCCGGCCTCAGGACTGGCAGACTGGACATTCATCTTCAGCAGATATGCAAGACCCAAGACCTTCAATTTCACAACTAATAAAATGTCCACACTAATTTGACCGCTAGCTCTCAGTCTATTAGTTTTCGCCTGTACTATGTGTATGGCCACAATCCAAAACCTTATAAATTGAATGAATTAGTATTGAAATCATAGATACAGTACCTAATGTATTTTATTTGGCAATTACTCTTACCATATTTACATTCTTCGTGTAAGTCGTAAACCCTAATTTAAAGAATTTATTTTTGATGCTTTTGATCTTAATCAATTTTAAAAGGAATAAATTAGATATGTAAAAAGAGCCCTTCCATGATCGAAGTACATTGTCTCACCGCTGTTGAAACACCTCTTGGTAACAATGCTCATATCAGTATATCACTTGGTTACAAAACCTCGGTAAACAAGCGAACAATTACCTCGTAATGGAACGCGCGACGCCGCGTTGCGTGCAAAGATGAAAGGGCTAAGATAAAGAAGAGAAGAATTAGCCGTGTGTGCCAAAGACGTAATTAACTGGACCTCCTTTGTACGACGCGATGGTGTAAACGCACCCGCGGGCATCGAGACCTACCCGAGCAAGGATTCATTACAGTTACATCTGAAGGGAGAGACGACACGAGGTGTCGCTATATTCATACCTGATCAACTCAATTACTCATATGAGTTCGGCCGGTTATAAAAAAACTAGTTTTTTGTACAAAAGTTTAAATCAAAACCAAATACACTGGACAAACAAAACGCACCCAAAATTCCGAAATTTTAGACCGCTATAATTCGGTTAATTGGCTCGAAAATGGATACATCTTCGAGTTCTGATAAGATAAGTTTCTTCTTTAAGGTAATTTAAGTTAATCTGAAGCCAAGTTCATTTTATCCCTACCACCCTCCTTAGAAAAAAAGTTTTTGATGTCAAAAATGTCTAAACTTTCACAACTTGTACCGGGTGCAAAAAAATACGTGAATTCCATCCACTACCAAGCTGATAAAGTTAATTTATTTTTCTGTCGGAAAAAATTGAATACTTTCGATGATTTGGCGCGAAGTATTGAACATGTCGTAAAAATACTTTCCTGGAAAAAAAGTCCCACATCTGCAGTCTTTTTTGCAATGTTTTGATTGTGCTTGCAGGACGATTTTTTCTATTTTCTTTTATTCGGTTGTATAAAGTTTCCATAGCTAATTTTTTTTATTGTACAATACAAAATGTATTGCAGTTTTCAATAAATATAAGAAACATCACATTTTACTTGTATTCGAACTTTGATATAAACTTTTGTACAAAAAAATCCGAACTCATATAATAATAATAATAATAATAATAATAATATTTAGCTAAGGTATATGTGTGAATGGAATCGGTCACACATTAAGATTCAGGAGCGTTTATCTCAGGAGGTGACGCTAGTCACTATAGTAAATTGAAATCAGAATAAATCGGTGTTTGGTTCAGAGTTTGACGATGAGGTCAGCCCTGATGATCAGCGGCGTCGTGTAGTGGGAGGGACGGGGGCTCCTCTTCACGCACCGGTGCCCCCACATGCCACTGCCTGTCTGTTTTATAATGGCCATTGCATGTAAATACAATAACAATGAGCCTAGTCGTTATGTACAGTCCACGTCATCAGTTTTGCATATGGACGAGCGATGTGACAACAGAACTATATTTATATAGGATCTTTCAGATCAGACTTGTACTGTTGCTAATTTCAATACAGTCTGCTACCCTTCCAGTAGCTACAGTTAATTAACTCAACACAATCAAATGGATCACAAAGCAATGTTTTCCTGTACGATTCTTGTAATTCGCGATTAAATCGAACTGTGATTCATTCATGATAAGTTAAAGGCGCCAGTATAATTACTAGCTTAATAACTATTCTTCAATCCTTTCCAAAAGTAATTATCAATATTCAGAGTCATAAATCTGTAGTGGTTTTTATGAACCTGTATACATTTTTATCTCTTCAAAGTTATTAAATTTCAAGTTATGTGCTGTTAAAGCTGGTCACCAATGAGATAATTACTTGTTTTATGGGGTTTTGATTTGTACTTCCTTTAAATTAAAAGGCAGAAAACTGTCAAGGTTGTATTGGTTGTTTCTTCCATTTTTGAAAATAATTGTTTGTTACGTGTCATCAACCTTTATGTCTTTATGGGAGGACATTATTCCAACCTTTTTTGGACGCTACATCGTACACTGATAACATATTAATTCATCGAAGAGCATTGTATTCTTTTTGTTATTCTATTATATCAACTGCTCCATAAGTATTAAAAAATCTGACGTGGCCATCACACAACCTTCCGCCTTATCTAGACTTTAAACAGAAATGTATACGTACAATCCGGTGCCCATTTAAAATATACAAATAAAAATCTAAAATATTCAAACAGAAATTTGCATCACCTGAATAAAAAGATTCATTCACAAGAAAACTCTTCTGTGTTGAAGCCATCCTCCGTTCAATTACTACATTTAATATCTTACTTAGGACTTATAAATAGCGCTAGTATGCCAACTTGTCACCCGTCTCACCTGTCAATATTTTTTAAACAGAAACAAAAATCAACCGATCATGGATTACAAGATATCAACGTTTTATTTGATAAATTTATTTTTTAAATTTTACTGCAGTTCTTTAATGCTACCAGATAAAGACAATTTTTTTATAACTTAAGTTGCAAATAACTTTTCCTCTTATTCTTATTTAAAAAAATACTATATTTTTCCAAATTTATATACAATTTTGACAATTAACCTTTTCAATCTTCAAAAATTATCACTTCCAATGAAGATATTTGTACCAAAATCTAAGGAGCTCTTCCAATTTATATACAAATGTTAAATACCAAATATCAAAATTTTCGGGTAATTCGTATTTGAGTTATGCGACTAACACCCCTTGACCACACACACACACACATACACACAGACATCATCGTGAAACTATCAAAAATGAGTTGTAAGGACCCTAATTCGTGCTCATCCACTCAAAATTCACCACCCGATTTTTTGCATGATTCCAATACCTTCCTTTACAGGTAAGCGGAATGTAAAAAACATTGTGGTGCTAGGCGCAAAATGTAGACCAAAGCCCAAAGGAATAAACCACTACAGGCGGGTTTATGCTCACAAACTTTAAAACATGAGTCGGTTTATGCGGTTGTTCCTTATTCTTATTCTTAAGTAAATTAAAATACAGGCTCGCCTCTGAGTCGTCGATATGCATAATAGTTATCATTATCAGAACCTCGCTGAGTAGATTTCTTGTTCGGTTATAAAAATGGAAGTAATCTTCTTCTATAATAAGCGCTTACTTCTCCGTTAATTACAAGCTGAAATTTACGGTTTCAACCATCATCACCAGCACCATAATATCTCGTTCTTCTGAATCACGTCTCTTCCAATTTAGACAACTTTACCACGCCTAATTTCCCTCAAAACTTCATAAATATTAATCAAAACCCGCGTCGCAATTAAGTGAAAAGAAAGCCAGGCATAGGAGCACGTCACCATGTCGCCCAGTGCCGTACGTTACCGGGGGCACAGGGTCACAGTGGAGCCTGATTTTATCGCCTAGAACAGGATGTTACGCTCGTCTCTACAGAATGACAAAATACATGGAAATTATTTGTTAATTAAATAGAACTATATTATTTTAGTTTATATTATTGTTTTTGGACATGATTTCTTTCCTTTGAAATTAAAACGACTAATCAAATGATCGGCTGGACTTAAATCTGAACTCTTATTTGTCTTATTTGATGTGTTTTTATTTGAAGTCTGAAATTGCGACCAAATCTTTGCAATATTATTTTGAAACTAAAATTATGCCTCACATAGGTACAGGGTACAGGTACAGTGCTTGTTCAAAAAATTTATTTTGATTATAACTAAAGAATGCTTGAATCGATTTAGATGACTGTACAGTGTACATGGCTGACTAATTTTTTGAAATTTGTAACTTTTAGTGCACTGCTAGTGCGTGAAACTGACATATGAACACACTAGTAAGCTACTTTTTAGTGACAAGACAAAAAACATTTTAGAAAGAGACATTTAATGGAAAACTTTTGATTCCGTTTGTTTTTTGTAATAACACAAAACATTTAAAAAAAATTGGTCTGAAAAACAACTAAAGCCCGTTTTACATTAAGAAATCTTGAATAAGATATTGTTCAATTTTTCAAACAGTCTAAATTGCGTAGTATCATACAGCAAATTGTGTGAAATATCGCATTGCTTCGTAAATTGTCTGAAAAAATAGATAAGCGCGGCCATAAGAAGTAAGTTTGGTTAAATCGTGTTCCTTTGGCCCCAAGATGCCGTGGTTACACTTATTTCAGAGACAGCCTGTATACAATCAACAAAGAATTAATAGACAATTTCTATATAATTCTATGAAACTTTATAGCATATTATAGGTAACAATATTATTATTAATACAGTTACCTGATGATGGAAACACACTAGTCGTATTTTGTGGTCTCCGCCTCTGCTGTATGTAGGTATGTGACTACATTGGACTGTCCGTCGGGCTGAGTAGCGACTACATTAACCGGAAGCACCGGACCGTGGTTCCGGTGTCCCAGTCCTCCGACCCTAACCTGTCAGAGATCAACAGATCACACACAGATTCTCTGACGACGAAGCTTCGAATTCTCTACCCATGCCAGAAAACATTCAGCATGCTATTATTGCTTTGTTCAACATAATTATAACAAATCATTTATGTTTGAGGGGAAAAACTGCAATATTTGTAACTGTACAGCTTTTATTTATAAGTGTATTAACTTCAAATTTTAATATGTTGTCAACAAATCTTGAGCCTGCGAAATAACCCATCGAATTTTTTAAATTCGTTTTGAAATAGAAGATTTTTGTGTTCAAAAAGTAACAAAAATTGTCAAAATTCAAGTTAACATATTTCGATTTTAAAGCAAAATTTTAGAATTCTGCATCTTGCGTTTTGTAGATTGTACTCTTATCTTCAACAATATCTTTAGATTATTATATTTAACAAAACAATAAACGCTGTGGAGTGGAGGGCGACTGTTTTCTAACACGGTAAAGGATCGATGTTTAAAGACACGATTCCGTATGCAAAGTAGTTGGTTCCCATAATATCATGGTGTTAAATGAAGTTGTACTATTCCATCTTCCATTTGATGTTTATTATTTTTTGGAATTGCTGGTTTGTTAATAGATTATGGTGAGATATAAGTAGTTTATAAGGCAGTTATGGAAATTAGTTGAAGTATAAATTTAAACCTGTATAATCAAAATATGGTATTGGTTATCATAATATTAGAATATTGATTATGTTGAAAATGGATGAGTATATGAAAAGACGTCCAACTGGTACTGGCGATAAATGTTATGTAGAATTCATTATATATGTATCTCTATAACTCGGGAGGCCAAACTCTTTCAATTTCATTTCTATGTAAAACGGAAAAGTCGTATAAAAGAGCTGTACGACAGGTGTAGTTTGTGAATCTTCACTTCGTTTTAACATTTAAATACCAAATTTTATATCTAAGGTTTAAAAAGAATTTTCTGTACCATTTATAAAGTATAGGACAATTTAAATCTACTTTTTTTAAATTTCAGTATCTTGTTGTCCATGATATGAAATTTGTTTCTACACAAAATTTGAATGATTATGACAGTGACAATACAGTTGACATCTTTTGCTTGCATCTTGGTTTACATATTACATGAACATGAAACTATTAAAATGTAAGTAAAACTATTTATTAGATTAGTAGAATAAGCAGAATTAGGCGAGAGGTCGTGTGGTGGCCACAGCAGATTTTTAAAATCACATTTAAAGTCAAATGTAGAAGGTATTTTTACCCAATTTGAGTGTGGCAGCCTCACATATTGAGAGTCATCGGTGTAGATATACAGGATGATCCATAACACAACAAAGATAATTTTTAAACGGCAGTTTTCGCAAGAAACACATTTTTTAACCATTGGATTGTTGATTATATAATGGATGTTATTAACTATGATTGGAATAAAATACAATAATAATTATGCAATGGTAAGAATAGTAAATTTATGAAATTCCATTTGAAAACCGTGAACCAAAACTGTTTAAAAATACTTGGAAATTAAAGTTGAGAATTTTGAAAAATTCTTTCAGTTCCATGTTAAGTGAGTTGAGCACTATTAAAATTGTGAATCCCCGGTATATTATGGTTGTAAAGAATGCTCATTTTTCTGTAAAGTGAAGCTGTTGCTAAATTCTATTGGTAAATCTTCTGCAATATTTGTGATGTTCAGATAATTCTAAAAAGTAGAATCTGTGAATTTGGCCGTGTTGACCTTGGTTAGTGCGCATGCGTCACATCTCGTAATGTAACACATCCGGTCCGAGGCGGGCCCCTTGCTCCGCTCCCCCGAGTCGCCGCTACTGAGGTAATTACGTCGAATCACGAATTAAACAAGTCACAAAACTGCGTGCTCTGTGCTCTCTATGCGGACAGCGAACGTTCACATTTACATACGACCAGAAAAAATTACATTCAATCATACGTTACTTCATATTATATATAAGTGTTTTACATAGAGCCCTGTTATTTCATGCTGCTGAATTTTGAGAAACATGATTCTTGTGAGAATTGCCTGTCAAATACCAGCGCCGCTAAATTCAATGAGTCTTGTAAAGAATTGATTGCTTCCAAACAGTCAGAAGTATGAAAGAATCCGGAAAGAATACATGTGTGAATGTGAACAGGGCTTAGACTGTAATAGAACATGCAAGTATGCAAAACTACAGATATCATAATTTCAAAAGATCTTTTAAATTGAAACACCCATTTTATGATTAGTCTAATCACTAAATAATAATATTGGATACGCCAGGTTCTACACTCATACAATATCTATATCACTAATGGGCTACTTGCATATTATACTGAAAATTAGATTTTTATCACTATGAATCCAATGAATAAAGGTTTTTTTCGACTGGTGAATGTAGGGAAATGGATTTAACCAGGAATGCAGTCTTAAAGAATTTTTTTTATTTTTCTAATATACCGACGTTTCGGTAAATAAATGTACAATTTTTAAAATCTACATAACAAAAATGTATAAATTGTAGATCAGTCAAAAAAGCAAGTAAAACTCGTTTAATGTTGAAGAACATCAGGACAAGCAGGTTGTTGTCAATCAATCAATTTCCTTATGAACCTAATGTTAGGTCTAACACATAGGTAAAAATACAAGTTTTATTTAAAAAAAAAGATGTCACATTGCATTCTTCATTAATTGCTTTTGGGTTTTATTGACGAAATTTTTGTGAAAATAGAAAATACGGTTTCCACATTTTATCTCTTGTTAAAAAATATTTAATAAACAAATCATGTAAGTAGCCCATTGTACTCAAACATAATTGCTTTGCATCTCTGTAAATTGTTAAAAAATGTAGCATTATATATTGATCTATGCAAGTATCTTTTATCTTTCAAACATATCCTCACAAAATAATTTGACGATTATACGCTACAGATTTCCCAATTGTTTGTAAGTTTAGATGAAACTGTACAACCTTATTACATTTTTGGTGTTTTCTACGGAATTCTCTACATTCTCGTAAAAAGGACTTGCGCATTGAAGCATTAAAAGCTGGATTAGTTCTGGAACGAGTGATACGTTAAGATTCACGGTGCATCATACAAACAGCCGTGTCTGCATTCGTATTGTTAGCTGTTCACGTGCGCAGATCTCAGGTCGTTTCCTTTTTACACCAAATCTCCTTCGAGTCTTAATCAAACACGCCACAAGAAATCCACAAGTTCATTGAATCAGTCAATCTTTCACTTCAGGAGCACCCGTTCGGAAAATTTAAAAAGAGTTAACGAGATTCCCAACAATCGTCACGTACGAGATTTAAATAGAAGAAGATTGATACGAGTAGGATGTTGGATTTTTGATCTTCTTGTAATAGTTATTTTACTCACTGTTAACAAGTCGTGTATGTAAATGCGAATGTAATCTGCATTGAATGCAGCTACTTCTACATTGAAGTGTTGTTACATGGGTTAAATTGTTTACTTCCATTTCACATATGTTTGCCTACTTCAATAGGATTTTAATGCTTTCAATTGAAGGTAAAAGATGCACGTCCAACTCAGTATAAAACGCTATATTTCTGTGTAATAATAAACGTATAAATTGAATTATTAAATTATAAAAAGTTTTGCTAATTGATATCATTGCAATTGGTTTACCATTTTAAAAAAAAGTTTGTTATTGAAACTTCATGTTATTTGAAAACTATTGAGTGTACTGATAAGCCTTAATTGTTCTTAATAAAGCTCTTTTTTAAGTTTGTGTAACGTATAGATGTATAGCTGAAAATCTTCTCAAACCATTAAAATGTACTCATGTAAAATCAACTGTTTCTAAATGTTACAAAATATAAAATACAATTTGGTAGTTTCTTTATTATTGTAAGTAAGAATACACGTGAAACGCATTATTGTGACGTAGATGTATCGATACGTAAAATCTCAAATATTTAAAGAACTATTTAACTTTTTGAAAACTTTTTTCATGACAATAACTCATTTCTGAGATCTCTTTTCAATATAATTGACTGGATTGCTAATTTGCTACTATGGTAAAGTACCTACCCTATTTGTAACTTGCATTTATAAATTTACTGGTGAGTTATGATCCTTCATGTTAAAGAATCTTTGAAATTGTAAAGCTTTAAATCAATTTGTCCATAAAAAAAACTGCTAGACGGTCTTCTTAATGTTAGGAGTGCATTTTTAAGCCACGTAAAAATAGGGTTTAATTTTCGTGTGCTCATCGATGCATCACCTCATTGACTTTTAAAAAATTGGAAACTTCTCTTGGTGTTTCCCCTCATTTCTGGCAATTTCCTTCGAGAAAATTCCCTGAATGAAGACGTAAAACCGTCGTGCTTTTTGTGTTCCAGACACCATCTTTCGTAAACACCGTATGAATGGAATTATCTGTTTAGCTAACATAAACATTTCGTGTTTGTTCTTTGGCGTTTTAACTTCGTGTACGTTTTCACTTTTTACGCGCATTCTTGGCTGTCAGTACCTTCGACATCATAAACTGTATTCATTTCATACTCATTATCTACAGATAATTGCACGAGTTACACACTTAATGTGCAGGTTTAATTGAATTCTGACCTTAATATTAGGTCACCCTCGTGTGTTTCCACTTGAGATAGAAGCTACGAAGGGGAAGGGAGGACTAACAGCCCCTGAACTCTGCAAAGTGATGTACAACTTCCGGTGAAGAATATACAAGCAGACGTAATATTTAGTTTTACGTACTATTGTTTTGTTACGTTGTGATGAAGATTTGATTTATGTTTCCTTCAATTTCACACTATTAGTTTTATTTGAAGCACAATTGATTTGACTGTAGTCAAATTATTGTAAAACTTTTTTTCATTATTTCATTTTTCTGTTTCATTTTATAAGCGCTTCTATTCTATAGCCACGTATACACATCCTTCGAGTACATTTTCGTAAAATAGAAGATCATAGATTTAAAATTCAGAGTCACAAAATGATTTATCCAGAAGATTAACAATTTGAACGATTCTGGCTGTATTATAACAAATTTTAAATTGAAATTTAACATGAAGAATCATGACTCATTAGTGAATCAATAAATACAAATTATTAAGTGCTGTGACATCAATTAGCACAACTTGGAGCTAATTTTTATCATTTAATAATCCATATTATACGTTGATTAATGCACAAAAATAAAAAATTCTTTTGAAATTGATAATATACATTACTCGGAAGACAGGTATAGAGATTTTTTTAAACAGTTAACCCGTTGACTGTAATAATTTATGTAAAACTAGCATTTTAAATAATTTTTATAAATTATTTAACAAAATACGGCAAGGTTTTTTTAAAATTTCATTATATAGTCATGTAAGCACAACCGCACAACCTATAAGTACATCATTGTAAAATATGAGGTCATCGTTTTCAAAACAAGTCACAAAATGATTTATTGTAACATGCTTTTTTGTTTTGCATTTGATAGCAAGAGATGGGCCTTAACAATATCGTTTTGGACTAAGATTTACTTTGCTGGCGTCAAACTTTCTATTTATTCCTGATCAGTCACCAAACAATGATTAATATATAATATAAAAAATTATCTTTATTGTATGTCAACATTGCGGTTCCCGAAATACTGAATCAATGTTTAAAAATATCTGTAAATTACTTAACAAATACTGTGCCATTAAGCTTCACAGTAAAGTTGTTCTAGTAAATCGACGAGCATTCCAAACTAAATAACAAATTTACAGAAACGTCTAAAATAACACCAGACCCTAAAAAAATTTCACAAAAAATGAGAATGACACCAGAGGTGGGTTCCTAGAAAAAAGCCGCAAGAATAGTGGGATCTAATGACAAACCGCAACCGTATTCTATCGTTCAACATTAGAAATATTTTCATTTCAGAGTATTCACCTTATTTTTTGTCCTTTATAAACTAATTTACGGCTTTCAGGTCCACTCATATTAAATTAATATAAAAACACCAATTAAAAATATTTTATCTGCCGCGCTACTGTCACAAAATATCCTTCTCGTTTTAATTAATTTTATTCTGATATTTAAAAGCAATTCAGGAGATGTTCGTTTTCACGTGTGACCTTACGTGTCATCTTTGTCAGACTTGTGGTTACTGTAAGGTAGATAAAGATGGGAGATGGTCTGTGACTCTTGGATTGAACAGTGGGAGGTCTCCAACAGCAGCAAGAAGTACTAATTATGTGTAATAAAGTACTACTGCCTGCGTTACCTAAGTATCGAAGACAGAAACTTGGTTTAGCCAAGAATCTGTTGACGCCACAAAATATTTTTTCAATTTTTAGTTTACAATCATCTGTGTTGCCCATTCGGTAAGAAACGCTAGTCAGTATACAAGACGCTAGTCGGTATAAGACGCCAGTCTGTACACAAGACGCTAGTCGGTACAAGACGCTAGTCGGTACAAAACGCCAGTTGGTACAAGACGCTAGTCGGTACAAGACGCCAGTTGGTACAAGACGCTAGTCGGTACAAGACGCCAGTTGGTACAAGACGCTAGTCGGTGCGTTATAGCTTTCTTAATTATATTCAAACTTGGAATAGTAAAAAGTAAATACTAATCTTATTACCTATATAAATAATATCCTAGCTGAGTGCTCGTGGTGTTCTGGTTTGCGGATATCTACCAAACTATCCGGTGTTAAGATCCTTATTAAAAACTTAAATATGAAATTTGGTAATTAATGGTTTGATACTTTTGAAGTTATCGTGGACGAAAAATCGTGACTGACTGTGGTTTCAAAAAATCAGGTTTGAATCCAGTCAGATACTTACTCTATTTGACTGCACAAAAGTTAGTGTACAGTTAAACCATGAGTGACTGGTAACCGCGCACTGACGATGAATATGAAGATTGATAAAAAAATCTGATGTGGCCAGCACACGACCTGTCGCCAAATTCTGTTTATTATACTAATCTAATAAATTGTTTTACTTACATTTTAATAGTTTCATGTTCATGGAATATGGAAACGATAATGTAAACCAAGATGCAAGCAAAAGATGTCAACTGTACTGTCACTGTTAAAATCATTTAAATTTTGTGTAGAAACAAATTTCATATGATCTTGGACAACAAGATACTGGAATTTCAAAAAAGTAGAATATTAGTTACACTTTATTTTATTGTTAAATACTACTAGATTCAACAAATTGTATTTAAAATAAACTGTACCTAGATAATTATATTTTCTTTATTTTTAATTGCAAAAATTGTCATAGATAAATAATGTACCAACTTATTTAAGAAAAACTATATCAAGTTTCAAAAAGTACTACTTGTGGTTTGCGGATTTCTATCAATATCTTATCCGGTGTTAAGATCCTTATTAAAACCTTAAATATGAGATTTGGTTATTAAAGGTTTGATACTTTTGAAGTTACCGTGGACAAAACAACGTCACATACGTACATACATACGCACACACACAGACATCATCGTGAAAATATTAAATTCGTATATTGTAGAGACCCTGAACGTGCTTATCCACCAAAAACTCATACTCGAAAATTTTAACCCATTGCAATACCTCCTTATAGAATATGAGGCGAAAGGTAAAAATTCTCAAATTTTTATAATTCGTTTAAAACAAAGATAATAATACTCTGATAAATGTTGATAGTTTATGAAGGGTAGAACCATCCTAATAATCTTTCCAGTCTGTTAAAATAATGAACTTCATGTATAGACATGTTACGATCTTACTACTAGCTTCTTACGTCTTGGGGCCGCGTGGTGACAGCTAGCCTCACTCGGGGTACCTGACGCACTTCCGGCCGTATGCATCATCTCTCTCGCTCTCACACACACCGTCTCCCCGTCTCTGTCTTTCCGGTGCGTACGTGTGTAGGGCTATGTTTGCATCACTACCCTTAAAATAGACCTGGCCTACTGGGATACAATGCTGAACGCTGTGACGTATGATTGTAGGGTACCTGACCTGTCGGCAATAGATAATGACGAAGAGATGAGATGAGATGGTCTAGGCCAGGGACACCTGACGATCGAGTGCAATTTGATAAGGGTTTACGTGAAAACACATTTTTGATCGGATTCTTTCAAAACTCATCTTTGAAGATTTCTAATGAAACCGATCTATCAGAATATCAAATAGCACAGGTTTTTGACCATATTAGAGTTGTACTTCATTCCAAAATATAGCATATGCTATATGACCTGGTTTTAAATGAGATACAATACTTTGAACTTTGGTGAAGTTTTTAAGTCATATGTTACTTGGTTTTACTAATTTATTATTACTACTACTATATACGATTTTATTACTTGGTCTTTAGGTAACCCTAATTAATTATAAACAATACAGAATAGAATGGGTGCGTTATATAAGCGCATTTGGCCTTTATCAGTTTTTGCTTATCGACGTACGAAAAGCGCAGAAATTGACGTTATATAAGCGCAGAAATTGACGTTATATAAGCGCAGAAGGGGACATTTGAAAAGCACAATGGTTTTAGGGATTGTACGACAGTTTTTCTACAATATTTTTTGAATTTTTTAAAACTAACCTAACATAACCTAATATTTTTCTGAACTTAACCCCATCATACTCGAAGACGATCTGGACTAACTTGTTATGGTCAGAAATCTCATATTCGAAAAATGCGCTTATTGAACGTTACGATCTGCGCTTATTGTACATTTTACTGATTATATTTCTGCGTTTTTCATACGTTTTGATGACCTGAAATGCGCTTTTACAACTCTCCGAATAGAATCAAAACAATTTGATTGAATAATTTAATTGGTGAAATAATCATGTTCTAACACATTATATTTCTTTCTAAATATCCATGTTGAACTAAGAGTATTTGGATATTATGGCATCTTCTCTATACTGACTACATATACTTATAGTATACCTATCCTATGTGTCATTATCTTAGGTCTTCATATTTTTAAAAATATTTGATTACAATGTGTACATTTTCTAGTCAACAGTACTAAGATTATTTTCTAGAATGAATGACTGAAGCAAATGAGTTTAGTTTCCTCTTAGTAAAATCAAACTACTGGCCAATTGTTTTGAATGACGACTCAAGGCGCCTTTAATATCTGCGCTAATCACTCGAATTACTGCGTAAAGCTTCTAATCCGTGTTGAGAGTATTGTGTTGATTACAAATGATGGCTAATGGGTAAGGATCCATTCATCCCTCAGATTTTATGGCATATTTAATATTCATTGTGCCATCTTCCCATTGTCCCCTATCATTTCGTAGTACACGTAGTAAAGTCTCGTGAATGACAGAACTACCTGGCAAGGGTAGGTATTTGAGGGAACAGTTACATTCTTGGAACTAGATTTTGGAGATTCCAATCGCTTTTACGAAGCTTTCCATCGGTAGCGTCTTGTTGTTTTGTTCCAATAATTATAACTCGCCTTGCATACACCTGTGGCAATTGAACTTCATCAAAACCGGTTTCTTTCTCTATTAATATACTTAATTTTTTCTTCAGGACTTCATGAACTATTATACACACTTATTCCTCCAGAATTATGGACCAATCTTGTCATTATAGCCATGAAATTGTCGTTAAGTTTTTAATAACAATGCTCTTAATATCATTGGAATAATGAAAAATCTGACGTGGCCATCACACAACCTTCCGCCATATCTAGACTTTGAAAACAGAAATGTATACGTACAATCCGGTGCCCATTTTAAATATACAAATAAAAATCTAAAATATTCAAACACAGAAATTAGTATCACCTGAATCAAAAGATTCATTCACACGAAAACTCTTCTGTGTTGAAGCTATCCTCCGTTCAGTTACTACATTTAATAGCTTACTTATGACTTATATGACGCTAGTATGTCAACTTGTCACCCGTCTCACCTGTCAATATTTTTTACTCAGAAACAAAAATCAACCGAACATGGATTACAAGATTTCGATGTTTTATTTGATAAATTTATTTTTTAAATTTTACTGCAGTTCCTTAATGCTACCAGATAAAGACAAATTTTTTATAACGTAGGTTGCAAATAACTTTTCCTCTTATTCTTATTACAAATAAATACTATATTTATCCAAATTTATATACAATTTTGACAATTATCTTTTTCAATCTTCAACAAATATCACTTCCGATGAAGATATTTGTACCAAAATCTAATGAGCTCTTCCTATTCGTATACAATTGTAAAATACCAAATATCAAAATTTTTGGGTAATTCGTATTTGAGTTATACGACATCCGGCATCGGCCCGGACCACACACATACACACGCACACACACACACACACACACACATACATACATACATACATACATACATACAGACATCATCGAGAAACTATCAAAAATGAGTTGTAAGGACCCTAATTCGTGCTCATCCACTTAAAACTCACAACCCGATTTTTTGCATGATTCCAATACCTTCCTTTACAGGTAAGCGGAAGGTAAAAAACGTACCTACTCATAAGTTTGTGTGATACATTTACGATTTTACTTGCTTTCACAATTTCTTATAGGTACTGATTGTATTTACAATCTATTCTTGTGTATTGAATGGTCTTGAAAATCTGTATACGTTTATATAATTCCTAATTGATTTGCCATGTACCGCAAAATCTTAACCTCTGCTAATTTCGCAATAAGATTGCGCAATCCGTGAAATAAATGAAGCCATAACCAGACAGTATGTTTTACAAATAACCGATGTAGAAATACAAAATTGATTCGTCCCATTATATTCTACACATTCGGATAAAGTTCAGCTGAAGGAAAAAAATTACTTTACAACATCCGTCGATGTTCTCACTGACGTAACAAATTGAAACATCTGATAGTGCAGAGGAGGACTTTATCTTGGAATTGAATCCTCCTCGAAACAAGACAGACTTTGGTGAGAAATCAACTCGAATTGAGATTAATGTCTTTGTTAGCTTTGACTAATTTTGATCATGATTTGCCACTGTAGTGGCAGATTATTATTTATTACTTTGAATCGGGTTCTTCTTCTTCCACTTGACAAAATATAATCCCCAGAACATTTGAAGAATGTGAATATACCGACTTGTTACTTGTTATATTTGTCTATTTACATCCATTAATATCCTAGCGATTGCTAATGTCCGCCCTTATAGTAACATTATCTATGTAACATCCCATTGAGATGTTTGTATGTAATGATTATAATTGTGTGACGTTTCGACCTGTATTTTTGGTCATTATCAAACACTGAAAAATTACAAAAAGAATTAAAAAAAGAACAATCAAAAACCAAATAATTTTTAAAAAATTACATAATTGAACAAAGTAAATAATTAAAATAATATAAAAGAACAAGTCCAAATAATTTGGAAAAAAATTATTTTACAAATAAAGTCAAAAATAGAAAAAATATACTTACAAAGTTTTGTAAAGAACAACGAAAACTGATGGTAGTCAATAGAATTTAAAAAAAACCAAAATTGGAGTAGATGAATTTAAATAACCATCGGAATAAAAAATTAACGAAAACATGTGTTTAAAGGGACAACCCTAAACATAATATTCAAAAAATATCATGTTGAAACTCCCACAGGTTTTTAAACAATACGACAAACAAAAGAACTAACTAATATTTAAGATTTTGTAGTAGAGATCTGTAATGTTGTAAACAATTACTGAAATCTGTTTGAGTATTGATTGCACAGAAGATGTCACTATTTATGTAAAAACTTTCAAGAATTTTTCTCTTGGTTAAATGACATTCAGAGTGGAGAATAGAAACATTGTCAAAATCAAAACTATGAAGATTGTCTATGGAATGTTCAACTAATGCACTATGAGATGTTTCTTAATGTTCTTACAAAATGAGGCCCACCAGTAAAGACAGGTAATTTTTAAGGCCAGAATCAGCTTCCCCGGACAATTTTACTCAGAAATACAAATTTTCGCCATGTTTCTACGACTAATAATAAATAAATAATTTTTTTAATACTGATATACAATGCTGTAACAACACTCGTTATAAACGAGGTTTCGTTATAGACATGGATTATTTTGGAGGGTAGAATCGTATTTCTGAGATAATTTTACCTCGATAACCAAATTTTTTCGGAGTTTCTACAATAAATAATAAAGATTTATTATGTGCTACCCTGGTTAAAGACACCCTTAAAAATGGGGCCTCCCAATAGAGACAGGTAATTTTAGAGGCCAGAATCGGCTTCCTCGGACAATTTTACCCCCGGGTACAAATTTTCACCGGTTTTCTACGAATAATAGCAGAGAAAATAATTTTTAAAAATTTTATAACAGATAAATTCACATTCCAAAATTTGTATATATTAATGGAACGAAGTATAGCAATTTTCAAAATTTATAAATGTCAAAGTTATACTGTTGGACGGCTTATTTTCTAATAATTTAAAATAATTCAAATTTTGATAATTTTTTCCGGGCTTATTAGACTGGCTCCAACTGGAAACAGGGGGGGGATACAAACTTTAGGACGGTAAAGAGATTTTCAACCCCAAACAATCCTCGAAAAGCATTTTATTAATAAAGTTATTGCATTTTGAAATTTTTTGTGAGGTTATTGGTTGGGTTAGGCCAATTTTTATTATATAATTTCAAAAAGCCAATGTACACTCCGTTCCAAAATTTTAATTACAGAACTAAGGGATGAAAACAATGACGACTTTTATTTAAAAAATTAATTTCTCGTAAACGGGACCAGATATCGATGCGCGGTTTTCAGCAGTGGATCAAGCATGAAATAGGCTTCATTTGGACTAGCACGGCTATAACGAACATTCGTTATACGACCTCGTTTATAGCGAACATTTAATTAATTTAACAATAACTTTGATTCTAGGAATCGGAAAATTCTGAAAATTAGTATACTGATGTAAAACAATCTGAAAAATCCAGTTATGAACCCAAATTTAAAATCGGTACACCCATTTTGGGTGCAAAATATATATCTTTATTACTACGCATAGAAATAAGCTGTAAATTTGTATACTTATGTTTTAAAATATGAGAAACCCATTTTTGAACCTTAAACTGAGTTTACTACACCCATTTTGGGTGTAACATTTATTTTTTAAATATTGGATATAGAGAAAAGCTATAAATTCTTGTAGTACCTAAAGAATTATATTTATTTTTAAAATATAGATACATCCACCCATTTTAGGGTGTTGTAGATATTTCAAGAACTATATCAGATATTTAGATGAGGTTTTCAATGATGATTTTAATAATGCATTTAAATAATATTTATACACAAAAATCTCTCCTGTGGTGACTCTCCACTAATATCTATGCGAGTCAAATTCAAATAAAATAAAATATAGAAATAAAAATTGCCTTTTTGATTTGATATTAAGTATTTTGTGATAAATTTTATTATTTATCCACATAAATTAAAGCAGTACTGTAGCTGTATCTAGTACAATTTAAAAATTTAAATAGAATTTATATTTTTATTGTTTAAAAAATTATGACAATGACAGTTAAATCAAATTCACGAATAAAATAGTGTACACAACTCTCGGGAAAGTGTCCATCGATCACTTTCCTCGCTCATTAAGTTGTCCCTTGAAACACATGTTTTCGTTACCAAGCGATAATTTTTTATTCCGATGGTTATTTAAATTCATCTACTCCAATTTTGGGGTTTTTTTAAATTCTATTGACTACCATCAGTTTTCGTTGTTCTTTACAAAACTTTGTAAGTATATTTTTTCTATTTTTGACTTTGTTTGTAAAATAATTTTTTTCCAAATTATTTGGACTTGTTCTTTTATATTATTTTAATTATTTACTTTGTTCAATTATGTAATTTTTTAAAAATTATTTGGTTTTTACCTCTCGCCTCATATTCAATAAGAGAGGTATTAATTGTAATGGGTCAAAATTTTCGAGTATGAGTTTTTGGTGGATGAGCACGTTTCAGGGTCTCTACAATACGAATTTACTATTTTCACGATGATGTCTGTGTGTGTATGTATGTATGTATGTATGGACTGACGGTTTTTCGTCCACGATAACTGAAAAAGTATCAAACCTTTAATAACCAAATTTCATATTTAAGGTTTTAATAAGTATCTTAACACCGGATAACATTTTGGTAGAAATCCGCAAACTGGAAGTAAAACTTTTTGAAGTTTGATAAAGTTTTCGTTAAATATATTGTTACATTATTTATTTATGACAATTTTTGCAATTAAAAATAAAAGAAAATATAATTATCCATGGGTACAGTTAATTATAAATACAATTTGCTGAATCTGGTAGTATTTAACAATAAAATAAAGTACAATTAATATTCTATCTTGTTGTTGTCCATGATATGAAATTTGTTTCTACATAAAATTTGAATGATTATGACAGTGACAGTACAACAGTTGACATCTTTTGCTTGCATCTTGGTTTACATTATCGTTTACATATTACATGAACGCATGAAACTATTAAAATGTAAGTAAAACTATTTATTAGATTAGTCTCGAGATTAATAGAATAAGCAGAATTAGGCGAGAGGTCGTGTACTGGCCACAGCAGATTTTTTACTATTTTTTTCGTCAAGTGTGTAATTTTCTTGACAAAAAATATTTTCTTAGTACTCTCAGGAACAATGCAAGGAATCGACAATTTAAAACAAAATTAATAAATATGCAATAAGGTCATAATTTGTAATATTCACTAGAATTTCGTGAGGATCTCAGGAACAAACTATAAAAGTTATCATTGAGTTTAAAGACAAAAATTCAACATTATACCTATAACAGTTATATTGAGATCATCACAAAAATTACTCGTTTTTCAATGCGTACTATTGCCATGCAATAGGTTTTTAAAGTACAAGAATAAGATATTGTTTGAGTTTTATTTGATATTTAAATGTCTGTATTGACAGATATTTTTATTAAGTGTTATGCGTCGTTTAGCGTGATGATTGTGGTCAGATCTTTGATTGTGGTAATCCTCATGGAGCATGATTTAGATATTGGTAATAATCGCTTATCTTGCACGGGAAACGAAACTGGTAACTGGTCGTGATCAGGTCATTTGGGTTCTCACGCCAAGCGAAGCAGCAGCAGCAGCAGCCAGCAGTTGTAGTCCCTGTTGGAGAGTTTTCATTCATAAGTATCTACGGCGGCGGCTGCGGTGGCGGCTCTAGCAAGCGAGCGGGTGGGGATGGTCGACAAGCTGCGCTCCACACTTACACACAACCATTCAATGGTGAACCAACACAGGTGCGCTCGGTGTTTTGACAGTGTTGTGGCCATCATGAGACCCACGGATGTCTACATGGCAGTGCTCAGTGCAGTTCTAACCAAGTGATGTTTTATTTATTGTTGTTATTAATGTAAGTGTTGTGTGTGCCTGTGCCTTGCTAGTCTAAATGTACATAAACTCTCTCAAACGCATTGCCGGGATGGGAATAAAAACAATGAAAGCATTCACTAGACAAAAAGGTAAGACTTATCTTACTTTGGTGTCACTATTTACTCTAACTCATGTGTGGTGTGCGTGTTTACATTTCGTTTCTTGGAACTTGGAAGGGATCGAAACTCTTATCACTGTTTACCATTCATTTCTGATATTTCTTATCCTTCAGGTGATTTCATTTCTGCGTACTTCTGTTGTTATCTTTGGATATGGGAACCCAATTCCTTCATAAGACTAGCGCATGATCTATGCTAAGGTTATAAGAGATAAAGTAGGAAATGTTGTGGTTGATGATCTCCACTTGCAGTTTCTTGTGAATTTCTCGTTGAACGAAAGGGAAAGCTTGTTGTAGGGACCGTTGGTTGAGCAACGGACGTTGAAAGAACGCCGGTTTCCGCTCTCAGAAGCCGTACACACCGCGTGGCTCTGCACCTGCGCCGTTCATTTGGCCTAATGTGAGTGAAGAACGATCGTGACCTGTATTCAAATCATTAAGTCCTTCACTTGATTCACGCCTGTGATGGCATTCTGTGCAATGCCACCAGATGCACCACACAGAATTAAGGGTAGTTTATATGAAATGTGTTCAAGTGTTGTTAGACACACTTGATACCCGTATGTCAGTTAGCGAACATTACAAAAGGATCTAATGTTCTCAATTATAGCTAAGAATAGACTAGCGCAAGGACTAGCTCGTCCCACTGTTTAAACTTCTAATGTTCTAACAACGATTCTTCAAAATCTCTCCAACGTTCAACAGACAATGAATTAGACTATATTATTATGTTTCACTTCAAATTATATTTGACTTAGTTCTATATATGATAATAGATTTGAATCGGTGAGTCCAAGAACAGTACTAGTCCAAAAAGTGCATTTTGAGATAATTAAAAAAAACTGTATAGCTGCACAACCATTCACTGTACAACTTTGGCAAGTGATGAATGCCTTTATGAACAAAAATTTCAAAAAAAGGCAACCACTTAATAGTTACAGATGCAAAAGTGTCATGGACATGTACTGTTCTTGAAGTCAATATTTGTTCCGATAGATTTTCTTTGATTTCAAGAAGTGCTATTTGCCATAAGAGCTTTAAAACGTGGTATGAAGTGGTACAAAACATGGCAAAAAGGGTTTTATTAGGTAATTACGTTCACTTGGTATTACAACAGTAAAAAAAATATGTTTAAACTGACGTTTATGAGCAGAAGAACAGTATATGTCCTGGACTTATACTGTTCTTGTATTCATCGCTGTAAATGGAAGGGCCATAGCCATGTTCAGCGTACTATTTTTAAGCTCATCGATGCAGAAGCGAATTTTATACACTTTGGCTATCTTAACTCAAAACGCCATTTTGTGGACTAGTACTGTTCTTGGACTCACCGATTCATTTATAGTAATCAAAGACTTAAGAACTTTTGAAACATCCGTTTTAAAGTTCAACTCCAAGACAGATCACCAGCGGATACGTGAAAAAACTTTGTCGAATTATTACGACATATAATTAATTTTGGTGTAAAGGAAATTGATAATTATTAATTATTTATGAATTCAATCTACATATTAATCTATTTGCGCACGTACCAATTTTAATGTCAAAACCATAAATTATTCGAAAAAAAAATGTAGAAAATACAATAGTATAAATTCAGTAAAACTAAGTTAGTAAAGTAAGAAACCGTCATGGTACATGACTGGAAATTTACTGAACTGTTACTAATAACTCAAGACACCACCTGTCTTTGTTTTTCTAAGAATGACCAAAAATTTAGTACCCTTAAATATGCAAGTATCAAATATGCATCAAATCATTTATATTCATGCTATTCTACTAACACCGTCATTATATTTATAGTTTCAGAAGTTCATGAGAATTACCATTGTCTTGTAGAATACATTTTGTACGTTTAAATATTCCTGCGTGAAGTAAACAACATGATACTCTTCATAGTTTTTGTTATTATTTTCTTATAACAATGTTACAACCCGCATTTTGACGTGGAAAGGTGTCTGCCACTCAAATAGATAGAAGATGATGTTGAACCCTTATTTCGAATGAGCACATAGGGGATACTACAATCAATCAATCTCAATAGTCTGAAGATGCAATTAATTATTAGCAGAAATATCAAAATAGTTTTTTTTCCCGCGCTGTGCAAATGCAGTGGCAGCATATTCATCTTATCTTGCAACTTAAAACCTGTGTGGTTTCAAAATACGTTAAGATGTAAACGATTACGCAGACACGAAGCTACTACAAACTAAATTAAAATTTCTTCTCTTCCAATTTATATTTTTTCGAAATCTCGCTCCCAATAAATCAGATTTGTAGTCGCTCTAATGAAACAGCAGTCAGGTTTTTAATTTGCAGAATTACTTCGTGTGCTACCTCAATTATATTCTTATACCGCGGTCGAGAATCGGAGCCGAGTGCTAACCGCGACGCGTGGCTCAAATGGACCAGAACTAAACCAAGAAAAAATTACAAGCCTAAAGCCAAATGTGTTTTTTTTTTCTTTGAATTCTTCTTCGTTCGTTCGTTCGATCGTTGACTGAGGAAGTTAAGTAATTGTAGGTGGATCCCTTTTCGATAATTATTGATCTCTATCTAATTGTGTAACGTACAATTAGAATCTGTATGGAGAAAAGTTTTTTCGGTTCATAAATTTTTATTCGTTTTTAACAACTACTTTACCGATTGTAATGAAAATTGCTATGCTTATGAAATCCACTGTAAGGATTTCTGCAGCTAAAATTGAAAAAGTAATTCCATACTAGACACATTTTCTCTTGCTATAATTTCCAGTGTTTATACAGTACAATACGAAGAATTATAATTGGAAAGAAAATAAAGAATGATTGCTGACCTAGGGCCAGCTCTAACTAGCAGTAAATTATCACCAACTTACGTATAGCCAGTAGTAATACAAACACAATGTATGTTTTACCTGAAAGTAACGCTATAATGACATCAGCTTGAGTCTATTATGCTCTCGTAATAACATTGCATGACATTCTACATTTAAAACTTTAACTACAAAAAAGAAACGTTAAGTGTTTGGGAGTTCATAACATTTCTAAAACAATATTTGTAAGATTTTTCATCCGCCAGTCTTTGTATTGTATATTTATGACTAGCGATTGATTTTGATTTTGTGATCGCATGAAATTTCCTTAACTTAAAAAAATTAGAATCTAGGTACTAAATGTGTTATCAGTACTATTTCAATATACTATCAATCTTTAAATATTGTTATAGACTTAGGGTCTGTCCCCTTATAGATATAAGATGTTTACTGATACATGTATTTGCTTTAGTAGAAAGTTATAATTCAAGGAATATTCAAAACTAAAAGATACTCAACTGAATTTATTATAGATAAGAGACCCGTCAATTATCTAAAATCCAGCATAAAATGTACTAACTTTGTGGCCAGTACAAGAATGATAAAATTTTATTTTAACAAGGATTTAATAGAGAAAGAATGGATCTACAAATATGCCTTTTTTAAATTTTGATTAAAAAAATGTACATGAATATAACAATTCTGAAAAATTAAAAAAATATTCCTATTTTATGCAAATTTTACACAGTTATATCTTATGAAACAAATTAATTTTTAAAATTTTATAAAGACACATCTGTAGATCCATTCTTTCTCTATTAAATTTTTATAAGAATATTATTCTGAAGTCAATAATAATCTATCAATTTACTCGCAACGAAAACACTTTTACAGTATTTTTCAACTTCAAAATGACATTGCATAGCTAGGATGCGGCAAAGTACGAGTTTCGGGCTGGTTTCAGGCAGCCCTAGTAGTAGGGAAAAGAGTGGATTGGAAAAAAAGTAAAATCGAGAGTATTCTAGGAATTCGGTAAAAACGTAGACGAGCTGCTTAAAGACTAGCGTCGTATGGAATATCGTGCAAATATAATGAAATGTTGTGAAGTGCGAAGGCCACAGTTGACAGTTAACATGATTATACAGTGTCGATGCTGAGCCCCGTTCCCCTTAAAGGAAGATTCACAATCGCACACGTGACGCACGAGGTCCGTCATTGTTTTACACCGTCTTCCAGCATACCAACATTACAATTGACTTGAATCCTAATCGCGGTTATTTTAAAGGCACGAGCGAAATTTGTGCCCAGAATATCATATTCATATTTCTTTGTTCTTCAGACCTCAAACGTTCCTAGTAATTGACTTGTTACAATATTGTAACATTGTTATTTTAATTTTATGAGTGCTACTAGATAGCTCTACCCTCATGGTTAAAAATAGTCGCTAAAAGAGGTTTAAACTCATGAAATTTATCGCTGTATTAAATGCAGTAGCATCTGGTTACCCTGCTTAATTAGTTGTAGGTGAACCAACGGAGTAACACTCAGAAAGGGTTATCAGCTTTTTTCAAAGTGCACGAACTCACTCAAAGAAGTATTGAATATTTTTTACAAGTATTTCAAAACTTGGACACATTTATTCATCTTGAACAACAAAATTTATTTATTTTTAGTAAATTGAGAAACAAATTTTGCTGGGGCGACATTATTTGGTATAGGAGATATGGCAGCATTTTACGTCACATACCATATTCAATTGTTGTTGGGTTGATACAATTTTTGTGAAAATAAAAAATACAGATCCCAAGTTTTTATCACTTCTTCAAAAATATTTTATAAAAAAAATCTTGCAAGTAGCTAGTGATGCCGTGTGAGACGAGACCAGACGAGAAATAGTCAATTATGTCTCGTCTCAATTTCTAGAAAAAAAAAATTGCCATCTATTTGAAAAACTGTACTTAAGTGAATTTAGCACCTTTTTTCTACATTTCTGTTTTTTGCACACAATTATTATTTTTAAAAAATCTGACGTGTCCATCACACAACCTTCCGCCATATCTAGACTTATATAAACATAAATGTATACGGACAATCCGGTGCCCATTTAAATTATACAAATAAAAATCTAAAATATTCAAACACACAAATTTGCATCACCTGAATAAAAAGATTCATTCACAGGAAAACTAATGAGCTCTTCCAATTTATATACAAATGTTAAATACCAAATATCAAATTTTTTGGGTAATTCGTATTTCAGTTATTCGACTAACACCCCTTGACCACATACATACCCACACACATACACACAGACATCATCGTGAAACTATCAAAAATGAGTTGTAAGGACCCTAATTCGTGCTCATCCACTAAAAACTCACTACCCAATTTTTTGCATGATTCCAATACCTTCCTTTACAGGTAAACGGAAGGTAAAAATGTAGGCATATATCAAAACAAAAAATGCTTTGAAGAAAGTAAACATTTTCGAAGAGAATAATATCAAATTTTTCTCAATATTTTAGTTTCGAGAATTCACAATCTCTCAAGAACTATTTCTCGTCTCATTGTTTTGAATTCTCGCCTTATCACGAAAATTTGAGACGGAATATTTTTTGTTCTCGTCTCACAATTTGATTTCGAGAATGGAACGAAAAATTTCTCGTCTCGGCGACATCACTAGTCATTATTTTGTATAGAAGATATGGCAGCATCACATTTTATTCAATTTTCATTAAATATTCTTGGGCTTGTTGATAAAATTAAAATAAATTTATCTCTTCTTCAAAACTATTTAATAAAAAGCAAGCAAGTAGCCCATTGAAGGACTGTAGTTTACATAGGCACGACATGAATTCGTGTCCCTACAATTATCTAATCAGCTACTCGTCTTCTTCATCTCCCGAATGTATAAATCAAACCTGTTAAATACCTATTACTTTCTTGTCCTTCTTTAATAAAGAAGACAGTTCATTAAATGATAATTCAGCGGCATGATTGAATAATAAGGGGTTAGCTACAAGCACAATTAATTTCTCGAACATAAATACGATATGTTTGACATGTAACAAGTACCAGTCACAGTGGAGACGTAGCACAATTGATAATTACATTACTGCGTCACAATGGCCAGATGTTCCTAGCGTATATTATTGTTAATTATACTGAGATTTTGACCCGACTAAGATTCTGTAAACTTTAATTGACGTAATTTGACACAAGAATTAAAGCAGATTTGAAAACACCGTACTTATCATAATGTACTTGTTAGCATTATTTAAATACAATCCTTAAGCTGCAATTAAAACAAGCACTTTTTAATTAAAACTTTAATTATGAAGTATGTATTTAGCCTCTTGTAATAGCTAATTACCATACCAAAACATATCAGCTATTTAATTTTATCTTTATTTGAATTTGCAAAATGCAACGAAGCAAGGTGTTTTTACTAGAAATCTACGTTTTACTAAAGTAAGTGTTAATCAGATATTAAATAGCAGATGTTGTTAAATTAAAACAACATAAAATGATTGTTAGTATAGCAGGTGATCCCAATTTATTAAAACTTTTAAGGGTATCGACTCCACGTAACTCAACACCGCATTTGTCCGATGGTAACACATGGAAACAGTCGCTTAAAATATGTAAAAGCAGTCTAACAATTTTTAAAATGCTTACGAATTTTTACAGATAAAGCAAAATTTCTAAAATTTATTTACAGACGAAGAATGGAACTAGGTTTATGCCGAGTTACATTTTCTAATAAATCTCAAGATAAATCATTTAAAAAATTAGTTAAAACAAACTTTTTCATGGATTCCAAAGATTTTTTCAGAATTTTAATTGGACATAAACCTAGATTAATTCTTTCAAAAACATGTACCTAGTACCTGTTTTTCCTTCAAATTTTGAAAATGCAATGAGAATAAAGCAGCAACTGCTACACCTCTAAACACGCAATATTTTGTTATACGGAGACGGAATCCAAGCCATTTCATTGTCATATTGTAGATATATCGGCAACCAAACATTGCCTATACAACAACATTTTGCGAATTTGACTACTTATAAAATTAAATTTCGTCATCGACAGCGGTTATGATTTTTCGATTGACATGAATTCTTGAAGGATTCTTTTAAGTTTATAAACAATCTTGTCAAATCTTCGATGAGTCTTGGAAATTTCCCATACAACCCAAATACGTCGTTAAGACGTCTGATCCAAATGTAATCACAAAGACGTCATATACGTGTTTTTATGTTCTCCATTCTGAATGTTTAAAAATTTTCTTCCATGCAAATGACGTCTATTAATACCTTTTCGACAGTCAAATTGTCCTTTTTAATAAAATTATGACCAAACAAGACAAGAATATAGGATTCTTGTATGTCATAACCAAGATGAATTTTGAGACAAATGAAAAACTTCTTAATGCGGAATAGGTATTGTAAGCGGGAGATTTAAAACTGAACAACATAATGACGACTGACGACTTAAGGCCGGAATGTAGCTGTCCACGATTTCGTCGAGAAAAAGGAGAGGTATATACAGATTTAGTGTGTCGAACAAAGGCAGCAATAGCGAACGCGCTCTAAAAGTGCCATCGTATTTGTATGATATTGTATTTATAAGACAAAAGAAATAATAAAACGCGTTATTTATATACTGTATAACATGTTACCTACAGTGCGACGCATGAATTTTAATAGATTTTGTATTTAAAATGCCCTAAATTAAACATGTAAAAGTAGTATTTTTCTCTTTATTCGGCATTTTTTTTAAACAATACTATGAAAAAATTTGGAAAAATCGATGCGTCGCACTGTAGAATGAATATTAAATATTTCAATGATCTTACGTTAGTATTAGATTCAATATTATACAAACCGTAGAGCACTGTTTTACCTCTTTCTCATACAGCTACATTCCTGCCTTAAAGACTACCGCATAAGAACAATACTAGTCTCCTTATGACGTCTATAAGACAGTAGCAAGATATACATCTCACAGTTTACAGACGTTAATACGATCGGTGTGTTGTATGGGTTCAAGTTCAGAATTCTAACATTTCTTCGCCCTCATGGCGCCTGGTCAGCAATCAATCTCCCTGTTTAGCATCATCATCCACGCATGGTTCTTCCATATTCGGCTGTGTTGACCTGCAGCAGGTGCCGGGAATCATCCCTCGCCAGTCGCAGTCACAAGATGTCGCGGTGCAGCTGTGCACCAGTAAAAGTAGTATTTTTCTCTTTATTCGGCATTTTTTTAAAACAATACTATGAAAAAATTTGGAAAAATCGATGCGTCGCACTGTAGAATGAATATTAAATATTGTAAAAAATTTCAATGATCTTACGTTAGTATTAGATTCAATATTATACAAACCGTAGAGCACTGTTTTACCTCTTTCTCATACAGCTACATTCCCGCCTTAAAGACTACCGCATAAGAACAATACTAGTCTCCTTATGACGTCTATAAGACAGTAGCAAGATATACATCTCACAGTTTACAGACGTTAATACGATCGGTGTGTTGTATGGGTTCAAGTTCAGAATTCTAACATTTCTTCGCCCTCATGGCGCCTGGTCAGCAATCAATCTCCCTGTTTTGCATCATCATCCACGCATGGTTCTTCCATATTCGGCTGTGTTGACCTGCAGCAGGTGTCGGGAATCATCCCTCGCCAGTCGCAGTCACAAGATGTCGCGGTGCAGCTGTGCACCAGGGGCACCTGCCCGCCGTATGTGGGTTAGATGATCCTCCGAAGGCTATTGACATTCACTTGATTAAGATGTCCAGGACTTTATAACGCGCGACGCCTACAAGTCCGAGAGGATGTTGGCCATTAGTGCATCACGTGTAATTACAGTAGCCGAGAGGACGCTATGGCAATGTCACCGAAAATATGGCACAGTGTAGAATGTGGCAGTATCACATATTATGTCAAAAACATTCATTCCAAACACTATACTACAGCGTTTATTGTTTTGTTAAACTTAAAAGTAACAAATAATTATTTTTTTTGAGAGGGAAAAATATCCCATACCCATATGTGTTCAAAACAAAGCTATCTGCGAAATAACCGATCGAATTTTTAAAATAGAAGACACATGGGTTCAAAAAATATCAAAAATTGTCAAAAATATATTTCGATTTTAAAGCAAAATTTTGCATCAACCATTTTGCAGATTTTACTTCAAAATATCTTTAGATTATCATATTTAACAAAACAATAAAACGCTGTTTGGCTCAGTAGAGGATCGTCTTAAGGGTTGTATTTACACTTTGTGCTTGCGAAGAAAGGTCCTATCTATTTACATGCATTTCTGCTTGAAATACAATGTTCAGAGGTTTCGTTCAAAGTACAGATTTTCGTGTAATTTACATACTTTTATATTTAAAAACAAATTTACAGTTGGTTTAAACTAGGTTCGTCTAGTGTTGAAATTTTGAATATATTATATTAAAAATTGCGGTTGAAAACAGACTTTTTTGAAGGATTTCTCAAATTAACTTTGTAATAGTTTTTGAATGAAGTTTATATGTTATGTAGATTCTGAGATATGATTTTATTTCTGTAATACTTTTTGAATTCATAGAACTTAATGTGTACTCATGGACGGTAGTGGAATAGTACAGTAAAATTCAAATAGCTAGGACCCTGGACTGCGCGAGAAGGCAGAGCTTGTCATGTACTGTCCGTTTTACAAAAGTGGAGCTAGCGAGTATATGCTGCTCTGCACTTCACTTAATTTTCAAAGAAAACTAAAATATAACTCAATCACAATCAATTACAAAATTCACAGGGTTACACGAAGCAAAACACTACGAATGTCAACATGAGAATAACAGATATTGAAGCTGATGTTCTGTAGAACAGACAGTAGCGTAGTTTATCATCTATGCTTCTCTCTCTAAGACGAGAATTCGTACTTCGCGCAGGGTTCTAGCTATTTGAATTTTACTCTATCATGTAATGCTGTCAGGTCGTATAAAGTGGTTGCTCTATTTTAAATAATGCCTGAAATGATTGCAAAACTCGTTACATAATGCACTACATGACTCACTCTGCAAATTTTCAATCCGGTCAATAATGACCATCCGTCCATTCGAGCTTCTTGAGATCTGCTCATTTAGATCAATTTAATACCGCAATACTATTCATTACCTAGAGTTGTAATTACGTAGTATTATCTTTTTGCAATTATACCATTATGTGGATACTAAGTCGAAGCACGAATCTCGAACCAAAAAGACGAAGAACCAAAGACTATGAGATTGCTCCGGAGCGATGCTTTGTGCTACTGGAAAATTATCTCGAGGATATTTTTCCAACGGTAGTTGTAATGGATTTGAAGATTACGTGGGGATTTTTAATGGCTTTAATGAGATTTATTAGATAGTAGGGTTTTTTACTTTTTGCCCATTGATGAAGAGATAGTTATGAGTTAATTGTGAATGAAGACTGCGGTATATGATGCTACACAACATTGCCTGGCAAATTTTTTTGGTTTTTTATATGTTGATCTATACGGTACAATGTTAGACCAGTATTTTTTCTTTTTGCCAAAAAATTACTAATAAGTCAGAAAAAATCATAAAGTTTAAAAAAATAGGTGCCGTGTGTGACGGTGTGACGTCATCGGCACTGAGAACAAACGTTCACCGCGTTGACAAGAACCAAATACGATATGATAACACAGGTTCGTCGTCCATTCCGTAGTCAAAACGAATTTACACGAATAAATCTACTCACTGTTTCAAAAGAGTTACATTTTCATTTCGATAAAAAGGTAATAAATCTACAAAAATATCACTTTCCTATAACAAATATGCTGAAAATTGATGTCTAATAAGTATTTCTTTAAAAGCCGTAGTTATATTTTCGTGGAACTCGTCTTTTGGCAAAACTCGTCTTTTGGTAAAACTCGTCTTTTGGTGCAACTCGTCTTCTGTTGATTTACAGAACGCTAGTCACTAATATTAGTGTTCAAGACTAGCGGTTATCTGAATGTATTCTGCAAGTTTTCTGTTATCGTGCTGTGCTAATGAATGTGTTGTTTGTTTTGTTACAGATATACCGACGCAGGTGCCGCCGCTTACTCCCGGCACCAATAAAAAGATGACGGAGGCGCTGAAAGCGTCCTTCGCATCCTGGGAGAAAGAACAAATCCGGCTGAATATCACCAAAGGTAAGAAGAAATTTACATTTGTTCAATTACCGTATAAAGACCTCTCAATCTCTCAAAATCTCATCTATTGTTGTGCCATGTTGTTCAATTGTTTCCCAACAATCTGTAAATCAATTGTTCCACTGACCGACGGCTATTTACATTCGTTTGTTTTAAAAGTCAATAAAATCCTATTCCACTCTGATTCGCGTGCGGCTGAAAAACAATAGAAGGCATTAAAGGGATAGAAAGATAGATTTCGAAATCTTCTCTGTTCTGCGCGTTGGGTTGGGGAATCGTGTCCCCCCTGGGTGGGGTTTTCCGCTGGTGGGGAAATCAGGACTCTATCACTCCTCTTCTCATTCGCTATTGAAAATCAACAATGTGTGACGTATAGCATCCGCTGTGCCAATCTCTGACTCTCTGCGCAATTATCAAGTGACCTGCGGCTGTGTTAGTGCCGATCTTCACCTGTTTCACCTCCCCCCACCCACACACAATGAACACGTGACATGTTTATTACATTTTTAATTTTTGATGTTCTGTTGACCTGTGCTACGACAGCGGAAGTCGACTTGAATTAATGACGACGGAATTTACTGCCAGATAAATTAAAATTTAGGAACCCTTAATCACATAATGTTTTAGTAGTATTAAAATTTTAATATTGGTTTTGAGCTCTGGCTTAATTCGTTTTCCAACGCCTTCGCAGCAAATATTCTTTCCATCCGTGGTCAGCTCATTTGCATATCTCTTGGCTACTGGACTACGCTGCTTTTAAGATGCCGATTCGACGGTATCTCGTTATTTAAGGAGGTACACTCGCAATGTATTTCATATCAGGGTTCCAACTTATAAAGAATACTAATAAACAATTTTTATTGTATGTAAACGCAGTCTATTTGCATTTATTTCTAATAATCGAGATTGAAATCCATGAATTAAGAATATTATTAATTTTTATTATGTAAAACTTGTTTATTTTACAAGATTTTATTTAAACTACGGCAACACTATGCTATGTCATTTTTCGCGTTCTTATGTCAATCTGATAGATAGTAAAAATGGAAGGTGAAGAAAATTTTGCATTTGAAATTTTATACAAATTCGTTAGGTACCTATAAAGTATTTATCATTTGTACACATTACCTTTCATTCCTTTGAAATACTTATGATTGTAGATAGATAATGTGTTTTTTCCTGGTTAAAATTCAAATTTTGCGCTTTTCAACGTTGCCGTGTTTATATTATGTTCTCGCCAATATTCTCTCCAATAGGCATAAACGTCAGTCGATTAAGAATTCTTGTTAATTACGTGGCAAATAATGCTTGTATTACTTTTATCCTGTCTTTGAGATAGTAATGTACCTACGTTTTAAAAACGAAATTGGAATTTTCATTTCGTTAAATGCTTGTTACGTTGATTTAAAAGTAGTGCCATAAGAGGCCATGTAAATGTAGTTTTTTAATATTTATTTTTGGATAATCTACGTGGTGAAAAATTCTGAAAAAATCAGGTAACTTCACAATGTTTGGATTTTTTGCAAAGTTTCGTTAAATTCTTTCATTGTTTCAAATGTCGAGTGTACCTCCTTAATTAGTTGTAAAGCATTATTTTAAATTTAGCTACGCAGGTATTCGATCAGAATATGCGATCGGAATGCTCTTTTTGTTCAATATGATAAGACGAACTTGGTGAAAAAACTAATTTATATTGTAAGATATAGATCCACTAATTTTATTAGATAAAACTATTCGTAATGAGGAAATTGAACTTTGCAGGATGTAGACACTAAAATACAAATCCAAAGAAATAAACATGAAATATAAAATGCACTTTCAGTGCATGCAATTGATTTTAAGATTCGTCTCCACTTTGCGGCGTCAAAGGAAATGGGAAGACATTGAGTTCCGCTCGAGGTAGATTGCTTCCTGATTGGATTCTACGTTAGATCTTGCATTTCTAAACTATTTTGCGACATCACCAAACAAATAACTCCTAATTGACTGATACAAATTCGGTGCAAGAAACAAGCCATTTAGCTGATAGCATCGAGAATTGGAAAGGTCAACAACGTATCCAATTATTTTCAAAACACCTGCAATTTGAAGGAGTCTAATTAAGAAAAGAATTTGACAAATACGCTAAAAGTTTCTCGTATGAAACATGTTATATAATTGCGTTTTTTGTGTACTTAAAATTACACACCGCAAGTAGTTTTCACTTTTATAAAAGTCACTGTTATTAATCTTTTTCTGAGGCAATACTACAAATAACTGAACATTTCTATATGTGAATAAAAACAATAGTCTTTCTCCTGATTAAATATGATAATGTCCAGTGTACTCTTGAACTATTGGAGTTGGAAATTTGAAATTCATATTCTTCGAATGGTTGGCGAAATCTTTCAAATTTCAACACGGAGACAAACATCTTAATGGAACAAAGCCAGCAATGGTAACAAGTTATGCGGGCGTGTGAGTTCTTGTTTGCGTTGTTAATATTGATACACCAAACAGAAATTGTTGGTTTTCTTATTGAAGTGTTGACGCCGAGTCAACCGGTACAAAGACACCGCCGACTGATTGTTTACTCGCCATACAAATCACACATTATACACAATTGTCGTTAATATGTTTATAGTTTCTCCTAAATATATGGAATGCCATTCTTTTAGGAATTGGAGGCGATTACGTTGTTATCTGACCACAGCAGATATTTTCGACACCAACATTTTCGACATTTATCACTAGCAACTAGCTTTTAAGGTAGAAAATCCATTTCGAAATTAGACTCAAATTAATATACAATATTCATTACAAGTCGTAGAATTAAAATGTACCGTAAAAAACTATAGATGACCATTGAAATAATGAAGATAATTTAATTTATAAGTAGTTGGCACTAAAATGCATTGTGTATATGGAGGTTAATTTAATTGTAGTAAACGGTTAGAAAGCATTATTATATCAAAACAACCCATCACATGTTTCAACGAAAATTACTTAAGTAGTTTTTATGTGATAATTTTAACGACAATTTTTGAAATCATATGTATTTCAAAATATAAAAGTATTTTGACAACAATTTCTAATGTTTTACATTGCTTATCAATGATATTTTCATGTAAATTATATAAATTTAAATTTCTTACTCTTGAGGATGAGTTCTTATGTGACGTCGAAACTAGTCGATTGAGAATATATTTTATTGTTGACTGCATCCCAGTGCCAGTAATTTTTTCTCCATTCCTCGTCTTGTACTCGTACTTTATATTACGTAAGTCTATCCTAGCCACATCCTGAGTACGATCAAAAATTACATACCCAATACTAACATCTCAGAGAATTACATGGGATACACAATTGGTATAGTATTACCAAATTATTAACATTGGGATGTTATATAGAATTAGCAATCGCTAGGATATTAATAGGATGTATATGGGCAAAAATAGCAAGTAACAAGCCGGGATGTTCACATTCTTGAAATGTTCTGAGGATTTTATTTTGTCAAGTGAGAGACCATTTAATTGTCAACTTTAAATTCATTTATTTTTTTTATTTCAATGGTTACCTGTGATTTTTAATTAACATCCAAATTCTACGGCTTGTAATGAATATTGATTATTTTGAGTTGTGACGGATTTTCTACCTCAAGATAACTAGTGAATCCTCGTATTTGATTTTAGTATAGGTGACTCATGTCCCCTGCTCCACCTGCCGGTGTATGTATGTAGCACAGATCACATTGTCCTCATGTGTAATTAGAGATTTTTACTTTGATAGCGCCAGTCGCCTCGGTCCACTGCTCGCCAATTGTATTTGTACTCGTTGCCGAGAGTCGACCTGATGCTGCTCTTTTCAAACGCAGTTTTTTGTTTTCGCGCTCAATGAGATCAGCCAGTCGCGAATTTTTCCACTTTGCTGCAGCTAATTTCATTCATGGAGAAAGGAGGAGAATCACAATCTATCTATATCACACATTCCTGTCCTGAACAAAATATCACGAATTATTTCTTTTATTATGTGCACTGGAAATATTATATTTAATACGAGTAAATAGAAACATTACAATATAGTAATTAATAATTTAATTAATAAATTATTCAAATCATTCAACTTTATTTATTATGAGGTATGCCGTTTGGCATCTATGTAGTATGAATTTGTGTTACGTTTTAAAATTCGCTTAAACTACACAAAACTGGAAGAAACTTAGTTGGTACCTAGGACATTTTCAAAATTCGTTTATATTTTTATTCAATTTTACGATATATTTGATCTTGACCAAAAAAATTTAACTGCTTTTTTTCAATAATGAACTAAAGAAAAGATTGAAATACGTCATTGTATGAAAAAATTGTGTGCTAAATGGAAATTTAAAAAAAAATTAAGACGGAGTATTCATTTTGCCCAATACATTCTCACTTTGGACACTAACAAATCGAACATTTGAATCCTAAAACTCGTCTTTAGGCAGTTTCACTTGTACACACCAGAGCAGTGGTTTATCAAATGAAACAGTGAACAGTGCAGGTGATGTGGATAAGGGTACAAGACAAAAACTTTTGACAATTCATTTCAATTTATCTTATATTGTTCATTAAATAAGCACTGTAAAAAAATTGCTATCTTTGTGTATCACTGCTCCGTTGTGCTTTACCTGTTTACTCATGGATTCTTTGAGGATTCTTCATGCTTCTGTTTCCTAGGAAAAAAATCACGGTTTTAAAGTTATGAATGAATTAGAAATTCTTGTTTTTCAAGACTCATTGAAGATTTAATTTAGCCTTAAGGATTAGGAAAGAGTTATATTTGAATGTTCTTGTTGTTTAAGATCCGCGACAGTGGACAGAGCTCCACGTGGCGCACTGGCTGCAGTGGGCGATCCGCGAGTTCTCCCTCGAGGGCAGCAGCCTCGCCCTGCAGCAGTTCCACATGCGCGGCAAGGACATCTGCGCCATGGGCAAGGACGCCTTCCTCGCCAGCGCGCCCCCCATCCTCGGCGACATCCTCTGGGAACATCTAGAGATCCTTCAAAAAGGTAACCTACATTCAATCCTTTAAAATAGCCCAACGACTCACCAGCCACAAAGCGTACGCGTTCATTGAAATGCTCATAACAAGGCTAAAAATAACACGCTGCTGGAAGCTATAATCCCGTTTTGTCATTGACTTCGCGATCAATGAGCTCGTCTTTATCATTCTAAATTATAAATGTTCCTGGACAATATTTCCCCAAACAATATGTTCCCAACAAAATTTTCCCGACAAAATATCCCCAACAAAATGTACCTGAACAATATTTCTCAGAACAAAATGTTCCCAACAATACGAGTATATCCCCAACAAAATATTCCCAACAAAGGTTCCTCAACAATATGTTCCCAACAAAATATTCAGTAGTTATACAACAAGAGCTTTGAAAATTACTGCATATTCAGTTGATAAAATGAAATGTGTTGCCCATTTTTCAACGAGAAACTTTTTTAAAGGATACCTACTCCATTGTAATCTAAATAAGGAATATTAATAACAAAAACATAATTTACATGTTCAATTACGACTATTCGTGAAAAAAAAACTGTTAGCTTTATAGTTATATGTAACAAGTACGCAACATAGAGTTTTAGAGGACGAATCTGTTTATGGGCGAGGCGATAGCCTATTTTATTGGGAACTTATTGTTTGGAGAAATATTGTTCAGGAACCCTATGTTGGGGTTATTTTGTTGAGAACATTTTGTCGCGCCACGGAAAATTCGCTAATTGGTTTTGTTTTTTGTTTGTTTATGTGTAGACGTAGAGAAAGAACGTAGTGCCTTAGAAAACGTACCAGCGAATTTGTACGAGTCAATGTGTGTACCTGACCTGAGCGACTTCCTCGGCTCCTACCCGCAGGCGGCCATGGAGGAGCACAAGCCTTCGACGCCGACGCCCGCCTCCACCCCCTCCGCCGCGCCGCCGCCGCCCCCCACCTCCAGTGCCAACTCCTTCATGCACGAGGGTAAGTCTTATTACATTACCCCTAGCCTGCGATGTTATCGCGCAGTTTTGCAACAATTAAAACCTTGCGCGTCACGCTTACAACTTCCGAAAGTTGGCTGCATGTGTTACACAATTTAGGTTAATATGTTGCTCCTCTGAAAGAAAAAATATTGCAATTGTTGAAGATGTACCAACAGTGTAACGGTGCTTCGTTTATTACATTAATAGCGCTGCGTATTTTAGCAGTGTATCGTGGTTTGTGTGTTCGTTCGACGCGGTCTGATGCTCGTGGACGTCGTGGTTCAGTTGACTCGCCTTTTGAACTTTGTGTGCCTCCCGCCGCGTGGGTGCGGCGCTGCTGTCGACCCCGAGCCATCTTGAAAAGCGCCATTGCTCCAACCACATCACCAAATTCTCTACTTTTATTATATAGGAAAATAACTCGTCAACGCACTGGAAATAAGGTGAAATTTTACCCGTTTTCAAATCGTCATAACTCGGCGTATTTTCAGTCGATTTCGATGAGTTAAGGCGGGTTTACATTGGAGGAGTAACTGAGACAGTTACTGGTACAAGTAGCGGACTATACTAGTATACTCAACTAAGCGCTAGGCTAGTAGGTGTTTACACCAGAAATACAATTTAGACAACTAGTACCAATACAAGTTGTTCTGTAGGTGACAAAATGAATTCTTTTCGTGGTTGTATATCATCTCGTACAAAATCTATTATTAAACGAAATAAAGATAACAAAATTTATAGACATCCCATATTTTATCCCACAAACACTCATGATCACGATATAGTTCTACAAACTTTATTGTCTCCGTTTAAGACCACTTTTTCATTTTAATAAAGTAAAAATACCGAATTTAACAATTATCTTTAAAATGAGACGTCAAAAGACACTAGTATATCCCTAATCACCAGTGACTGTTTACATTGGTATAGTGCAGAGATGAGTGTAGTGGATAGTGCAGAATGGATGTGCTAATAGGTGAGTAGCTAACCCGGGAGGTTAGTTACTTCACTACCCCCAACTACTTGTACTAGTACTGGTACTAGCTTCTGTTGGCTACATTGGATGAGTAGCGGTCTGGCGAGCTAATAGTACTAGTAACTAACCCATTTACACGACCAATGTAAACGCTCCTTTATGCGCGAAAACCCTCGAAATGCACTTTTTTTCAAACACTTTGTGTAAAATCAACGTAGGAACTTCGTTCTTTAAGTCCTGCACAGGAAATTAAACAAATTTTAGTGCCCGTTTGGTGAATTGAGTCGAAAAAATTTTGTCAAGTCCGTACACATCGTCAAAGTTAAACATTTTTTTCGATTTAAAAGCATTTTTTTCAAGGGGTGCTGGAAAGGGACGGAAGGGGTGACGCTAAAATGCGCATGCATGACTTTAAAATAGACACTTTTTCGCTCTCGAAGATTCATCAAAATCAACTGAAAATACGAGTTATGACAATTTGAAAATGGGTGAAATTGTCAAGTGTTCCCCTAATTGTGTTGACGAGTTTAATTGATCGTTTTAAAACATTGTCCACTTGCTATTCTTGGTATGGTATTTTCCCAGCACCAGTTGTAAAAGTAGGTCTCTGCGAGGAAGTTAGGCGTAGCGCCGGGCCTTGCACCTAATATTTAAGATGACACAGAGTACAGCATCTCATGTCTCATTCTTCGACCGGAAGCGAGTGCTTACGGCTCAAATTAACTGTTAAAGAGTCGGGGAGACGAATTCCAATGCGCCGCGCGCACCACGTACATCACACCGGATGTACAGGCACACGCACATCACACGTAAAGCCCACAGACACCACCTATATGAGACTTTAGATTAGATTAGTTGACGATCAATTTTATAGTCAGACGCTGACGCTAGTCTATACTATAGAAATAGTATTGGTGACTAGCGTTCAACCCTCGTCATTCAAATATTAGTAGTGTTGGTGACTAGCGTTCAACCCTTGTCATTAAAATGTTCGTTAGGTGATATTGCGTCGAAAATGTTTGCGGTTTACCCTGTTTTCAAAAAATAATCACGTTTCAATACAAACCACATAACATACGATAAGTAAAAAATAATTTTCCATTTATACCTTATCTCATTTGTAACCACTTTGATTACAACACCCATTGCTTTATCATCATTCAAAATATCAAAACAGAACATAAAGCACAAAATAGTAAAAGTTCCATCAATGTTGCAATTCTTCGCAATTCCGTTGCTACGGTTCGTTTGCAACAATATTACAACAAACAACACACACTAACCTAGTGCACGCGAGCGTTGGTTTCACTTCTACGTCGGTTCAGGCCGCTCCATCACTCAGTTTACGTTACGACGGGCTCGGGAATCGAAGAAGATATGAAACTGTTGCTTTCTTAAAATACAAGTGTTGTTCGTACTGGTGATGAAGAACTTGCTATCTGAGGATGACTATGATTTATAAAGGTATGCTCAGAATTTTTTAAAAATAATTATTATTGGAGACAATGGTAGATATTAAATATTTGTATAGAAAGTTTGTTTGCGAAATGTTGACATATCTAATGTTTCCTTATTTGTTTATTTCTACTTGTAAGTTATCTGAGTGTCCGTTGATAAAGTAAAGAAAAGGTGAAGCTAATTGAAACGTCCAATTTGTGAGATATTCTCTAACTAAGACAGTTTGTTAGAACGTTTGTCATTGCATTATCTCAACTGATTAATACCATCTCTTAAGGATGCTCGCATCCTGCCATTAAATTGCACTTCTCTAAATGTAGGTAATCAAATTAAAATTTCTCGAATGCGAATACGTCTCAGGTTTTATTGTTCCATTTGACAATATTTCTGCGTATAATTGTGTGTTTTTAAATGTTTTAATTTGAATAATTATGCGAGGAAAACTGTAAAACACAGGAAAGAGATAATCGTATTCAAAATGGAGGAATAGGGTTTTTATTGTGACAGGATATATTGATATTTATGCTGTTTTTAATTGTCGATCATTATTATTAATTGTTTCAAATATTTTACTAAAAAATCAAGCTTTAGATAATCATTAATATTAATCTAAACGGCTGCTAACTTTTAAATTATATGTTTATATATGTTACACAAAAGGTAAGATTACCTAACATCCTAACGTACTTTGATTTTATATTACATGGACATTTTTTTATGAAACAAAATGTTCGAACGAGAAAATAAAGCAATATATAATCCTTAATTGCAACTACATTTCATATTTCAAGTTAACATTTTTTTGTGTTATTGGTGAGCGCATCCATCTTTGTAATTGTTATAATTTTAAATGAATATCCAGCACTGTCTTCTCGCAGACTATGTATATAATTTATGCAAAACTATTCCTCGGGCTCTAGTATGCACACCTGTGTGTAGTTGCCTCGCTGCGATTCATAATTCAAATTAAATTCGTATTAGCATACGTGGTAGCGAGGCAGCCGAGGCTTCTGCAGCCGAGAGTCGTTTATTACGAAGCGCCAAATCGTCAATTAGTGTGAGCTTTATTTATCTATATCTGCTTCGTTTATTACGCGCCCTTTTGCTCGTTTTACTCATTTCTTGTTATCGTTCCTCAGCTTGTCAACAGCTAACCATTTAGCTTTATTATACTGCAAAGATAGACGATGCTATCCGTACTTTGACAAAAGTTAATTGAAAAGAGTTTGGAGTTTGATGTATCACTCGTACGAATAGATTTTGATAAACATTTAAATGTTAAAGTTGCGTATTATAATTAAAGTGCATCATCTACTCTGACTCATTTATATAAATAAAGATAATAAACTATAAATATTTGTATAATGCATGTAGTTTTGATTTATGATAATTGTAAAATTAACAATCTGGAACTTTTGCGACTGCAGAATATAAAATAAATTACATGCTTTATTGCTGCAGCGAAATAAAATCAAAAAATCCGATGTGGCCAACACATGACCTCTCGCCATATACTCTACTATTTTACTAAGTGTGTATGAAAGTACTTACTCACAAATATACCATTGTACTAGAAGGGAATTCGGGAATTGTAGTTTTTATAATATTATTAAAGTTTATTATGACCTTATAAATACTAAATGACATTTTTTCATATTTTTCATTTGCCAAAAAGTCAAAAATCCATATGACATTCACACTCAAATATTTTATTTTTTGTTTCCATAGGTAGGCAGATAAATCAAAATTGTAACAAATTTGTAGAATTTTTAACTTCTTGTAATTGGAAAATGGTGCTAGATAGAAAAAACGATTTGAATACATATTGTAGATAGTAACATTTAGTATACAATGTTATTTAAAAAATTCCTATTAATTCATAAATTTTGAGAATATCCCAGAAAAACTCTTCAGATCTTCAAGAAACTACCACTTCCGGTTGCACGATCAGCACCAAAATCTAATCAGATCTAATCTAGGGTGTCAGAATATTGTATACAAAATTTCAAATTTTTTTATTCAGTGGTATTTGAGTTATCGTACCTCCAACATCCATCCTGACACACACACAGACAGACATCATCGAGAAATTATCAAAATCGTGTTCTAGGGACCTCAAAACGTGCTTATCCATTGAAAACTCACTATCGAAATTTTAGCATGATTACAATACCTCTCTTACAGATATGAGTGGCGAGAGGTAAAAACAGATCAACGGTAAAGCCATTTGGTACGTAAACAAAATCTCCATATTCAGTAAGTTGTGATTGAATTCCAAAAGGATATTGTAATTGAAATCTGGAGAAGTGTAAAATAGATTGAATGAATGAAACGCTGGGTTTCCGCATTGACAGAAAACGGTAATAATGTCTCATTAGCCGTACAAATATGAAAATCAGCACCAGGAGCGGACGTTCATCCTCTAGGAGATTTTTTCTCAACAGGAAATTGAATCGTCGTTTCCTTAGCGAAACTAGATTGACCGAATGCTAATTATATAAAATACGCTGGTGCTGGTTGTTTTATTGGACTCTGTCGAACGGACGGAAATCAAAGAGAAAGACTTGGAGCGCAAGTTTCTCGGAAGATGATGGGATGTTGTACTTTAAAGTGGGTTTGAAAAACTTGATTTAATTTTCGATATCCGTTATAGCAGATGATACTGTTAGTTTCTTAATGGACTGTTATTAGGTTTACTGGCGTACTACCGAGCACCTATGCATATAAAACCAAGACACCAATCCAACAAATTTTACAAATTGGGATTTCAATCGCTAGTCTAGAACATTAATATTAGTGACTAGCGTTCCAAATTTAGGGATTCATCTGAAACGCTAGTCATTCACACTAATGTTGTAGTGACTAGCGGTGGTAGATTTTACATTTTTTGAAGAAGTTTGAGATGGTTGGAATAGTTTTCGTGGGCATCCCACAAACAATAATACTAATCTCGCATGCCTAAATGAGTATTTCCGGCGGCCGTTCAGTCCGAATCTTTACGCGTTGTACGTGACTTCAACACGTTACGCACTTACACCTACTACTCACTTTCAATGTTTCAATATTCGTCTCCTTATAAGCTTCGCTGAAAATCTAAAAACTTTATCAATTACCGAGGAATAAAAAGACTGGACACTTACTAGTTCTCGCTCGGTCACCCAGAACCAAAGGCAAGTCATTTACATACGTTATGTGTTTCCGTGTGAGCCGAGAACCGACTCTATAAGGTGTAAATCAGAAACTGCGCTTCGAACCATGCGTGTTATTAATATTCCCATGCGTGAAGCACTGATCACCGGACAAGAAAAAGAACTTGATGACTCAAATAAGAGCAAAGCTGCAGCTTAGCTGTAAGCTAATGAAGCGAAGGGAGCGCTTTATTTGACCAAACTTTTTTACAGTCGAAACGGTCATTTGACCGAATTTTTATTCTTATAACCTGTCATTTCACCAAACGAAGTTTATCTTACAGAGGTATTTGACCAAATCGTCATTTGACCAAATTGCCAAAGCGAAAGACGCTAGTGACATCTTAAATCTTTGGTGAAATGACAGATAATAAGAATAAAAATTTGGTCCGTTTGACTGTAAAACAGTTTGGGCAAATAAGTGGATCCCGAAGCGAACAGTTCCTCAATTCGTTCAAAGAAACCTTCGTGTGTACAAACAACTATGTAAACCACAAATTCATATTTTTATCTGAAAGTTCCCTTAAATAAATTCCCAATCCCAGTTGACCACACACGTTAAACAAAGGCACCGGAAACCAGAGCAACGCTGCGATAGCGGTTCTCTGCGACTAATTAACGTCACACTAGCTAATCGAGCGCTAATCGTCGCTGGTCACTCGCTGTACAAAGATAACCAGCAGTCCTGGTCCAGAAGATAGCAGAGGCATCTCTCACACGAGAGATAAATCGTGACAAATGACAACTGACTGAGTTGTTTTGTTTTGGTAGAAAACATCTGTTATCTCCACTAGGGTGGCAACAAAAGCCTGGCGCGTTGGAACTGAGATTTTTAAATGGTGGTTTTTGAAACCTTCAACTTTTAAATACTTAAGAACTCTTGATCAAAGATCCATAACAAACCTTTTAAAACAGAACAATAAAAGGGTTAAAGACTTGAGAGAGAATAGGTATCATTGTACAAGAAGCACTTAAGAACAGGGGTTGCTCTCAAGATATTAGAAGGAAAAAATGTAAATCCGATATTAGTTTATCCAGATTATCAAAGATTCTAAATACAAAATAACTGTACAACCACAACTTGAAAAAACGAATTTAAAAATAATCAACCCTCCATCCTCCCCTATAATTTAGCATACGTTACCACTACCCTTCTTGAGCAGCCCTTAAGACGCACACACACATCATCCACATGTGCCAAGTGGTAGCAGTTGTCCCCGCACGTGTGTGTCTGGGTAGTGTCACATATCGCCGCTGCAGCGCTGCGCACGGGTTTCCGCCGTTTCCGGTGCCCTATTCACGACCAGAGGCAGAGGACTCCACTTCATTCATGGGGAACACGCCCAACCCAAACCAGGGATCGAGTTACCAAATGCAATTTTGTAAATTTACACTATTCAGAACGTGATTTCTACAGAGAATCGTTTTTATTTTATATTCATCTTCAAATATTACGCAGACTTAAGGCGCTACACTTGTAAATCCAGAAGATTAACAATTCTGGCTGTATTATAAAAAATTTCAAATTGAAATTTAACTTGAAGAATCATGAATCATTAGTGAATCAATAAATGCAAATTACTAATTTCTGTGACATCAATTAGCAAAACTTGGAGTTAATTTTTATCATTGAATAATCCATATTATACGTTGATTAGTGCACAAAAATAAAAAATTTCTTTTGAAATCGATAATATACATTAGTCGGAAGATGGGTATAGAGAGATTTTTTTAAACAGTTAGCCCATTGACTAATAATTTATGTAAAACTCGCATTTTTAGTAATTTTTAGAAATTATTTAACAAAATACAGCAAGGTTTTTTGTAAATTTAATTCTATAGCCATGTAAGCACAACCTATAAGTACATCATTGTAAAATATGAGGTCATCGATTTCAAAACCAAAGTCTCAAAATGATTTATTGTAACATGCTTTTTTGCTTTGCATTTGACAGCAAGAGATGGCCCTTAAGGCTCCTTTCGAATGAGCGTAGTGTAGTTACTTATTAAATTCATAACTCGCCCATTTCGATTACTTTATGAACCAAATTTTGGTAACAGTATACTAGCTGTATGTATTGTCTTTTTCGATTTTCCGAACTAGAAAACCATCAAAATTCGTAGTATACCAATAACTTTTTGTCGATTGGTATATTTTTTTCAAAAAATTACATGTATCTGCTATAGTGTCTCAACAGCGGTACATCGCTATTTTCCAAGAAACGTCCCTCATTTTAAATTTAAAAAAATTTAAAAATGTACCGCTGTTAAGCACAATATTTTAAATAATTTTTGTAAATAATTTTCTTCTCGAAAATTTCCCTAAATAAAGTTATTAGTAAACTACGAACGCCTGTCTATGCGAAGGTGAAGTATAGCCTTAAAGGTATTGACTCCACGTAGCTCAACACCGCGTTTGTCCTATGGTATCGCATGTAAATCTTCGCTTAAAGCAGTAAAAGCAGTCTAGCAATTTTTAAAATGCTCACGAAGTTTACAGATAAAGCAAAATTTCAAAAATTCATTTACAGACAAAGAATGGAACTGGTTTATGCCGAGAATCCTCAAATAATCCATGTGTGAACTTCAAAATGTTTTGAAATAGCATCTTGTTTCTGACCGATATGTATCTCGTTTCAAGTGGCAAGGTTTCGGAGGAGTTCTGAAAATTGGTTGTAATTCACAATTAAACATTTTCCACAATGGTAGAGCGTGCGACTTTAGTTTGAAAAGAATGTAAAGGTCAACTAAACAATACACCAAAACATGACGAACGAGAGATCAAACTGACGAGCTATACTAATTCATTAAGTTTGTCCAAATTAAAATTTGTTGACCGCCGGAAATTGGTTTTTGATTTAATAAATATAAACAAACATTTTTTAAATTTAACATAGCTTGGCTGTCTTTCCTCGTGTAATACAGTCTTTGTCCGCACTTCCGGTCAAGAGCCCCTTATCCCTCTACCTTCTAACAGAGTTTGGAGTCTAGTCTATTAATTTATATTTGACACACGTCTACGAATCTCTTATGGAATATTAATAATAATTAATAATATTCCTCTTCCTATGAAATAATATTGTTTAGAAATTTGTTTGCAAAATTTCGTAAACTATAAAGGTCGGTAGCGATAAAATCGTATGATTTCACTTTTATATCTGATGTCCTTTGCAATTTGTGAAGTTTCTTCTCTTATGTGGCGTATTTCGTGAATGTTGTGCAGGTAACCAAATCACGTGCCCGGTGTCAAGTTGCCTTCCGGTACCGGCACCGGAAACAGTACAATGCGCATTGAGCGCGCAAACAAGCATCCACCCTCGAGTCTTAAGATGTCGAACAAATCATGAAATCTTAGAAGGGTAGCGCAAATCGAGGCAGCACGCGCGATGTACTTTTCCAGAGAATTTAGAAAACAAACCTTGAATGTTTTGCCATATCCTTTTCCTGTTCATTAAAAATATCTGTCCTATTAATTTAGTTTTTAGGTTAGCTCTCTCTTCGTCACAAAATTAAGTTAATAACAAATACGCTTTTATCTTCTGTTCGCTTTATACTTGACTAAAAGCAAAGATAAATTGATCATGTAACACAATTACGCGGTTAGGAATACACAAGCTCCATTTGAAAATACTGAAATTAATTATTTGCCTTTTAGTCCGCCTTTTTGATAGCAAGTAATTTTATTTCGCGTGGGTACTTTAGTTCCGTAGTTTCAATTTTCAAAGAGATATCCGTCGACGTTTCTTTTATCTCAAATTCAGCACAAAACGTACTAACGTAGCGAGTGTTTTGTGGCCAGTACCAGAATCGTAAAATTGTATTTCAACAAGAATTATATACTTAAAGGATCAATTAACAGTTGTGCCTTTAAAAATTTTAATTAAGAAATTGTACATTGTTATAAAAATTTCAATTTACGCAAACTTTACACGGTTATATCTCCTGATAGAAATTTATTTTTAAAATTTTAAAAAAGCACATCTATAGATTCATTCTTTTTCTATTAAGGAGGTTGGGGACGCCTACAGTGGCGTACCCAGAAATTAGCCTTAGAGGGAGCATATGAAAATAAAAATATATTTGATAGGTAATGTAAAACAAAATTCGCTCAACGCCTCAAAGCACGTTGGCTGATGTCATTGCAATTTATTCAGTTGCTATGATATTTATTTTTACAATAATTACTAATTCCCTAATCAAAAATGCTTGACATGCTTACATTTTTTTTAAATAACTTGCAAATGGTTTAGAAAAAGTACACAAAATCTTCAAGAACTTATTTTTGAAGGTTTATAGGAAATATTAATACAAGTTCTATGAATTTTTCATCATTTTATCATATAGTTTAAACAAAAATTTAGTGAATTGCCATAAGAGTCCATGTAATTTCAACATTTAATTACTCAAAAACCGGATAGACGAAAATTTAAAAAAATATATTTTAGAATCTCAATAGTGAAATGAAGGCACTGTATAAATTTCAGCCTCTCATCATCATTTTAATATACGGTCACCAACCTCCTTAAATGTAAAAGTCAATAAAGTAACAGTTTACTCCCAACAAAGACACTTTTACAACATTTTTTAACTTGAAAATTGCATTACTAAGATGCGATAAAGTACGAGCTGGTTTTAGGCAGTTGTAGTAATAAGGAAAAGAGTGGATTAGAAAAAAAAATAGAGAATATTCTAGGAATTCGTAAAAAACGTAGACGAGCCGCTTAACTATAACGCATAAATAAAATGCTGAAAAATCATTCGACGTGTTATTGATTATCCATCACAGTAAGTAAAGTTTAATTTAACAGTCCAGTACATTTAGCACCCAAGAGATTTCTAATACAAATTGAATAAGGGTGTAAGTTTAATTTAAATTTAAAATAAATGATTAGTACTGGCGTACAGCGGAGTGGTGGTCAGCACACCTCTCCTCACCTGAAGTGGGGGTTCCCCCACTTCTCCGCCGCTTGCAATCTCGTTCTCTCGAGGTCTGTCGCACGCCGTCGCCGTCAGTCCAGAGTCTATGGTGTAGTGAAGTGTACGTGAACGTAGCGCTAGTCTTCTGTACTTCAGTGTTGATTGTTGAACACAAGCGCGCGCGAGGGTAGTTAGTGAGTGGGGGTACCCACTGACACCACGGAACCCCATAGAGGCACCATGGTGCTCCAAGTTCTGGATATGGTTAGCACCAATGAACAGTTCTATGGGGATTGCCCCATTACGACTTACACCAATTTGGATGTAAATAGCACTGGCCACACGACTTGCACTGTCGTACCTACAGGTACTGTACCATTCATTTATTTTAACGAAAATGTCCTTTGGAACTATTACTGCTCCACATACATTAAGTTGTTCAAGAATGCTCTAATACTTTGCTGTCAAATATAAAAAATAAGTTAACTGTAGAGTGTTTAACACTTAAATCAGCAGGTTTACCGGCAGTTTAATTAATTTTTTTCTAACGAGTGCTGCGAAGATTTATTTTATTATATGCCAGTTTTTATGATAATTTTTTGCTCCGATAAATAACTTTTAACATCCTATTATTAACTGCCAAAAAAACTAAATTTACGTTTATCACGAAATATTTTTTCAAATAGGAATCATTATTTGTTTTTTGCACTTCCGGGACTAAAACTGTTCTTTAGTCTTTATTTTTAGAGACTAAGGTTCTTAATTTGATCCCAAGGGATTATTTCTCATATTTAATCCCGTTGTCAAAAGGAATTGAATTAATTAATCCCGTTGTCAAGTAAATACGTGCTTTTTGTTACAGAGTATGGTAACAATATAAATATTTGTCATAAAATTTACTGTCAAAATTACAAAATGTGTATTCTTTTAAAATATTTTGCATTCGTTTGAGGATGAAGTGCAAAAAATAGCGTATATACCACAGGACTAAAGTATCTTTAATCCCTCAGGTGATTATTTCCCTCACCTTCGGCTCGTGAAATAAACTTCACCCTCAGGATTAAATAATGCACTTTAGTCCCTCAATATATAATATACTATTTGTTTTATATTTGATTTAGTGAAGGGCAGAATTTCTTATGATCTATCGGAAGTCCCCAGTTATAACTTCCGGTCGTCATACATTGACACCTAGTCGAGTCGGACATGTATAAAATATAAATAGATTTTTTAGTTTTAATGAACTCAAACACGGGAAATAAAAAGAATTTTGAATCATTTATCTTCGCTCGAATTTATTCTTATCGCTGGTTATTTTAAAATATTTATTCAACAGGACTACTTAGAATTTTCCTGTCATGTTCAATTTAGTAATTGCACAAACATATAATTTCAATTAGTTAATTAAAATCTAATGTTTGTTCGATAAATAAAACATAAATCTTTCAATTTAAGATAAAACTATTTAATGTCTTCACGTTTTTAGAATTAGATACAGCATTTTTCTTTGTGATGAATGTCATTTCGTTTTCAGAAAAACATTGCATGAATCAGTAACCATGCATGATGGTTCTTACATTATGTAACGTACGTTTATGTCGTATTTTTACTTTCTATGATATGTAGGTTTTACGTATGTTTCGTATGTGTTACGGTCCGCAGGACATTTCAAAATTATTGTGGAAAATTTTACGGAGACTTCAACTTTTTACGAAGATACCCAATGCCAGTTTTCTGCTTTTATATAAATGTCGGTAAATGCAAAAATATTTTAATATTATAGAGTCTTATTTCTTGTTGCAATAGTGAAACGCATTACGTAATAATAATTAATTTTGCTGCTAGTTTCGTTGTGAAAATATATGATTTTGTACACACACAATGTACTCCCTCGATATTCATCTATATTATTAACTTGTCATTTGTGTGTTGCGCAGTTTTCACCATATTGCGGTTGCATTGTACAAATTTTTTAAGTTAATTGCGCAAACTGCCGCCGTTTTAATATCAGAATTATGATCTACATTTTTCAGACTGTTGCAAGGCAATTAACGTTAAAGTGCACGTGGTTATCGAAGTTCATTAAAATTCTAGACGTAAATTAATTTAAAATGGACTGCCACAATTAAGGGCATGCCTTTCAATTAATTGTTTACACTTGGAAAGAGCACAAAAAAATCATTCAAATTGGAACGATATTAAGAGATCATTGTTTCAAGTTTTCAAACTCTAAGGCTTCCATCTAACCCTTTCGCGCAACCACTAGCCGGTTCATGACACGGTGCCGAAACATAAATCCCTTTGTACAATTTACAGAATACAGAATAAGTAACCAGTTACATCCATTATTATAAACAGCGTTTCGTTTAGTAGCAATCTGTAGCCTTTTGGTCTTCAAAATGCGCTAGGTACTTTCAAATAATCAAGCAATAATCGAATTGAACTTAAACTAGTAAAGGAACAATGATAGCTTTTTATTATTAATATTATTATTAAGGGGCTATGCTTCTTGAGTGCAATAAGGATCAGAATTCACGATTCTGGCTATATTGCTCAAAATAAAAATCTGAAATTTTACATTAGTAACGACAAAGCATTGTTGAATTGAAAAATTCAAACTATATATTGTTCCGACAACAATTAGAGACAAAAAGAAATTAAACACTAGAATTTCGCGAGGATCTCATGAATGAACTATAAAAGTTATCATTGAGTTTAAAGATTAAATGAGTAGAACATAGATGTAAAAAGGGCGGAAAAACAATAAAACTATAATTTTATCAACAGAGTTGCCATAAATTATATCTAAACTTGTACAATTTTCGCCGAATTTCGCATAATTATTAAAGCCAAACTAATTACATTAATTAAAGATTTTGAAGATTCCGCGCTTTTAGTATTCTTCCTTAATCTACATACAAAAATTCAACATCATACGTGTAACAGTATTAGAATGAGATCCTCACAAAAATTACTCGTTTTTCAATGCGTATTATTGCCATGCAATAGGCTCTTAAATATACAATAAGTTGAGGATTATAAATTAAAATTGCGAATCATTCCAAATGGCAACATGTTTCTTTTTGAGGTTTTCCGCCTGTCCATTAAAATCACTCTAGTGTTCTTATGTTCGGCATATGCTGCTGATGGTACAGAGGGGCACTAGGGGGTAGTTACTGGGCGCACGGGCCACAGCTGACGCGGACCGCGTCTGCCTGCTGGTCACCTGAAAATTCAACCAAACTGAGAAACAAGAAACACCTGTTAGGGTGGCGCGTGCGAGCTGCAAAGCGGGAAACAAGACTAAAAAGTCGAGAAAAATATCCTCCGACGACAGATCAGGCCATTAACCACATTTCTTAATATATCTACAAGACTTTTTTTCAAATTTATGTTCAGTTCTTGCTCAATTTGATGTACGATGTAATTTCAGAGCAATTACTCGAGTATCTCATGCGATGTCTAACGAAAGGTGAACCAGCCCTTGAAGAAATTAAGGGTGAGCTCGAAGAAGTAAATGGTTCAATGCTTTAACATCTGCACATTCAGCTGTTAGAAATAAATTAGTTCGGTTTATTTATAGATCATAATTTAGACATATTATTCAGAAAGCCAATTACAAAATAATTACACAATTGTTCCAATTTTGCAACTGAAGGACAGCACATGGATAGATGATATTTTATTTTGACTAAAATTAAAATTGGATAATCATGAAATTAAACAGCCCATGTTTCACATAAAAATAAATTTACTGTATAATAAATCAAATAGTAGATAAGTATGCTGAAACAGTATCTCTAAATTTCTGATCGTGTTCAATTTCAACTAAAATGACGGATTAGTATAACTTCATATCTTTTGAAACGTTTGATAAGTAGTTGGGGCAGTAAACGTTAAAATACGTCTTGTACAGTGTTGGTAGCTTCGTAGCTGTTACACGAACAGAACACGGACAGGTGCGCGAAGACTGAAGCACCTGCACTCAACGGTCAACAGACCAAACCAACGAATATGTGGAGAATTAAAACACCAGACCAGACCACGCGGTTCACCAAATTAATATACCACGGAATAATCAGTTGAAGGCTAGACTACAATCATAAAAGAAGCTACAATAGTATCTAAAAGTATAAAAATGTAAATTCAATAAGAAAGAATTGTATGTTTTTAATATTATGAATTTGACAGCAATGTATTTTTAAAATTAACAGAACTTGGACAACTTTAATACTTGTATTTCCAGAAACATTTACAATTTAAACCTTTAATTGTTAAAGACAGGTACATGCATTGATATGAAAAATTCCATGTTTCGCGTTAAAATATATAGATTCTTGTGAATGTCGAATGTGCATTCCTACCGTAACGAACCCTATTTATTCTGTGGTAAACGGCTGTGTACAGAACTTTACGATATTAATAATCCCGATTGCTGTAGACATCACATCGTTAAAAATGCCTTATAACGAATGCCACCCATTCCGTCTCAGCAGTAGTCACCCAACTGTTACGAACCGAGACTCGGAGCTCATATTCATATATTTAAACTATTTTTAAAAGTCCAATTAAGGGCTTAAGTGCAGATATTAATAACAAGTCAACACGCATGGCTAGAACCTCACACACCGGACTACTCGCAATTTATACGCGCGCATTGCTTCCAATAAAATCAAATAACATCGAGGATTCATATCTGATGGGAAAACTGGTCGTTGAGGTTGTTTTACTTCTTGTAGTTAATGTTATAAGGAGATAAAGCCATCGACAGTGATTTTTTAATGCGAAGCAATTAAAAGGTGCTGAAAAATAAACTGAAAAGTATACTTTTTACTTTGATGGTAACGATTAAGAACAAAATAAACAAATTAATTTGAACGTTCATTTTTGGGACGAATCTTATGAGAAACTATAAAGAGAATAGTATTTGAGGATCAAGACCAGAATGGAAGTTTATTACACGAGCCGAAGGCGAGTGTCGTAATCATTTGAGTGAGTAATAGCCATGTTAAACTCTAGTAGGATACTACTTTATAACTAAATAATTTACTCATTTTATAACACAAATTTGCTCTGACAGCTGTCAAAAATTTTTATTGTTGAAATCTGTGCTTGTTACTTTTTATAAGATACTAGTCAGTAATGGGCCATATTATTCACTGCAAACAGTAGTAGAATGATTGTATTATTCAACAGTCGTAGATAAAATATATTATTAAAAAGAATGTATTTTGGACTTAATAGATCACAGTGGATCGGTAGGTAGTTTTGCTGATGAAAATGGAAAACCCTCTAATACCTATAGAGTGTCCAGTGTCGTAACTTTAGCGTTTGGTGTAATTATCCAACCATTTTCAATTCGCCTCACTTTAAAAGTAGATCACATCAGCAAGTCATACGCGATGAATCATTCCGAGTTATATTACACATAACACATATCGCAATGTCGGTTTTGCGCTGTACGAACAAAGAGATCACGTGATTTACCAGCTCTCAGCCTGCGCTAGTCACTGGACCGGAGGCGTGGCTTGTTTCGTGGTCCTCCCAATTAGTCCACGCCGCGCGGTGGGCGGGCCCGACATCAGCCAATCACAGCTGGTTGCACGAGAGATCGACACTTCGGGATAAAGTTGCCAATGTACGCTTTTGGAGCGTACAATACGCTTTTCGTTATGAAATTTTAATGTGTACGCTATATGCATGCTTTTAAAGAAATTGTAGTAATGTACGCCTTTCTGGGAAGAGAACCTTGCTTAGTGACTGTGAGTCAACGCCAATCTCTCAATGATCTTTGTGCAGTATTTCACAGAACATAAGCGATATATCTTTTGGATCCTTTGATGTATACAGTACGCGAAATAATAGATGACTGGATAGGAATTTCAAATTGGTACAATATGAATCCAAGAGATATAGATTATCAGTAAATTTTTGTCCGAAACCGCTTCGCTACTCTGAAATAGTGTATGTATAAGTAGTCCAGCTCAGTTTTTCTCTTGGCTCGGTTGCGTTCGGCGAACAATAAAGTTGACGAACTGTGATTTAAATTGTGTAGATCATAGGAGGTACATCTCACTCACTGGCCTGTCAACTTTGCTACCATTTTACAAAACAGAAGATAAACTCCAAATTTGTAGTAATGATTCTACATAATTTAGTTTTAAGATAGTTTTTATTTAAAAATGGACTTTTGAAGTCACGTATAAACACCTAGTATACTCATAGTGGATGTCGTGTATAAGTGTTGTTGTTGTTGTGTTGCAGGAGGCTACAACCACCTGCGGAGTCCAGCGTGCGGGTCGACGACGACGGACGAGCTGCGCGACGACTCGACGCCGCCCCCGGGCCCCGGGTTCATGCAGCGCAGCCCCGCGTACCCCGGCATGCAGCAGCAGCCGATGAAGGAAGAGGCGCCCGCCTACAACCAGCTGGGCGACATGCAAGACGCCACGCCGCCGCCGCCGCCCCCCGTGGGCTACCCCAGCGCCGGCCTCATGGGCTACCACCACCACGACGACCAGGACTACCAGTCCCTGGACGCGCACCACTCCACCCACAACCCGGCCTACTTCGACAGCTCCCCCGAGCTCTACGCCGGCTCCACGCTGCTCGATGCCAAGTACCATCCGCATCCGTACCCCCACAAGACCTACGTCAGAGGTGAGATTTACTATTCCTTCCGCTCTTTAAACCCTACCCCTCTCCACTATACCACTTGTACTTTGCTCCATCCTACCTATGCAATGTCATTTTTAAATTGAAAAACACTGTAAAAGTGTTTTCTTCGTCCCGAGTACTGTTAGTTTATTACTATTCCTGCAATATTCTCGATTTCACTTTTCTCTAAACCCAATCCCTTCTCCACTATTCCTACCCCAACTAGCCCGACACTTGTACTTTGCTCCATACTAGCTATGCAATGTCATTTTTAAATTGAAAAACACTGTAAAAGTGTTTTCTTCGTTCCGAGTACTGTTAGTTTATTACTATTCCTGCAATATTCTCGATTTCACTTTTCCCTAAACCCATCCCTTCTCCACTATTCCTACCCCAACTAGCCCGACACTTGTACTTTGCTCCATACTAGCTATGCAATGTCATTTTTAAATTGAAAAACACTGTAAAAGTGTTTTCTTCGTTCCGAGTACTGTTAGTTTATTACTATTCCTGCAATATTCTCGATTTCACTTTTCCCTAAACCCAACCCCTTCTCCACTATTCCTACCCCAACTATCCCGACCGAGTACTTTGCTCCATCCTAGCTATGCAATGTCATTTTTAAATTGAAAAACACTGTAAAAGTGTTTTCTTCGTTCCGAGTACACTCAGTTTATTATTGCCTTCAAGATAATGCTGTTATAAACATTTAATAAACAAAAAATAAGATCTACAGAATTTCTAGAGATACTACCGGGTAAAGTTTGCATAAATTGGTCATTCATTTCTATTGAATTTTTTAATTAGGTACAATTTTTTTATCAAAATTTTAAAAGGCACAACTGTTTAAGTATATAATCAAAATAAGAAATTTCAATTGACAGGTTTTATAATTAAAAAGTTTCAGGCCACTCTGTCTACATCGAATTTCATAATTTTATGTAACTATTTTGTCAGGGAATAATTCAATAATTTTATTCCATTCATAGTTCGTCAGGTATCCATTATGTAATCTTCAATAAAAAATGTGTTACTAAAACTGCTCTTAAATTTACGATTGAAAATAAATTATTTTTGTGCCATGATCATATGCCATTAAAATATATATACATATCTTCCGGTATTATTATATTAAATTTAAAAGTTAATCTTTCAAGTATGTTTTTGTTGTGTTGAAGTGTTCCGTTTATTAATTTTCCTGTTTTAAATGTGATGATTAGATTGTTTACAAATACAAGTATCCTGTGGTCTGCATCCAAGTATATTTTCTTACAATAAGTGTGAAATCCGGCTATAACAGTTTCCGTTGATCATGTCCTGTTTGACCACATGGTGTATTTTGTTTGCAGCTCGTTACAACGACGGGTACGGCGACACATACACCCCATACAGCGACCCGCCGTTCCAAACAGTCCCGTCCGGGGGCAGCTCGAACCCATCGAGCGAGCAATGGTCCCACACGCCCACCGACCTCAACACCCTGGCGCACGCGCACTCGCACCCCGCGTTCGACACGAAGCCCCACATGCTGGGCTCGGGCATGCTGGGCAGCAGTTACCCCACGCCGGGCGCGGCGGGGCCCTGCTTCACCGGCTCGGGGCCCATCCAGCTCTGGCAGTTCCTGCTCGAGCTGCTCACCGACAAGTCCTGCCAGGGCTTCATCTCGTGGACCGGCGACGGCTGGGAGTTCAAGCTCACCGACCCCGACGAGGTTGCTCGCCGGTGGGGCATTCGCAAGAACAAGCCCAAGATGAACTATGAGAAACTGTCCAGGGGGCTGCGGTATTACTATGATAAGAACATTATTCATAAAACCGCGGGGAAGCGATATGTTTATCGTTTCGTTTGTGATCTGCAGACGTTATTAGGGTGAGTCTTTTTTTGTTTAATTGTCACTTGCACCATGCTGTTATAAATTATATAAATTCAACTTGGATTTAATTTTTTCTAAATTAATATCATCAGCACTTCCACAAAATTGTAATTATAAATTATAAGTGCAAACTTTGAAAGCTGCTTGGTCTGAATCTATACCAAGTAAAGGTCGTCCAATGGTGACGTCGATATAAAGTTGGTTTAAGTCTCCAGCACGACTGACGTAAATTAGCACATTATATGACGTCGATTTTAGGTCATTGTGTTACTTGGGTATATTATATTGAATTAAAATGTGCATTTAAATGATGTGTAAGTTTGCAGGTAGTAATTGAATATTTTAATTTCTAGGTACACTCCTGAAGAACTGCACGCCATGGTTGATCTAAAACCAGAGAAGAAAGAAGACGATTGACTTGTGGGTCAACAAAACGCAAACACGGTGCATTACAATCAATAAATTGAACAATATCTTCCTTATTGTAGGAAGTCCTAAAATGCTCACGGCCCATTAAATCGACATTGGTTCGGCTGATTGTTGTGTGATGGTTAGTATATACATTGTTGTCGATTCTACGTACCCTGTTGCCATGTTGCCGCCCCGCCGAGCTATTTTCGTACGTGTTTTATATTACAGAGATATACTTCACCCTAGCGGGGAAGCAACATCGCAACGTCGAAGCATTAATCAAATTACGTGTGATTTTAACGTTAAGGTTAAATATTCTGTTAGTTTTATAAATATTTGTAATATGAGAGCTCTCTTTGGCCCACAAACGCATGTACGCTGCGCGTCTTTTTTATTGTAAATATAGTAATTGTGATAAGCCTTAAAAATTAGTACGTTTATATTTTTTGGATATTGTGCTGCCCTGGACGACAGGTGGTTTAAAATCACACGAAAACATTTTTAACACAACATTTACTTATTCATCAAAAATTTTATTCGAGTTCCAGTAAACAGTATGTACCAAAATTTTATTTTACAATTTTTTCAAGTCTCATTCAAATAAGCATTTAGTTTTAAAGTTTACATTTATATTTACGTTTAACTAAATATTAGCATTCACAGTGCTTGAAAGAAAAAAGTGTGAATGCTCGTATTTTGTTGACCTTAAACATAAATGCTTATGTGAATGAGACTAAATAACATTTATATAAATACATTTTTAATTTAAAAATATTTTCGTGTGACTCATAATTTTAAACAAATAGACTGTGGAGTATTAAAAAAAACAACAATTTTTTGAAGAATTAATTAATTAGTTAATGTTCTTGTTAATGCTCCCCGTATAATTAAAGATAAGTGTCAATTTATGCACCCAGAACAAAAATTTTACCAAGTGAATAATATTTTTTGTGTATTTAGCCCAAAAACGCAAATAAACAATCAATAATAATGATCATTTCCACCGTCTTCCTTAAATTAATGAAAATGATATCAGTATTCTGAAAGAACTGAGTGTTGAATGTTGATTTGCGTAAGTACGGCCCTGTAAAGTGACAATATTTTTAGTACTGGCCGCCCGGCCAATGATCTCGTCCAAAGGGATTTACGAAATACAACAAACTATGATATTTGTTGAATGTTTTACTTCATACGTATATGTATAATGAATGATGTTTCAATAAAAATAAATATTGGTATTATAAAGACTTCTCACATCATTTGTCAAAAAAAGAACAATGCAGAATATTTCACAGCCAATCAAAATCAGTTGGAATGATTATTTTTTACTAGTTAAGTTGTGTGTCGACTATTTACTACTAGTTTCTATCTCTGACTTTTCTTTAAAGTTCTAAAACATTTTTCACTAATTTATTTATTTAAAAAACACATTTGACCTAAAATCGACGTCATTTGACGTACTAATTTACGTCGATTAGTCGTAAAAGACTTAAAATCAACTTAATATCGACGTCATCTTTTGGTCGCCCGTCAGACTGTGTTACTTGGGTTAAAACTGGATCTGATTCAATGAATAATCTCTTGAATACCATTCGTAGTCGTAGTTAAGTAGATTATTTTTTGGTAGTATATTATTACTCGTGCTGCACACTCGTAATATTCATATCCAAGCATAAGGAACATTCGTAATACTACCAGAAAAATAATCAACATAACTACGACTACTTATAGTATTATAAGTCATTATTTCACTAAAAAGGCCAAATTGGGAGCGGACGAATTCTTTTTTAACTTTGTAGAATTTCGCGTAGTTTGGTTGAGTGTTGCTGAGTGACGTCACGCAGACTTGCAATACGCTGTTCAATTAGGAAACTTAGTTTGAGAGAAGTAGCAGTCGAAATCGCCAGTTTTATAGTGAAATCGTGGTGTTTTGCAGTGAAAATAGTGGTATTTTACAGTGAAATAGTGGTTTTTTTACAGTGAAATAGTGGTATTTTAAAGTAAAATAGTGGTTGCTGCTCTTGGATTTACTTCAAGTTATTCAACAAGGCTTCAAGGCAAATTAAAGGTGGGAAAAATGTTTTATTTGTTATAATATTTACGGTACTACATGTAAAATGGTTAAACACATACACAAAACGTACAATAATAATAATTTTTTAATAGAAATAATTGTTTATATTGTTGGATAAATTGTTGCTGATGTAACAACAAATTTAAACATATTTAAAGTATTTGTTGGAGGTTGGAGTGTAATCTGGTTAAATACATAAATAAAACTTACAATAATAATAAATATTTTAGTGGAAATAATTGTTTATATGATTAAATAAATTTAACAACAAATTTAAACGTTTTTAAAAGTATTTTCAGAGGTCCACAAATAAAGTAAATTCTAAAAATGTATACCTAGTACATAATTTACAGATATTTTATTTTATAAATTCAGGGGTAAATCTCCAATTTTACTGTGCAACGTACTTATAAAACATCTTATTAGAAATATATGTGTATGTTTCTATACTGTTCAATTAATTGCATAAATTATTTCGCATTTTCTGAGTCAAGGGAAAATCAAATATTTCCTGAAAATTTATTCAGTTTCCTAGCTCCATATCATGGCTACATGCATAACTAAATTCTCGTGAAAATGTAGTTCGATTTTCTTACTCCAATTTTAGTTCAGAACGCTTTTACTTCTGTTCGCTAGGTGGCTACACTGTTCTGTGGGATTCAAACTAACCCTGAGCCATATTATAATAAAGTACAAAATTATTTATTATGTGTTGTAATCCTCTAGGCTCTAGATAACATATTAAAACAATACTTAATCAACTGCAGTAAGAAAATAAAATTTAAATTAAAAAATTGCGTTTTGATAAAGGAATAAAATTATTACACATGAAAATGGGTGTACCTACATAAATAATATGAAATGTACATACATACCGAATATTTTAAATAATAAATTGTTAAATTATTCAGGAGGTATAGTAGTAATTTTTTTATGAAGTAACATAGATTTTTTTATAGATTCTTATATTAATTTGTTGATAAATAATTGCTGCTATATTTTTATATTAAATGCAATGAAATATATACTCATATTGAATATTTCAAACAATAAATTGTTAATTTATTCAGGGGTACATTTATAGTAATTAAAATTTTTTGATGAAGGGACAGATTTTTCTAAGACTCTCATGTGTTAATTAATTTTTTGATAAATAATTATTGCTGCAATATGTTCATATTAAATGCAATGACATCTAGGTGCACATATACAATAAATTATTAATATATTCAGGGACACAAGAGCTATATGAAATTTTTGTACGAAAAACAGTAATGGTCATTTTGTTTATGAAATAATAAATAAAAATATTGTACCCTTTTTAATTACATTATATTTTTCCGTCATCACTTTTAATCTCGTTTTGTGCGTGAACCCCAAGGATATAAATGAATGTGGATGTAAGTCATAGAACAATTAATGCACTTACAAACAATTAGTCAGGTAGTGAGTTTTTCAGTTTTTCCGCATGCATTTGCCAATGTTTAAGGTTAACGGCCCGTTAATTTAACCGTGAATCAGTCGTATTTACAGCGAGCACGCCTTGTTCTTTTAATAAATCCTCCACGCTGAGTAGCGTCTGCTGAAGACGCTAACACTTAGTTACAAAGTAGCGCGCAAGAGATGCTGAGTACTTTGTGCTTGTGGCCATTTCACGTAGTTTAGTGCGAAATGAGCAACCTTAAAGTGGCTGTCAGGGTGCGACCCATGTCCAAAAGGTACGTCTTTATAAATTCAATCATTAAACATCGATTCATTTTTAACCATATTGTACTCAGCAAATAATTTTTGTACCTTTTCGAACACTACTGCAATTTTAGCTCGAAATTGTATAAATAATACATTAAATAATTAATGAAAGCATCACTACAAAAGACGGATTTATTTTTTTAAAGTATGTTTTTCACAAGATCAAGATGAATCAAAATCTATTACAAATACTTCATTCTCCAAGTGCCTGAAACCAGCCCGAAACTTGTACTTTGCCGCCTCCTAACAATGCAATGTCATTTTGAAGTTGAATAAAGTGTTTTCGTTTCGAGTAAACTGTCAGTTTATTATTGACTTCAAGATATTTTTAAAAAAATATTTAATAGAGAAAGAATGGATCTACAGATGTACCTTTTTAAATATAAATTTTTATCATGAAATATACCGGTGTAAAGTTTGCATAAATTGTAAATTTTTAGAATTATTTGTACAAATTTTTAAAAGACACAACATTTAATTCATCCTTTAAGTATATAATCTTTGTTGGAATGAAATTTTACCTTTCTTGTACTGGCCACAAAACACTCGCTATGTTAGTACATTTTATGCTGGATTTTAGGAGGTAGACGGGCCTCTTAAGATACAAAATATTATAGATTATATCTTATAATTAATTAGTAACGTCCAATTAGTTGCTATTAAATATTGTACGTGCACTTTGTGATAGTTTTCAAATAAGATTACTGATTCTAAATATAATTTATTTCGTAAATAGGACATCAGCTTCAAAATAAACAAAAAATTGCATCAGAATAGCTGCCAAAATATGCAATTCCATAGACATCTTTTACTATATTTTATTTACAATGTTTTATTCTCAATAATATGGTGTACAACAACAACAACAGAACAACTGTCTGCTTAACTACCATAAAATAGTTAAATTTATTGCTACAGTTATGTGTGTTTTGAATTAGATGAAAATATCTACGAATAGACTTAGGAAAATTGCTTGAGACAAGAAATATATTTCTGGAGTTAATTATGACGAAAATGAGATTATTTTTGTAACTGATAAAAGGAACAAAAGATTTTTAGACAGAAAAATATTTTTAGGCGTCTGACCATTTTTACATAAAGGAAATTTAATTGCTTACTAAACTCTGCTAACATACTTGACAGTTTAACATCATTTTCAGCAGAGTGTTTTTATACATTTTTATTTTATAAAGATAAATTTTATTTGTTAGTTTTCATTGGTGCCTCGAAATTTGTACGTTAAATTGATGTTCAATTAGGTAGATACTTAAAATTCAGTTAACAGGAGACCACGTTTTTCAGTAGTAATTTAAATATACAGTTAAAAATATTATTACTATAATAATTAAGACACTAGTTAACATTTCGACATAATTTTGAATAGTTTCTTTTATATAAACAGTGAAAACAATACATAATACCAATTTAAAAACATTGCAATGTTCCTAATTTATTAATCTTAGCATTTATTAATGTATTTAAAAAGTTTTAAATGAAATTTAACACATCTATGTTTGTATTTAAACAAATATATAGTTAATTATGCCGTAAAAGCGTAGTACAAATTTTATATTGCACTTTAAGGGCTTTATTAATATGCAATAACCACAAATAAATAAATTCATTGTTTAAAATATGTTTACTACATATTTTACTTGTAGTACTATCTACTTAAAATAAGTATTAAATTTATCACGCATTTTTAACTCAGAGTGAGAAGTCATTGGTATATTATATATTACATTTCATCGTGTGTGCGGTTACCAGCCGTCAACTCATTGTTTATCAATAAAATAATGATAATTATTTAAAAATATATAAGAATATCTTTCTTCTTTCGTGTTAAACAACGAGTCATTCATTCATTCTCCAGCCCATAAACTGGCCTTTCTTACAAGAATTTATGTCTCGAACGAATATACATCGCGCTAATGTCTGACTGTTGACTGGCTGTCGCTCTCAGGTGCCTTTTGTGCCAGTGTTGGTGTTTTACGGCCCCTACAGCGGAAACGACAGTTAAAAATAACAGCGGAGATGCAAGAGTCAGAGGATATAGACGCACGGGGCGCCCAGCGTCGAGTCGCGTGTGTTTATGTTTTGGAACAGAGACGGCGTCAAGACAGATTTTTTTGCTTGATTTTTAGTCCAATGCGTCTGAAGTATTCTACAAATTCCTTTGATAATTATTTATACGTATATCTAAACTTTAGTTTTTAATGATAATTATTATAATTGATTATACTTTTTATACTGGAATATTCATATTCATTTAAAATTCACATTTTAAAAAATGTAATTCAATGCGTCATATCTAATTATCTATTGATTTTTTTATTGAAACTAATGGATTCCTACATAATTTGACCCGAGGAGAGAAAAAGTTATTTTATAACTAAATTTCGAGCGAGTCGGAAATTCAATCTAAATTCGGTGTAAATTCAGTCTAAATTCGGTCTAAATTCAGTCTAGATTAAAATATATATTTTTATACATTTTAGAAATCCCTTTGTAAAAGCTGTACCCGTTGATATTTTTTATTGAAACTATGGATTCCTACATAATTTGACCCGAGGAGAGAAAAAGTTATTTTATATTATTTTATAACTAAATTTCGAGCGAGTCGGAAATTCAGTCTAAATTCGGTCTAAATTCAGTATAAATTCGGTCTAAATTCAGTCTAAATTCGGTCTAAATTCAGTCTAGATTAAAATATATATTTTTATACATTTTAGAAATCCCTTATAGACTGAATTGAATTTTCTCTAAACCGAATATAGACTGAATTGAATTTTCTCTAAAAAGTAGCGGATTATACTAAGTAAAGTACGAGGAATCCAATGCCGCAAACCGCGCTTTGATAAGTCTTTTAGTTTTCGAGATATATATACTTCACTCTCGTAAACCGAATATAGACTGAATTGAATTTTCTCTAAACCGAATAGAGACTGAATTGAATTTTCTCTAAACCGAATATAGACTGAATTGAATTTTCTCTAAAAAGTAGCGGATTTTTTTAGATAACTACTAAGTGGTTAACCTTTGATTTTTTCGATTTTGGATCTAAAATTTGAGAGCTCACATCTCGAAAACTAAATGACTTATCAAAGCTCGGTTTGCGGCATTGGATTCCTCGTACTTTACTTAGTATAATCCGCTACTTTTTAGAGAAAATTCAATTAAGTCTAAATTCGGTCTATGTTCAGTTTACGAGAGTGATGTACTCGTGTTACTAAATTTCGTTTATATTTCAAATTTTGACCAAAAAAGAACTAAGTGGTTAACCTTTGTTTTTTTTCGATTTTGGATCTAAACTTTGAGAGATCATATCTCGAAAACTAAAAGACTTATCAAAGCGCGGTTTGCGGCATTGGATTCCTCGTAATTTTATTAGTATATTTTGATCCTAGCACCTAAGTGTATATAAAGAATGGTACCTATAATTATTATGGCATATTATATGATTTTATCTTGTAAGAATACTTGAAATACCATTTAGTCCTGGCCTAGCTTTAAATTCCTGTGTCTTTCGCGGCACGCAGACAAGGAATGCATGTAAGCACGCATAGAATTTTCCAAACTTACAAAAAGTAATTCAATGCAGTCTACAACTAAATTTAAACACCGTGCATTTTAAACGATTTCATTTAATTTATCAATTTAATTTTTACAGAGAAATTGAATTGAAGTCCTCAGCATCCGTAGCTATCGAGAATGGAGTCATTTCAGTTACAAACATTAAAGTAAGATAATATTTTATCTGTTTTGTGTATTTGAATGTAAATAATTTGAATTCCCAAGGTTCCAGAGCACCACGCAGGAGACAGCAGAGAACGCGTTAGGAAATTTGCTTTTGATTATTGTTATGCGCAAGATTCGTCTCAAGATGAAGTGTTTTCGATGATAGAAGAAGAGATCTCCAAGACTCTTTCTTGCCGCTACAACGCTTGTGTTCTTGCGTATGGCCAAAGTTCTACTGGAAAAACCTACACCATGATGGGGATTCAGGTATTTTGTCTATTTAAAGACGTTTGATCTCATTAAATTAATAAAGCACGCACATTAATTAGGTATTATTTATGTTTGTTTTGAAGGATGAACCTGGCCTCACTCCAAGATTGTGCGAAAATACCTTCAAATATTTTAACTCTTCTGCAACAGAAGATGAAATAAAGGACATGCACACCTCTGTCAGGTGAGAGGAATTTTAATTAACTTATCTTCACAGAAATAAACTTGTACTATAAAAGAATTCTATTTCTTTGTTCTATCGTGACAAAAAGGCATTTGGAAAACTTAATAAAAGCTTCGTCGTGCAAAAAATGTTCCCAGTAATATTGGTAATAGAAAAGATTTATAAACACCATAACAGTTATGTGTTTTCCAAACAAAACTATAGTTTTTGATAGATACGCTATCATTTTTCGCGAACTTGAACTGATATGTTTGCTATTTTTATCATTATTTGTTTATTCGATGGTATTTTTAGTTTTATAACAAATTGATACACACAATTAATAAGTACTTCAGCACTTACCTTCTCGTGCGTGTGCCTCATGGCACGAATATGGATCGAACCCCAAGTCCACAAGGTCGAGATGCGAACCTTATCGCTAAACATGTAACGTTGGTTCTCACATTCACACGCATGCAACATATATGTGAAATTATACAAAAACACTCGTTTTATTTTTATATGACAAGAAAATAATTCAGGAAGGGGTGAGGTTCCGACAAACTTTAACTTTAAATTGCTTCATGACTTGAACTCATTTTACTTTGAACACTTTTCTATTTACGGGGATTTCAAGGGCGAAACATTTACTTTGCCGCAAAAATACTGTGGGATATGTGTTGCACTTTTATATCTAACACGCAGATAAAGAAATTACAATTTTAAAACATCCATTTATTATTTCTATACCATACATTATGCTTACAATAATTGTACATTATTTCTTAAATCTATGTTAAATCTAGTTTTTAATTTCCCTGCGGTGTGCCACAAACTCTGTAACGATTAAACTTTACGTCAGCAACAGAAAACAAAGAATCACTTTCCAACTAGAAAATAAAATATAGCGTGACAAATCCCACACTCTGTCGAGTAGCATTTAGGCTGATAAAGTTCTCAGGGGTTGGGAGGGAGAGCTGAACTTCCAATTACCCACGGCGCATAATCCGGAGTCTTCATCGGACGCCGAATCACTAAATCCGCGAGTTTGTGTTGTCTTCGCACGCGAGGAACAATTCTTTACTGTTGATTGCTTTGTTGCAGCTATTTGGAAATTTATAACGAACGAGTCCAAGATCTGTTAACTACCAACAATGGCAGGACGCTTCGTGTACGCGAACATCCCAAAAAGGGGCCCTACGTGCAAGGTAAGACACTATTACAACACAATTATTACAACACTTCAGTCATTTTTCTTTTTAGGATTGACAGAACACAAAGTAACAACTCCTCAAGAGCTTATTTCTTTTCTCAACACTGGCAACAGCAACCGGAGGGTGGCAGCGACTTCAACAAACCGTCGTTCCAGCAGAAGTCACTCGGTGTTAACGATATCCTGCTTCAGAGATGGAGGCCACACTCGGCTTCACCTCGTGGACCTGGCCGGGAGCGAACGGGCTAGCCATGGCACTGCGCCGAGGCTGAAAGAAGGAGCAAACATTAACAGATCTTTAGTGGCGCTTGGAAATGTCATTTGTGCACTTGGTAAGTTTAAACAATTACATTTTATTTAGTTACTAACAGTGACTTTTTTAAAGCGGAACAATCAGGAAAACAGTCGAGAAATTCTCGTAAACGTTTCGTTCCCTATCGAGATTCCGTCCTGACTTGGCTGCTAAAAGAAACTTTAGGCGGGAACTCCAAGACTGTTATGATAGCAAGTAAGTTTCCAATTCTATTTTTCGCCAAATACTAACTATTGTCTGTTTTAACACTGCATGCATAAGGATTCATTTAAAATGGTAACAAATAGCTTCTATCTGTACGAGTGTATATTAAAATAATATAATTGTTTTCAGCTATTTCACCTTCCAGTATTTGCTACAGTGAAACAGTAAACACGCTTAGATTTGGACAAAGGGCGAAGCAGATTGTCAACAGACCTGTTGTTAATGAAGATGCCAAAGAAAAACTTATTCGAGAATTACGCGCAGAGATACATCGACTCAGGGAATTACTCAGTTTACAGGTATTTATAATAATCTGAAGCCACGTGGTCGAACAGCTACTGTGCAGTCAAAGATTACAGTTGCATTTATTCCTTAGCATTAATAATGCGACTGTAAACTTAACAGAACAGTGGTGGGCATGCGTGAACGCTTCTACGCAGAACGTAAAACTGCGTACTTACCATGTTTGTGTTTTGCAGCACACAAGTCCTGCGCAGCTGTCTCCGTCAGCCGACTCGGACCCAGAGATGTCAGATTCTCCAAAATCTCCTGAACAAGTTGTTGAAGGAACCGACGAAGAAAGCGTGCAGTCTCAAGATGACCCGGAATCTTCCGACACACTGTGCGAGCCGCTAGAAGTAACGCCAAACAAAGAAGAAAACAAGAGCGACGACAACAAGCTAAAAGAAAGCATTTCGCGTCTCACGAAAACTGATAAACTTATACCAGTGATAGACATTACAAGTACAGTGAAACCAAAATCAATACAACTAAACAGAACTTCCAGTGTTGATTTCCCTAAGCCGGTTAGTGGGAAACTTAAACGCGAATTTGGGTCACATGAAACGTTATCAAACACTTCGAAGCATCCCATATCATCGTTGTTCAAAAACAGAAGATCATCCATTAGGGAATCTGCAGAAATTCGGCCAGAAGATAACTCCTCGAGATCTGGAAGCATTTCTGAATCCAGTGGAAAATCTACCCCGAGAAAAAATCCCATACAAACCAGAAGAGTCCACAGAAAATCAGAAGTAGTTGCAGCAGTTACACAACGATTGTATTCTCAACAAGCGAGGAAAAAAGACCTTCATAAGACTGAAGAAAAACAAGCAGAGACATCTGCTATGCTACCGAGACAAAATCTTTGTAGCAGCGCAAGAATGAGGCTTCAAGAACTTACACAACGTGCGCTGCGCGCCAGCAAACGTAAAGTTCATAACGAAACACAAACCGAAGACCAAACTACAGTCCGAGTCAAAGAAAAGTCAACAGATGTGCAAGACATGAACATTGCTTTGTTAAAAGTCAAAGACGCCAATATCTCTGCAGTAGCAGACACACAGACCATTGGAGTCAACTGCCTTGTTGAGAATTACCACAAGACAATCAAACTTACCAGAAGTTGTTCATCACAAACAGAAGAACCTCCTAAAAACCAAAGCGTGTCTTTTACCAGATACTTGAAGAATCCCCCACTTGTTTGTCATTCCTATTCACAACCGATATACACGTCATCTGTGAATATAAACGTCTCACACAACTATGCCTCCCAGAAGGAAGACATATCTGATGACAGCTTGGAGGATTTGACGCAGCAAAATGTTCAATACTCCACACCAGATCTAATCAGCAACCACAACTCATTAGAACAAAATTCTGTGCAAGCTAAGGCAACAAAACAAAAAGAAGAAGTTAAAACTGCTAGTGTGGATAGATCTCCTGAACAATTTTACCAGAACGAGTATTTTGCATCAGATTCTGCAGAGTATTGTGTAGCAGACAGAACTGTTGTTCCATCAGTTGCTGAAAAGGTACATAACGTTTCTATTCCTACGGTATGTGCTTCAGAAATCAGAGCAATTAATGAGTTCAACGAATCTTGTGATGTGCTAAATGAAACCAAACCAGAATTAGTCAATTCGTCACAAACTTATGAACCGTTTCAAGCTAAACCTAAATGTTTTGTTGTTAATCCTAATAAAATACAGACCCATCCTAAATATGCAAGTAGTGACTATTCTACAGAAGATTCTGAAATGGACTGTTCCGTGTCTTGTAATAAAAAAGTCCGATTTACTACCCAACTAAAACGTAAAAACATGGCTGACGTTTTACAGAACTTCATGGATGAAGCTTCTTGTTTGTTAACTAAACTAAATTCAGTGACAAAACAAGTGGAAAAGTCTGAACAAATACGTAATAGAAGAACTACTTTAATACGAGAAAATTTAGACACAAAAGAATGCTACGTTCAGACTTACTTTCCATACCATGATTCGTCTTCGCAAACCTGTGGACCTTCTTCTCTGTTGGACGTTTCCGATTCAGAAGTTCTTGACAACAATTGGGAACAAATTGTAAAATCATCTTGTGACAAACTGGAGCAGTGTGTGAAGTTAGTTGACCACAAATCGCGAGAAGATGAGAGAAGAAAAATGCAGAGTGACTTTGACTGTCTGCACAAGTTTCCTCAGCCATTTTCTAGTGACACAGAGTGGAAATATTGTCCGAATGATTATTCTAGTTTAGAAACGACTCATTCGGCTTCTGACTATGGAAGTTTACCCAGAAAAGACGGTTTGTTTAGAAGGAACACTTACAGATATTATAGTCCTAAAGCATACATGAAACAATTAGTTGCAATGCGTAAACAAATCGTTGAGACTTCCAGAAATGACCTTCTGGAAGAATGTAAACTTCCATTGTCAGAACATTAATATAAGATAGTAGTAACTAACTAAGACTTTGTAATATAATAAATACTTTTCCTTTTCCCTTATTCCTCGTAATACTTTAGGATGATTGTATTGTTGTATTTTTATTAGTAATCAACAATGTCTTTTGTATTTATTTTTCAAATACATTTATGTAGGTTTATAAGGGGTAAAATGACATTCGTAACATCTCAGAAACGGTAAGTAATTTAATATATTGTTACTTGTTGCAATTATTGAATTATTACAGTTTAATTTTATTGAAATAATATTTGTAACTAAGGCAAATACATTCTGTTATATTTTAATGAAATAACTACACTCATAATTTATATTTTTAAATAATTAATCTTATGTATTATTCATTAAAATATAAAAATAATTGTAGGACGTAAGTTAATATTTGTATATTATGTAATAATTTATTTATTAACATAATATCTATCACGTCTTTCACCCAACTTGGGTGTGGCAGCCTCATGAGTCATCGGTATAGATATTATAACGAATGTGCGGTTATCGTTACTACCAGACGGGCACTTATGGTTATTAGTCGAGAGTACACCACAGGGAAGATTTTTATGCAGTTTATTATTAAAGATGTAAATACTTGTTTATATATTGTAATGTGTAATTTGATAAATTATTTATTGTATACCTACCATGTAAAATGAAAAAAACCTTATTTATAACTTTAAGTTCGTCAAATATGTTTAAACAAATACAAAAATAACAATAATGTCAGTAAATACATGTATATTCATATGAAAATAAATAATTCTTGTGTTAAACATAAAAATATGCTTTATAATGACTTAAAAAACCATCCTTTATTGTCCTTTAAATCTCCCGAGGGCGAAATTTGTCTGTAAAATTGAGTATTTTCCCATTTAATTATTAAGGGATGAAATTTTTCAAAACGAGCTAGGTGCTGCCATCTATTAGCAGGGGGTACCCCAGAGGCCCGACTTTTTGTGCAGTAGGTCAGAAAATTGAGCATGAAATTAATTAGCGAAACAGCGAGCCAGTAAGTGCGACATTTAATGTGAATATAATTAAAATAAGGGTTGTATGGTAAAACGGGGTGCATATTTGGAATCAGCGGGTCCTAATTAGGGGTATACAGTAGAAATAACTATAAAAAGTGGAGTATTTTGACGAATTTTTGTGGGATTTTCGATGAACTTAAACCCTTTATATCTCCTGAACTAAGGGCTTTAGAGCAAAAAGTTAAATGTAAACCCTGTCTAACTTTTCATCCCCTACAACCCTGTCTATATATTAGTCCAATTAGAGCGATTTTTAATTATTTTTTCGCGCTCCCACAAGTCATGTTCTCCTGATACCAAATCGGTGGTTTTTGAACGATTCAAAACTGAACCCAAGCGAGGGTGAAAATTTAAAAACGCGATTACATAAAAACTAAGGGTTGGAAAGTAATTTAGAGGTCATATTCGTGTTCTACGCGTTGAAATACACCAGTATACATACTTCATCCCCTAAAATGTTAATTGGTGCAAAAGTTATTCAACCCTTATTTATAACTTTGGTAATAAGGGTGGAATCGGAAAGAACTCTTATGTAATCGATAGAACAAGTAAAAATAAGCATCTTTTGTATTTAACTTTTTGCTCTACGACCCCTAGTTTTTGAGTAAACACCCCCTTCAACAAGCAATTTTCATGACTTTAGCAACCCTTATCTCAAAAACTAGGGGTCGTAGCGGCAAAAGTTAAATACAAAAGATGCTTATTTTTGCTTGTTCTACCGATTACATAAGAGATCTTTCCGATCCCACCCTTATTACCGAAGATATAAATAAGGGTTGAATAACTTTTGTACCAATTAACATTTTAGGGGATGATTTATGTATACTGGTATATTTCAACGCGTAGAACACGAATATGACCTCTAAATTACTTTCCACCCTTTAGTTTTTACGTAATCGCGTTTTTAAAATTTTCACCCTCACTTGGGTTCAGTTTTGAATCGTTCGAAAACCACCGATTTGGTATCAGGAGAACATGACTTGTGGGAGCGCAAAAAATTAATCAAAAATCGCTCTAATATAGACAGGGTTGTAGGGAATGAAAAGTTAGACAGGGTTTACATTTAACTTTTTGCCCTAAAGCCCTTAGTTCAGGAGATATAAAGGGTTTAAGTTCGTCAAAAATCCCACAAAAATTCACAAAAATACTCCACTTTTTACAGTTTTTTGTACTGTTTACCACTAATTAGGACCCGCTGATTCCAAATATGCACCCCGTTTTACCATACAACCCTTATTTTAATTATATTCACATTAAATGTCGCACTTACCGGCTCGCTGTTTCGCTAATTAGTTTAGCTCATTTTTCTGACCTACTGCTCAAAAACTCGGGCCTCTGGGATACCCTCTACCAATAGATGGCAGCACTTAGCTCGTTTTCAACAATTTCACCCCTAAATAATTAAATTAAATGGGAAAATACTCTATTTTATGGGCAAATTACACCCTTAGGAGATTAAGAGGATAATAAGGGTTGTTTTAAAGTCAATATAAAGCATATTTATAAGTTTAACGTATGAATTATTTATTTTATCATATGAATACACGAGCATTTTATTTACTAAAATTATAAGAGACTAAAAATTAACATTTAATTTAATATAACGCATTTAAAAGGGGTAAATATTACTAAATAAACTAAGATTATTAATTTTTCTGTCAATTTTCATAATTACACGTTAAATAAAGTATCAAACTTATCACTTAAATAAAATAAACACAAAATATAAACATTAATTTTATTATGCCTATTGTTAGTTATTTTTCGCACAAGCCACTGCTAAAATTATTAAGAGTTTATTGCACCTTATATCTAATAAACAATTGAGTCCATACATCTTTACAAACATTATATTATCCAGAAGGAACCACTATTTTATATTCAAGTGCTATTTCTTTGGCTGCACTATTACAATAACTGCCATTATTTCTAGCAACTCGCAAACCCCTCTATGTTATACATAAATTTATTGTTATTCTCTTCATCGCAAGGGTTGCACGAAATACTTTGTTATTTTAAATAGTTACAGAGTATTAAAGTAAACATAAACAATTATAACAAATATTTTGACAAATAACAATAATAAACATGTACAATTCATTTATTTATAACAAAGATGATTTGAAGAACTGCACAAATCTGTTGGTAACTACTGTTGAATTGTTTTCAAGTCCTTAGGAAATTCCTCCAGGTCCTTTGAAGGTCGCTGAAGACCCGCAGAAAATCGTAGAAGTTACCACCGACTGCAGAAGATGTTCCAAGTCCACTGAGGGCTGCTGATGTCGTGTTGACTCTCCAGAAGATCACAGAAGAATTGTACAGACTCTCCCATCCATATTATCTGTAAAACACAAATAAATTAATTATAATAATTATATATTGAAGATAATTTAAATAAAATGAACTATAAACCTACCAGATTTTACTTCCAGAGATTTTCCGCTGTCATTCTTTCTTCCAAAGAAGAAAACTGTGCTTGAATAGAGTGGAAAATCAATACAGCACTCTGTATTGCCAGCAGGAAAATCTGTTGACATCTAGTAGATATTTTCCGGGTTCATTCCGGCTGCCGAAGAAGAAAACTGTCTTTGAATAGCGTGGAAAATCAATACAGCGCTCTGATTGCAGGAGCTGACGTCTGTAGATTTTCCGGGAAGCAAACTGCTGCTGAATGTGTTGAAAATCAATACAGAGTTATCTGTATTGCCGGTAGAAAAGCTGCTGCTATTTTCCGCAGGAAATTTGTGTCACTGTCACGCAGCAAGAAACTGGAGTTTGAATCCTGCAAAAATAAAACAAATTTGTTGAAAATACTGCACATATCTACTTCTAATAAATGTAACATAAAAATTGTGGTTTTCCATTTATTTATATTAGTAAAACATACACACAGTACACATAATGAATATTAGTTAGATTATTAATATAAAACTGTAAAATCTGATGCAGGTACTAGCTAAATGAAATAGTTATGAACAAAATTACATATACCTAACTACGACTCTATCCTATTCATGAACAACTACATTTCTTCGGTACACAAGCAGTCATATGAAGATTACGATCCAAACTGTAATAACGAGAACGATATGGACCAGAGAGAGAATAGATGCACCTGAAAAATTTATTGATTAACAATTTATTAATAAATATTTCCTAATAATATTTACTTGTATTCTTTTCCAAAGGAGGGTAGTAAATAATACTCTTCTTTTTTACGTATCCTGTCCCTGGAATCCGAAGTTCACAGTCGATAATTTCCCCCGGAATTAGTTCGTTTATTGGGGATGATACCACTACGGACAAATCGTATTTGCCACTTTGATGTCTGCTTTTTGTCCATTCGACTACGTCCATTATGCTTCTATAATTCAAATAATTAAATATATAATTAAAACGATTATTAATTAATACATACTTTGGTTCATAACTGACACGATCTTCAGTATTTTTGTACATCATTAATTTAGGTTCCGGGTAAACTCCATTCGCCATGCAAGTAAAATTTACTTGGTCGTTCATTGGGACTCCCAAATACATTGTCAGCTTCTCTTCTGGTTCTGTAAAAAAATGTAAAACATTGTTAGAAGTGATTATATAACATTTATTCTTTTAGAGATCAAAAATGATGACAAAAATACAATTTTAGGCTTGTTAGTAAAAATATTGTCAAAATAAAAATACGTGTTCCAAGTTTTGATCTCTTCTTTAAAACTATTTAATAAAAAAAATCATGCAAGTAGCACATTATTCTTTAGTTTTAATGGTGACAACAATTAAAGACTCACCGAAAACAATCATGAACTTGGAGCTGAAATCTTCGTCAGTGAAAGTAGAAACAAAGCATTTATAATCTCCAGCAATGTCAGTAGTAGGATTAATGATTCGCATGGCCCTATAGGCCATCTTTGGGTCATTGTTGATCTTGAAAGAAAGGTCTAATTTATTCTTGAGTATTCCTAGAGCTTGAGGTTTCTTCGGAGGGATCCACTGGTACACAGGGTGCGGCCCACCGTTGAGGAACCACTTGACAACGAGGCCCTCGTCATCTGGTCGCACTGTGTAGTCGCAGTCTAGCACTGAAGCCGTCCCTGAATTGTTGCGAACGGCCCCAGGAACGCGCACGAAGTTGATTTGCACGCCGAGGGCTTCATTCACTGGAAAGAAGAACAGAAATTTAAATTTTGACTCTAACATTCGTTATTATTTAAACAAGAAATAAATGTTTCTGATTGTCTAAAATTGACTTCAAACAGCCAGCATAGTTTATTATGTATTGTAACTAAAGAGAATAAATTTATTTTTATTTTAAATAGTATTTTTTTCTTGCAAAACACTAAATACTGTAGGAATTTTCCAGGGTTTTATTGAAGGAAGCAAAGTAAAAGTAATGATTAAAAGTCGATCAATTAGTGGTCATCATCAAATCATTGTATTATTGATATTATGTGAGCGACCTTTTAAACAATTTGATGATATCACATAACGTTTAAATATTAATTAGTTCAAGGTACTACGTTTTAAAGAAATTGACTCATTTGATTTCAAGAATAGCAACAAAACAAGTTAGATTTTCTATCTGACCAACAGTTCTATTCAAATATACCTACGTAAATAATTTATAACATAATTTTTGTTGTAAATAGTCCACATTAATATTAAAACTATACAATAGGAGTTAAAATTTTACATAATTGTTAGTTTCTACAATAATATTTTCCTCGGAAAAACTTAGTTTTGCATAATAAAACCACACCAGCTTGCCAGCATCTAAAGGGCTAAAAGTATATACGTTAACATTTTCCTTGCTTATATTTTTTATTAATGCGTTTGATATGTTACATATTTTCCTAAAATAATTTTTATATTATTTATGACACAATTTTTTTGTTAGAATTCTTAAACCTACAGTATCTGTACTGAATAATACAAAATTTAATTGATTATAAATAATATAAATATTTAATTAATTATTGTTATTATCATTATTCATTATTATATTATGTGTATTCAAAATAAAAATCAAACACACTAAACTACGAAAGACAATATTGTTATTTCAACAGCGAAAATTTTCTCTTATAAAAATACAAATGTTATGATTTTATTGAACGTATTAATATGAAATCATTCGATGGCTAATGAAATGAATGCATGGAAAATGATCAAAGACCTAATCATATCCATGGCTAACCTAATGGAAAATTATGTGGTTTCAAAGGACCGGTGCTTAGACTATATATAAACATACTGTGTATGTGTGTGTTGCACCTAGCTTTGTGTGATGTGTGGCCAAAGTTTATGACCTGATTTGTGAACCTAAATATCGGATTCTTCGAGAAATGCTACTGTATTAATTGCTTATTAATAATTAACAATCAAGCTGATTATTTATTCAATTGCCCTAATTGTTGCATACAGATTTTATTTTGATGTAGAGAAAAAAAATTGATTTCGCACTTTGATCACGGCACAGTTCTTGTATTTTTAATTCTTATTTGATTGCATGCAATATTCTAAGTGTTGAAATAGACAAAGTAAAGCACGAAAATAGTACAAACAAATCAATATAGTGCAATACTATAAATAATTATAAGGATTATTTATAGAATATTTGTTACTAATTTTTAAAAATATGATTGAAAAGTAACTAGATGTTATACTGTTGTGTTTGATGTAAAATGAATTATTTTGTACTTACGAAGATAAGCAATGAACACACAGAAGTTTAGAAGATACATAACTGATTTGCACGGAATACGAAGACGCGGCAAATGCGCCCTGAGGGTGAATTCGAACTTAAATCAACCCCTAATTTACACATGATGCGCAAGCGCATATATTCTGTTCATTCTTTCAACTAAATTCAATCTCTACTCTCTACATTATTATAAATGACACAAAATCATTTCTAAAACTAATTAAATTTATAAATGCATTCAAGCTATACTAACAATAACTATCTATGTCAACGTTTACGTAATTGTTTTTATGTAATTAATTTAACTAATTAGTAAATAATATATTAATAAATTATGTTACGTGTAGTTTTTATTTTATTTTAAGTTTTTATTGTGGACTGACGTAAAAACTTTTGCAAATCGTTGAATGATGGACAGTAATAAATATGTCCAATTCCACTTGGCAAATTTCCGTGAGGGCGTAACAAATTTTGTGGACGGAAATGGACAAAAATTTTGCAATTTACAAAGTAATTAATGGGCTGGTTTCTGGTTTATTAAATAATTGGAATGCTTATGAAATAAATAAACAGAAATGAGGAGGTAGATGACCAGTGTTTCATCACTGTTTGCATTTATTTAATTTGAAGATTGAGTTTTATAAAAATGCTAAATATTTTATGTTTATGTTTATATTATTGTTTTCACAACAATTACTTGCAAAATTCTTAATTGATATAATATCAAATGTACAGATATAAAAAGGTTTTTGACTTTGACTTTTGCACCTCTCAAATTTATATTTACTAGACGCTCAGATCAAAGTGCAAAGATTTTACCTTATTGAACCAAATTTTGAAAATGTTGATAAACCCAAAAAATAAGTTTTTAAATTAAGGTTTTGTATTAAATGTAACATAGTCATAGTACATGTATTAAAATAATTAATTTAATAAATAATTTTCCAAAATAGGAGCAGTGGCTCTCAAAATGTTTTCCCCAAAATGGTCGCCCCATGCGAAGTGCATGTTGGGTAATTACTAAAAAATCGCATATATATATTTGCAACAACTTTTTGCGATTAGCTATACTTTTAACTGTTTTTATATGTCCGAATAGTTTATATATGATGTATAAATGATAACTAAATTGTTTTTTAGTCTCTGAACTATTAGTTCAGCCAGCAAACACAAGTATTCAGTCGCTGTAATCGTAGGGTCCAAAGTGCAGCTTTAGGTAAGAAGGTTTACAACATTACAACATAGTCGGCAAATCTGTCCATTGACGGTCTTTTATTAATTTTAGTTTATATAAAAGAATGGCCACCTATTTCGCGAGGAGCATCGCCAAGAGCCCACTGGCTCTAGGCTTGGGGCAACAGCAATATGGTAAGAAAGAAATTATTAACACGAAAAGTGAATAATTGACAGATGATCAAAGTTCATTCTCATATAAACCTATTTATATTTCAATTAATTAACTATATTGCAGCTTGTGTACGATCACTATCACTCGGCTCTGCCTTAAATGCTAAAAAATCCGTGACCGACAAAACCGGAAAAAATATCGTATTTGTTGATGGAGTCAGGACACCTTTCTTACTATCTGGAACTGATTACTCCAGGCTGATGCCCCATGATTTAGCAAGACACGCATTATTGTAAGACACAACTACTCTTTTATCGTTATACATCTAATAATAAACTTATTTCAGAGGAATTGTCAAGAAAACTGGATTACCTCGCGAAATTATCGACTACATTATTTATGGCACAGTCATCCAAGAAGTCAAAACATCAAACATTGCCAGAGAAGCAGCTCTAGCTGCTGGTTTTAGTGATAAAACACCGGCACACACAGTAACGATGGCCTGCATTTCTTCTAATCAAGCCATTACAACAGGTTACATAAACATTTATAAATTTATTGTGACAAAATTCATGGACTTTTTTTAGGTATTGGTTTGATTGCTTGCGGTGTCTACGACGTTATAGCAGCAGGAGGAGTAGAATTCATGTCTGATGTACCTATCAGACACAACAGAAAAATGCGCAGTTTGATGTTAAAAGCCAACAAAGCTAAGACTGTACAACAAAGATTAGGATTGCTTGCTTCTTTGAGACCTGGACATTTTGTTCCAGAGGTATTTATTTATCTTATAAACTATTGAACGGTTGAATGTTTTGTTTAGCTTCCAGCTGTCGCAGAGTTCTCTTCTGGAGAGACTATGGGCCATTCAGCTGACAGACTAGCTGCAAGTTTTGGAGCGACTAGAAAAGAACAAGATGACTACGCTCTGAGATCTCACACCATGGCCCAGCAGGCTTTCGAGAAGGGTTATTTCACTGATATGATTCCTTTCAAGGTATGTTCACTGTTCATACACTTAGGTTATAAAATAAATAAAAAATTATTTTTATTTTAGGTGTCAGGTGTCGATAAAACAGTTGATAAAGATAACGGTATTCGTGTTTCAAGCCCAGAACAATTGGCAAAATTGAAACCTGCTTTTGTTAAACCCCACGGAACTGTGACAGCTGCAAATGCCTCCTTTTTGGTAAGTAATTAATTTATATAATAGGGGGAAGTATTGTAGTCGTGATTTTTTGACAGTTCGAGATTTAGATTTTTTTTATTATTTAAATACTATCGAGTTAGGTCTCAAATTAAAGCTCTCGGGAAACGAAGTCTAGTAGAAGCATAAAAATAACAATTAAATGATCGTCAATTGTTTTTAAAATAAAAGTAATGAATTTGGTATCCCGGGAAGATAAGTGGAAATGTAAAAAATGACATTTATGCGATTTTCAACTGTTTCTTCATTAAAGCTCTATGGGAAAGAATTTTAGTCGAAAAATAAAAAACAAATTGTTTTTTCATGTTATTCAAATTATGCCGAAGTTGGTATCAACATAAATCTTTCGAGGAAAAAAAAAGATTTATTTAGATTTAGCTGAATGAAGTATAAAATGTAATCCTTTACAAAAGCAAGTTATTAAAACTTATAGTCGGGGCAGTACTGTGATGGCCACAGCAAATTATAAAAATTAGGGATGAATATGAATTGTTAATGTTTTAGACTGACGGTGCCTCTGCTTGCCTGATAATGACTGAAGCAAAAGCAAAAGAACTTGGACTGAAACCTAAAGCTTATCTACGCGATTTCATCTACGTCTCTCAAGACCCAATCGATCAACTTCTACTGGGCCCTACATACGCTACTCCAAAAGTACTTGAAAAAGCCGGACTCTCCGTCAAAGACATTGATGTGTGGGAAGTCCATGAAGCTTTTGCCGTAAGTACTTTATTTTTAAATCCTTCATAACATTTATTTAAATATATTATTTAGGGTCAAATCATCGCTAACTTCAAAGCCATGGATTCTGACTGGTTCGCGCAGAACTACATGGGCCGCTCAGCCAAAGTTGGGGCGCCAGATATAAACAAATTCAACTTGTGGGGCGGATCTCTAAGTATTGGTCACCCGTTCGCAGCCACCGGTGTGAGATTAGCAATGCACACTTGCAACCGCCTCGTGCGTGAAGATGGTCAGTTTGGTTTAATTGCAGCTTGTGCTGCTGGAGGACAGGGAGTAGGAATGATCTTGGAGAGACATCCAGATGCCACCGCCAATTAAGATTTTTAAAAATTACGATTTCGATTTACTGTAAACAGATGATCATGGACAGTATATTTTTCTAAGATTTTTGAATAGCTGTAATTTTTTGTTAAATGTACCATACATAAATATAAGACCGTCATTATTTAAAAAAAATATTTATTTCAACTTCAACATTTTATTTTGTTTTATCTCCCATTACAGCCCATCCAGAAGAGCTTCCAACTTCAGCTATGTGATTTTTAACTGCTTCATCTAATATCGTTCTGATATCTTTGCACCCTTGCAGAGCGCGCTCCAGAACTTTAGGCAAGTGGTCCAAATGGAATCTTCTTGACATTTCCATTAGAACAATATTTCCAGAAATAGGTAGCGCAGCTATTGTTAATGTTGGTCCTCCCATGATTTCTTCATGGTAAGAAATATCCACTAACGGCACATCTCCATTAGCTAAACTAGCAGTACACGCACACACATATTCTTTAAGAGGTATTCCAGCATCTATTAGTGCCAGGGTAGCAGCATTCACACACGCCGGGTAAATCCCGCCATCTGCATGAAGTACTTCCACGTATACGTCTATTTGCGACCACGCGTACAGCTCTGTTTTAACTGCAGCCATCAAGGCCTGCTTGAGGTGATTCGACATTTCTGTTGATTTTCTATCACCTCTCGGTCGCCGTTTTCGTTCGCCAGTCGAAAACACAGCCATAGAGAATTGGCAGTTTATAACTACTGAGTCATGTTGTGCTTTTGATCGGTTCCCGCGTACCTGAAATCTTCAAATTAAGTATCCACCCGACTAAAACTTCTTGTTTCTTACTTGATGTGGACCGTAAACAGCCGCGAGAACTTTGGTTAGACCTTGTTCGAGATATGCACTTCCATCTGGTTCTGTGAATACCCCTAGTTTGCAACGGATTCTTCTTAATTCGTTAGCTCGTCTGCCGTCTACTCTTAAGCCTATTTTAGACAATAATTCTTTATTTCTACTCATGTTTGTACTACTAGGGTTAACATGTGAGCTAAATAATCGTGAAGTTGTCTAGTGTCAGTTTCCGAAAAAAAATGGCGATGTCTTGAGTTTAAATAATAATTAAAAACAAGTTAAATAAATTGTAATTATTGTCGTTGTATTATATCATTACTTAATGCTTTAAATTTATTAGTTATATAAAAATTGCACAAAATGCTGTGCAGTGCGTGCGCACAGTATTGATCTCTTGTGTAGCTAAGTTCATGTTGTATGTTTGACATTTAGGTAACCAAAAAATAAAGTCATTGAAGTTTGTTCGATAATTAATTAATCATGGTACGTAAAATTATATCCTTTATAATTGCTCTATTTTATATAACATGATTTTTTCAGTCCAGCGAAGTAGAAGAAACTATGAAAAGGATCCAATCACACAAAGGTGTGGTTGGAACAATCGTCGTAAATTCTGAAGGCAAGTAGATTTGACACATTATAATATAAAATATTCTAATTGGATTTTTGTGTAGGTATTCCTATAAAAACAACTCTTGATAATTCCACAACTGTACAATACGCCGGGTTAATCAGTTCTTTAGCTGATAAAGCACGAAGTGTAGTTCGGGATTTGGACCCGACCAATGAGCTGACATTTCTCAGGATTCGGTCGAAGAAACATGAAATTATGGTAGCCCCCGATAAAGAATTTATATTAATTGTTGTCCAAAATCCTACTGATTAATTTATTTCTGTGATGAATAATATTTTTTATTATTATTTATAATAGGATTTTGGAGATTGAAATTTATTAACAATTCTTTTTGTTAAAAGCATCTCTTGTTATGATCCTTTATCTTTTTTGCTAATTTATAGTGTAAAGCACCTTTTTTAATAAATATATTTCTTCACATTTATAATCTAATTATTTAAGGAATCGGGTATTACATAAGAAACTATTAATTATATGTATTATTTTAATTTTTGTACACCCAATAAAAATGTATATTCTATAAGAAAACGGTAAAATAATTTACAATAAAATTAAATAATTGACATGGTTATTTACAATTGATGTCATGGGTATTAATAGATTATCTTAAAATATGTACAATTTTGCTACAGTATATAAGTTATAAAAACGAGTATTATTCGGTGTAAATTGTAAAGGCCTCAAGTAGTCTTTAATTTTTGATATACTTTGTATAAATATATTTAAATAACGGCGCTACTTAAACTACGAGCAATACTTATAAATAAATAAATTATAAACTCACTGAGATTTTGGAACAGCCATTGTAAAAATAAAATTATTTAATGAACATTGGCACTTTGTAAAGAAGTGTCAACTTTACTGTGTTTGCTCTTCAACCCGGTACTTGGATGAAACACTTTATAGTACGTAATCATAAAAATGATGCCTATAATAAATGGAACAATGTTCAGAATGATTATAGGCACATAATAAATAGAGTTCTTGAGTTGTGGCTGTGCGTACATGGTCCATACAACCGTAGATACAGTGTTCTCGAGAAAACAAACAGTGTAGAAGAACATATACTTACACCGCGTCTTCCCATCACTTATGTTAACATGAGTAAATGTATAGACTAGACCAAAGATTGCGAAAAATACTAAGTCAAACACCTTTTGACGATTGCAGAAATTCGTTTTTTCTGTTATACACAACCATAGAGTCATTACGAACCAATGACATGCCAGACCGATGACAGTACACAATGAAGAAATGGAAGCCAACACACTTATAGACAGAATCCGGGACACTACATTCAAACATTATTTCAATTTATATTTACTCTTATTTCATTTCATTTATTACCTGTAACTAGAAAATGCCACATAAATTGCATAGCAGTTCCCATATTTGAAATATTTCCTTTAGTTGCTAAGACAAATCTCACAGACCTATGGTAGGAGGCCATGGACCAAGCCATACTAACAAATGAACTAATAATTGACAAAAGCTGATGAATTACTAAAACAAACGACCATCAGAAACAAAAGACTAACGCTAGATAAACAAAAGAACGTACAAGTTAATGTGTTATCCATTCCCCGCCCGTATGTGATAAGTAAGATAGTGATCTGTAAAATTTGTTGAGGAGCAGCCTCTAAGAAACATTCTAATACCCTGAGAAGAGCGACATCAGAATCCTCTTTTAACATCATTTCGTAGTATTTGCGTTGCGTGGGAAAATCTTTTCTCTTTTCAGCTTTCATGGATTTTACAGCATACTTTAATGAGTCTATATATCGAAGTACTGGGGCAAGTTGAAAAATTAAAATTATAATTAAAATCTTATAAGATTGATAAATACGAATTTTATTTGCTCCATCTTGCATATACCTAAAATAAGGCAATTTTAGATGATAAAAAAGATTAGATTATGTTATAGAAACAAACATTCGAATGCTAAAAGACGTATTTATCAACGCTGGTACTAAGATGAAGCCAAGCGTGAAGATAAAATAAAAAATTTCATTGGCCATGTAATATCTATAGGCCAAATTACAATCTAGTCCTATATCAAATATATGACTAGCGATAGATATTGTTAAGGCCACAATATCCCAATATGTAGCTCTGTCCTTGGATGGAATACGATCAACCTCATCATTTTCTATTATTTCACACATTTTCATCTGAATAACGGTCATGATATCATTACAATTTAATTTTGGCACTTGTTATCACAAAAACTTTTAACGTATGTCATCATGTAACTTCCATCTTATCACGATCATACTTTCTAACATACTGACATTTCTATTTTCACAACAATTCTTTTCTTTCGTTGTTCATCCCATGTGTTGGTATAACTAAAGAGATGAGATAAGCATGCGCAGCGAGCGTGTTAAACACAGATCACACTTCACGCGACTCCACATGCAAATGTAAATAACTATTTTACAAAACTCGCTACGCGCACGTCATACTTCCTAACTAATATTTTTGTTCACTCCTGAATTTAACTAAAATACTACGTTCATAACACAATTGTATTGATAATTAATACTTAGCATCGTATTGTGCAAAAAAACGTTGTTGTTTTCGTCACGGACGATCCTATCGACGACCCTTTCAAATATGTCACTCTGAATATTAGTTGTTTGTGTGTATTAACAGATCTAATGGATGCGAAATACATCAAATGTGCGGCTAAATGTTGTGGTAACACACTTCTAGAACGTTCAGATTTAAAATTCTTCACGTTCCCAGAAGATGACAACTTGTAAGGTTATGATTTTGTTTATTGTGTCATTTTTCAACATTGATCATTTTAGAGCCAAAGTTTGGGCAAAATATGCAAACATAACTTCTTATCAGTACGGATCCACTTTATGTTCTGAACATTTCGAAAACATGTATTTCGATCATACCTATGGCAAGAAATCTGTGTTTAAATCAGATGTTCAACCAATTCCCACTATATTTAATAAGAAGATTATCAAAACAGAAGATAATAGCACTACCAACACATTGGAAAAGAAAACAGAAACACTAACAGAAAAAAGTATGTTATTTAGTATATTCGTCTTCTTCTAATCATGTTTTTCATTTTTTGTTTTAGTTTCAGATGTCCCTCCTCTAGATTTTTACGAATGTTGTCGTCTATGCGCAAGGCAAATGTCATCTCTAAATTTGATATCACTTTTCAACACTTCGAATAACTTCAAAGAACTAATAGACATTTGTCTGCCAGGAAAAGTATTAAACCAATCATTTATACATCACAATTTGTTTTTAATTTATTTATTTATTTCAGCTTTCCATATCCGATAATTTGCCCCATGCGATTTGCATGACTTGTTCAGAAAAACTTAAAAGCTGTGCTACAATTCTGCAGCAATTTCAAGATGCAGACAAAAAACTTCGAACTCTTCATCCTACTCCTTCAACATCTAAAGAACGCCCGAAGGTCTCCAAGAAAAGAAAAGAAGCTGTACTAAAGCGAGTAATGAATCCACCATCAGACTCTGAGGAAGGAACTGACACTGAATTAATAGACGCCATCAAAGAATTAGACGATGAAGAAACAGATAACGTTCTAGAATTTCTAGAGAATATGAACAAAATCTTGGAAAAAATCGTTCCAGACGATATAGATGATGTTAACACAACAGATGAAAATGAATTTGATACAACAGATGACAATAATTTTGATGTACCAGATGACAATGACTTTGAAACAGATGCTAAAAGTAAAACAAACAAAGTTGATACAAAAACGGAGATACCAGAAAGTACTCCTGTTACAAAAAATATTGTTGAGAACAAATATATAAAAAAAGATACAATCAAATTCAAATGTATGTCGTGCCCCCAAGTGTTCGACACTAAAGATAAAATAATGCTTCATGCATTCCACGATCACCCAGAGACTAGAGGCAATAAACTAATTTCAACTATTGTTAAAGCATCAGTTTGGGTGAAACCAGATCAAACTCAAATGTTTTCAACTGCTAAAATATATCAATGCGCTGTATGCAACCTAACACTTAAATCACAAGAATCAGTTATCAAGCATACAAAGCTTAATCATAAACATATATCCAGTGATACAATATCAATTAGAGTAACGGACCCACGATTAGGTGATATTATTAAACACATGTGCGTAAATTGTCCTAAAATTTTCGATACCAAAAGTGAGGCTCAGTTTCATGGAAAATTCCACCATCCTGAGAGTAAAATTATATCTAGAAGTATTGTCGTTAAAAAAGGAAAAAACAAAGTTTCCCTCGTTACTCCATTTCTTCAGTATAATTTAAACTCTCAAATAAATCGTAGCTTTAATTCTTTAATGCGGAATGATGCCATTGCTACCACTGGTCATCATAATCATTATTCAAATAACGGCCGACGATATGAATTATTATATGGGCCCTTAAAAACATTTCATATTAAATATAAATGTAAAACTTGTCCGGATATATTCAAAACATATAAAGAAGTAATAGATCATTACACAGAAAAGCATTTAGAATCACTCGAACAGTCTGGCCCCCTCGCATTAGTCGCTAAAATTAAAAATAGCGATAAAACTGATGATAAAACTGATGATAATACTGATGATAAAGATTCTATAGTCATTGTTAAAGACGGCACAATATTAGAAGTTGATCCCAATATATCAGAGAGCCGATCAAATTCCGGTTCAGATAAAGTTAGAACAACTAAAAAATATAAATGTCTAAAATGTCCTAAAATATACCCAACTAAAAAACAAATCATTCAACATAATATGACCGTTCATCCTAGTCCTGACAAAGAAATTAAATGTAAAGTTATTGCCGTAAGCAAAAAAGTCAACTACGTTGGTAAAAAACATGAAAGATATGAATGTTTAATATGTTGCTCACATCACACTACTATATTTTCTTTAATTCACCACACGAGTCTGTTGCATCCAGAGGTCCACAAACATAAATTTTTGTACCGTTTTATTCAGTCTAAATATGTGAGAAGTGAACCTAAACAATGCCTGCGCTGTAACGTTGTACCCACAAACTACACTCGATACAGGCAACATATGCTCAAACATGTCTGCTTCCCGTGCGAAATATGTGGCAATAATTTCACTAAAATCTTTGAATTACGAGAACATATAAGGAACGAACACGATAAAAAACCAGCTGAACTCACCGAACCAGAAATTCATAAATGCATTGTGTGCGAAGAAGAATTTAACTCCAAATCACAGTTACTAAAACATGAAAAACAACATAAAGTACCTAAAGATGTCCAATGCAACAAATGTAATAAACGTTTCCATCACGATTACGAACTCAAAAAACACGAGATAAATTATCACGAAACTTGCCTGTGTCACGAATGTGGTAAAACTTACGAAAAACCTTACATAAGGCAACATTTGCAAACGCATAACAAAGATTTTCCATTTAAATGTAAAATGGTGAACTGTACAAAAGAATTTAAAACACAAAGTTCTATGTTTAGGCACCAAAGAGCCCACGTGCGAAAGAATAACAACACAATCTGTCAAATATGTGGCAAGCTAGTTAGCCGATCGTCACTAACATTGCACATGAAAATACATTCCGTTGTCAGGAATGAAGTTTGCGACATTTGCGGAGCTGCATTCTACCGAAAAGACCACTTAAGACATCATAGAAAACGTCATTCACAATTAGAAAACCCTAGAGATAACACCACATACCTATGCCCTCTATGCAACATAACCTTACTAAACAAAAATTCATACATGAATCACGTGACAACCACGCATGGCATCGAACAGCCTTTAGAGCCTAAGAAAAACAAGTCTCAGCCAGAAAAGAATCTAGCGTGCGTAATTTGCGAAAAGAAATTCGCATTCCGGTGTTACTTAGAGGAACATTACCTGCAGCATAGAGGTGAGAGGGTTTTCAAATGTGACGTGTGTAATAAAGGCTTTACCACGAGAATAGTGTTGTATCAACACAAACTCACTCATTTGTCATACGAGCAGCTGCGTCATCAGTGTGATATTTGTGATAAAAAGTTCCGAAGACGCGGACAATTAGTCGATCACCGGAGAGTACACACCGGGGAAAAACCATTCCCGTGCCCTGTTTGCAAAAGACCGTTCAGAGTTCGCGGAGAAATGGTTAAACATATGAGGATTCATAATAAGAATAGGGAGGTTAGAAGTTCGAGACATAAACGTCCCTATCCACAACTTCCACCATCTCCTACTGTTGATGTTGATGAGAGTTCAGAAAATCAAAGTCTATGTTCAGATCTAGAAGATGAAAGTAAAGAGAATACTTCATCTGCGCAAGAAGTTATCCCACAGAAAAGAACCCGAGTTGTCAATAAGATCATTCGAAAGAATAATACTATTTTTCTTATTGAAGAAGACAGTAATTCGTTAGAGAACTTCGGAGATGATATGCCATCTTTAGAATAAATGTTATTCCATGTGTTGTTCTTTAAGATTTTATGTTAATCATATTTTTGTTCGTTACCAATAAGTTTAAAATAATTATTATAAAAAATAATAATAATAAAGTATTTTCATAATGCATAATTTTGTTTTATTTATACATACATACACTTCCCTAAAATAAAGTTGGTCCTTATTAATTTGAGCCATAAAACAGTCATAAAGATTTTCTAAAATACTTTTTGCTATCTAATATAATTTTTATTACGTTTTAAACACTGAAAACCGTTCGGAAACAATATTAAAACACGCCGTTATTCGCCGTGTTTTAAAGGTTGCTATAAGCAACAACATTGTACATACTAAACAATCTGTAAGGTAACGATATTTTGACACTTCACACGACAGACTACTTTTTAAAATGAATCAAAATGCCAGCTCTATTTTCTAAATTAAGTTGCAAGTGTAACTATAAAAGTAGTGTTTTGCTTCGCGCCGCGCTCTTAAACCCATCGTACGTACTGTAAACGATTATCTACTTATACACTTTTATCATAATAATATATACTATAATCTTATACGCTATACTGTATCATAAAATAATAATAAAATATTTACAATGCGTAGTTTTGTTTTATTTTTCTCTGTCCTTGCTATTTAAAAAAAAATGAACCCGTAAAAACAAAGTTTTTGACTATAAATCCTTTATTTATGAGACTCGATCGATATTTATTTAAATTTTTGTTTTCATTGTAACTCTGTCTTAGATAGTGTGTTTCAAGAAAGAGTTAAAAAAGTAGGGTATGGCGGGAGGTCTTGTGCTGGCCAAATCAGATTTTTTCTTGTGCCAAAGTAAATGTTTGGTCACAACAAGCCTATGTACCAAATTTCAGAGTTAAAAAGCGTAGGGTATGGCGGCAGGTCTTGTGGTGGGCACATTAGATTTTTTCTTGTGTCAAAGTAAATGTTTGGTCACAACGAGTCTATGTACCAAATTTCAGATTGATTGGATATGGGGAAATGGGTATGGCGGGAGGTCTTGTGCTGGCCACATCAGATTTTTTCTTGTGCCAAAGTAAATGTTTGGTCACAACGAGTCTATGTACCAAATTTCAGATTGATTGGATATGGGGAAATGGGTTTGAGGTATGGCGGGAGGTCTTGTGCTGGCCACATCAGATTTTTTCTTGTGCCAAAGTGCATTGTTAGGTGGCAAAAGTCTATTTCTTTTGTTTTATTGCCGTACGTACGTACGGTCGTACGTACGTATGACGGTGAAGTTAATATAAAGGATTTAAAAATACCTACAAATCTGTATGCGATTCAAAACCCTTCCACTATAAATCACAAAAGTCATTTATTTTGCTAATAATTTCTATAAATACTTCTATTCTGGCTTGATTTCCTAATTTTCTATTCAATAAATCAAGTTTATAATAATCAAAGTTAATTAATTTGAGTTACTTCAAAATAATTACTTTTCTTTTAAATATATAAAGCGTGCACTCGTGTTCTGAGAACATAAAATTAATAAACAGTGAATAAACCCATATACATTTTTGTTATCAAAAAATTATGCTATCGCTATCTAATGCTAAAGAGGCTACATTTAAAACACTAAAATACATCTAATACGGTCTTGAAGAAATTTAATTTTGTATAAAAAATTCTTCCGAGGTATCCGAGTAACCACGCACGAAAGAAAATCTTAGTTGAACTGTATTTTGCTGTCATTCCATTCCTCTCCCTTCTTCAGTGCCTACGCATTTAGTTTGTTCTATTTCATTCACGACCACGTATAATTTTTTGATAAGTAAAATTCTTATTTTGTACAACTAAACATGAAGTGTGCCGCTCTAACATGCTGGAATAATACAGCAAATAAGCCATACATCTATTTTTTTAGATTTCCGTATGAAAAATCGCTGTGAGTTTATTCCTATATCATGTTTTAACAGTGTTATAATAATTGTAGTCGTATTTCAGTGCAATCGAATGGGCCAGAAAAGCTGGCAGAGAAGACCTAACTACAAGATCTCAAAGTAGTTTGTGCAAATTTTCTTTATGTGAAGAACATTTCGAAGAAAAGTTCATTGTTAGAGGAACAAAACACCATATTATGTTGAAGTTCGGTACTCAACCTACTATATTTAAAAATAATTTATCTCATTCAAAGTTTCATATTAATTACGAGAAAGACAAGATTTTTAATGATGATGCAAATTTTGGACAAATATCTTACACGGAAAATGAAGTTCTTCCTAATCTTCAAACTGCAGGTTTGTAAATTGTAAACAAACACAGACTAATTATTTTTAATCTTAATTATTGCTGCCAATATTTTATCAAACACCATTATTATAGAAAGTACAAACCAAGATCTTCAAAAGGATTACTGCAGATTATGCACAAAATATTTACCAATACTTGATCTAATTCCTGTTAACGACTGTTTCCAGGAAATGCTTGACATTTGTCTTCCTGGAAAGGTAATACTTTAAATTGTATTTATAATTCATGGAAAATAAGCTTGTGTGTTTATTTTAGAATGAAAATGATAATGTGTCTCATATGATTTGTTCTTTTTGTGCAGAGGAAGTGAAAACTAGTTACAGTGTTTTAAATAATTGTGGTAGTCATAATATTAATGATGGTAATGAAGATGCACAGATAAGTAACAAACCTGACAATAACAATCTTCAAAAGTGTGAAGATCAAAATCAATTTAAAGTTAAAATGAACAATTCTGATAATGAGGAAAACACTGAAATTAAATATCAATGTTTATGTTGTCACAAAGTCTTTGACAATGAGAAAGAAGTAACTGACCATTATTTTTTAAAACATCCTCCTGGAAAACAGAACCAGAATATTTATAGATTAGTTAAAGTACGACAACTAAAACGAAACGATAAAGCAATAATTAAAAAAATCAATACTGAAAGTGAGAAGGAAATTGAAACAAGTACCGAAGATAAACTAAATTATAAAATGGTATACGAAAAACCAGACAAAATAAAAATCTTACTAGACGAAAAAAAGATTCGTCCATGTTCAGGTTTGCGGTATGAGTGTCTTTTATGCCACTCGGCTCACCACACAACAAAGAAAGCTATCACTAAACATAGTTTTTTGGACCATCCAGAAAACGATGGCAAGGTATATTGCCGTATACTGAAACCGAAAAAATATCGTACCCAAGATATTAAATGTTTGGTTTGTCCACAACTATTCAAATCTATCGAAAAATACAGGCAGCATGTAAAAAAACATGTTTTTGAATGCGATGAATGTGGCACAACGATTTTTTCAAATTACGAATTATTTAAACATAAACGAGAGCATTTAAAAATAAAGGAGAAACAATCAAAAGACGAAAATTTAACAGATTCTGAAAAATATTTGTGTGATGTTTGTGGTAAACTGTTTCATAAATACGATAATCTATACAAACACAAATTAACTCACATGAGACTTTATACATTCGAATGTAACGTCTGTCAAAGAAAATTCAAATCAGGAACAGGTTTACGTTTGCATAGAGAAAAACACAATACTTTCGTTTGTGACTGCGGAAAATCTTTTCTTACCAATTCAGACTTAAAACAGCATTCGGTAATCCACGAGTCTAAGAAACACATCTGCAATATTTGTGGAAAAGCGTTTAGAAGACTTCAAACTTTAATCGTTCACCAAGAGAGACATTTTTCCAAACTGGAATTAGAACGGTGTGAGTTTTGTTCAGAAGTGTTTGATTGTCCACTCGCCCTAAAACTTCATGTGTACGATCATCTAGATGTTAAATTATTTGTATGTCCAGTTTGTACTAAATCTCACGTTGACAAACGCCAGCTCGAAATTCATATGCGTTGTCATACTGGAGACAAACCTTATAACTGTGAATTCTGCGGAAAACATTTTAAAAGTTTAAAGACTGTAACAGTTCACAAATACATCCATTTTGATATTTTCCCGTACCAATGTGACATTTGCAATAGAAAATTTCGTCAGCTGTCAACGCTAAATGACCATAGAAGAATCCATACTGGAGAAAAACCGTTTAAATGTTTAGTTTGCAACAAAGCGTTTACAATTAAGGCCAATATGGTCGCACATCACAAAACACACGCTACAACTGAAAATGGTGAAAAGGTTAGACCATTCTCGTGCAAAGATTGCGGAAAATCTTTTACATGCAAAGGATCTTTGACCAAACATCATCGAACAATACATCAAAAAATAAATAGAGAAAGCATTGATGACGGATTGTTATTGGATTTTGATTTGTACGATGAAAATATTATAAGTGATGATTACTTGAACTTCCTTAATGCCAATTGCGAAGATAATCCATTGTTCCAAACTATGTTGATTGATGATTCATAAATTCACGAATAACAATTTGTAATACAGGATGATTCAAAACTTTAATGGCTCAACTCACTGATCTTTTTTTTAAATTCGCAATTTTAGTATCCAGGTTTTGAAACAATTAGTTTAGGGTCACTCTTTAAATTTGTAATTTCATAAATTTACTATACTTGCCATTGCACAATTAATTATAATTTTATTTTATTTCTATTATTATACAATCAATAATCCAGTCGATTCAAAAATGTGCATCTTGCGAAAATGATCAGTAAGTTAAGTATTATAGTACAGAGTTGTGAATCATTTTGTATGAAACTGTTAATCTATTTCTCAGTGTAATTTGTATTTTTGTACTTGAATAATTTTTGCGTTTATGTATTGTAGTGTTCTGAATAAAACTATTTTTGCAAATACGTTGTTCCCCGTCTTTTTTGGGTAAAGTTTTTCTTGGAATAATTGAAATTTTCTTGAAGGTCCTGATGCAAATGAGGTTTAGTCCTTCTTGACATAATTATGGCTCCCCGGCCGACAAAATGGTGCCTTAGTGCCTGACACTCGGATGTACTTTGTATAAGTATACAAATAAAGGCTTTTGTTAAGTTACGTTTGTCTCTTGACGAAGAGTTTCACGTTTTCAGCAATGTTTAAAATGCATTTCTCGGCTAGTTTATGTTTGAACTTTTCCGCGAAAATTAACTTTTGTTCTAGGGAAATTTGTTTAGCTGAGGTGAAGACATTCGTATCCGCATTAGTTGCTCGTGGACTTCACACGTTGAGAACTTTAAATTCAGTTTATTTATCAATAAACTACAGTTTATTTAACCATTATCCGGACAATATGAGTCTGCCGGACTCATTGTAACATATTTCGCTATTAAACTCATAATCCGGTAATATATATTTATATGCCGCTTTGAGAATTCTCTTATTTATGTGTTATGCTGTTATGATAAACCAATATTTTGATTTCTTGTTAATTATTTATAAATAAACAATTTCTAAATTTGTGATGCAGACGGATCAGTGAGTCTATCGGACTATCGGATATTTTGTTTAAGGGTTACGGACGTGTACTTACTTGAAGGAAATTTTATCCTTGTTATTTAGAGTTATATATAGTTTTTATTTAAAAAATTTCATTAGAGACTATGTTCAAAATTCATTGTGTAAGAGACGAACTAGCAGATATGGCCATTTGCATGCATTTGATGGATGTACTGGTACTGTAGAAATTTTTTAAATACGTATTACATACCAAAATAACAACACAATAAATAATATGAGTCTGTCAGACTCTATGGTACGTCTGAGTTAGTAAAATAGCTTGCCCGGATAAGGGTTAAATCTAAAATGTCAAACGGGTCACACAAAAATATTGTTTGTAAGATTGTAATTAAGATAGAAATTTCTTTTCGTTTTGCTTTAAGATTTTTTAGCCCTTCCCCTTCCGACGTTTATGTTACAGACATTGATTATTTTGTCACAGAACGGATATAGTTTTCATTAGTTCTTATTTAGTCATTTTATAAGGAAGAAAAATGATTAAATTCGTATATTTTTGTAGACCGTACAACCCACCTCTTCGTACCACAGAAGAGCTCTGATTGGTTATCATTTTAGTACTGCTTGCTGATTTCATGCGCATTTTCCTTCTTGTTTGTTAGTATTACTACAGATCGCGAGTAGACTGCGCGATTGTAGTATTCAACCTTACATAAAATAATACATACTGGACTGGGCATAAAGTTAAAGTGTTTTAGCAATGTTTAACATTAGAAAATTATTAACTGGTACTGGCAGTACGTACCATTATCATTTATTAATTTAGACAGTGTATTATAGTACAAGCACGTAACCAGATGAGGTATGTCATCAAAAGAAATGGCTATAACGCTATGACTATGATCTATATCGTCATCAACGAATACTTTTACATGAAATTTTTTGTTGTTGACGACCTCCATTTATAGGCCATTTATTTTGATGACGTCGTCTGATGCCGTGTATCTATATTAAAATTTGTCCAAGTAATTAAATTGTTTCTGTTAGGTTCATCAGGCGGTAACAATACAACACAACAAAAGCCACAAAAAGCCAATCAATCTAGTATGTATTAATGCAACTTAATGCTGTGTACTAGTCTACATTAAAAATGTTTTAATAGATGATGATACAAGTAAGAAGAATGACCCAAAAAAGTTTTATCCATGTACTAAACCATGGGACTGTGAGGATTGCGTAGGGGGAGGAACTAGTTTTTTCGGTTCGCGTCCCTGAATTTTGAAAAAGTTTATATATTCTATTTTCCTTTATTCGTAAAGAAATAAACAAAGGTATATTTGTACTGCATGTGGTTTTATTGTGGCATTCCCATCTCCAATCATAAATTTATTTAGACTGTGATCTTGTTTATTATTTTCTGTTTTATCTACATTCTTAGAATTGTGTATTTCAATTCATTATCATTTCATTAGACAGGCAACTAAGAAGAATGCAAAAACAAAAGATGAAGAAAAAGAAAAAAGCCAAAAACTAATACGTGTAGGTAGGTACTAGAACTTGGGAATGCTTAGACTGTAAAGAAAAATCCAACTTTAAAAAAGCCAGTCATAAATAGCTAGTGGAATACCAGGAAAAATTAAATCTGCTTATGATATAATTATTGACCTTTTAATAATTATTGATAAGCTCTGTATTTATATCCGAGAAATAAAATGAAATAAAAAGAAGTTTATTGCACTCGTAACTTACTTTTCAGTTAGTACAGTTTTTTTTAAATAAAAGTCTAAATGTCAAACGGTTAACACAAAAATATTGTTTGTAAGATTCTAATTAAGATTAGCTTTAAATTTGTTAGCCCTTTCGACGTATAAGTTACAGAAATTGAAAGATTCTGTCACCGAACGTATATAGTTTTTATTAGTTCTTATTTAACCTTCATATAAAAAATCACAACCCACCTCTTTGTACTACAGGAGAGCTCTGATTGGTTAACTTTTTTTAGTACTGGCATGCTGATTTTATGCAAACTTTCCTTGTTGTTTGTTAGTATTACCACAGATCGCAAGTGGACTGTTTTTAGTACCTAACCTTACATTACATTAAAAATATAAAGTGTTTTAGCAATGTTTAATATCATCAAAATATTAACTGGCAGTACGTATCATTAATAAATTTAGACAGTGTGTTATTAAATTTGTGCAATTTCTGTTAGGATCATCAGGCGGTAACAATACAGCACCACAAAAGCCACAAAATACCAATCAATCTAGTATGTATTAGTGTCACTTATACTGATTACTAGTTTATATAAAAAATGTTTTAATAGATGATACAAATAAGAAGAATGACCCAAAAAAGTTGTCTCCTTGTACTGACCCATATCAATGTCAAGCATGCAAAGGCCTAGGAGGAAGATTTTTTTAAATTTATATATTCTATTTTCCTTTATTTGTAAAAAAAAAAATAAACAAAAATCTACTCATACTACATGTGGTTTTAATATTCCCAGCCCAATTTTATGTAGACTGTGATCGTGTCCGAGTAAAGATCGTCAGCAGTATGGGTAAGTTTATTTTCTGTTTTATCTACATATCTTAAAATTGTGTATTCATTATTTAGACAAACCAAACAAGAAGGATGCAAAAACTAAAGATGAAGACAAAGAAAAAAAGCCAAAAACTAACATTTGTACCACACCTTGGGATTGCGACGACTGTAAAGAAAATTCCAACTTTAAAAAAGCCAGTCATAAATAGCAAATGGAAATTCCCGAATTTAAACAGGGAAATACCAAATCTGTTCATGACATAATTGACCTTTTAATTGATAAACTGTAATTACATCTGAGAAATAAAAGGAGTTTACTGCACTCGTAACATTTATTTTTAACCGCCAATACAGTTTTCATATGACGTGGTTTTTAGCAAAGTTTCCTCATAACATTCAGCATCTCGCCAGTGTTGACTACAAGGTTGAACACACCGCTTGCGTGTTATAACTCTCACTAACAAATATCAGAGAACAGTGTGTTTGTGTTTGAAACCATGGGTAGTATACATACTAATTAATTTGATTATCTATACTTATATTACCGTTTTATTTCATTTAAAGACAAAAATAGTTCGAAGAAGAAAGTGTACAACAATGACAAGAAGACAGAGAAACCTGAAAATAAAGAAGAAAAGAAAAAACAGTGTTGTACTAATCCGTATGGCTGTGACTGTTGTAATTACGGCCCTTCCCAGGCAAATAGATCGCTAGTTTGAAAATAACTTTGTAATATGACTTTTTAAGCATTTATTAATAATAATAATAAAAGATTTTGTACTATATACTAATTTAAAATGTGACATCTAAATGTTTTATGATTATTTTTATCAGACATCGCAAATATATGATTTTATTTTTATCAAAAGTTAAGTGTTATTGACCTTAATAAAAAGATAGTAAAATTAAGCTATGACTGTTTATAATAAACTAAACTATTTATATTCTTCTTACATGTATTCAATCTCACAGTATGTACATAAACATTGGTGCTGATTTCTTGTTAATGTTGTAACAAGAGTGTAAACATTTAATATTATAGTCGCAGATTAATTTTCTGTAGTAGTCAGTAGTCCTCCATCTTTGCTTGTACACAATTTTGGTTGCGTTCTTAAAACACAATGAGTGAATTTAAGAATTTTATAAATTTAAAAAAGATTTTAGTTTATAAATAAATATACTCTGCCTCTTGTATTATGCAATGTAATTATATAATAAATTAATTTGTATTTAATGATTATGTGTGTAGATGATTTAGATATTTTAAATTTTCATCCTGCCATACTAAGCAAGGGTCTTGGGTCTTACTAAGGTAGCATACGTTTAAAACTTTTTTCGCGGAATATAAATCTGTTAAGCTTTAGGTTAACAAAGGGCTAAAGTTTCTTGATTACCATAACTCCTGGGAATTTCAATGCAATAGCTGCTTTCTCTTAAGGTAAGTTTTACAAAAATGGATGAATATTAATTAAAATTTTTAATAAAATATGGCACTATATTCATTAGCCACAAAATGACATTGTTTTAGTTTTTAAAAATTCTACATTATACTTGCAATATTTTTTTGAACTTCAATCAACCTTGAGTAGTATAACATTTTAAAAAGGAGAAAATTTCAAGAATCCGTTCTCTGTAGCTTGAATTTTTTGTAATTTACGTTAATTTATACAAATTTGACATGTCACTAACATTTTTCCCCAGAAATTACTAAATTTCCTGTCTGTTGCTAAGATACTTCAAAAAAACGGAAATAAACATTTTTTTCGTCTACAGATGTCAATGTCAGTGTCAGATTTTGACGTTAATAAATTATCTCTATTTTTTTTTAGTGTCATTATTCTGGTAATATTTAGTAGTAAAAGATACATACATTGTTGAAGAATTTGCAGGCTCGATGAAGGATGAAGGAAGTTCTCCGTCTGTAACAAACAAAATAAAAATAAATATCAAAAACTTTTTATGCATATGTGACGTCTATGGTCATCCGGAAAATAAATATCTGTTTATATTTTTCTCAGAGATATCCCAAATTTATTCAGTCATAAAAACTTTTTCCATTCGCAAGCAAAAAAATTAGAATGATAATCCATTATCGAGTGGAAAGTAGATCAGTGCGAGTTCATAAATCTATAAAAACTTAGTTTTAGTTGTTTTCGTCTAGCGAACATCACAAGCGGAGACGTTTATCACCGGGAAAGCGAACTCGGCGTCGTTTTCCTGGCGTCAGGACGAGAGGCGTCCGTCGGGCGCCAAGGTGGACAACCTGGCAAACACGTTCACAGGATACCTCCCAACGATTTCAAATCAGAACAAAACAATACTGGTGACGTGAAACTTCCGTAGCGCGATAGTATTGATGGTAATAGTTTGTACTACGCGGATAAACAAACTATTAGTCGTAGTCTTTATAAATTTTCTTGACATCACGTGAATCGTAGGATTCAAATTTAAGATTTTAATTACAATTCTCTCTTGATTGTTGGCGCAACTGTCAAAATTAAATAATTTCTTTTTAGTACATATTAATGCTCTTTTAAATCGTTACTTGAGTCTTCAAAAAATATTTTAGGAGATCCAATCCTAATTATTAACGTAAACTAGGCAATGAGCTGTTATTCATATTTTATAGAATTATTTTCAATGATTTTAATTGTTTCAGCGCCGACGTTTTTCAAAATTTTATTTTAAGATCATATTTTAGAATAATTTGGAATAGTTAGTAAAACAAATTCGGAGAGCATATAATATATAATTTTTTGTATGTAACACGTAAACAAACTGAGTTTTAGAGGACTCGCCTAATTTAAAGATTCGGCTTGCGTCTCGTCCGTACATAGATTCGTCCTCTGTAACTTTATTTTGCGTACTTGTTACATAAATAACTATTGTGCTCTCTCTATTATTTTATTTGGCTCTAGCGAAGGCCCACTCCCTTCTCCACTGTTTTGGCCGCGGTTTAACTCTTTTGTGTTTAAGATCACAACAACTTAATATAATTATCAAATTGTTCCTATTACTTATGTTACTTCGGATAAATGTATCTGAAATATCGAATTGTCAACGTCAGTTTGACAGAATTTGGAACAATTGACTTTCAACACAAACACGATGCAAATGGAAGTTCCACAAGCATACACCCATCGCTGACACTTCTATAAATTTTCATTTTGACACACATAAAACCATACGCACATTTTATACGCATTTTAACTACAATAAACAATAATAGTGATAGCAATTTGTATGTTGCATCCGTAGTAGCAAGCATGATACAAATTCTGATTAGCTTGTCCGCGTAGTTATACTTTCAGTCGTTGGCGCCACTATCGGTTTTACGAGTAAACTCCACTATAACTATATATCCTTCCCGTTTTCAACAAGATAAGTGTGATTCTCTTCGCGATCTTGTTAAAAATTAAATACACCTCTTCATTAAAAATATAGCTAGGAAGTTTCCATTATTAGTTCCTCGCCATGGCAACAATTCCGAGATGATAAAAGAAAAGTTGAAAACTTTTCTCACGTTGCTAAGCTACGGCAACTTATTATAAATTCCAAGCGTATCACTGCGTAAATGCAGCAACGATAGGTGACTGCAAGCAATCTAACAATAAACTAGCGAGAATAACATGTTCTTGTTAGAAAACTTCTACCTGATGGAAGATGGAATTAACCTAACTTGGCAAGATTCAAATCATCACTGCGGTACCTTTGTTCTCAAAGTTTTAGTTCAGTGTATGATTTATATCATGAAAGGATGCTAATCTGTCATATTAGCTGGAGAGCCGTAGTATAAACGATTTTAACTCTTGCCAGAAATGATTCAAATCTTGCCTTCAAGAAAATGAAAATATACAATTTGCATTCGGGGCTCTATTTTAAAGAAGTGTTTTAACTTGTACTAAGTGACTTATTTTATTACTACACCGGTTGTACAAGCATCGAAGTGCGCAAATCGAGGAACGTCATGCTGACATGTGACAAAAAACGTCCTCGGATATTAAGCTGGATTCAGAGATTGCGTAGTGAACACAGTATAGCATAGCACAATAATAATAAATAAATAATAATAAATTGTCATTACTATAGTAACGCTATGCTATTTCTGAATTGGTTCTATGTTTCTGTGTTTTCCTGTGTTGTGTATTCCTATGCTGTGTTTACTACGCAATCTTTGAATCCAGCTTTATGCGCAGTTCGAAGCACTTTAAATTTTTCTGACGTGGTGCTTAATAATTTCTTTGAATGTCCCTTATTATGTACACCAAATAACAGAAGTAGTAAGTACATGTTAATACACTTCTTTAAAATATCGTCCTGTTTGAAATACTCCGGATGCAAAGTTTATATTTACATTTTCTTGAAGGCAAGACTTGAATTAACATAAAAAGTCATTTCTGGCAAGTGTTAAAATCAGCCAATATTTTATATAATGGCCCTCTACCATGAATGTTTTTTTAAATCGTTATTTTAAGGGCAGTTTCCGCAAGAAGCAAATTTTTGAAACCACTGGACTGTTGTTTACATAATGGATATCTGAAATCTGACTGACTACATGGAATAAAATAACATTTTAATTAATTATGCAATAACAAGAATCAGATGGAATCAGTAGCCAAAACTGTTTAAAATCTGGAAACTAAAATTGCGAACATTGAAAAATTCTTTCAGTTCTGTGATCAGTAAACTGAAATATATGCACGAAGTTGTGAATCAGCCTGTATAAGGTAAAAAAAACATGTAAACACAAGCAAAAATACTGTAAAAACAGTATGAATCTATCTTTCATGCGTCCGAAGGTAACAGTTGGAGTTTTCGACGCACCTGAATGCTTGTAGTCTATTCATAACTTAAGGACGAATCATTTCCATGAAAATCCAGCGAGGCTTTCAGCAACATATACATAATGGATTAACCACTTCAAGAGATTCACCTGGGGTAGCTCTCTCTCCGCTCAGAGAGAGACATTCTTTTCCTTTATCGCAGTAGCCGACGGTCGATCAGGATTTATATCTGCCCAGTCTCTTTGTTACTGTGTTTTTATTTTACCAGAGGAAATAAATTAGATTCTGTTTACTTTAAATTTAGGGAATTTACTTCCCGGTCGCGTAGTCGTTCGCCCCACCGGACATCGTCATCACAGTCGACCATCCATCATCGGCGTGAATGACCAAGATGAAGCGATGTCGCCCTGCAGACAGTTATACGAACCCCAGCGCGCTGTTATTACTCCTCAACAATCATCTATCAACATTTACTAAATATAGTCATATACTCTACTCTGCGCAGAGTTGCATTCGAAGCATCCGAAGCCATTTTTCTTAATTACCTTTCCGCACAACAACACCCTATGAGGTGCTCACGGGTGATGAGTTCGACGCAAAATTGTACGAATTTTGTTGTTGTATTAACTAAAATATTTGCCGTAGATTATTATCATTGAGTAATTCTACACATGTTTTACAAAAACATTGATGACATTTTCCTACATGACATGGAAATCTGTCCTATCATGTGATCGTATTTATAACCACTTTCATTGACTTGATTAAGAAAATGAATAAGATGTTAGGTTTGTATCTTTTGCACCTGATGTTCTTTAAATATGATTGTCTAACACATTGGCGCTTTTGTTTGAAAGCGAGTACGTAACAATATAAATTTCTAAAACAAATTGTATGCATACGCATCCAAATCCCACAGACTGATAAAAGTTATATTATTTTAACCGTCCGTATTTGATGCTATTATGCCATTGTTTTTTTTTACCTTCCGCTTACCTGTAAAGGAAGGTATTGGAATCATGCAAAAAATCGGGTAGTGAGTTTTTAGTGGATGAGCACGAATTAGGGTCCTTACAACTCATTTTTGATAGTTTCCCGATGATGTCTGTATGTATGTGTGTGTGTGTGCGTGTGTGTGTATGTGTGTGTGTGTGTGTATGTGTGTGGTCCGGGCCGATGCCGTCTGTTGGATAACTCAAATACGAATTACCCAAAAAATTTGATATTTGGTATTTTACAATTGTATACGAATAGGAAGAGCTCATTAGATTTTGGTACAAATATCTTCACCGGAAGTGATATTTTTTGAAGATTGAAAAGATTAAGTGTTAAAAATTTCTATAAATTTGGATAAATACAGTATTTATTTGTAATAAGAATAAGAGGAAAAGTTATTTGCAATTTACGTTATAAAAAAATTGTCTTTATCTGATAGCATTAAAGAACTGCAGTAAAATTTAAAAAATAAATTTATCAAATAAAACGTTGAAATCTTGTAATCCATGTTCGGTTGATTTTTGTTTCTGAATAAAAAATATTGACAGATGAGACGGGTGACAAGTTGGCATACTAGAGCTATATAAGTCATAAGCTTGGTCATAAGTAAGCTATTAAATGTAGTAACTGAACGGAGGATTGCTTCAACACAGAAGAGTTTTCGTGTGAATGAATCTTTTGATTCAGGTGATACTAATTTCTGTGTTTGAATATTTTAGATTTTTATTTGTATATTTTAAATGGGCACCGGATTGTACGTATACATTTCTGTTTAAAGTCTAGATATGGCGGAAGGTTGTGTGATGGCCACGTCAGATTTTTTTTGTAAGAAAAACCATTTAGGGATTGTTATGGTCACTATAGCAATTGTACAAAAACTTAAAAAAAGAATGTTGTCATGGCAAAAATAAATTGGTATGTTTACATTTTAATTGTTGCGTAATATGAGGATATCTTTTTAAGCGCGTCTTAAGCTAAGTTTCCATGCATACGTTTCATCCGTTCCGTTTTATACGCCGCTGCAAACTTGACGTCGTATGAAATTTAGACTGTTCACATGTGTCCGTTGCGTTCCATCCGTTTTGATGTTTTGATTGGTACTTCTATTCACTGCTGTTATGACATAATATTAATTACGATTTTATAAACTTACGAAGCTAATCATGTTGCTTAGGTAAACCAAACAAATACAAATAACCGTATGAAACCACTTGCTAACTGTCAAAGTGACATCAAAGCATCCGTTTTCAAGGTCGCGCTGCAACGAGTAGAGAGTAGACGAACTCTGTCCGTCGCTGCATTTACCAACGCGCCAATTTTTCATAATTTGAACTAGCCAATCACAACTTGCGACGGATAGAACGGAACGGATGAAACGCATGCATGGAAACTAGGCTTTATTGGTCCTAAAATCATGCATTATTTGTAGTAATGAAACAAATAACTAGTCCGTCCGTTCCATCATCAGCATGTTTTGCGTTGTTTAACTGCGGAGATAGAAAAGATGAATAGGTTATTTCCATGCGTGATTTTAACGGCTGCTCAGCAAGATTCCGAATCTCTTTGCTGTCAGGTCGTAAAGCAACTTTTAATGTTCCCTCGTTCGTCTAGTGATAAAAGCCCGTACAGTTGTTATTGAACTATAAAATCCATTCCGTGCTGCTGGTGTCAATTCGCACGTCCTGGACATCGTAACGTTACGGACTCCGCCGGTTCTAGGACTTCATCACCGTGTCTGATGAGCGTAGTGGCGGGTTCACAATCACCATCATTTCAACTTTGACGTGAACGGTTGTTTTACTGGACTTGGTGACTTTCACTCTAGATGGGGTGGGCGACATAACCTATATTCATTTATGTTTCTGTTATGTGCTTCTTTTATTAAGCTTCGTCGTTAATCTCTTCTGCATGTTATCCTCGGCAAGAGATCTCAAAAAACGTTTCCTGTGCTACAAACTTTCACATTCATAGTTTATCTCAAGCACACTTTTTCCTTTCCCCAAAAAAACATTAAAACCATGAGAGCCACTGTATAAAAAGAGTCAATTTAAACTGTGGCTAATAAAAACCAGCGGAAAATATTACAATAACAGCGAATTTCTGAAAGATAAATGTATCTATTCAAAAGTAGTGTTTTCTGTTTTGAAGTATAGGAAACACAAAGAAGTTAAACGATGTTCTGCGGGATGGCGGTTTAAATGGATTGAGAATAACAAAAACGGGATGGAATGTGGCCAAAAGAAGCCATGCAAGACAACAGCTAATAAAAATGAACACGAGCAGTGCACATCTGTTGGCTGAAGAATCGCAATCTTGCCCGCAAAATGAAATCACGAACAATTCTCCTTTGTTTTTAGAAACCGATGTATTGACACTGGAAATATGATGTATAATGTATACTTGTAAATACTACATTAAAAGAAGAAAAACAACATTATTCTTTGTCAAACTAACGTGGGTATAGTGTATATTCAATAAGTTCTTTATGTAAAATAATATTATTGTTTATACTTCAAACAAATATATCTTTGATTGTATATTATTTCTTTTCCATTATTTTTAATTTCAGTTCAAATAAAATACTAGTAACTGTAGCATCCATGCATTTAGTTCTACAGATTTTGCGACTCTTTTTAATATATATTCAGCAATGAAAAAGAAAACGTCAAGCAGAAATTTTAGTTCTCTCTTCCGTTAAAAGTATACAATCCAAATTCCATTTACAAACCTCAATCTTTTTATCAATAAAAGCAACCTTTTTACGTGCGTACAAACAGACTATTCGCATCAGAATTTGAATAAAACCGAAAGAACAAAATACCATTCGACTATCTATACTTGGATGAGGAATCAAAGTGACGCCCGAGGATATTATCCTGTAGGATACTCTGGAACAGGGATTCTCAAACAGCCACATTCTAGAGGAATCAATAACAAGAATGATACTATGAAAATATAACTTGAGTTATATAAAACATAAACTTATACAACAGTAATTTGAACTCATTGTATATCTGAATGAATTATCAGTAATTTGATATACCAGGAAGACATACAATAATGAAATTAATAACAATTTTAAAAATTTTCATTGTTTAATAACACTGCTTACTTTCTTCTCTACGTAAAACTAACTTTCTTCACCATTTCTAATGAAAAAAAAAAACTTGCGCTTAAATTTAAATAAAAAATTAGTTGCACATTTCGCCGGTGAAGAAATGCGCAGTTATCATTTGATGCGCACTCGTTGAAGAGTTTGAGGGTATCTGATGTTTGGGATGGTCTTTCCATCACTTATCGTTAGATTGATAAACGACATGGAGGAGTGAAACTTCCACTTACAGGGATCAAAGAGTCTGCAGGAAGAACCCGTTGCCATTCCCGCTCCGTGGCTGTGTATTTGAATGGAGAAGACATCCATTCATTTAATAGAGCGAGTCGCATATATCTATATACAGTGGCTTCTGGCGGGCTAATCAGACCATCAAGCATCTAACCTCGACGAAGAGTTTGCAACTTTGGCTATGTTAATGTATCCGTTCGTTTGTATGTGTGTTTGACTTGATGTGAACAGAGACGGGAGCAAGATACAACTCAAATCGTTGTTTGTGTAAACACCAACGTTGTCGTTGTCATTGTCGGGAGAACGTTCAATTATTATAAATACGCACAAACTGGAACTAGATTTTAGAAACATCTATCTATTTAATAAATACTGTAATCAAAGGTTGTTCGTGGTAGGACAATTGAGAGAATAAACCTGTAATGTCACTTCGATGAACCTTGTAATATACCGTGAGTTTATTTTAACGTGAAACATGGGATTTTTCATATCCATGGTTACGAATTTGACAGCAATGTATTAGAGCGTTCTTTTTAAAATAGAACATAGGGAATCAATTTAGCTGTATTATTCTTGACAAATATAACATATTTGGGCAGCTGTAATAGTTCAAAGAGAAGCTTTCAACATAAACTTTTAATTGTTTAAACTATACCTACATCGAATTTCCAGGTAGCAACATTTGAATTTGTTAATTGGAGTCAAACTGATGATACCTGAAAATACGATGTAAGTATAGTATAACAATTAAAAGTTTATGTTGAAAGCGTCTCTTGGAACTATTACAGCTGCCCAAATATGTTATATTGGTCAAGAATAATACAGTTAAATTGATTCCCTATGTTCTATTTTAAAAAGAACGCTCTAATACATTGCTGTCAAATTCGTAACCATGGATATGAAAAATCCTATGTTTCACGTTAAAATAAACTCACGGTATTACAGGTCTAAACCATTACTAACTTATTTACTTAGTTACTGAAACACCTGTAAACTGTAAAGTAACATTTACACAGAAGATGGAAATTAAACACGTAGTATGAAACTTGGATGGAGATTTTGTGGTAGTATGAAACTTGTTAAGTTTCTTGGCGAAAAAGTGTAATGTAAAACGGGCTTTACGAATAATCTGTCAGTATCTCCCCTGTCATTATGCTTGCCTGAGAGGTCGAGGGAATGTGAGGTTGTGAGGGAGCCCGTGAAAGTCGGAGCAGCGCAGCTTTGTCCGGCGATGGACCGTTATCGAGGGAAGAAGATATAGTAGGGTTTTTTACGCTGGATGTGATATCCCTGCGTACAACGAACTAATCTGGGAAACCGCAGCGCCCGGGAAATTGGTTACAGGGCCACTTTACTAATCCCAACGCGAACGACAGAAAACACTTTAAATATTTGCTCATTATACGAAACAGATTAGCGAGGCTATGATTTCTGCTAAATTAAACACATACAAGGTTAGTATTTTTAACTACGACTAAGCAGCAACCCAATGTGCTCATGTGTTCAGCCGCCATCGTAGATACAGCGTAATATAATTAAGGTTACTCAAGATCTTTTGTCGTTTAAAGTTGAACATGCAAAGCACATCGATTTGCCGTCACTTGAAGAAAAATCGTCGCAAATACAACCTTCAAAACAGCAGGTAAACAAATATCACATTTGTCATACGTCGATCACATTGTACATGTACATGTGAGTCCAACAGATATACACGATACAAAATACAAGCACAAAGTATTTCCACCGTCAACGAAATATCACCGCTCGTAAAACTAACAAAACCCAGACAAATATCTCTACTTTTTATTCACAAAGTATCAATACTTTCAGAGATATTACACGGTATACATCAAACTTTAACCCGATTTTAGCCAGATAATAATTAATCAACCATTGATCTAGGTGGCGCGTTAGCTATGTTTACATTGTTGGGAAATGATGCCAACATAATGCCCCGAGGAAACTTTTTACTAAAAACTTTCTTGATAGTAAAACAAGTGCTAGAAACTGTCATAGAAAAAAATTGCCAATAGCATTCATGGGGAATGTAATTATTTTTATTATATATATTATATATTTAAAATCACTAGCTTTAATATACTTTAAAGAAATAATTGACGGTATTGCCAATTTTTTTATGACAGCTCCTAGCACTATTCTAAAATGAGCCTTACCCTAACCTACCTCCGCATTGTTTAAAACATAGGAATCAATTTATTTCTACATCTAGTTTTGTTAGATCAATGAGGACAGCTAATATGATTGATTAGCAATTTATGTTCCCGTTCATTTTGTTAAAAGTTCTCTCCGATTTCTCTGGCAGTTTTCGGCAAATAAATACTTCTCAGTATTAAGTTAGCATAAACTGCAGGCATTTGGATCCCTTTCCGATAAAGTAATGAATGAAAGTGCATGTAAAGAACCCAAGCGGAGCTGGCAGCGTATTACTTTACATCGGACGGCTTTCCTGCTTGAAATTCAGATCAGGATCGAATTTTCATGAAGATAAAAGTGACCAATAACCAATGCAAAACATACGACCTGCCCTGAAGATCCCTATCAGGGGTCAGTAAGCCTGGAAACTCAGTAGCGTCGGACGATTATATTAAAACTGTTTCAAACATTGTGTAACAATATACAGTTCAATAACTATACCTCATTTCACGTAAAAAAGCACTGCGAACGCAGTCCGTTCTACACTCATACATTTTATTAGTTCAAAATTTGGCGCGAACTTAGAAAAGGTATGTTTTTGTAAATAAAGCTGTCATCTATAGAATAATACAGTACTTTGATGTAACTATTAAATTCAAAATAAGAAGGTATAAGTAATGTTAACGAAAATAAAAATGTTTGTCATCTCGACCAATCAGATTTAGTATACCTTACCGAACGCATTTTTTCATGTGAATACAAATATCTGATAAATTTTTATATAACCATGATTAAGTACTATTATTGGCTGTTATTTGTGTCATGCGATTTTCCGTTTAATTTCAAATAGATCGAATTTCAAATTTTATTCTTGTAGAATGCATTTTCAAATTAGAAGTGTTGGGTGTAAAACCGGCTGTGTGCCAGCCAATCACAACAGTATCTGTCCGCCAATCGGCCACCACGGCGGGAATTTAGAATGGTGGTGCCTTGTGAAATGTCCGCGGCGCTACTGTGTGTATGTCAATGTTCTCTCGTGCATATTTTATACAAAAGTGAGTGAAATTACTCTCCAGCGTGCAGCGGAAGGCGCCAGGTATGCTAATAAAGTTGTTGGAGGCGGATTATGGGTGAAAGATTATGACGAAAAAGTTTATGACTGGTGGCCTGCGGCGATACTAAAGAAAATAACACTCTCTGATTTAAGACCGGCGACTTTACAGCGCCACTTATCACGGCGAGCATTAAAACTGACGAGAAATGCCACTTTTAAATATTTATACCACGTTCACCCCAGAATCTTATAAACATCTTAATTAACTTTTGTTTTTAATTGCATAACTTATACTCATTAAAAACATTCAAAGCGTAATGCGAAGCAATCATTTATAAATTTATACTTTCTGTGATAAATAATTAATCAAATAATAAACATTTTAATAAATTAAATGACGCAGATTTTGTGTTAATTACATGATGGAAAAACAAATATTTCAAAACGACGTAAGAACCAATATAAATTATTTAAAAAATTGACAATTTACTTAATTAATTTCATTTTATGATTGTAAACAATAAAAAGTATATTATTCAACGAGCGTATTAATGAATAATTTCCATAATTCACGAGTAGAATACTATGCTTTTGCCACGACTATTCAACAGCAACGTACACTTTTGGAGGAAAATAAAGAAAATGTAAAGTTGCATGTATTGCCATCTAATGACTAAGTATAGACATGTAATACGGGATTCACTTGGTAACAAAAGTGACAGTTATTTTGTTTAGTAACATAAATACAAATGTAGTCCGCTTCAGAATCAAGTAAAAAGTAATAGTCTCTTCCTGAACAAAATTAGCCGAGTATAAAATAAAAAAGCTCTAGGAATAAACTCCTTGAGAGGTTTAGTACTCACACCGCGTTTTATTGTACTTGTGTGAGTGTTTTTCTTGTAATTTTACAGTAACATAATTCGTGGTCCGGATGCAGCAGTTCCAATGGCTTTTATGTACGCGGCCGTTTGTACATAATCCGTGAGTTTAAATCCGGGCTGAGCAATAAAACGTCCACAGTGCGCAGTGGAGTTTTCCAACGCCTAGAATGGATTTTTCACCCAGGATTGCCCTTCACTTTGTTGTGGTTGCACAGAGGATGATACTAACTACTAAATGATCTCATCATTTCAATCATCTACATTTGACATTCATTTTATTCACTGTTCTTTTATTTGTCACATTGTAACATGTACTTACTTCATATTACAGAGCCTTTAAGTATATGGCGTTTTCATATTGCAATCAGGTTATTATGATTTTATACTGTCAAAAAATGTCAAGATTTTAAACAAGCAAAGTAAAAGATTGCACACTAGTGGCTTAGATCAAAATGATTCCCACTTGTGGGTAAATTGTTTCTTTGCTTGTTGGAATTCGGCATAGTAACAATGTTTTAGGTTGGAACTTAATATTTTTTTTGCACTTTCGGGACTAAAACTCTTCTTTAGTCCTTATTTTTAGGGACTAAGGTTCTTAATTTGATCCCAAGAGATTATTTTTCATATTTAATTCCGTTGTCAAGGAATTGAATTAATTAATCCCGTTGTCAAGTATATAAATACATGCTATTTATTACAGAGTATCTATGGTAACAATATAAATATTTGTCATAAAATTTACTGTCAAAATCGTAAAATGTGTATTCTTTTAAACTATTTTGCATTCGTTTGAGGATGAAGTGCAAAAAATAGCGTATATACTACAGGACTAATAGTATATTATATATTGAGGGACTAAAGTGCATGATTTAATCCTGAGGGTGAAGTTTATTTCACGATCCGCAGGTGAGGGAAATAATCACCTGAGGGATTAAAGATACTTTAGTCCTGTGGTATATACGCTATTTTTTGCACTTCATCCTCAAACGAATACAAAATAATTTAAAAGAATACACATTTTGCAATTTTGACAGTAAACTTTATGACAAATATTTATATCGTTACCATAGATACTCTGTACGTATGTATACGTATTTATTTGACAACGGGATTAATTAATTCAATTCCTTGACAACGGGATTAAATATGAAAAATAATCCCTTGGGATCAAATTAAGAGCTTTAGTCCCTAAAAATAAAGACTAAAGAAGAATTTTAGTCCCGGAAGTGCAAAAAGTATATTTAATCTCTCAGGTGATTATTTCCCTCACCTTCGGCTCGTGAAATAAACTTTCACCCTCAGGATTAAATCATGCACTTTAGTCCTTTAATATATAATATACTATTAAGTATTTAAGCAGTTATTATAAGGTTTTTAATTTAATTTCACTCACTGTTAATGTATTTGCCACATTGTATCATGTGTTTTTATAAATTTATATAAAATAAGGCATAAAAGTCTGGGAAATATATTTCTTGTGCTGGTAATCAAGTACAAAATACCCTGTACGCTTCTGATTGTGGCTCGTAAACCTAATACGTTGGAAACTCTCACAACATTTTTAAGGATACAGTGTAAATAAAATGTAAACGGCTTCACCACTACCGATATAGCCGAATAAAACCCTCGTATAAAATTAATACAGAAAAAGAAAACTTTGTGGTGCGCTTTTAAATTGAACTAGATGAATTTAAAAGCCAAAGTATCGTTTATCACATGATGACGGCCACATGATGTCATGCTTATTAATGGCGTTCACTGGAACTAGTTTTCAGGTTTTCGCATTTTCAGCTCATACGATTATGATTAATGCTCGGATTAATGCTTTGAATTTACTGCAGATTAACTATTATATGTTATTCATACACAAATTCATTTAGTAAATTCACTTTGATGCAGAATAACTAACACGATATTAAATTATTTTTCAATTACTACCTAACCTCCAAAGCACAACAAATCCTAAAGGGAAACTATTTCAAAAATTTCATTTTAGATAGCTTTACTTTGTTTGAAATAAAGAAACAATTTTGATGTTTTATATTATTATAAGATGTGCACTAATTAATAGAAAAACGCATGTGCTATATTACCGCAAGTTTTAAAATTTCGGAAAGTGAATATGGTTTTAACTTTAAACTTAAATGATTTAGAAAGAATAGTTATTTGTATAACAAGTTTTGAAAAAATAGTTTTGTCGAACGCGAACGAAAATTGCAGCCCGAATGAAGGGAGGGTTGCAATCGTTTAAATTCGACAAAATATTTTCAATTCGTGTTATACACACAATTTTTTCTATTCCTGTAAAACAAGGAAGTTAAAAAATACAAAAATAATCATAAATTTTTTGACATTTACTGTTAAATTTTTATTTTTTGTGAAATATCAATGTTGTTGCGAAAACAATGAACATTTAAAAATATCAAAACTATTGCAAAGTGCTCGAAAGTGTTCGACAATAGTACTTTGTCGCACACTTGCAACAAACAGCTGCTTTCAACATTAAAAACAATGTAGAAACATTAACTTTCAGTAGCAGGCGTAGAAAATAGTATATTACATACCGAGCAGGAAAATGCTGCATTACAGCCTCGTGCTGTTTTAGATGACTGAGGGACTGAGGTAAGCTATAAGCGCGAAGCTGAAATAAGCTTTCCCGCGAGGTTTGTATACAATTTTACTCACAACTCAATCGATTCATAATATGCGCGTTTTAAACATTAATTTTATTAACAATTTTGACAGTTTTATTATTATAATTTGTTCAATTTGTTTAGCCTACTTGAAAATAGACAAACAGAGTTCTATGACAGAGTTGCTATAAGTAACTTGAGAAAAAGCCCTACTGGTTTTTCTTAAACATTGAAAATGTTTTGGTGTAAACCAAACTTCTAAACCACGCCCCAATAAACTGTCAAAATTCTTTTTTTAATTCAAACAGGTTATGATTATATATTTATCCTTTATATTCGTAGAACTAAATTGAGTATAGAATTAAATTAATATCTCATCGCAGTGAAATATAAAACAGTTTTAAAAAGCTACACGGTTCTTCCATTACATTTTAACCGCAGGAAGAAAACTATTTTAAAAATCTCGCACAAAGGCAGTAATGAATAAAAACAAAATAAAATGTAACGGGAAACGCTAACCTCCACGGCCTCTGTCACCAACAACGCCAAACTTAAGCAACGTTGATTTTTCTTTTGGAAAAAAATATGTAAATTTGAAAGCACGAGCGAAGTGTGCGGTGGCAGTAAAGGCCGTGCCATGATGGCGACGTAAACAGAATCCCGTGTTTAAAATTGCGCTGATGTTGTTACTTAAACTAGTTATAAAGGGATTTCATATTCTTTATGATGGACAAGTGTATCGTAACTTTTATACCGCCAGATTTCATCATAACACACTAAAATTTTATACCCTAACCTAACTCTAAATTAATTTATGAATTTTGCAGCACATCTTACAACAATATCTGCTGGTGCCATACTCTACCGAAATAGATTTTACATTTTTACAAGTCAACTTTGAAGATACTACATAAAATCACGCTATTTCTCAAAAGAGGGTTAACACGAACCCCTAAACACACTCATTTATTCCACACGTCAAATATATTTATCAAGACACACTTATGTATATTTAGATATTGGGAGACAAGAAATAAGGCATTTTTAATACCTGAGACCTGAGTCTCTAATTTCTAAAGAATATCGAGAAAATATAATACGTAGTAGGTATTAATATAAAATTGTTTAAATAGTTCTATTACCTTGTCCCAATCGAGTTGCTGATGTGCCACGCAAAATTCACTTACACAAAACACAAATACATTTATATTTTGCACTATTATAAACTATTTTAAAACCATAATGCCCATAAAATCACAAATAACACACAATAAAAAACTACTAAAACATCAAAGTAATCGATGTCCAGCATAGAACACTACTGGATTCTGACTGAGACTGGAGTAATTAAAATGTACGTTTCGACAAGTTGGAACAAAAGTATTGTTACGCTTGCTGTGACGTAGGAAAGAATGATTTCGTGAAGATATTTATATTTGAATTATTGTGTGAAATAAAAAATATTATAATTTTTTATTTCCAAAAATATTTACTTTAAATTTTGTTGCATTCGCAGTGCTATCTGCTTTTTTTTACGTGAAATGAGATATTGTATTGAATATAAGTTAAGTTATGAATACTGCATGAATATTCTATTTGAGAATTTAAAATTGGGATAAAATTCGCGCGTATTTTTTCTTAGTTTTCCCGCCAGGATTGGGCGATTCTGCCAGAGTTCCCGCGGCAGTGTATTTTTTCTTTTTTCGTGTGTTCACGCCGACAGTTTATAGCCTCAATAATTTATATCCCACTAGTCCATTACAGTTTATCGCAACCAATATTACAACATTTACTGTTCGAATATGGAAATCGAATCCGCCACATAGTTTATCTGTTATTGCTACCGCTGGAAAGAAACACAAGATCTCAAATAAAATTTTATGTGGAAAGTTTCTTTAGTTTTTACTACTACTTCGGCGATTCCCAGTCTTTTTGGAGTTTAATACCAGCGAAACATTTACCTTAAATAAAACTAGAAACAACCAAACTATTAGATATTACCTACAATGTGTAGTTTTATATGCCAAGTAAGTCTCGTATGTGGATATATGCTCCACATACAAAGTTTCATCAGAGGTTATATCCAGACAAGTAAACCGTAAATTGTTTATAAAATTTACTTTCATACAACCATCAAATTTTGAAAGAATATAATTTATGTTTGTATTAAAATAATTTACTGGAGGTGTGGCAGTAATTGAGGTTATGTTTATGATGTGGTACTGTGGTTATATTTGGAGGACTGTTGTTTTTTCGAATTAAAGGGGAAACATACCATCAGAATTCGACAATATATTGTCACATTGGTGGTTCTAAATATATTTGTAATCCACATGACATGAATCGTCGATGGGATGTTTAAATATATTTTATTCTTGTACTCTAAGTAAGACTGAATACAAACATCTCAGAGAATTACATGGGATGCATAATTGGGATATTATTACCAACTTATTAACATTAGGATGTTACTAAGGGCGGACATTAGCAATGTTAATGGACAAGTCGAGATGTTCACATTCTTGCAATGTTCTGGGGATTTAATTTTGTCAAGTGGGACGGTTGTGTGTTTATAGGAAAGTTTTAGAGTGTTGTTTTTTGGAATTAAAGGGTAAAGATAATTCCGGAATCCAACTAAGTAAAACATATCAAACGCGTCAGGTGAAAATGAAAGCCTTCTCTCCGAGTTCATTAATCCAATAAGGAAGGGCTCTAATTCGATAGTTAGTGAAAGAAGACGCCGAGACGAACATCCCCTGTGCCAGGGGTAGATATATGTAGATTGAAGCAGACAGCTACAGCTCGTCTCTTATCGTGAATATTTGAGCCAATATCGCAACGAAGTCAAATACCGTAATATATGAGCGAATAAAATCTAACTGCTTATAGATTTGCTACGAGAAATGTAGTGTTGTGACCCTTGAAGTCTGATCGACGGCTCGCAAAAAATATTTACAGAGATTTTCAATAAATTGCTACGGAATCTCATAACAATATTAAATTTAATATTTCATGTAGTATTCCGAGAATTATGTGCTATATTCGATAATCACGACTGAATGATGCATTCCACTTCTATATCAGATTGGTTTTCCAAGAAATCAAATATCTCTTATATCTAGCACGAAAGCTTTTGCCTTATTAACCAGTCACATATTTATTTTAAACCTTTAGTGCTTCAGTACCTACATAGACTCATTGGGCAAACTTAAGCTCTGTTCACACATAGATTGTTTCATATTCATGATTCACTTTTGCAGCACCGCAATTTGACAGGCAATTCTTATCATGATTATTTTTCTCGTCTACCCTAAAATTTTACAGCGTTACAGAGGTGTACGCCTCCCACATTTACTTTAGTTATAATTATTGAAATATATGATGCTTTTACGTATAAGGAAGCCTTAATGCCTCAAGTTATTATAAATGGAAAGATTTGGCTATTGTTGAGCCGAAATGGATGTTATGGAAAGAATTAATAATATAATTCACGTTTTTGGAAACATGTCTTTGGTTTTATTTAATAATAGTATGCTATGACAACGTTTCGGTCATGATTATGACCATCTTCAGGTCAAATAAATGAGCCTAGAATAGATGTTAATATTTAAAAACATTAGTAATTATTACTTCTACGAATCAAACTGGAGCCATGTTTACAGTATTTTTTAACTTCAAAATGACATTGCATAGTGGGGAAGAGAGTGAATTAGAAAAAAAAGTAATATCGAGAGTATTTTAGGAATTCGAAAAATAGGTAGACGAGTCCCTTAAAAGCATGAACAAAGAATCCATGTTGAACAGGGTTTTATACATACTATAAAGAAATGACTTACCGTTTAGAGGTTCGCTGTTCTTTGAGATCTGTAACAAAAAAAACAGATTCAGTAATGTGATTTTAACAGAACTCCAGAATTTTATTATCAGTATTAAATCGCGTTTTCTGTCAATTACTACATAACCTCTTCAGACACAACAAGAGAAGCCTCGCGTCTTGCGTCTGGGACCACGAGTCAGGGAAAGAAATAAAGAGATAGAACGTTCGTGTCAAATGTAAAATGTGCTCGCACCTGCAATTGTTGGGTGATATACGTGCAGCAAATGCGATTAACTTCACACTCGCGCTGTTCACAAAACGTACAGAGCGAACAGAATAGCGAGAATGGATGCTGGAGGATAGAAACGTTACAGGGATTTACACCTTGCTAGTTAGGAAAACAGAGAGATTTACCCGCACTATCATCGGCCAGAATCTGCGGAAATTTTCATGATTGATGATTCGGGAAGAACCATAAATGGTGCCTTACGGTTTTGGTATGGACTACTCGAGTATATCATCAACATTTTTACAACAATAGAGCACAGTGGTAGCTCTGATTACAGAGGTTATGGATTCAAAATTTGTATGGCTTGATTCTCGGCACCATTCCAAATTGAGATACAATTAACTTGGCAACAACAAAGCTATCGGGCACCGGCTAGTGGTTGCGAAAGGGGCTTGCGCGAGAGGGTTAGATGGAAGAGAAGCATTGGCTGAATCTCGCCCATTGTCAGGAGACAATTAAAATAATAAAAAGTATTGGACGACCTATTGTCACTTTTGTGATCATTGAATACCCGTCACTAAATATATTAAGCCCTGTTCGCACGGGAAGAAAAAGGAGAAGTTTTTTTCTTTCTAGTGAGAATCATCTGTTAAATTGCGGTGTCACTAAATTGAATCTTCAATGAGTCTTGGAAAAGAAGAATTTATAATTTATTGATTGCTTCAAAACCACGTAATTATCACTAGAAAGAAAAAAACACTTCTTCTTTTCCAGGATTCTGAATCTCCGTAGAATCTCCAAAGATCCCCTTGCGAACAGGACTTTAGAACCCACTTAACAAAATAAAATCCCCAGAACATTTCAGGAATGTTTGTTACTTGCTATATTTGCCTCTTAATATCCTAGCGATTGCTAATGCTTGCCCTTAGTAGCATTATTTATGTAACATCCCAATATCAGGAATTTGATAATAATATCCCAATTATGTGTCCTATGTAATTCGCTGAGATGTTTGTATTGAGTTTGAGTATATAATTTTTGATCGTACTTGGGATATGGCTAGGATAGACTTACGTTATCACTTATACAGTACAAGAATAAATCAAGTGGGAAGGTGGTAAATATTATTATGGTAATTATGACGAGTTATTACTTAATTGCTAAATCAAATTACTGGCAACAATAAAAAGGGTACAACTGGATATGATTTGTCAGAATGCTGATGGCAACTCATCGCTTTTGTGGCATGTTGAAAGAAGCGTTGAATGAAATAAAAATTCCCGTCCCTCCCAGGTGCGTAATCGCGTGGTAATGAATTGTATTTTTACCATTACGCGTTAATTAAAAAGTTTCCACGATCACACAATTTACTGCATCAACTTTGAACACAATACGAAATGGTCAAACGTTGTTTCGATAATTTCACGTGCAGACAGCAAAAATGTTACAATAGAACAGTCGGTCTCACAAAAAGGTTGAAATTTACGGAATATTCAACAAATCAGATTGAGCGATAGTCGACCAGGGCGCCATTCGACTGTGGAATTGTGCACTGCGGCCCACACCATTGCCAACGGACGCCAGGGTCGCACCCAGGGAAATTCACACAGAGATCGTTCCTCTTTTCAAACAGATCATTAATTTTTATGTTAATATGAAAAGGTATATTGAATTACCAGCATAGCTTATGCCATGTCAATGTTGACATCAAATTTGACATGGCCATGAGGTAGAACCATGTATATTTTAAATATATTCGATTCGCACATAGACCTTTTGAGGATTCTATCATGCTTCTGAATTTTTGAGTAAAAGAAATGCTCTGTTTCGAAGCTATAAAAAAACCACTTGACATGAATAATTGTCCATATGATATTTCAAAATATTTTATTCTTCTAATTTAAGTGATATTACGTCTATCCTAGGCACATCCTGAGTACGTTTAAAAATTACTCAATATTAACATCTCAGAGAATTACACGGGACGCATAATTGGGATATTATTTCAAAGTACTACTACTAAGGGTGGACATTAGCAGCAATCGCTAGGATATTAATAGGATGACAATGGGCAAATATAGCAAGTAACAAGCCGAGATGTTCACATTCTTGAAATGTTCTGAGGATTTTATTATGTCAAGTGGGAATTAGATATTCTTCTTTTCAAGTCTCATTGAAGATTCAATTTAGTGACGCAGCTATTTGACACGCAATTCTCACAATGATTCAGAATTATGGAAGAATCATCAAAGAATTTATGAGTGAACAGGACTTTATGTAAAATTTCTGAAATAAGAGATGACTGTTGATATTGAACTAATACAAATATGAGATAAATTAAATCCATTTCTCAAAAAATGTACATGTTCTACTCATATACACAATATATTTGCTGATGACTCTCCAGCTCAACAAGGCAAAATTATGATTATTATGATGATTGTTGATTGATGAGAAAGGACGGAAAATATATCGTTTTCTCGATCCTTGTCTGTGGGATAACAATGCGCATGCAAACAAATTGTTTAAGAAATTTACCATGTTGCGTAGTTGCTTGCAAACAAAATCGCCGTCGTTTTGGCCAATCATATTGGAGGAATATCAAATGCAAAAGAGACAAACATATACATTTATTTGATATTTGATCCTTTTTCTAAATCAAGAATCAAGCAAAAACGACTACAACCGGTGGTATTTATATTTTTTTAAAGAACTTATTATGTATTATAATATATGAATTGGGAAAGGGTTAGATGGAAGAACAGATCATTGTCAGGAGGCAATAAAATAAAATAAATTAAGTGACCCATTTCTTAAGAAATGTACTGCATTGTTTTATTAAATAGCATGACATAAACTATGTGGTCTTTTACAGTTATTAAAGAAGTAATAAAACTAGTAAGAAGAGCAATATAAATAGAGTATTATTGAAACTAGGAATTTGAAGAAAAGGCAGCAATGTGGGCGGTGGATGATTGTTTAGCATTTGAGTGGAATTCTCGTGGATTAAAAAGCGTAGCGGCGGCTGGTGTTTGATTCCCGGAGGCTTTCGATTGTAAAACTCGTCGGTGTCGTTATCCTAGTGTGCGTGACGCGTGATCAGAGCTCAGAGCGTGATCGCGGTTAGCGAAACGTGCGTCCATTTGTGTATTCATGCGCGTCGCGAACTTTCCCCGCCTCTGAAAGGTTTTACAGGTCGATTGTAAAAGGAAATGCATTTCAATGGCAGAGGATTCAAATCATATTCAATGCAAATGTGAATCAATATCAACTCGCTTCGTCCTAAATCTGCGTGATGGCCACGAATGGTTCACTACACACATTCACCGCGGTTTCAAGAATTCCACGACCCAACCAAAATATTCAAAGCTATTTTTATTTATCATTTATTCTTTTTTAAGCTGCCTGCAGCAAATCACCCAACAGAATAATTATTCATAAACGTAACATTTAGTTTTAAAATTCGAATGTGGCGCGCAGAATTTCGGGAAGAGAGAGAAAGAACAGGAAGTCCGATTTTGTGTTGTTGTTGTGAGCAGAGTTGATGTCAACTATTGTCAAAGTGTGCCTGATTCTGTAAAGTGCAGAAATAAACGAAATATTAAGAAAAAGTATTAAAATACAATAAAATATCCCTCTAAAGACCATCGTACACCCTACATAAAATGATATAACACCTCCTCTGATAACCACATTATTTTCTTATTAGCATAACGTTGATTCTTAAACTAAAATTTATCAACATTTATCCAAATACGAGCTGATTTTTCAAATACTGGGAAATGATAATATATTTATTATATGTGGAACATGTAAATCTATCTTTGTGAAAATGTTTATGTGCAGTAAAATAGCTCGCAAAAATATATCACACATCATAAAATAAATATTAATTACATTCAGAAATTGTTGTTTGAAATATCGGTTGTAACTATGAGGTGAAAACATAGAGGGAATTTAATTGCTTGTCAGTGGCGTTTAACTCAATTATGGCGTTTTAATTAAAGAACCCTTCGTGAAAATTATTCAATAATTACAATTTTCAATTGCACGTAATAATTCCACATTATTTTGGAACATGATTGCGGTTGTTTGTATAATCAATTTACATTTCAATTTTTGAACGCTGTGTTAAATTTTTTGTTTAATGCAATTAAACACTTTAACAGATTTACCTTTAAAAGTTTGTGTTGGTTTTTCTAATGTAATACACAAAAGCTTCGCTTATGAAATTAATTTTATATTTCGTTACTGTTCAAACAACGTTATCTACACGGAATTACAAACATGTCAGTGTCATACGCGTGTCTCGTGTCACTGCGATCAACCGACTGACGGCCAATCTTCGTCAGAGGATTACATGAGCCACTTACATCGTTTATTTCACTAAATATCTTTCAAATTATGTATTTATTAGCAACAATACACTGTTATCTTTTTAAAGAAATTAGAATAAGGTAAAAAATCATTCGAAGTGAGGTATGGCCAATTCAGTATATACAGGCGCTCAGCCAGGATTTGTGGTTGTGGAGGGGGCTGAGAATTTAAAAAATTTGTACTAAAAAAAACGTGTTTTTTTAAATTCCAGTCAAATACGTTAAAATTGAGGATTTGATTTTTCAGACGACTTACAGTTACAATTTTCCAGCCATTACTTCCTCTTTTATCAACGCCTGGCACTTTTTTGTTGACAACTGTAGTGTAAATGGTTTTTAATTTAATGTTTTTAAATTATATCAAACCGTGAAATTGATTGATAAACAGTAATCACTGAAATATATTAGATAACTGAATTTAATTTAAAATATTTCAGTGGTTTCCAATTTAATTTGAGTAACATTTGGGTTGCGACCATCAACGAATTTTCAGTCTTGTGTACGTAAAATAGCAACGTTCCAACAATAGTAGAAAAAAGCGTGAGTGTTACAGAGCGCAGCGGAAGTCCGAGAATACCCAGGACACCAGTGCAACATTTATCACAGTTCTGGCCATTCGTTCATACGTTATATTGGTTACACTCTGCACAGCCCGAAATTTGTATCAATGGTTCGTACGCACTGTCCAGCACTTAATCAAAATATATAAAGTCTATTCGTGCCATTAGTAGCGGTCGAAACAGCAGCCTGCTTCGTTTTATTTAAAACAAAGATAAATGATACGACTATTTTTCTCCCCACAGCGTTTAGTATTAAACTGTCGCGTATTTGTCTGCTGGAACAACCCGAATAATTGTTTTTTTGCTCGTGTAAATTCATTACAATGATGTTAACAAATACATGATTATTTTGTGATTAGTTGATTATTTTCTAATTTGTGAACCACCTAGGGTTGCCAACTGTACGCCTTTTCGTAATACGCACGCTTTTCAAGTAGTATTGTAGTTAGTAACCCAATTGAGAAAAATCCCCAGAACATTTCAAGAATGTGAACATCACGTTTGTTACTTGCTATATTTGCCTATTAACATCCTATTAATATCCTAGCGATTGACAATGTCCGCCCTTAGTAACATTATCTATGTAACGTCTTTTAGTGATATTACGAAATTACGATAGTCTATCCTATGGAGACTAGAATAAACATCCTGAATACGACCAAAAATTACATACTCAATACAAACATAACAGAGACTTAAATGGACAAATAATTGGGATATTATTACCAAATTTCTAACATTGGGATTTACATAGATATTGTTACTAAGGGTGGACATGAGCAACCGCTAGGATATTAAGGATATTTTAATGGGCAAGTAACAAGCGTGCGATGTTCATAATCTTGAAATGTCCTGAGGATTTTATTTTGTCAAGTGGGTAGTAGTTCAAGCTCCCATGATACAAATTCGTACCTCATAAAACACCTAAAATTTAAAATATTCAAATGATAGAAAAACCTTTTAAAATTATTTTAAACCCGGCAGACTAGATTTCATTTGATAAATTCTAATTTAAATTAATTCTTGAAATCAACTAAAATAAAATAATTTACAACTGAAAACACCAAATTGAAATTGATACTATTTGTTTTTACCAAGTTACAAATGATTTGCATACGTTGTCAGACCACGTAAATGAATTTTTGTAACAAAATGGAATACAGTATAGTAAAACAAAAATGCGTGTTTATTTGTATTTTATGCAGAATAACAGTTAAAAATACCGAAACACTTTATTTAACCTGCAGAGCTAATCTCGATATTGTATACCTGTTATGTTTAAACAGTAATACAAAATATGATTAAGGACAAATAAATAAATTTGGAAGAGTTTATAATTTAAGCAGCAATGGCAGTGACGTGTGCTGTTTGATATTAGGCGACGTCGCACGTCTCTCCATGCACGTGCTTCATTTCCATTCCATTTACTGGAATCGAAGACGCTTGTGACGAAGACAACTAATTCCCAACAAAGACAACACGGTGTTCAGTGCAGATCGGAATCGCAGCCAACTGCGATAAAATAAATTGCATTACGCTTGAAAGGCATAAATAGTGAAATCACATTGCTGCAGCGGTTCATGATGAACTCGACAAATTAGATTTACAAGTTTCGGACGAGGGAAATTCTAAACTGGCGACTTGTTTACGCTTCGGAAAATAATGACGAGTTTTAATTGAGTTATCAAACTGAAAAATAATCCCGCAAATTGTGGTACAAAATAATCAAACTAATCACGAGTACGATTGCCAACGTTTTCAACATCGATGTATTCAAAAATTGAGAAAACCGCAGGCGGTTTTATACCTTCTTATTTATCGAAGTAGATTTTTTTATATCACCAGATTTTTCTATTACCTAAAATAATGAGGTATAGGCGGTTCGCACATGAGTAGTCAGCGCCGCCCTGGGCCCTGGCGGAAAAAAATGCATTAATATTAGGGTAAACCCTTTGACACTTCGACAGTAGTTGCAGGTACTGTTTCAATTCAACCAGTTCTGTTCTAAGTTCTAAGGTTCTATAATAAGATGGTATGAGGACGAGAGATGTAAAATTTGGATTCACAGAGTAAAACGAATTTTGTAAGTAGATACCTACATAACTGTAAATATATTTTATCACGTTTTATAATCTATTTATTAATTGTATTTTGAGAATTGACGAAAAGCGCTGGGAACCAGTGCTCATTTTATTTAATTAAACATTCAAACGTGTTGTATACCTAATACTTTTGCCGAATCTCCCACTAGAGGCGCTCATGCTCGATATGTGCAAACCGCCTATAGAGGAAATAAGTACATATCGTTGCTATGAAAATAGCGTCCTTGTTAGAATTAAGAGAGAAGGCAATATATTTTATCTCAACTTGAAGGAAAAAACATATGCATGCGCAATTCCTTGCTGTCACCAACTGTCAAAAAATTTAAATAAAGTAAATTTGAATTAAATTGTACGGTACATATAAGCATATTGCTTATGAAAATGATAATTATTAATATTTATACATTATACCCAAAATGCAGCCCAAACTTAGAAGAAACTACAAAAAGTCTACACAATTTTTTGACATTTCAGTTCAGAACTCATTTGAGTTCATCAAAATTTATAGTGCATGAAAAAATGATATCAAACAATAGTGAAACTTTTGCTAGCAGGCAGAATAATTTTAGGAAATGAAACTAATGAAGACGTTAAAGATGGGAAAGTGTGGATTACTAACTTCCTTGTCTAGTCGAAGACAAATTATTTCTGAAAAGTCATTGAGAGCTTTATTAGAAACCGTGGATTATTTAAAGTTAAACGTAGACAACCGAAACGTGTTTGTAGAGACCAGCTACAGAAGAAGAGTGAGAAACATGGCTGCGTACATCTCATCCGGAAACAGACACATACAGAACTATCTTCTGGAGAGAAACCCCGTAGAAGCGGCGGCCGGTCTCCAGTACTACTTACTGAGACTTCCCAAGCCGCTCATCCCACAGTACATTCAAAATTTGGCGCTAGACGCAGACGACAACGTAGAACCGGAAATGGTCGCGTCAGACATGCTGGGCCTGATCCGGCAAGACCTCATTGGTCGCCATTTAAACTTAGTGGCAGTGTTACTGGATCTATTATACTTCTTAAGAAAACACGCCAACATTGACGAACTAGCAGGCTGCAGTGTGCCTGTCATATTGTTGCCAGTTTTCATTACCTTGCAGCCAGAAAATTTGCCAAGCTGGCGGCGTATAGCGAACATTTTCATGGAAATGGTGAACTTGTCGTCTGCTCTGCTGCCGGCTCCAACCCACAACGTGGTCCACGCCTCTACCAGCAGCACTGCGGTGAGTACACGCTTGCTCTAACACGTTCACGAGAGACACATTCATCCATTTTGCAGCATCGCATGGAACACATCATCAACAACATACAGCAAGAAGAAATGCTAACAGAACATGAAAACGTTGTTTTGCATCAAGTTTTTATCAGAAATGGAAGCGAAGGCGACGCAAATTTTGCTGAAATCGTCAATGTCAACAGACTTCGGCAACGCATTTATCCGAAAATGTTGAATCCCATCTTTGGGTACTTCCTCAGAAGATTTCGATGAAGAAAATTATAATTATTGTAACAAAACTGTAATAAGCTAGAAATAAACTTCAAACATCATGAAGTTTTGAACGTTTCTTGACTGTGGGGTTGAATGGCAATAAAACGCTACTGGAATGCAGTCAGATACATTTTTATTTTTCTCTACATCGACCGGTTTCAACGCCTCATGCGTCTTCTTCAGGATTGAGAAAAGTAAATATAAATTAATTAATTATAATTTAACAATAAATATAAAAATTACAACACATGGATAAACGTCAAAACAAAATTGTAAAAACCGTTGTACCCTTATGAAAAACTACTTATGACATTGCCAATTCAAACATATTAAAAAATCTGATGTGGCCCGTCATAGGTACTCATTCTTTTTACTAACTATACAAATCAAGATACAAATATTTTTGTATATTTTTTTAAACTACACTGCTGGATTCCTCGTATCAAACTACATATAAATACATATTTTCTTTAAAAAATTATGTGAGGTACAATTTTAAATGCACTTTGAAAAATTTAAAAATGTGGAAAATTTTCAATTCGCTCAAAATTTGGTTATACCCTATTTTTGACCCGAGGAATCCAATGGTGCCACTAAAAAAAAATTTCGGCTAATACTTTTCGAGATAATTTTTGCAGGTGAAATACGGGAGTACCTATGACCGTAATTTTTTCACCATTGGATTCCTCGCGTCGAATTACATACGAATCCAAATTTTCGCGAAAAAAATCCAACGGGTACAATTTTTATGAAAGGTTTTCGAAAATGGCCAAAAACGAAGGTAAACCCCTTGATGAAATTTTTGCCAAAATAACTTTTTCTCTCACAATTGGCTCAAAATTTGGTTATATACTAATTCGATCTCGCGGATTTCAAATCTGTAGTCAAAATTTTTTTTCGACAAATATTTTTCGACATAATTTTTTTTAGTCGAAAACTGGTCGAAATGGAAAATTTATTTTTCCACCATTGGATTCCTCGGGTCAAATTATGTAGGAATCCAAATTTTGACGAAAAAATTCTAAGGGGTACAATTTTTATTGAGGTATTTAAAAAATAGTACAAAATTGAAGAGATAAAACTTTCTTATTTTCTAGCCTAAAGAATAATACTGAGAATTGGCTTAAAATGTGGTTATATGCTAACTCGACTATGAGGATTTCAAATCTGTAACCGAAACAAATTTTCGACCCACAGTTTTCGACATAACTTTTTAAAGTCGAAAACTAGCGAAATAAAAAAAAAAAATTGCACCATTCGATTCCTCGGGTCAAATTATATAGAAGTACATAGTTTAAGAAAAAATTCTAAAACTTGCTCATTTTCTAGCCTAAAAACATTAAATTTCGGCTTCGTTGATTCTCTCTATCATAAAAAAACAAAACCAGACGGATATTGACGTTATGTTATGTTCAACACAACCACTTGCAGACCCAAAATTTATTATATATTTAAATCTACGTAAAAAAATTACCAATATTTGTAATTCTCTTCTGCCTAATGTTTATCAACAACGATAAAAAGTCTCGTTAACAAAATGCAAAACACGGTTGTTTATAAAGCATGTTAAACAACAACAAAAAAATAAATAGAACGTTAGTGCTTTTAAAAAGTTCCGCTAGTTAGCGCGTCTAGTTAACGTTAGTCGTCAAGCTTTAAAAAACTAAAACAAAAGTCACAAAAGAACTCCAGCAGAAGAACATACGTAGTACAATACACCCGCGCAAGTCGAGCAATAGCCTCGTCTCATTACCATGAATTTGAAATTCAATTCGGAGATATACACCCTTAAAATGAATACGATAAAATTTACGTCACGTAGACCGATGTTACCACGTTCATATTTAAACAAGATTAGGCTAATTTAGAAGATGTTGCCATTAATCTTAAGATGCGGCAGCGGTGACGAGGAACGATGTTTTCTGCTTCGTTAAGCCGCCAGACACGTCGCTACTATCGTTTTCTTCTCACACTAATTACTAATCTGTAAATATTATTTCATTTAGCCACGTGCATGCTGGTGAATGCTCTCTTTTCCTTTCATTCAACTTGTAATATCAAAGTTTCCAGGCGCGTGACCAAAGTGAAAACCAGGACTTTTCCAAAAGGTTTACACAATTTGGAACTACATTCAGTTTTCTGTATTTGTATGGCTATATACAGAATGTTCCACAACTTAGGACAAAAAATTAAAGGGTATATACTGTACGACGTGCTGATCATGAAACAAAAATAATTTTTTTTTAAATTCGCAAAAAATTGCATCGTATTTCAAGCAAACATAATTTTGCCACTAGTCGGTAGTTATTTTTAATAATTTTTTTCAAATCTACTACAATGAAAGTAATTATTTACATAATATCTAATACTAATAATTGTCTAATATTGTGTTATATATAATATAATATAGGTGGTAATTTATTTTTGCGAGTCTGAAACGTCAAAATTATTTTTAAACTTTCTAGTCCACAAGGGAACAAATCTATATTTAAAATTGATGTTAGTGTTAAAAATAATAGTTTAAAACGTCAATATAATAGTTATTTGTGTATTAAGAGCATAAAGTGACACTTTGTTACTCGCGCACGGTAATTGCAGCGCGAGCCGAAGGCGAGAGCTGCAATAGTACAAGAGGAACAAAGACACTTTATGCTCGTAATACACACATAATTTTATCTACTAAAATTATTTGTTAATAATATCGAAATAAATAAATAAAAAAATTTGTTTGATACTGTCATTTTCTTTTATTTTATGTAATCAAAAAGTACTTTACTGAGCGTTGTCATAGGAGACGCGCAATAAAATGTTTTTTTGCTTGGTCCTCAGTAACAATCAACTTTACGTTGACAATTGAAAGCATAAATATAAACTTTTCATAGTAGTCGTAGTCGTAGATAAAATAAATTATATAAGTTAAATTTAATTTTCATTCATAAATGCTTCTAACTTCTAACTATGGTGGCGCCCTCCCCCCTCCAATTTAGTTGCCCGCGAAGTAAAAAAATGTGACATGGTCAACAATCGAGTGTCATCCCCTGTCTATATTATACTTCGTGGTTGTTGGTCAATTGATGCAGTTATTTATTCACCTTGAGTGTGAATATTTGTTGTATGGGTTTTGTAAATTGTGGTAAAAAGTTTCGGATTGTATTCATTCATCAACGAATTCGTAATAACATTAACAGAACCTATGCGGCGCGGAAGAATTCCATACTGCAGCAACAAAAACACTGCACATAATTTAATTTTCTCATTACTGGCGTAGCACATTCCGCCCTGGTTTCCCCTACCTCCATCTGTTGAGCGCAAAGCGACAGCCTCAAAATTTTCTGCTTTCTGGGACAGCAACAACACGAATAATGGAATTTCTACGGTGGAAATGAAATCAATTTTGCAAAGTTATTTATTTGATAATACGTTGAGCGAGCGAAGTAAAAGGAAGACAAAGACGCAGGATTGAACGCCGCGGATTTCGCAAATTGCTCCGAGGAGATTCTCCACAAACGCCGGCGGAATTTTACTGAATTACACCTTCTAAAAGACCACCTTTACAATACTAATACCCTCTTTCATCGCAGATTTGCTATTATTAGCTCATACTTAAACTTAGAATTAGTCATATTTCAATCAGGTTGGTGGAACGATTTATTTTTCATTTTGTTTTAATAGTGCTGTTTATTTTTACAACAAAATACATTGTTGTTATTAAGTTTGATTATTATAATCATAGATACATAAAATCACGCCGTTTGCCTAAAATAGAGTTGGCACGAACCCCTTAAAACAAAAAATTATTGATTTATTTAATTTAAGTAAATACAAGTATTAAGTATAGGTAATAGTTGTTATTAAAAATTGATACTTAAGTTCCTATATACCGAAGTCACGAAGTAGGTACATAAATCAAGAATCAATTTTATAAATCGTGTGATTTAATTTTCCTAACATCGAATTGTATAATGTCTTGTCTTATCAGATCAATACTACTGTTATGTGTAAAATTCTGAATCCCAAAAGATGATATCACGTTCACCCCGAATAGCTTCTTTCTGCTCCCCTAAATCGCGATTAGGAAGAAAGAAAATAACACTTATTCCTCGTGAGCCTTTAGTAAAAATAACAAATTCAGTCCCATGGTACTAATGCATCCACCCCTGTCGTTATGCGCTAGGGTGCATTGTAAACGCGATTTTAGAAACAGAAACACCCTCGCTGTGGCCAAGATGCAACTTTGATTGTGATTTACTTGTGTCAGCAAAATTTGACGAAGAAAACAAGGGTTGATGTCGAATTATTTTAAAAATGAGGTGTTGATTAAATTATATTTAAGAGGAAGTAAATTTTTTGTTCGTGGTTCATTATAATTACCTTATGTTATGCTATGTCATATAGTAAGTCACATGTCACTACAATTTGACACTGAACTAACACAGGAATTTGACAGACTATGACACAGATGTTACGATTTCTGCAAAAATACATTATTCTATTTTTACCTACCGCCTCATATTCTATAAGAGAGGTATTGTGACGGGTCAAAATTTTTGAGTGTGAGTTTTTGATGGATAAGCACGTTTTAGGGTTCCTAGAGTAAGAATGTAAAATTTTCGAGATGATATCTGTGTGTGTGTGTATGCGTGTGTGTGTTTGTTCGTTCGTTCGTTCGTTCGTATGTTACAATTTTTCGTTCACGATATCTCAAAGATATCAAACATTACACTTTATTTCAAACACTAAATCATCGTAGGAACTTCGTTCTTTGAGTCCTGCACAGGGAATTGAACAAGATTTAGTGCTCATTTGGTGGATCGAGTCAAAAAAATTTGCAACCCGTACACACCGTCAAAGTTAGACATTTTTTCCATTAAAAACATTTTTTTTCACAGGGATGTTAGAGGGGGACGAAAGGGGTTGCGGTTAAGTTCGCATGCATGACTTTCAAGTAGACACTTCAAAGTTTTTCGCCCGCAAAGATTCATCGAAATCGATTGAAAATACGCCGAGTTATGGCGGTTTGAAAATGGTCGGAATTTCACGAATTTCAAGTGTTTCATTTTTTTTCCATCAGTGTACAAGTTAAATTTTATTTTTCATTCATATTCGTGATCTACACCGATGACTTACAGTATGTAATAATGAGATAATGTAATTATTTTTATGTAAAATTATCTAGGTACCTGTTTTTTATTTGTCGCTAGTGCTAGTGCATGTGATCTAATATCCGAAAGACTAGCGCACGGGTGTGAAGCATTGTTTTATTCGCGTGGTGCTATCTCCTACCGTCGTTTTACGGGTGTTCATAATTTTAATGGTGTTTTGAATGTCACATAAAACACAGATGACATTATTTACGTCTGCGCCAGTGATTCTAGGTGCGTAAAGATAGTGATCGACGCTTCCTGCCTTTCACACTGCTGTGCTGCTGAGTTACATGCGATACGAGCGATGCAGGATACACTATTTATACAGGAACATTACCCCAGTAATGCCAACCTAACATGCAGGATTCAAGGCAATTCGCCAACTTAACGATTTGCCGGATGAGTTAAATACGATCTTATTTCATTAACTATCGTGTATGTTGTTCCACTAACCTAAACACTCATAAAAACATCCAATCAAGTTGTTGTATTCTAATTTAGTGATTGTATAGCCTCATTCACAATACGAAATTAGTAGTCATAGTCAGTAGGTATAGTTAGTAGTTATAGTTAATCAGTTAGTTCTGACTACTGTCGTTCACAATTGCAAAATTAATGTTGTAGTTAGACCCACCAAATGTAAAACCGTTTTTTGTACTCATCACCTAGGAAATGACTTATTAAACACCCAATTGACAATATCAATTTCTCAGTGTACTCAATCAGAAAAAATGCAAAGAACACTAGATTTTCTAGACATTTCAGAGTAAAATCATCTTAAAAATAATAAAATTTAGTTTATAAATTATATAATTAGTGAAGACCACCGAAAACCGCCAATATTTAAAAATAAAACTTGTATGCAGCGTGCCATCTGTCGGTAGTAGTGAGTAGAAAACATCGTAACCTCAAATTTAATGATCAGACCACAACTACAACTTGAATGTATTTGCTTAAAGTTTTATTCGTTACAAAAAACATTGTACAAACCTCTTGCGGGAAGCCACCGTCCCAGCATTCGCGTAAATGAAACCCTCGCTTCGCTCATGTTTCAAAAAACCGCTCATGTGGGATACAAATCTTCCCGCATTTGGTTCGTAAATAACTATTAGATAGTGTACAAAATATAATAGAGAAAAAAACAGTTAGCCTGGTACGGACATTTAATAAGGATGCCGGAAGAGAAACAAACTAAAATGATATGGAACACAAGAATTATAAAAAGAGGAGAAGAGTTAGACCGCAGAAAACCTGGGAGCAAAATATAGAAGAAATTTAAAGAAGAAACAACTTTAGCTGGCAAGAGGCAAAAAGAAAGGCAACAAACAGAAAAGAGTGGAAAGACATAATTAAAACAATACAGTAAAATAAGAAGGTGAAAACAATCTCGACACCCGAAAGGGTAAAAGAGATTTAAATGATAATAATAATAATAAATAACTATTCTTGTGTTCCTCATCGGCACTTGGCAGGGCTTGGTGGCATGACAAGGTAGCAACAAAGGGTTAAACGATTCTCGGATATTTAAGGGGTGTACTCTTGTCGCGGACTGGGAAGGTATTCGTGGTAAATATTTGCGGAGTGTGACCGCGCGTACGCCCGCTGTGGAGTGATTCACCCGACGCCAACATCATCAACTCCAGGGTAAACAGCCAACGATCACGCTCATTCATCATTCCAACACACTGGAAATAAATTTATACATGGAGGAGGCATTCAATTCAAGCAAGAAACAATATAAACTAGAAATAGTGTCTTCAAAATTAGATCTCCCGCCATATCTAGACTTATAAACATAAATGTATACGTACAATCCGGTTCCGGTGCCCATTTAAAATATACAAATAAAAATATTTAAACACAGCAATTAGTATCAAAATCAAAAGATTCATTCACTGGAAAACTCTTCTTTGTTGAAGTCATCCTCCGTTCAATTACTACATTTAATATCTTACTTGTGACTTATATGGCGTTAATGCCAACGTGTCACCCGTCTCACCTGTAAATATTTTTTACGCAAAAACAAAAATCAACCGATCTTGGATTACAAGATTTCAACGTTTTATTTGATAAATTTTACTACAGTTCTTTAATGCTACCAGATAAAGACAATTTTTTTATAACCGAAGTTGCAAATAACTTTTCCCTTTATTCTTATTACAAATAAATACTATGTTTATTCAAATTTATAGAAATTTTTGACATCTTTTCAATCTTCAAGAAATATCACTTCCGGTCAAGGTGTTTGTACCAAAATCTTAGCATAGTTAATAATTTTCTATATAAACTACCTATCAGAATCTGGAACGAGAATTAACTTTGATGTTTGACGTCTAAGATGACATTAAAATTCGAGATCACCTTTGTCATAGAGACATTTACAATTTTGTATCATATTTATAAATGCTTCTTTACACATTTTTATATAAAAGGATTATTATGAAAGGCAACTTTAAGTAAACCAAACAAAATATACTTATAAGCGAACAAACTGAAATATAGTGAAAAAGAAATAAACTAAGCTCTTGTTAGTACACCTACACTGTTCATAATTTGTATTTAGATGACTCTAGAGTGTTATTTTTGAAATATAAATTCTTTATTTCAAGCTTCTGAGTCGTGAAATAATTTCAGTTTTGATGTCAATGAATTATGGTACTATGGAAATGAAGAGTCGGTTATAATAAGCAATTAAAGACAATGCACTTGCCAGAGTTTGCCTAGTTTTGAGGAACGTATAAAGACGGAAAGAAAAAGACTCCTTTCGCTGGTCTGTCGAAGGTGCGGAATTTATGTGTACCGTTTATCTGCGCGCACAAGATGAATGGCGACACAAATCTGCGCAACAGTGTTTTCAGAAACAATCACTTAAATTACTAAAAATAAATAAATCCTCAGGATCTCGACGACTCGCAGCCCATTTAACAGGACACCAAATGAAGGAATCACAGCGATGGATTTATGGCTGGACACGTGGCCATCGCGCTACATTATGCGCATTCATTTACACAATTAACCGGAGATTTACTGCGGCTCTATTTATTGCTTTCTTTTATTGACAACCTCACAGTTGTTAGTGTTACTTCTACGTCAATTTACCACACGCTTTTCACAAAGATGGATACACCGTCATGAAAAACGTACACTGAAACATTAAATTTATATGAAAGAAAAATTTAAATAATTGGTATTTAATTACCTCCCGCCTCATATTCTATAAGGGAGGTACTCCATTTTCCCCCTTTTCTAAATTTAATATTGGCCATATCTCAAAAACTAAGCGAGAAATCAAACTCTAGTCTACAGCATTGTATTTCTAACACTTAAATTAACCTATAAACAAATTTTCAGAATTTTGAAATTTTTTTTTGACCTCCCAAATACCGACCATCCTCGATTTCTCAAAAATGGTTAAATATATCGACTTAATTTATTCACCAATGAATTCCTCGCGCCGAATTACATATGTGTACCAATTTTCAGCTCAAAATTCCGACGGGTACAAGATTTATCCAACATTATCGATTTAAAAAAAATCGTAAGGGGTTAAGAAATCTTCAAAAATGGGGAAACCGTGATAAATCTTGTACCCGTCGGAATTTTAAGCTGAAAATTGATACACATATGTAATTCGGCGCGAGGAATTCATTGGTAAATAAATGAAGTCGATATATTGAACCATTTTTGAGAAATCGAGGGTGGTCAAAACATTTCGAAATTCTGAAAATTTGGTTATAGCGTTATAGGTTAATTTAAGTGTTAGAAATACAATGCTGCAGACTAGAGTTTGATTTCTCGCTTAGTTTTTGAGATATCGGCCTTTAAAGTTGGAAAAAGTGGAAAAAGGAACATCAATTTTTTCCAACTTGTACGAAGAGATTTATCTACACTTTTTTAAAAATATTTAAGTAATAGATATAATACTATTATTAAACTGCAATTAAAAGAGTAGGGTATCTCGAGTAGGGAGGTATTGTGCTGGCCACATCAGATTTTTTTTAGTTGTCATTAATATTTTTTTATTTTTCAAAATCAATTATTTTTTTACCTTTGGCTGCGCGCCTGATTATGAATCCAGGAATAGATAACAAATTGACTGCATTTGATTATGAACTGTAAGAGCATCCTGTGAGTGGCATATCTCGTAATCCCTTTAAGAATATTAAGAGCACCGTAAGCACGCTGAGCTTAATGCCGAGTCCCCCCGCTCGTCATAAAAACCTCATTGGCTGTCTGTCCTCGCGGCTTTCAAATCTCCCCCTTGTGCTGGGCCTGCGCGCCGTTATACCGTATCCATTTCGCTGGCCATTTACACTTTGAAATAGTCTCGCTCAGAAAAGATTTATCTAGAAGCAGGCAGCCGGGCTTTAATACAGCTAGATTACCATATTTCCGCCATAACTTGAACGCACTACAGCCGACGCTCCGACGCAAATTATACTACTTTCCAAGGAAGAGCCAAGCAAACAGTATGCCCAGATTTTTATGCCTGGTTAGATACTGAATAATATCTGTGTAATTATTAAGCTACATAAATAAATGTGCCAGAGCGCCCTTTCAACATATTGTAACTGTTGTCGTTATCTTAAATCCTTGTTCACACGTGGATTCTTTCATGATTCTTTGTCCTTAGAAAAAGAACCATGGGAAGAATTAATTGAAAATCAACGAATATTAGTTCTAACGTAGGAATATTGAAGAGATATTGGATTTAAGGGCTTTAGGTAAAAAAATTAATGAACCAATATTTTTTTTTATAAATTTTGTTGCGTAGAGTGTGACGTTTCGACCAGTGTTTTGGTCATTATCAAACAAGATTCTGGTAAGGAACAACAAAAATTAAGATTTTAGTCAAAATTAAAAAAAAAACTAGAGTGTACTTTACCATAGTAGCAAATTAATAATCCAGTCAATTATATTGAAAGGATTCCTTTAAAATGAGTTATTGCCATGAAAAAAGTTTTCAAAAAGTTAATAGTTCTTTTAATATTTAAGATTTTACGTATGGATACATCTACGCGTCACAGTAATGCGTTTTCAGGTGTATTCTTGCTTACAGTAATAAAGAAACTACCAAATTGTATTTTAAATTTTGTAACATTTAGAACATTTTACATGGAGTACATTTTAATTCCAACCTCATTGTTTGAGGAAATTGCAGCTATACATCTACGTCACACAAACTTTAAAAATTAATTACAGTTTTATTAAGAACAATTAAGGCTTATCAGTACTTTCAATCGCTTTCAAATAACATGAAGTTTCAATAAAAAACTTTTTAAAAAAATGGTAAACTACCCTATTGTGGAGTCAATGAGAATAAATAAAAATAAAACCACCGAAGAATAAAAACGCTTGGTGACTAATTCTTAGATGGTTTTTATTTATTCTCATCGACTCCACAATTGTGGTTTTTTAATTTTTTTTTGACTATATAGTAAAATTAAAATAGTAGAGTCTGTCGAGAGGTCATGCGCTAGTCACATCAGATTTTTAATGTAGCGTTATTCAACAGATATATTTTGTCTAATATATGTAACTAATTTTTTTATGATCAAAAAAAGATCCCTAACTCCTGATCTGATCCAAAACAAAGATCTAACCATCATGATTCTTTTTCTCGGGATTCAGATGAAAGAATCAATAAGTGAATCTAGTTGTTGCTGGAAAATCAAAGTGTAAAAATTGACGTTGCCTAATGCCTTAATAGAAATATATCTGCAGTGTTCTTCTCGCTCAATGTGGCTTTATTCGCTCTAATTTCTAATCCCAGCGATGTAGTTCCTCGTTGAAATAAGTTAGATTTAATCCATTTAAAGCAGAAAGAAACCGTGCCGAATGAATCCGAGTTATCGGAGAGCGGTTGTCGTTTTTTGGTTGTGTGAGGTACACCGTTTGTTTAATTAGGAAAAGACTGGCGCTCATATATCGAAGTAATTGGGTTTGGCCGACGCGCGACGTCCGACTAATTTCACACAAAGCCGAGGCCGCCGAGGCCTTTATTCGCGCGATTGCGATGCACAAAGGGAGAACGTATCACCTTCGGATTAGGCCGCGTTCATTTCTGCATTTTCACAAGGGTATTGTTATTTACAAATTGAAGGGATACGTTTGAATATTTAATACTAATCCACCAGCATTTTGCATTTATTAAAACTACGGAGGATTTAGTTTGATATTCATAGTAAAAATAAACGTGGAAATCTCTGGGGGGTGCGGTGGTTAAGTCTTCATTCGCGCTTATGTGATAGCATTAGCACGAGGGCTTATCAGCTGACCCTAATAGGCCGTAATGACCGTGACGTAGGGGCGGTCACCAAGCCCTTCGCTTATGCACATCTCATTACGTTTTACGTTCTTTTTAATACCGCATTGCAACTTTGTAACCACGGTGTATTATATATAGGTGATGTGAAGACCATATAAAAGCATTACGCGAAGTTGACGTCTTAAGTGGGCTAGTTCAGATATTTAAGGTGATTCGAGCGTTGTAACAAATCCATAAACTGTTAATGAAACATGAACAAATCAGTTGTTGCTTTCCATATACATTTAAAATTTCAATCGATTTGACTGTCTCTATCCAGAGATATTCACATTTCAATATGACATTTTTAACATGTTGGATATAGGAAAAATATACTGCATTAAATTCTTGACTCAAACCCGCATAAACTTTGTTTTAAATAGGTACTATTTAATTTAATGTGTGTTTATATACGTATGCGAAGTATTATCAAAATTGACCGCCTAGTTAACTCATAAAAAAATATTTTATGTGACGAACTTAAAAAAAATAACTGAATAAAATGTATAACTTGCACCGTTGCACTATGCGATAAATTTGAAATACAACATTTTTGGCAAATTAAGTTTTAATCTAGATGCGTTCGTATTTTATTTCATATTAAATATAATATAATAATAATAGTTTGGAATCCAGTGATCACTTCTACTAATATGTGTTTTTAAATATTAACATCTATTCTAGGCTCATTTAGTTAATCTGAAGATGGTCATAATCAAGTCCGAAACAATGTCATAACATATTATCATCAATAAAACTAGAGCCATGTTATCCAAAAACGTGAATTAAATTATTAATTCTTTCAAAATTAATGATATCTGAATTTCCGAAGTTCATTGTGACTCACTGAGTCGCTTGAAGATGATCGAAAGATCGAAACGCGTCGTGATCAACCTAGTGTCGAGTCTTGTATCCCAGTTAGTGTTGTGTTTGGTTTTTTGCATTGAATCATACATTTTATTGATCTTTGTATCAAACCTTACACCATACACTAATCTGGATACATTACTCATTGACGAGTTCATAAATAGAATGATTTTGTTTTATATTATTAATTCTTTCCTTATGAAACTATTATGAAAGTAAGTAAGTATTTGACAAGCAGTTCTCACCAGGAAAGAATTTTGAAAGAATCCTAGTGTGTGCTGGGCTTCAGATATAGATGAATGTGACGGTGTAGGTTGTGCACCCCTGAGAAGATTGGTTGTATAGCCCTGAGCATCGCACCTGATCCCTAATAAAAAGAAAGCGCTCTCCAAGCCTTGATTCAATTAATGCTTACTTTGGAGTCTTTACGATTCAGGGACAATTATATTAAAAGATTAAAATGTTGTTCATTTACCATTTGGCAATTGCGCGGATTCGCCTTTTAAAAGATAATTAAAAGTAACTAATTTTGAGAGTAGAGCTGGAAATACAATGAAATAACTTTGCGGACACCGGAATGACAATTCGAGTTAATACCTTCGTCAAAATTGTAAACAGGCCAGTTGTACCCATATCACTCTGACTCTAGCCGTCTTTATATTTGTTTTCGGGTCTCGTGGGGCAAAAAGGACTCTTCTACATTCATCTGTGTTTCTACATCCGAGCCTAAAAAATGTAATCCTTCACGAAATTCATAGCTACCTGATACCCAATACAGAATCAAATGGTTCATGAAAATATTAACTTAATATTACTGATTTATTTTTAGAACAATACTCAAAGATCGAGGGTTCGAATCCAGGTCAAGTTGGAAATTTTTACATCCAAGCTGACTCTCGTCACCATTCCAAGTTGGCATACAACTATGCGTCCACAGTAATAGGCTAATCAACATGGTAATTATAAAAAGAAAATAAAGATAGTTTTCTAGCATATTTCAGCACATGGATTCTTTCAGTTTTTAAGCTAATAATGAATTATAAATTATTCTTTTTTCCAAGACTCATTGAACATTCAATTTAGCGACACCGCAATTTAACAGGTAATTCTCACTAGAAAGAAGAAAACTTCTTTTTTTCCAGGATTCAGAATCTTGGTAGAATCTTCAAAGAATCCTCGTACGAACAGGGCTTTACAATACTATTTTAAATTTTTTTTAGCATAATTATAATACCTCTCTTATACAGTAGGTACAGAGTGGTGAGATTCAATCTACAGTTTAAAATTTGAGCAGATAAGTAGAAAAAAATCTGATCTTTTTAAAGATTATAGATCATATTTATTTGATCTAAATAAAAATCAAGATTCTTAAATATAAGATGATCTAAATAAAAAATCATGCAAATTGATCTAGATCTGTCTGAACACTGATCATGGATATAGATTTAGTTATCTACATGGAAATTTTTTGTATAGTTAAAATAAAATGTCTGCCTGATTCGAACCAAAGTGTTAATTTTAAAAAACAACACGATAAAGATATAGAGATCCTCATTCGAATTCTCATTGATATAAGCGCCGCCGTGTCGCAAATGAAATTAGCCGCAAAGTAAACTTGCTAATCTAATATTTGCTCGTTGGCTAATTTCGATTTGAAGTGGACGCAAATACGGACTGTTTATCCAAGGTGTTGGTTAAATAATGGCTGAAGTCATAGTTCATAGTACATAAGATAAGCTGAATTCATTTGCACCTTCTCACAGCGTTGTAATGCTAGAAAATTTACACCAGGCATTAGTCGCCACTTTTACTACGGAAGAGCAAAACACGGACTTCTTCCAATATTCGAATAATCGAAGAGGGAATTCTCAAACTGAATAATGTTTAGAAGCAGCCAAAAATGTCAAAAATATATGGCACATATGGTGTGCCACGCCAACTTGGGTCTTCCAGGTCGCGTGGCACACAAGTAGTGCCACAGTTGATGCAATGCTTTGGCGCTTTGTGGCACTGGGTTAGTGCCACGGATTGTGTGTATTCAAACGGGAATAGTTAAAGTTCGGCCTGAGAGACATAAAACTGATTTTGGCCCCCGAAAAAAATTTTCGTTGTAAGTTTTACACATGTGTTAAGGTTTTTAGTAATCTTCAGTTTAACAATTGTATATTTGATTGAAAATTATGTTTTATTTTATCTTAAGTATGTTCTACAAATATTTATAAACAAAAACTAAACTAGATTCGTCACATTTATATTCATCAGAATCTTCACCAAATAAACTTTCTTGATCATCGGAAAAATACTCATCCGTAAGTTGTTGCAATTTTTTTGTTCTTTTTCGTAGTCACCCATATTTGTTATAAAAATACAAACACACATACACTTATTGCCGACTAACCCTTCTAAATGTAGTCCGTACTACCACTAAAATTATCTAACATGGGATGTGGCACGACGTTAGTGCCACTCGGCCTAAATGGAAAAAAGAGTTGCTTGAGCCGCGTGGCACAAATGTTGTGCCATAAATTAAAATGGTTGTAAAGGGCACTAATCAACATTATTTTAAAAGCGGTGTTAGGTACAACTTAATTTCTTTTTATTTAGAACTGAAATAATAATAAAAAAATTCGGCCCCATAGGACCATTTTTTTTCATTCCATTGTGGCAGTCAACGTGTTAACGGTCAAATATTTTATTTTTTAATTTCATTGGTAGGCAGATAAATCAAAATTGTAACAAATTTGTAGAACTTTAATTTCTTGTAATTGGAAAATGGTGCTAGATAGAAACTACGTTTTGAATACAAATTGTAGATAGTATCATTTAGTTATACATTGTCATTAAAAAAATTCCTATTAATCCATAAATTTTGAGGATATTCCAGAAAACCTCTTCAGATCTTCAAGAAACTACCACTTTCGGTTGCACGATCAACACCAAAATCTAATCAGATCTAATCTAGGATGTCAGAATATTGTATACAAAATGTCAAATTTTTTTATTCAGTGGTATTTAAGTTATCATACCTCCAACATCCATCCACACACACACAGACATCATCGCGAAACTATCAAAATCTTGTTCTAGGGACCTCAAAACGTGCTTATCCATTGAAAACTCACTATCGAAATTTTAGCATGATTACAATACCTCTCTTACAGGACTGAGTGGCGAGAGGTAAAAATTGCAATTTCCTGTTAAAATGTTGGCCACCTCAAATATATTATTTTGTCTCACACAGTTATGGGTTTTAATTTCAATAAATCTTAGTAATCTCATTGTAACTAGACAATTTAACGGTTATGATAAGTGTAACAGTTGATTAAATCCGCTGCAAGATGTGAGAAGTTTTTTGGCACCCAGTATAGCCGGAACTAATACTTGTTGCTATTGGGCTGAAGCCAGAAACAACTGCGAACATCCGGTCATTAGGGGAAGGGTGATAGAATGAAACAGTATCTAGTAGAGACATCCCTTAAGGGTGTGTTACTGAAATATTGATCAATCGGAAAGGAAGGTTTATTTTTGCAGCCAATTAAACTCCTACATAGCGCACATAACAACGTCTTCAATTAAAATTCCTGAAATCATTATTATTTTATGAGTCAGCGAAAGGAAAGAACTCATTGGTAATAATCGCTGAAACGGCGTTCTTCGTTCTTCGTTCCGGGAGCTACGTTATTATTGAAAGCGGAATAATATGTATAATTTAAGAGCATTAGCAGATATTGTAGTCAAATAAGAAGGGAAAGAGCCATTCCTAATTAGAAGGTGCTGTCCTTTCATATCTTTACTCCCATCAAAAGAGTTGTAGGAATTGTAAAGCTACGTGCTACGTGCACAATGGAGCAGTGATATTCTAAGTTTGTAACGTTTATTTTAACTGATACATTTTATAACGATATATTAAGATAGAGATACGTCATTTTGAATATGAGTAGTCGAAATAAATTTACGAGTTTAGAATCACATTAGTTCGGCCGTTCGTAAAATTTTGTTTTTGTACAAATGTTGAAATAAAATTTAAAATAGAAGTAAAATGGAATATATCTACTATTTATTATAAACTTCAATACATTTTATAAAATCTCAAATGAAATCAGCAATGGAAACATTATGGAACTGAATTAAAAAATAATATTCGTCCTGCAAGAACAATCAAAAAATTGTGAAACAGACTGCAAAATATTTGTAACTTTTTTTTAGGACTTGTAGATGCTATGTCACAACGAATTGAAGCAGTTGGAAATATAAAGGTGGAGTTACACAGTGGTAAAGTCGTTCATAGTAATTAAAGCAAACAACAAAAATATTTGCCAGCTGTATACTTTATTATGCAAGTTCTATTTAAAGTTAAATGAACTTTAATTATAACTTTAATATAACTTTAGGTTAAATATACTTTAAATATAACTTAGATAATATAACATACATTGGCAATTTTTTATTGTTTTCTCTAATAATTATAAACGACTTTGCCACAGTGTAACTCCACCTTTATTTTTACAACTCCTTCAGTTCGTTGTGACATAGTAGTATCGACAAGTCCTAAACATACATTCCTGGAGAAAAAAGTCCCAAATATTCTGAAGTCATTTTCATAATTTGTTGATTGTCCTTGCAAGACGATTATTCTAATTTGTTTTTTATTCGGTTTGATAATATTTCCATTCCTAATTTCATTTGAGATTGTATAAAACGTATTGCAGGGTTTAATAAATATAAGATACTTTACATTTTACTTCCATATTAAATTTTATTTCAATGTGAGCCTGGGCTCGTATTGATATGCGTTTATACTTTGGTAATAGAAGATTGAATTAATATGGATGAGGTGAAAGAACTGTACCCAGATAGCATTTTAGAATAATGTGTTTTCCAGGGTCATAATAATATCTTCCGATACGCGTCACTTTGAATATTTTGTATGAATACGGGGCTCGAAAGAAGAAATACAAGACGAAATAAAAGTAGAGAAAAAGAGTAAAACAGTTCCACACACACATTACCAGCAATATCCGACCGGCAGAGCGGCGTTCCGAATGCATCGGTAAACAGAAACAAATAGAGGCTACCGATGTCGAGCGGGCGCGCCGTTCGCCCCACGGAGACATATAATAAAAGTGACAAACGCGAGTGTGTGTGGGTGTGTGTTTTATAACCCGCATTCGCGGAGTTTTATGCCGATTTTCATTCGATTGAACACTAAAAAACGAATCAAAAACTTTGCTAAGGGAAATCCTCGTCTTGCGATGAGAAAGGGAACATTCCACGGCTGGAGGTATTTCACACAGCTCCGGATTAAGACGTATTCATTTACAACTCGTTTATTCGCACATTTGCACTCCGCAGTTTATGTTAAGTTCAAAGAAAAGCCCCAGAACATTTCAAGAATATGAACATTCCGGCTTGTTATTTACTAGATTTGCCTATTAACATCCTATTAATATCCCAGCGATTGCTTATGTCCGCTCTTAGCAACATTATCTATTTAACATCCCAATGGTAGTGATAAGTAATTTAACTTATATCTTTTTAGAATTCATATTTATATAAACATATAACACAATCACAGTATTTAAAATACCTTCTACTAATTCTCGCCATGTCAGCAGACAGACTGACAGCTATGAACGTAGCTGAAAGACGGAATATAATTTTTACTTAAAAAAGTCCGATGTGGCTAACACATGACCTCTCGCCATACTCTACTATTTTACAAAGTATGTATAAAGGTACTTACTCACAAAAGAAACAACGTTTTGATTACATATTGTAGACAGTAACATTTGGTATACAATGTTATTAAAAAAATTCCTATTTTCATAAATTTTTAGGATATTCTAGAAAATCTCTTCAGATCTTGAAGAAACTACCACTTCCGATTGTACGATCAAAACCAAAATATAATCAGATCTAATCTAGGGTATCAGAATATTATATACAAAATTTCAATTTTTTGTATTCAGTGGTATTTCAGTTATCGTACCTCCAACATTCATCCACACACACAGACACACACACACACACACACACACACACACACACACACACACACACACACACACACATCGACACACACACACACACACACACACATCATCGCGAAATTATCAAAATCGTGTTGTAGGAACCTCAAAACGTGCATATCCATTTAAAATTCACTATCGAAATTTTAGCATGAGTACAATACCTCTCTTACACATATGAGTGGCGAGAGGTAAAAAGATGCAATAGATGGCTTATTACTTTTAAAGAACAATATGTACCTGACCTGTTTTCAAACCATTATGAGTTTATGTATTTTGGAATTAATTTAATAGGTGTTCTATGAAAAGTTGTATGTTGGTTGCACACTTATCATCCAGTATAAATAAAGTAAATAATTCTCGAGAGAATTTCCCATGATAGTTGTGTGATGAATATTTATCCATTTCAATATTTCCGTTAGCGAACTTTGCGATTAGCTAGACAGAAGTCAAATAGCAGCTTCAACTATGACTCTAACATGATTTGGAGTTGCGAGGGTAAATATTTGACTGCTGTTTTTGTTCAATCAGTAACTCGAAACACAAGGGTTGCGCGATGCTCGTAAAGTTTTCGCAAACAATATTTTTTCAGCGAATTGCGAAATGAATTTGGAAGTTATTACACACGGCGCTGTGTTTGACTTTACCCTCGTCTAATTCTAATTTCCGCGGATTATTTCAGTTGCAGAAATGGAGAACGTCAATATTGAACGTGTTGAGTAATCATTATAAAAGTTTTAACATGTTATTCACTTATGGATAAAAATAGAGTCATCTACTTAAAGCCTTGTTCACACATGGATTCTTAAATGCTCTTGAATCTCCAGAAAAAAATCATACTAAAAATAATTCCCACGACCATATGATAGAAAACTAATAGGATTCTCATAGTTTCTTAGCTACAAGTGAAGTGGCGTCCATGGAAGCAAATGAAGCACTGCTTTCCTTGTCTTTTATATTTTTTAAATGTTTCATTATTAAAATAAATAATGGAAGCTTCTTGACTGAAGCATTATTATAAATAAAACACAATGCTGGGATGCAGTCAATTTATTAAAATTTAATCAACCTCTACCGGTTTCGACCACATGTGGGTCATCTTCAAAAGGAGATATGTCGTAAAAAATTACAAAAGTATGTGATGATATAAAAAAATAAATAGATAAATAAGCTAACCTGTTGTTGTTATTTATTGTTCACATAATTATTTTAGTATTACTCATATTATATCAAAAGTGTTTCCCTTCTTTCGAACATGATGCCATGCCACTGATATGCTAGCTACCAAAATAAACAATATCACACATCCGTTCAATCCGTTCGATATGTTATCAGACAGGTCATATCAAACAGTTTCAATTTTTGTTTCATCTTTTAGTAGGCGTGTGTTGCCCTTCTGACATTTGGAATTTTTTTCCTGTCATTAAATATTTCGTGAAAAATTTAATTATTCCATTAACATCCTATTAATATCCTAGTGATTGCTAATGTCCGCCCTTATCATTATCTATGTAACATTCCAATGTTAGTAATTTGGTAATAAAATCCCAATTACGTGTTCACTGTAAATCTCTGAGATGTTTGTATTGAATATGTAATTTTTGATGTGGCTAGGATAATATCTCTTCAAATATACGAATAAGATATTTTTAAACATCACACTGACGATTCATATCAACTGGGTTAAAACGTACTAATTGATCTGAGTGACAAGAGGTAAAAATGTTCTGCGCACTGCTCTAAAGCCTATGTATCTTATGCTGTTACGCTTAGATCCCGATAACTAGTAAAATGACACCATCATGATTTGCAAGTTTAATAATGGTACGGCGGTCTAAGGACTAAGGACTAAGTTGATGGACTTTGATATCTCAAGGGTATACGTAGTGTGTCATTATGATAGATACGAGTTTCTAATTACGACGCATAATTATAGACACCTTCCAAGCAGGGATCAATTAAAAACATAATGTATGGCGAACATTACTCTTGGAGTCATATTCCTTATTACTCACATTGAAAGATTTCACATGATATATTTGTTAGCTCAAGAAACTAAAGAGAAGCTAAAACCCGAAAAACTTGTCAAAGTTCCCAGCCGAAAAAAATTATAATATAAAACAGGCTTAATAACAGAGCTTGAATTTATAAAGAGGTGTTCCACAAGGATCTAAAATGACCCCTTACGCTAGTCGTATTCTGGGCTCATAATATTATAAGCTCTCCTTAAATTTTCTTTTCTAGTTACACTGCTTATTGCCAGTTGGACCGCTTCCACTTTAATTTTAAGTTTTCCTTAAATGAAGAATATCGAATCAAAATCAAATTGTCAAACGTAGAAATAACATTGCTGGTCATGAGTTCGATTCGATATTTTTCATTTAAGTAACTCTTAAAATTTAAGTGGAAGTGGTGCAAATGGCCATTAGTTGTACACAAACCTTTATAAGTACTTTAGTAGTTATAGACGTGATTCTTTGCTCAAGAAACTTGTTAAAAATTTTTTCTTTGTATGACTTGCTACAAACATTTTTTAACAAAATGTGAAGTGGTTAAAATAAAATATTAATATTATTATTATTGTTATTTAAGTTTCAAAATTTGATATTTGCTACAATGCAGGAAATTTTTAGGTACGATGTTATTTTAATTAAAGTTTAAGTCTGGTAAGAATCCCTCTCGACGGTATGTAAAACACGACTTTTCGTTCGATTGAAAAAGCGCAAGCATCGGACAACAGCCATCTTCAGGGTGCGTAAATTCACTTGATGTGATCGTTGCCCCTCTGAGATCCCTCCTCTGAACCGTTGCATCTCTCTCGCACGCACTGTGCAGATATCTGCCTGTCTCTTTCCCGCGCAAGGAAAACTTCTTTGTATGCAAATACCGAGTTTCTTTTGTATTGTTTTAATCCCAAGCTACTGAGATGCGGAGCCAACTTCTTATGGACCAGCGACGGACTGGGACTCTATTTTACACAAAACGTGTAATTTATTTCGCGCTATATGTCAATACTGCGACAGCTATCATATTAATTGTGTTTGCATTGCATGTTATATGCTTGAACCGTGACATCATCATATGAATTAACGTGTCAAAATATTTGGTGATTTATATTTTGTTCATTAATTTCGTTGAATAAATTTGCATCCATTTTTCACTACATTCTGCCAGAGGTATTTCCAATAGAATAATTTTGTTCATGATATTCATTCAATAAAAATTATTCATCCTATTTACTCAATATTGACATCTAATTTATACCTCCCGCCTTTTATTCCATATATGAGGTATTGTGACGGGTCAAAATTTTTAAGTGTGAGTTTTTAGTATTTTTTTAATTGACAGTGACAGTGACAATAGTAACTCATTGTTTATATCTTCTTTTGCATTCTGCAGTTTACATCAAATATATTATGTGAGTACCTATATATTTGTATAGTAAAAAGAGCAGAGTATGGCGGAAGGTCTTGTGCTCGTCACATCAGATTTATTAAGCGTTGTCCTTATTTTGTTATGCAAGTCATGGTCAACAAATGGCCATACATCAGCCGTCCCTGTGGGTCTATGACGATCAGGACGACAGCCACAAAATAAGTAATAAAGACTAGCGGAAGCGAACAGACCCTGGTCCATCGATGGTTCAAAGACCCCATGCATCATATGAAAACATCAAGCCATATATCATCATAACAGAATTCGTGGCCTACGAAAAGATAGTCATGAACTAGAGAGAAAGGCCTGTTCTAAAAAAAACCACGAAAACAATCATACATTATTTTTTACGCTACTTGGTTGCGCACATATTGTGTTAAGGAGTTCGTCTACATAAAATAATCTCGATAATAGTTTTAAAAAAAATCTAATTCACTTTCTTCCCCACTACTACGGCTGTCCGAACCCAGCCCAAAGCTGCATGCTTCTTTTTTTTCAAATTCTTGCCATTTATAGTAACCGAAAAAAATCATATCAAATAATGACAAAAAACCGCAAAAACGTAATTTTAAATTTTTTTTTACTACAAATTCCTAGGCCAAAGACAAAAAATAAAAATGTAGAAGCATTAAGACATCCTTCGTTAATACACTCATATGTAAAAGCATCATATATTTCAATTATAATTAAAGTAAACGTGGAAGGCGTACACCTCTGTAAAGCTGTCAAATTTTAGAGTAGACGTATACCTTAAGTCCCTTGAAGCCCTGTTCGCACATGGATTCTTTAAAGATTCTTTCATGCTTTTGAGTCCCGAGAAAAAGAATTATTGTGAGAATCGTTTGTCAATTAGTGACGCAGCTCAATAATTGAATCTTCAAGAGTTTTGAAAAATTCATTGATAGCTTCAAATCAGTAACTTTTTTTCTAGGATTTTGAAGCATGCAAGAATTCTCAAAGAATCTATGTAAAAACAAAAATGTAACCAAGATTTTGCCAAAAATCCTTCATTGGTACGAATAAATAAAAAAAATTGTATGTAGTTTCTGACTGGATTCGAACTTGAATATTTAGAACCACAACGCTTAGTATGCATTTAGCCAAAAAAAAAAATTCAAAATGATTCAAAATTCAAATGATTCAAAATTTTCTCATCAAAGAATCTGTGATAAGAAATGAATTTACATTGATTGAAATTCGCAGATAAATATTCGGCAATAATAAATAGGGAATAATGGCAACATTATGAGAAAATCCCCCGGTGCAAAGTTTTTAACGATAGTAACAAAGTCATAAAACAATAGTTAATTGCGCGGCAGTAATCCAAGTAAGATATTCTTAACGCTTCACCTGCCACGACAGCAAGAAATTCCCTACGCCGAACTAATTTGCGAACTTACAACTGATTTGAATCAAATCAAGTTAGGCGGAAATGTACGGCGCGAATTAAAATTAATTTTAATTTTCCGCGAACTAATAACTGACCCACTTATAGCGCACAACAAGGAGCGAGCACGATAGAGAAAGACGCAAGCAATGCCTCCTTGATTTTACACGCCATTTCACATACGACGAATGTTTATTACTGGGTTGAGAGTTTTCATAAATTACTGCTGTACTTACCGAGATATAATTAAACTTATTGTTATCGTACTCGCATAAATTGTACGCAACATGTTACTTTATTTAGCCTTTCACGCTTACGCACTTTAAGAGACGCGTTCGGAAAATATCGAGCTCTACTCAAAGTGTGGCGGGTTCAGGTGATGTGAAGGCCTTCTTTTTGAAGTCAATCGAACAAAAAATGTAGGTAAATAAAACTGAGCATAGAATGTGCTGGCTAAATAGAGAATCTACAATTTCAACAGCGAAAAAAGCATCGTTGTCCCATCATATCTCATTTAATTTATAACACAGACGAATGAAAAAAGAACTTCTTGTTAGAAAAGGTTCAATTAAGAAATTAAAAATTGCTTTTTGAAAAAAATCATAAAAAAGAGAAAAGTGGCTGATTTCAAAGTAATTGTTTCCAAAATCATAGATTAAAATAGAAAAATGAAAAGAGAGACCTGCTAACATCTTTTGGTAACATGTTCATATATTGTAAATAAAGAAAAAAACCTGTAAATGCCAAATGATCATGGGACGCGCACACCTCTGTTTTGCTATAAATATAACTACCAGACGGGCCCCTTAAGGTTGTCGCCTACCGATACTAGCGACATCGGACGGTAGACTTCATGAAGTGTAGCTTATTTCGGAGAGGATAAAAAAATTAAACTTTGGCATTACCGTATCACACAGGCACTTGTATGTATTATACTGCCCTCCTTAGGAAGAATGTCCTATTTGCAAATTTTGAGATTTTTGTAATCTGCATAAATTATTACAAATATACCAAAATAGAATGTCCAGCTGTCCTAACAAAAGGTAGAATTTATTATTCATAGTTATTATATTTATATAAAGCAATTTTAATAGTAAAAATCCGCATAGATGTTTCCACACAAATTTTTATATAAAATAATAGCTAAAACAAATTTTTTGCAGATAAGACATTTTTCCTAAGGACGGCAGTATAGTATTAGTGAAGAAATAAGTTTTACGTTTAAAATTCCTGGTTGCCTTTTTGATACTTCATAATTTCAATTCTTCGATAAATTGACTTTAAAATTAAATATTATTTAAGATCACTTATTAGCTTTAATATATGTATTTTAAATAAATAATTGACAGCTCCTAGCAATTTCAAGAAACTTTTTAATAAAAACTTTTTTCCTGTGAACAGGGCATTCAAAATTATTTTGAAATTTAAAAACTTTATGTTTATTTAACAAATGAGGAATAAAAACAAAAGTATACAATGGGGCAAGTAATTTTGTCTATAAAAATGAAAGTTTGAAGGTATAACTGGTGTTTAACAAAGTAGTAGTGAGTGTATTTTGTAAATCGCGGTAGCCATGTTCTGAAATGTGTTTGTTTCGCGCTTATCCTAAGTTTGATTTACGGTTGTCACTTTTTCCAGCGCCATTTGTCAGCCATATGAAATGAACCGCGTGAATTTTTATTGGAATATTTAAAAATTTTATGTCTGAACATAAAAATCGCTGCAGTATAAATTTATTGCGCTACGTTCATCCGAAACGACGTATCAAAAATTCCACACAAATATTAATTTCACTCACAGATAACTTACACAAGTTATAAAATCAGAGACAAGTATTTTAAATTATAGCCGCGTTATTTAAGTTACGACCTAAATTGAATTTACTATCACAGGGGACATAAATTTCAGATAAACAAAAAATACGCAGGTTAAAATTCTGTACATATTGGGGCAAGATTTGGTTTGATACTCTCCGTAAAAACTTTTCTCTTTACGAGCAGTTTATGATTGTACCGTGTTTCGAAATGAAGTGTTTACAGCCCATCAATAGATGTTTTATTAGGGTATAAATTTAATATTTCATACGCGACACTACACAGATGCTCTAAATAAACTAAAATACTGTAACATATTTTATTTGTAAAAGTAATTCGTTATTTATCATTTGCCGCATTCATTTTACTATCGTTTCTCGCTGATTTTAAGAGCAGTCTTTCTACGTGAAAATCCGCCATAATCCTGGATAAAGGACAACTGCAATGTAACGAATCCTGTCGCAGGAAAATACATAACTTTTAACGAAGAGTTTAAAATCAGATGAAGGTCTGGCGCCCCGACTTTGCAGAATTTTAGTAGAGAACAATACACCAAAAGGAGGGAAAAGAATTCATGACTTTTATATAATAAGACAGGAGAAAGAAAGAATAATAAAAATAACTGTCATTACATTAAATCACTAATAAAAAATCTGACGTGGCCATCACACAACCTTCCGCCATATCTAGACTTTAAACATAAATGTATACGTACAAAATCCGGTGCCCATTTAAAATATACAAAAAGATTCATTCACAGGAAAACTCATTTGTGTTGAAGCCATCCTCCGTTCAATTTCTACATTTAATATATTACTTATGACTTATATAGCGCTAGTATGCCAACTTGTCACCCGTCTCACCTGTCAATATTTTTTACGCAGAAACAAAAATCAACCGAACATGGATTACAAGATTTCAACGTTTTATTTGATAAATTTATTTTTTAAATTTTACTGCAGTTCTTTAATGCTACCAGATAAAGACAATTTTTTTATAACGTAAGTTGCAAATAACTTTGCCTCTTATTCTTATTACAAATAAATACTATATTTATCCAAATTTATATAAATTTTTGACAATTAACTTTTTCAATCTTCAAAAAATATCACTTCCGTTGAAGATATTTGTACCAAAATCTAATGAGCTCTTCCAATTTATATACAAATATCAAATTAAGTAAGTAATTCGTATTTGAGTTATGCGACTAACAGCCTTGACCACATACACACACATACACACAGACATCATCGTGAAACTATCAAAAATGAGTTGTAAGAACCCTAATTCGTGCTCATCCACTAAAAACTCACTACCCGATTTTTTGCATGATTCCAATACCTTCCTTTACAGGTAAGCGGAAGGTAAAAAGTACAAATGTTCTGCATTTAGTTGTTATAGCTGATAGATGATAATAAATATCTTTAAAATATAGAAATGCGAATTTATCTTGGATTGTACACTGTGCAGAACTGAGAAAGCAAATCGCAAAGAAATTTACTGATACTAAAAAACTAAAAGTATTTGAAGCACGATCGAGCATTTTCAATAAAAACTTTCTTTGAGACATAATTCAGGTTATAAATTTTTTAAGCATTCTTTCCCTGAGTTACAGAGCTTTTGCAAATAACTAAATATCCAGCAACTTTGCTACAAACGCATTTCTTTCAAGTCTTTCATACCGTAAATAGTATTCATATTCAAACAGAATATTTACTATCCTAGAAAAGAATCAATATGACAGAGACTTAAAACAAAATATGAAAGATGTGTTGAAGATAATAAAAAACAAAATATAAACAAAACAAATGCACCGTGAAGGAGCGTTCCAAATGAATGCACATTTGGGACTTGTCAAAATACGCAAACACGATACGTCCGTCAAGAAAACAGTTCCTCTTTTATTTGTCAAACTTTATTTGTACTAAATATAAATGCAGCTCTCTGTTTGAATGATTCCAAGTGGAAAGAACACCTTTATATTTATGAAAACTCATTGTAATTTTTTTGCCTCGCCCCATCGATTTATAACGAACGCAGCGAATTTTATTTCGTCCTATTTCAGAAGTAATTTAAGCTAGGATAAAATGATTTTGCTAGGTGTATTTAAACCCTGACAGTTTAATCATAGGGTTTAAAAATAGAATTTAAAATTGAAAATAAATTTACCGTGAAACAATTAAAAGTTGGTCTTTTGTTTTAAATAATTTTCAGCGCAAAATTAAAATGCACGGTTCGCGCTTTAAAGCATGAATATATTGAATAAAGTTAAACAAAATGTGTCAAAAAACATAAAAAACAACTTACCGCGATGGAGAGTGATGCTTTTCACTTCGCAGCTGACCTGAAAAATCACAAATATTAGTAAAAATGTTACCACCTTTTATTAAACAGAATATCACACAATCGAACTCATTCATTTCAATGCATTTTGCAATATTGTCAGTTAAAAATACAAATTTTAATAACATGAAAACTTCTTATACTACTTTTCTCTATCGCCTTATATATTCTATAAGGGGAGGTAATATTTTCGAGTGTGTTTTTAGTGGATAAGCACGTTTTAGGATCCATAGAATACGAATAAAGTATTTTCGAGATGTGTCTGTGTGTGTACATGTGTATGTGTGTTATAATGCCGGGTGAAGTTGGCACCCCCATTTAAAACGAAAACTATTGCATAATTTTGCCCAAGTTATGCCCAGTTTTGCCCAATAGTCATTTCGTTTTGCCCAGCCACCGTTAACTCATGAGTCAATAATCGAATTTCTATGGTGTGGCACCCCCATCTGTTTGTTAGCATAGATTAGTTTATGTCAAAAAAACGGAGTTCTGTTGGACTCAAGAAGGGTTTTATTAGCATAGATTAGTTTATGTCTAAAAAACGGAGTTCTGTTGGACTCAAGAAGGGTTTTGTTAGCATAGATTAGTTTATGTCAAAAAAACGGATTTCTGTTGGATTCAAGAAGGGTTTTGTTAGCATAGATTAGTTTATGTCAAAAAAACGGAGTTCTGTTGGACTCAAGAAGGGTTTTGTTAGCATAGATTAGTTTATGTCAAAAAAACGGAGTTCTGTTGGACTCAAGAAGGGTTTTGTTAGCATAGATTAGTTTATGTCTTAAAAACGGAGTTCTGTTGGACTCAAGAAGGGTTTTGTTAGCATAGATTAGTTTATGTCAAAACTACTGGGCAAAACTGGGTATAACTTGGGCAAAACTTTGGCATATGTCATTTCGAAGTCGCATATCCCGGGTGCCACACCATAGAATTTCGATTATTGACTCATGGGTTAACGGTGGCTGGGCAAAACGAAATGACTACTCTATAACTCGAAAAGTTACAAACATTTAACAACCAAATTTTATATTTAACGTGTTAATACAAATCTTAAGAACCCAGATATTTTTTGAAGCAATACCCAAACCCGGGTAGTACTTTTGTTAAATATTTTAATAAATAATTCATTTAATTTAAATTAGCATGTTATAAATTTTTCTGTATGTGGTACTATTAACTTTAGTATTCGGTATCTTGTAGTCCATGATCGTTTAACTTTTGTTACTAGATAAAATTTAATTGATAATAACAATGACTATAGTGATACATTGTTTATATCTTCTCCTGCAGTTTACATAAAATAACTAACTAGTTATTTGTGTATTAAGAGCGTAAAGTGGCTCTTTGTTACTCGCGCACGGTAATTTGAATATGAACAATCAAACTAATGAAAGAATCAATCCGTGCTTGAGTTAAAATCGGTGTGAATCTCCAATAACGTAATTGTAAGTGAAAAGTGAGTAATTTAATTTAACGTTAATCGCCCTCGAAGATGAAAAGCGTTGTAAGTCGCACAGTTCACTGTATAAATGATGAAACAAATGAAAAACATCAACGATTACGTGTCTAGTCTGATGAAACGAAAGAACAACGTTGCTCTTTGTACCGACTTTAATATTCAGAGAGCTAGAGCGCCCCATCTCACTCCCGCACCTGCGAGAAGGGATGCTCCGTCTCAGTCAAGCCCTGACTTTCTTTATCTCTCGTGATGGTGTTTCTTTCTTTCTTCGGCGAGGACTTCTTGCCTTCACTTGTAATGAAATCTTTACAGGAATACATTACGCTCAAATACAATAAACCTGAGTTTACATAAGTGTGATTTCTTTCCCTTCTTCCTTTTAGGTGGATTGACGAGCGACATGGTTTTAAATATTTCAGATAACGAAATGTTTAAATTATTCTACGCTACAGGGGGGAGGATAACATCTTGGTGCTCATTCATAATATATCAAAAACAAAATGCTCATGTCATATTATACTGCTATACATTTTAATCCGGAACAGAACTTTTGATTTACGGCTTTTTTATCTACGCTTAGTGTAGTCAGATACGAATATATTTCTTTTTGTGTATAGTTTAGTTGAGATAACAGATTTATTCAGGAAAATTTTAGATTTCTGTTTAATGAAAATATATATGACATCAAATAGTTTATCATTCAAAAGGCTTTTGCCTCCGCTAGTGCCAGCTTTAAACTCATATAAACATTATTAAAGACAATGTTCGAAAATCATAACCACCACCGGGGCTTGAACCCGGGAACTTTACTTTGCTGGAGTAACGCTCTAACCAACTAGTCCTGTTCAAATATCGGCAGGCGCGCAGCCCCCCAAAAGGTAAAAAATAATTGATTTTGAAAAATAAAAAAAAAACATCAATGACAACAAAAAAAAATTTGATTTGGCCAGCACAAGATCTCCCTACTCAAGATACCCTACTCTTTTAATTGCAGTTTAATAATAGTATTATATCTATTACTTAAATATATTTAAAAAAGTGTAGATGATCTCTTTGTACAAGTTGGAAAAAAATGATGTTCCGATTTTCCCTTTTTCCAAATTAAAGGCCGATATGTCAAAAACTAAGCGAGAAATTAAAATCTAGTCTCAGCATTGTATTTCTAACACTTAAATTAACCTATAACCAAATTTTCAGAATTTTGAAATTTTTTGACCACCCAAAAACCAACCACCCTCGATTTCTTAAAAATGGTTCAATATATCAACTTAATTTATTCACCGAATTACATATGTGTACCAATTTTCAGCTCAAAACTCCGACGGGTACAAGATTTATCACGGTTTCCCCATTTTTGAAGATTTCTTAACCCCTTACAATTTTTTCTAAAATCGACAATGTTGGATAAATCTTGTACCCGTCGGAATTTTGAGCTGAAAATTGGTACACATATGTAATTCGGCGCGAGGAATTCATTGGTAAATAAATTAAGTCGATATATTTAACCATTTTTGAGAAATCAAAGATGGTCGGTTTTTGGGAGGTCAAAAAATTTCAAAATTTTCAAAATTCTGAAAATTTGTTAATAGGTTAATTTAAGTGTTAGAAATACAATGCTGTAGACCAGATTTATCGCTTAGTTTTTGACATATCAGCCTTTAAATTTAGAAAAGGGGGAAAATGGAACATCTATTTTTTTCAACTTGTACGAAGAGATTTATCTACACTTTTTTAAATATATGACCAACCACAAATCCTGGCTGCGCGCCTGTATGTACGTATTTGATTTGGTGATCCGGTTTCCAATTAAACATAACCATGAACCATTCTTCTTTTGCCTCGTCCACGTATAAATTGCCATTTAAAACACAAAACTCAGCTGATAGCAGTGAGGCCTTGCTTTTGAATGTTCTGCGCTAAAGCAATTCGTGATTAGTGGTCAGACAGTAATTAGGACAGCTTGGCGCGGCAAGGAATAAACATGACGTAAACAATCCCGCATTGATCCCGGGGTGTAATACAAGGCTGATATATTTGACTTTAGTTGGCGGAACATCGAGGAATTCACTTGAATATTTTAATATGTATGAGGCGATATTACTAGCACTGAAACGTTGCGTTATGAGCTTCTGTTTGCTGCTGTTGCGAGAAAGACTTGTAGATCCGCACCACACTATGATGAACATCACAAACTAGAAGATTTATTTCTATCGCGATTCGTTTAGACGCCAGAATACTTATTTGTATTTTATGACTTTAGTCCAGTCAAATTAGATTATATTTTGTCGTTTAGTGGAAAAAATTACCAGAAAGCTGAATTTTGGTATACACCTTCTCAGCACCTTTATCAACAACATACTATAAGTCTCAGTCGATTGGACTGAAGCTTCGTCCGCTATTTTGAAAAAATGGTCGCCGTATATTGTTTTTTATTTTTATCTCGTAAATGATTAATATTACGAAAAAACCAATTGTAGAGCACAAAATTTGCTATAACATGGTATACCTACATAATTTTTATGAAAGTGGTACAGTTTTCGAGAAAATCGTAAAAATGTATTATGAAAAAACGATAAATTTTGAAAGAGCATTCTGTACAGGAAGAATGTACGCGTAAAAGGAATTTACACGCATACACCTCATCGACACATGGTTGCACATTTTAACAAAAACAAATTTTTATATGGTAGATAAGGGATAAAACTTCATTCTATTAGTGCAATTTTTTTTTCAGCACCTTCAACGGTCGAAATTACTTACTTTCAAGCGCTTGCAGAGAACATGATATTTTAAACTTGAATCGTGTAGTTTAAAGTTTAATCTACGTTGGGGTAGTGTTATTTTTTAGAAAAAACTTTCTGATTTCGAGAAAATTAGAGGTAAAAAATGTGAATTTTTGTAGTTTTCTTTATTTTATAAACTAAAACTTCGGTACAAAACAGAAAAAATGGCACTAAGAGAACGAAGTTTTATCTCTTATCTACCATATCAAAATTTGTTTTTGTTAAAATGTGCAACCATGTGTCGATGAGGTGTATGCGTGTAAAGTGCTTTTTACGTGTATATTCTTCCTGTACAGAAGTACAGAATGCTCTTAAGTAATAGTTTATGTCTCATCATACGAAAACGGCTGTAAAGAATCCAACATGATTAATTACCCTAGATATCATTAAAAATATACAAAAAATCCTTTTTTCCTAAACTAATTAAATATTCCTAAGATTTAGGGAAATCAATGGATTGACTTCAATACTTGTCTTAGTTAAGGAAGCTTCTTTAAAAATAACAAAGAGATAAAAGATGCTTGCACGGTAATTGAGAATCTTCATCAGCTAAAAGAAGAGTGCACGTATGGTGTTGGTTTCACCATCATCTCTACAGTGGAATGTGGTAGAAAAGCCTATAATAATGTAGTTATATATGAGACTGCAAACGGATGAGGTGGCGTGCGGCCGAAAGCTCAGAATATATGAATGGAGCTCCACTGCTAGCCTGACTAGGTGAAGTATAGCGGAAACATAAAAGTGGAGCGCACAAGTACCGAGATGAGAGATGGTAATAATGCGTTAGTGGAATAAAATCACTGCTGCGCTAGAATATCTCCAAGTCTGACGGATGACGGAGGCTTTCCACCCAGAGAAGTCATGGCGTTCACCAACAAATACACTACAATAACAACAATAGCCGAATCATAGATACCATTTCAATCTAGTCACATTTTTATTTATACTGTTAGTGAAGAGTACACGTACACAACAAGGGAGATTTTTAAACCTGTGTGTTGTTACAGCTAGATTCAAATACAATAAAATTAAATTTTCGTATTTGTACATTTGTTGTAATCATAAAGTTGTTTATTGTGAATCATAAGATCGAATATTGTAATCATAATTTTAATAATTGTAACCATTAGGTGGATTATTGTAATCATAAGGTAGTTTATTGTAATCAATAAATTTATTGTTTCGGATCGAACAAAAAATCAACAATACATATGCCTTTATTCGGAGCTATGTTGATTATAAGCTAGTATTTTTTCTTTTAAATTTAAGCAAATTTGAATTATATATCATTTCACGCTCAAAATGACTGAATACATTTGATAAGATAGATATATTCTTCCAAAACTTAATAAATTCTACGGATATACATATATAAATATGTCTGTTCGCTGCAAAACTAAACAAATCCAATCAAACAAAAACAATCTAATCCAAACGGATAATTTATTTTAAAATTTAAGCATGCTTACAGTTTTTCTCGTTTTATTCTTAATATGTAAGTGTGCATTAATTTAGTTTTGAAAATCAACTCCTCATTTATTAGTCAGATAACGGCAAGCTAGGTTGCTGTAAATATAGACCAACGAAATATTTTTAAAACAGTAGAAAAATATTTTATAAACATGGTACAAATGAAATTTAAAAATTTGTATCTCTTTTTTGTTCACTGTCTGGCAGTAACAATAAACACACATAAAATATTTTGATGCTGAAACGGAACATCTCCATAGCAGTATATTCATTTATAAAAAGTAATAAAATTTAAACAGCTTTGCATTTTACGAGAATAAAGAACAAATCTTTCTAGGATACAAAAAGCTTTGTTTTGTTGTTTACACTAGCGCTGACGTCCAATTTAAACAGTATGTAAAGATATTTGAATTTTATATAACCTCCAGTACAAGGACATAATATTTCATTTCTGAGCGACAGGATTCAGAGCCCGGGACGTTCCCACTTTACTCCTCGTAAATCCAAACTCCAAATTCAACGATTTCATTTTTATATTGACGTATTGTCCTTCGTTATATTTGTAGATCCTTTCTTTACCTCACAGGGAAAACAAGGATCGTTTTACCTTTTTACATAAATTAATTTTGTATTGATAAAAACGGACGAGTACAGTATAGTATCTTTAATCGTACTAAAAATGAAATTTTTATCACTACTTGTCATGAATCGTCCATTTTATTCTTGTACTTTAAGTAGCCACATCCTGAGAATTACATACTCAATACAAACATCTCAGAGAATTACATGGGATACACAATTTGGATATTATTATCATACGTAATATAACAAGTGATATGATTATTGTCGGTGATATTCTCGAGTGGAACCGAGTTGCAGATTTCACGAGTCCGTAGGACGAGTGAAATGTGCTGCTTCGGTTTCACGAGGAATATTTTCGATTATTAATCATATCACGAGATTATATTTAATGAGAGAATATAATAAATTTTTAGTGATGCGCAAGGCGCGCGCAATGAGAACGGGAACGCACCTTAAAGTTGGTAGTTTACTGAACGCAACACATCACATCGGGTGTTCGGATGTGTTTTAACCTAACCTAAGTAATTTTAGATGTTGTATTAAAAGATTAAAACGAACATTTCATTTGTAATTATAATTACGCACACAATAATTACAATTTGAAGTATAAAACAAAAGTCTATTTATTTGCAGTGTGGGTTTGTATCTCGTATAGGTATATTAATACGAGTAAACTGTTGAATTAGATACTGTAATATGATTTTCAGGTGTTTCTGGATTATTTCCTCTTAAGGAATTTATAATATTTTGATGATGATTTGATTGGATATTTAAATAAGACTGAATTGAATTAGTACCTATTGGAATAACCGGTGATCCTTATTAGTTGCTGTTCAAGTATATTTGCATTTTGCAAGCGTTACCACAATTTTTTTATTTTTTGATTAATTTAATCGTTATTCGCATCACTCCAACGATTATCACACCTTTTAATAGTCAAGAATTACGAAATTAACTGTCACTACAGAAAAAATGCCCTTAGCAACGGACCAAAACAAGGTGATAATTTCTTTGTTTTTTATCATCGCTGTGATAGACATGTAACTAAGCAGATCTCGATGATGATTGGCGGAAAACAGATCACGTGACATATGAATTATATTCTCAAATTATTAACATTGGAATGATACATAGATAATGTTACTAAGGGCGGATATTAGCAATCGCTAGGATGTTAATAGGCAAATATAACAAGTAACAAGCCGGGATGTTTATATTCTTGAAATGTTCTGAGCATTTGATTTTGGCAAGTGGAAAACACCGGTAAAAATTAAAAATATAAATTTAATTTAAAAGAAATTATATGATTTTTAGTACAAGAACGTGTGGAACGTTTGTGGCCACTAAATTGATTTTTTCTTTACTTGCATAGAACCACAAAATAGCGGCGCCTCTATTTCACAAGCAACACACACAGTATTTCTTGCTGTTGAGTGTGCGTGTCTTCTATGTGTTAGAGAAGAGGTCATCTGCATCCCTCCGCACCCCTTTAGGCCAGACGTTCCTATGATTTTTGGGCGTCTGCCGATAGTTCTTCGTCAGCCGAGCTCGAGATAAGTCCAAGATGTAGCCTGTTGCTACGGACATTACGCTTTTGAGCGTAATTTTAAGTATTTTTTAGTTTTATATTCATATATAAGTATTAAGTTGTATAAGTTTATTTATATTCGTGTTTAATCGGAGTTTTTGTGTTTTATTAAATATATTTTTAAGCCAAGTGCTCTTAGTTTGTTCTATGTCATGATTAAATGCCGCTCCCTAATTCATCCCTTCCCAATTCAAGCCAAGACTGGTTAACCCCTTTCCCTTACATAAATATTCCTTTCCTTTTTCATCCTACCCCCTATTTAACTCCTGTTCTGCTACAAATTAAATTTATTTTTAAGTAAAGTGTGTCAAAGTTTTTGTATGTCATGATTAGTGCCGCTCCCTAATTCATCCCTTCCCAACTATGCCACGACTGGTTATCCCTTTTCCTTTAAATAAAATTCCTTCCTTTTCATCCTACCCCCTATTTCACTCCTGTTTTGCTACAGTGTCCATGTGTAAACAGGGCTTTATCAACTCTGACGAAAATAGCAGCAAATAAAAACTTAGTAATTTAGCTTTGAATGGTCTACTGTTCAGGTATATGAACTTCCAAAACTCGATAATCATTAAACAGTCTAGTGTAAAAGCAGCTGCAAGCTCGTATTCCGTAAATGCAGCTAGAATATTAGAACGAATGTAGTAGGTCCGCTACCAACGCGAGAATTTCGCTTTGTGTTTCTTCATAACTTATACATTTATTACGCGCACTTTCCATTGTTGTATAGAAACTTTAACACATTATTGTTCTGGGTTTTGTTTTAATTCCAGGTTTACGCGAGCGTAATTGTTTAATTGCACTTTATTCTTTGAAGACTGCGCAAGTAAAAATGTATAATTAATTTTGCGATTCTATGACAAATCAGGGCCGTAGCCAGGTTATGTTTTTAGGAAGGGCCAAATATTTTGTAGAAAAGGCAACACTGATCTTATACACATATATTGTTTCCAAAAAGTCCCGGGACGGAGCTATAAGAAATTTTTTTTTCAAAATATAGGGATCACTAAAGAGTCATAAAAACTACATTCTTAAATAGTTTAGAACTTCTATGCAACGTGGAGTTTTTTTAAATTTTTAAATAGCAACCTCTGTTGAGTTCATCTTATTTTAAAGGTAATGAAAAAAGAAACACATCCCCATAAACCAAAACCCGATATTTTAATTCTTCCAAGAATTTGATTTACCTAATTAATTTTAATGTTTTTTGCACGTTTTATACCAAATGTTCAAATTGTCGACCCAAACACTTTCGTGATCTCCAAATTTAAATGGAATAGGGTGCTGACGAAAGAAAATATGCCACAGGCGAAAGTTTTGTTCCATACACCCTGTATACTGTATATAGTATTGGACTGATCATGAATAAAAAAGAATTTTGTTGAAATTCGCAAATTAAAAAATGGGTTCAAGCAAATTGTAAAATTATTATTACATTAATGTTGCGCTAATAAATACTGCATAACTATTGTTTAACTTTTGTTTAAATGTGACAACCAGTGGTATCCAAAAACTACTATTGTTATTTAAATCAACAACATTCTTTTTGATTTATGAGCAGTGCATCCAATACTATACACCTTTAAGTTTTGTTACACAGGTTGGGTGATGAAAGTAGGAGTAGAAATCAACTTTTTAGCTTCAGAAAGGGCAAAATTTTTTACAGACAGAACTTTGCTCTTCCTGTCCCCCTGGCTACGGCCCTGTGACAAATGTAACTACAATAACACAATTATTTATTTATTATAATGACAACAGCGGTGCTAATTAAACTCGAAATAGAATATGATACCAAATAAAAGCTCACATACCATAATTAACGAATGCATGGAAATTTATATAATAATTCATTTGTAAAATTATGTTAACTAAATTTACTGAATTACGCTACAATTTATCAAGAATAACGCAATAAATAAACCGCGGATAAAGTCACTCGCGAGCGGGCACAGGTGCTTAGGGTTTTTATTATTTTAAATGAAGACAGGTTTTAAAAACGCTGTTATTCAGTGCGCAGTAAGTTTAAATTAACGGACAAACAAGCTCTGTATTTTAATTTAAATATTCAACTGCGCAAGGTGTGATTATTTCAAACATATTTGCAGATTTGGATAATGAATTTGTATTCATTATGTGCTGAACAAAAACATGGATAATAAATCGAGCATGGTTGAAACACATGTTGCATTTATCAAACAATGGATATTAATAGGTTGTATGAATTATAGAATTGAAATTGTTGTTTCAAGGGCACTAGATAATAGCGTTTGTTTCGGCGAATCAATCATTGCAATGGCTAAAATCAAATTTCACTACAATTCATCATTCGAACATACTATACACTGTTTTAATCATGATTTGTTGTTAGAAATCACGATACCTCCTCTACATACAGTACGGGAAATAAGATAAGTGGCTCGTCTACGTTTTTACCGAATTCCAAGAATACTCTCGATTTTACTTTTTTAATATTCCACTCTTTTCCCCACTACTAGGGCTGCCTGAAACCAACCCGAAACTCGTACTTTGTCCCATTCTAACTATGAAATGTCATTTTGAAGTTGAAAAATACTGCAAAAGTGTTTTCGTTGCGAGTAAACTGTCAGATTATTATTGACTTCAGGATAATATTTTAATAAACATTTAATAGAGAAAGAATGAATCTACAGATGTATGCCTATTTAAAGTTTTAAAAATTAATTTGTATCATGTAACCGTGTAAAGTTTGCATAAAATATGATTTTTTTTAGAATTTTTCGGAATTTTTATATTCATGTACAATTTTTACTTCCTTGTACGGAGTAATAAGGAAGTATTGTTATCGCGAAAAATTTCGGTTTTCAGATTTTGATGGAAATATCCGTTTTGACCTTTTCTGAATCCATTATGACTAGTTTCGTCGTGACGTCTGTACGTACGTGCGTACGTACGTACGGACGTATGTGTGTCGCATAACTCAAATACGGTTAGACGTAGAAAGTTGAAATTTTGTATTTAGGACTGTTATAGCATCTAGTTGTGCACCTCCTATTTTTGGTTTCAATCTATAAACCGGAAGTAGTACTTTTTAAAAATAATTCGATAAATATTTAATTTAACACAAATTTTTTTATTTTAAATGAAAGATTATGTGATTATTACCTAAAATCGGTATTTTATAAATATTTTTGTATCTGGTATCATTTAGGAATAATTAAAGTATATATTTTTAATTTAGTATTTCTTTATCTTGTAGTCCATGATCGATTAACATTTGTTACTACGTAAAATTTAAATGATTATGACATGACAGTGACAATAGTAAAATATGCTTTATATCTTCTTCTGCAGTTTAAATAAAATGACTAAAATATATTTGTGAGTATACTAGTATAATAAGTTAAAAGAATTTTTTATATTATTCTACATTTTAGTTATTAAGAAAAGTATGAACACACAAGGCGTACAAGGAAGTCATGTGGTGTCCACGTCAGATTTTTTAATACAAATTTTAAAACGGCACATCTGTAGATTCATTCTTTCTCTATTAAATCCTCGTTGAAACAAAATTTTACCATTCTTGTACTAGCCACAAGACACTTGCTACGTTAGTACATTTTATACTGGATTTTAGGTAGTAAACGGGCCTCATAACTACAAATTGATCATAATCTGAATTCGTCCATGCCAGGAGGCAATGGGGGTTTTTAATGTTAATCTATACGTTAAAATATTAGACCTGTATCTTTTCATTTTGCCAAAAAGTTGCAAATAAGCCAGAAACAAATCCATAAAGTGTAAATAATGCTCATTTTTAGGTATAGCCATGGAATTGAAACAAAATTACAAATAAATGCTGCTTTAACTGTCAGAAGTATTAATATTTCTGACAAATGGGCAATATTTATAAAAAAAATCTGATGTGGCCAGCACACGACCTCTCGCCTTAACACTGTAATTTATGTGAATTTGGTTTTAGTTAGGCTTTCTTAAATTATAATTTTGCAATAAATTTACAAACTTTTTGAAAATAATGTTATAGTTAATAATATTTACATTTCTTTTAAAATGGTACCACAAACATTTCAGAAATGTGTATACGTCTGTTCACCTGTCACATTGACATATTCATTTTTGTTTTTAATTTTTTTTCTATATTGTGATTTACAAATCGTGGTAGGAAAATTATATATCTTTGAAAAATAATTTTCCTTTATTGGTAAGAGATATAGACAAGATGTTAAATAAATATTGTAAGATATAATTTGTTCTTTGAAATGTCGTATGATAAATTGTAACTATCGCAGAATTTTCTATATTTTTTGCAAAAAATGTTAAAATGCTTCAAGAAAATACCATTTCCGGTTGGCATATTTTTACCAAAATCTAATCAGCTCTTCATTAACATGTACAAATATATAATGCAAAATATTAGAATTTTATGTTCAATAGAATTTGAGATAATGAATAAGAACGAAAGAGCATAGTAGGCACACATACAGACTTTCATACACATACACATACACACAAACACACACACAGACATCATCGTGAAAATAGTCAAAATAGGTTCTACAGGTGCTAAAACGTGCTTATTGACAAAAATCTCGACATCGAATTTTTTCACGATCCCTATACCTCTCTAGGCGAGAGGTAAAAATTATAAGAATATTTCGGTAAATAAACGTGTGAAATAAAATAGGATTACTGGTTTAGAATACAGAATTTAATTTCCTAAAATTTCTATTTAAAGTAGGTATTTTTGTCTTAATTTAACTGGTCACTTTTGAGCTAGGAAAAATTGATTTCCCATGTTAAACGCCAATGTCCTGCTTTTTGATTAAACCCAGTATATAAAAATCTATCCTAATGTATCAGTAAAATGAAAGTTTAAATAATGAATGGTGGTTTTGATCCATGGTGGCAGTTCTATTCTAAGGCCACTCGAGCAACAAATTCCCCTATTATCAAATTAATCCATCATGCGTTTATTACTAGTGTAATCGACTTTCGGATTTGATTTATCGGTGTTGGCAAGCCTGGATTAAATTACACCTTAATTGAAGCCAAACACGGAATTCGTCAAATCATGCGTGCGAAGAAGTGAGGACAGTAGGAGCTAAAAGTGAAGAGAAAGAAATTAAAATGATTTCCATTTCCTCTGATAACCTCTCCAATGTGGCGTGAAAATATGCACAACTGTTGCAACTGCTTTTGGCGGGGAATGTACATTATGCAAAATACTCCCAACCATAAATTTCTATGATATACATCTCCAGTCAAGTGTACTGTTCTTTGATGTTTTATTTCATGTTATAACTACATAAGTAGTTATTTAAAAATTATATATTAACAACTCGTACTTTATCACTTGTTCGTTTCAAATTACCATTGAATATCTTAATCTTACTAAATTATTGTAATTTATAACCGCGGAATAGGGTAGAAATGTACTCATTCATTACACAGATTTACACAAGATCGTACAGAATTAAAAAATGTTTTATATAACTAAAAATCATCTTTCAGGTTTTGACGTATTGTCCTACGTTATAATATGTGTGGATCCTTTCTTTATCTCACAGGGAAAACAAGGATCACATGTTTTCAGATGTTATGCCTATGGCACACCGGTCGAGGAGCATCGAGTAACTCCTCGATGAAACGATAGAACGCACCCCGTCCTCGACGAAAAATAGGGGCGCCGCTATTTTTATCGAATTGTTCCTCGATGAAACGAATGTATCTCATTTCAGACGTATCTTTTGTATTTGATTTCGCGCAAAACTTTGATGTATTTGTCACCGATGAAATAGAAATCCATCGCGGACGGGTGCGTTCTTTCGTTTCATCGAGGAGTTACTCGTTGGTCCTCGATGCTCCTCGACCGGTGTGCCATAGGCATTAAAATTGATGGTGAAAGTAGGCTTTTGAAACATTGAGTGGTGAAAATAATTTCCACATTCATTTTGTGCATTGAGTGCGAATTTTTCAAAAAGTGCATTTTTATACCTAAAACACTTTATTTGTTGTAATATCTGTAATAAATATTCAAATGGACGATTTTCAATGAATTTGAAACGTAAATCATTTTGCTGAACTAGAAATTGTGCAGTTACTGGAAAGCCAAAGCTGTCAGGATATTTTTAACTTCAGAGACAAAAGTTTAAACTAACAATTGCCTTAAAATGTCTGAAGAGGTACAAATAAACTCAATTTTCACTATCACTACAACTTTTTGCATGAAATGTCATTATTTTTATCATAAATAAATAAATCACACCATAAATGCCAGAATTGTCAGTTTTTAAATATTGATATTGTTTTCAGCTCTGACAGCTAACCTACCTGATTTGTTTTTCTTTATTTTGTAAATATTATATTTCCAATTTTTGTTAATAACTTTGAATATTTTCCACAAAAAATAGTAGGTATGTAACACAATTGTGGAAAGGGTCATTGAAAAACTCATATGATAGGAGAACTCGCTGACGCTCGTGCTCCAACTGTCATACTAGTTTTTTAATGAAGCCTTTTCCACACTTGTATTACAATATAGGTACTATTTTCCTATGTGATATAAAAAGTTGGCATTTTAAATCAAGAGCACGTAAAGCTATTGTTTATTTGTAAACTGTTCAAAAATGTTTACAAGAACTGTGCAAAAAAATTGTTTGCACAGTTTAGAAGTGTAGTATTATTTTTCAAGTAACAGAGTGTACTGTATCTGTATTGCCTATATTGTTTAAACAACTTATTAAATAACAAATTGACAGTCAGTTTAACATAAACATTGGGCATATATCAAAATGATATACATTCAAGCACAATAATGTAGCTATTGTAAAGCAATATCAAAAATATTATTTAGTACCTCAACTAATAAACCATATAAATTGAAAAGCATTTATTTCTATACATCCCTCAATCAGTAAAAAACGTGTTTACATCACACATGATTTGAAAGGCCCTGCGGCTCCCTTACAAAAGTGTTCACAATCATTCCGTCCCGTGGTGTGAAACACACGACTCACTAATTGATATATTCAAATACCGTGTGCCGAGGACGCATCAGGAATAATAACACAGCAAATGCCATGAAAACACCGCATTACTGCACTGCGAGCGAGAATGCCAGCCTAGCTACCAGTGATCAGTGGCCGGTTTACATGCAAATTATACTGTGACAGAAATGAGAATCATTTTCAGATGAAGGGTTCTCTATTTGTTGGTTATGTTATTATGCCTTTGTGGTCAAGACGAAAAACAACACCAAAAAAAAGATGGCACATATCTTCCAAATATTGCCACGTTCTTTTCAAGTGCAAAATAGACTAATATCAAAGGAATTGATCAAGACTTCAATTTTATGAATTAATACAGAAAATAATAGACATATGCCAATAAAAAATTATTTGATGAAGATGTCAAATAAAAGTTAAGTTTATGCATAGGTACTAATAGGCCAGTAATTTTTATTTTTGTTTCTAGGCACATTCTAGAGACACATAAAAAATGTTCTTATCATGTTATCATCTTAAGTCATTTTTCAAGTACACATATTCCCATGCAATGTTAACAAAAAAATTCATATGGCAATATTAGGAACACAAATACTTAGATGAAAAATGATTTAATAACCTAATCATCTGTCAAATTTAATAAAATACAATATTGGAAGAGAAAGCTTGGTTGGACATACCTACCTTACAATTAAAAATATATGTTCAGTTATTTGTAATGTAGCAAGATGACTTACATCTGCTATGCTTTGGATTTTTGTTATCTTAAGTTATTTTTAGATACAATAATTTAGAGGTCATCTGCATCCCTCCGCACCCCTTTAGGCCAGACGTTCCTATGATTTTTGGGCGTCTGCGGACAGTTCTTCGTTGGCTAGGGTAGAGATAAGACCCGAGATGTAGCTCATTCTACGCCATTTACGCTTTTGAGCGTAAATTTAAGTATATTTTTAATAATAAATTCGTATTTTATAAGTTTAGTTGAAACGATAAGTTTATTACATTATATTCGTGTTTATTCGGAATTTGTGTGTGTTTATATGAAATTAAATATTTTAAAAGTGAGTGTACAGATCATGACGCAACGCTCCCAAAACATCCCTTCCTAATTCAGCCACGACTGTTTTATCCTATACCCCATAGTTTACCCTTGAATTGCTACAGTAATAAAGTGAAGAGGTTTCAATTTTTTTATAGCAAACATGCACTAAACACATATTTATAGATTATTAAATTTACAATCAACTTTATGTACCTATCTGTATTGTATTTATGTTATTCCTTGCAATATGGAAGACAGACACATACAACATCCAGTTGCTGTTTAGCTAAGTTGGTTTGATTTATGAGAGATGACAATATTAGGAACATGGCAAAAATTGGATAACGTATCTTATATTATATTTTGTATTCGTTAGAAGCATACATTTTTCTTATTCGTATTTGTAAGCTAATAGTCCGGGAGCTGGCGTCAAATTTTCATGGGTGATTGCAGGAAGACTTTTCTTATATGTAGGTGGTATGTTTTGTTGGTTTAACCACTTAAACATGTGTTGGATGGCACGACCGTGTGGCCTGCAGATTTAAGGGGCTGCGAAACTTGCAAATTTTCAAGTGAAACCAGTAAAGCTAAAATTTTGTATAATGATAATATACCAATTATATTTAACAAAAAAAATATGTTAGCTGGACAGGACACGTGGATATCATTGTTAGCTGCCCAGGTGAACAGTGACAATGTCAAAATAGTGACACATCGTTTTCATTTTATGTAAACTGTAGAAGAAGATATAAACGATGTGTCACTATTTTGACACTGTTTAGCTAACATATTTTTTTGTTAAATATAATTGGTAAATTATCATTATACAAAATTTTTGCTTTGCTGGTTTCACTTGAAAATCTTTTATTTTTTGCCAGTTCCACAGCCTCTTAAAATCTTGAGCTACGCTTTCGGTCCAGCTAACACTGCAATTTTTAATTAGTTATTATAGAACTAATTATATTATAAAAATCAGCTTTGCTGAAATGGTCCGGCCAAATTTGACGCCAGCCCCTGGACTATAATAAAACGGTAAAATAAATTTCAATATTATCTATAAATAAATAATGTTTCTGTAGTAAACAGCTAATCGTTTCCAGCAACAAATTAGTTGTAAACAGAGCTAATTCATTTCTCGTCCAATTAAATAATATAGTTTCGCTTTCATAACCTGTTAGAGGCAACCGCGACCAACATCATCGTAAGACATAGAAAATTAACTATGCTAATCCTACGTTATGTTGTTACGTTGCAGATGCTTCGCGGCGGATGGCGTAAGCCACCGTGAAATGGAGATTGCATTATGTACACTTATAATAAGGTGATTATTTTTGTAGCTACTTACTATGTAAGAAGCTTACTAGTTTTATTACAGTTTGATTAAAAGTTAATGCAATGAGTGATACATTGGCAGCTAGAGACTTTGTAAGGGTTACGCCTCATTCACATAAGCATTTAGTTTTAAGGTTTACATGTATGTTTTCGGTTAAGAAAGTTTAAATGCATGTAACTAAATACGAGCTTCCGCAGTGTTTGAAAGTGGGAATGTGAATGCTCGTATTTAGTTATTTGATTTTAAACTTCTCCTACAATCCAGCACAAAATGTACTAACGTAGCGAGTGTGGTCAGTACAGAAATGGTAAAATTTATAAAAATTCCGAAAAATTCCAGTCTTCATCCAAGTTTCATACTAGTAACGTCGTTCTGGATTTTCCGGTCCTATTTTTACCTCTCGTCTCATATACTATAAGAGAGGTGTTGTGGTACAACTTTCGAGTGTGAGTTTTTGGCAGATAAGCACGTTTTAGGGTTTTTAGAATACGAATTACACATTTTTGAGATGATGTCTGTGTGTGTTCGTTCGTTTGTATGTTACAAGTTTTTCGGAATCGATATCTTCAAAAATATTAAACATTTAAACACCGAATTTTATGTCTAAGGTTTTCAATAGACCAATAATTGTATTTTGGTACCAATTCCTAAACCGAAAGTAAGACTTTTAATATAGAGCAATATAATTTTTCTTTAATTATCTCGATAAATAAAGCATTTATGATAATAGATGTTTCATTAAATATAACAGAAATTTTTTTTAAAGAATTTTCTGTACCATTTATAAACTATAGGACTGTATAGGACAATAATTTAAATTTACGTTTTTTAAATTCCATATGAAATTTGATGCTACACAAAATTTGAATGATTATTACAGTGACAGTACAGTTGACATCTTTTGCTTGTATCTTGGTTTACATTAACGTTTACATATTATACGAACATGAGAATATTAAAATGTAAATAAACCTATTTATTAGATTAATAGAATAAGCAAAATTAGGCGAGAGGTCGTGTGCTGGCCACAGCAGATTTTTGAAAATTTGGATCCAAAGATTTTTTCAATATCATAAACCTAGATTAATTCTTTCACAAGTATCTAGTACCTATTTTACCTATAAATTTTTAAAATGCAATGAGTAAAGCAGAAACTGCTACACCTCTAAACACGCAATATTTTGTTACGAAGACTAGACCCTTAAGATTTATAGTTCTTTTATAAAATGTTTACTACAAATCTTATTTTCCATCTACATTTTTCCAATGCACTGCCCCATAATGAATTATTGTAAGCTCAATAAGGTTGAAATAGAGTGTTTATATAATTTTGTGGTAAATAAATGTGTGTGTTGAGCGTTAATAAAGTAAATATAAATGATGAATTTGGTAGTAAATGTTGACAATGGTCTCTTCTCTTCTTGTTCGCGACTTCCTTCCATCGCATCGTCGCAGCAAACAAAAACCACCAGACAAAGAAGAGACCGAGAAACGTTTTATAATGTGTTATAATTTCCCCTATTCATCTTGTTTAGAAACGCGAACTGTTCGCATAAATCTCTCGCCGTGATTTATTCGCCCAGCCATCTAAATTCTAATGGAGCCACAAATTAATGCACGGATGCATATTTAGGAGTTATATTTAAGGGCCATTCTTTGCTTAATGTTTTAATAACGAGAGCATGAAATATGGCGGCGTTTTCATTCACAAGATGTGTTCAATACTGGGACACTATAAAAACACTAAATATTTAATCCTGCTCTTAATTTAGTGCTGCGCTGCACTCGCCCAGGTTATTAGAATATTTCAGCGCTTTTGATTAAACGCAGGACAGTATAATACGTTACATTATTTTGTAGCCACTTCGATGGAGCATATTTCAAAACTAATTTTCATTTATACCAAGTTTTACCTGCATGCATACAATACCTTTACCTCTATAGAATTCACAATCATTTTGTAATAGAAATATTCGGTTTTACTTAGGAATATTTGCAATACTGATGTACTTGGTAATACTTCATGTACTGTCCGTCATCGGTTAAGATATACATCGATTCTTTGATGATTCTTTTATACTTCTGGAGCCAGGGACAAAAGAAATTAACTGTTTTAAGCAACCCGTCTACGTTTTTTTCGAATTCCGAGAATACTCTTAATTTTACTTATTTTTCTATTCCACTCTTTTCCCCGCTAATACACCTACCTGAAACCAGCCCGAAACTCGTACTTTGCCGCATTCCAGCAATGTAATGTCAATTTCAAGTTGAAAATACTGTAAAAGTGTTTTCGCTTTTCGTTGCGAGTAAATTATTAGTTCATTATTGGCTTAAAGATAATGTTTTTATAAACATTTAATAGAGAAAGACTGGATCTGCAGATATGATTTCTATCATGAGATATAACCGTGTAAAGCTTGTATAAATTGACATTTTTTTATGAAATTTTCAGAACTTTTATGATCATGTACAATTTTGTTATTAAAATTTGAAGATGGCACAACTGTTAATTGATCTTTTATAGCTATTAATATAATAAGAATATTATGCGATTTATAATACCGAGGATGTTGCTAAGAGACGAGGTGAAACCGAGTCTCTTTGAACATCCAAGGGGGCTTAAATCGCATATATTCGCATATTATATTCAAAGCTTAATTGTATCAAAAACGACATCCATGTTAAAACAAATCAACAATTAGTTGTCAATTATTTGACGTTTGCATATTATGGAAGGTTTTGATGTTATTATGGTTTTCCTAACGTATTAAGTTCGTAACTAATGAATTATAAGTATCTAAGGTATTATAAGTAACTAATGTATTATGTTGCATATTAAAAGGTAATAACAGTTGATGATACGATTAAGTATATAATCCTTGTTTGAATGAAATTTTACTATTCTTGTACTAGCCACAAAACACTCGCAACGTTAATCAGAAGGCAGTAAAAGTAAATAAATAATATATAATATATTACACTTCAAATCAAATAGTAATATTTCCATTCGACACAAATCGTCCATGCGATGTTTAAAAATATATTATTCTTGTACTTTAAGTGATATTACGTAAATCTATCCTAGCCGCATCCAAAATACGATCCAAAATTACATACTCAATACAAACATCTCAGAGAATTACATGGGATACACGATTGGGATATTATTACAAAATTATTAACATTGGGATGTTACTAAGGGCGGACATTAACAATAAAAAAAGTTAAAAATAACTAGTTCACAATCTTGAAATGTTCTGCGGATTTATTTTGTCAAGTGGGTTGCAGTACAAAAAATCTAGAATCCACCAACAAACAAATAAATTTAACTTCTGGCCATGTTCTCATCAACGGTAATCGAACCGGACTGCTGGCCTTATTTGTTTTGATGAATCCTTGTGTAAACAAAGGCAAACAGGCCGTCGATCTCTACAAGCAGCTGCAGCAAGTGGGCTCTGATTCTAACTCTACATTATTGATTTGATATCTTGGATTGCGGAATCAAATTTGGCGAGCGCACGTCGCGCGCCTGATGAGTCGGTTCGAATTCTTCATCGTTTAATATTATAAGCGCCGCGGGCGAATCGCCTCGTGTGAGCGCTGCATTTTATATTAAGTTAGGAATTTATTTCGTTGAATATAATGCGGGATTTTTCTGGCGAGATTTCATGGTATGTGAATGGAATGAAGGATGGATTAATCTATAGAGAATAAGAGGCTGCATACTTCTCGTCCTCCTGTAATGGAATTATTTATTATGCTATTTGCAGTTAAATTCATCTTCATATCGCAATAGTTTTAACACTGCTGTAAACTCTAAATCAGCAAATCAATTCGTGAGTTTACGATCCAATTTAAAAATTGTAGCATCAAATGTATTTGGTAATTTTAAAAGTTCGACTGTAAAATCTTCTAATAAAGTATAGGAGTTACACATTTTAATTATAAAAATATTATTATGAATAAGTGTAGTAGTATAATATATGGCAGGAGTGGACACTAAGGCGGATGAAGTGTTTATTTTTTAGACAGGGTAAACAGAAATACAGTATTGCTAAAGCCCGTTCTACATTACACTAAATCTTAAATAAGATATTGTTCAATTCTAAATTGTGTAGTATCATACAGCAAATTGTGTGAAATATCGCATTGCTTCATAAATTGTCTGAAAAAATAGATAAGCGCGGCTGTCTTTCATATTTCTGAATCTTTAAAAAAATATATCTGTTTTGCAGGAATCAACGAATTAGAAATTCTTCTTTTGCAAGACTCATTATAGATTAAATTTAAAATAAAATATATATTCCACACCAAACATTAGGAACAATGAGATAGAAATCTCATTTTAAGTATACTATTTAAAAGTAGCCAATTCTTACCGCATGATTCTTTTTCTCATGGTTCAGAATCCTCAAAGAATCCATGTGTCATGAGTCAATGTTACCAGTTAAATTTCGAAAACTCGATTTATTTTTGTATGAAGATACTTTTGTGTGTAATCGACTGTGGTGATATGTAAGGTTGAAAATTTACTCGACTCATTTCGTATTTAATTTTGAGAGTAATTGGATGTGTATGTTATAGGTATGGTGTAGGTATGTAAGAAGTTTACCAACTAAATGTTTGGTAACGAATGTTTTTGATACATGAATTTTTGTAAGATCTTACTAACCCTGAAGAAGGTTTAAGTGTAAACCGGAACGTCGGTTATGTAAGAAGAAGAATATATTACTGATATCTCGAGTATTTGTTCAACCATACTTTTGTGGTGTTATCAAATTTTTTCGCATACTCTTTCTCCATCAAATGAAGCCCACTGATCTTTTAAATCTAAAACTAATCTTCATAAAATATATCGAAGGTTTGGATTTGAATATTGGTGTTTTCTTTGTGGTGTTAGTAAACAGAAGTTGGTGTAGTAATTTAGCTTGGGTAATTAGCCCTTCAGCAAACCAGGACGACATTCGTTAATATGCATATATCACGTGGCAGAGGAAACTTGCTCCGTTGCAGAACTTACACATATCGGCCCAAAGGGAGAACGAATCCAACTATAATTCCAAGACTGCAACACTGACTTCACAAACTTTCCTAAACTTATCGCCGTCGATTTGCTCGCTAAACACAGGGGACGGCAGCGGCCCTTTCTTAAAAATTATAATATTTCAAATGAAAAACTCAGAAGCTGCGCAATCAAAGAGGCAGTTAAACGCTCGGAAAGCGTTTTATTTTTAACGAGTTCAAATTAAAATTTAAATTAAAACTGAATCTTACGTTGTTTAATCCCACTCGATGAATATTATTTTTTTACGATAAGCACAATGGTTTTTTTTGGCGTTATCGCAGTTTTGTTGATTGTGGACTGCTTGCGAATACGTCTTAATTAGCCTGTCCACTAACTCCTATCATTTCATTACCTTACAGCCATCAAGATATTGCTTTAGTTTTTTCCTTTACAGCTAATGCAATATCATGAAGAACATGTACCTACTTAATCCTGTTTTATATTTTACTTTTTTCGGCTAGAAACTTTGTCAAGTTTCATATTAGATTTTAGAATTCAAAATATGATAATGTAAAACACAAAAATCTCTATCCAAGTTTCATATTAGAAACGACTTTTTCCGATTTAAAAATTGAGTCCGGGCCTATTCCTTACTAGACCTGCTCAGTAAACGCGCATTTTGCATTGCCAACCTTCTGTACATACATTGACATCAACAGTTAACAACCAGAAGCGATTTCGGGTCCTAATTTATATTTCATAATTTACATTTTCCATTCATATTTCTAATGAATATCAAAAGGTCCATATTATGCCCAGTGCACACGGAGAAACATTTTGACAAGTTTCCTGAAAAAAGTTTCCAGAAAGTGGATATTTTTTTTGAAAAACAATAAATATGTTTATGATCACATGTCACATTTGACGATTTGACAAATAAGAAGTTAGTTGCACTTCACAACGTTTCATGAAAACGCCTCATTTTTCGGAATCTTTTTTCAGGAAACATGTTTAAAAATTTGGTGTTGGTAACATTGATTGATCAAGAAACTAGTACAAAACTTGGATGTGATTCTATTCTACAAAAAAAGTTTCTAAAATCTAGTTCCAGTTTATTATTACTCGCCGAACGCAACTGAACCAAGAGAAAAACCGAGCTGGACGACTTATAACACTATTTAAGGTAGCGAAGCGGTTTCTGCCAAAAATTTGTTGAAAATCTATGTCCGCTCGATAAATATTGTATACCAATTTAAATTTCAGGTACTTGTACCCTATTGATCAACATCTCCGTTATATAGCTACTTTACCAAACTACGCCATAAAATTTCAGAGACGCATAATTTTGCTAATTAACCTTACCTATTCATTTAATATCTAACGATATTACTCAAGCAAATGTAAAATAATTTCTACAAAGTATAAGCCATGTTTTAATACATTTCTCTTGTAAAAACAAAACGAAGATGTGAAATCTTTTTGCACAATAACATCAGCTAACACCGAAGACAGCGAGTTCACCATTAATTAGTTGAACTAGTCGACATTTTGTTTTGTTTTAATGCTTGCAACAATTAATAATGTCTGACTTTTATTATACAGTTCCGCATTTCATTATTTTTTAAGTGCAGCAGTTCTAATTCACTGTTCTATATAAAATTACGACCTGGAGTTATTGCAGAGGAAACTTTTAATTAATAACTTGTTAATTTCTTATTCTAGTCGACGGGAAATCTGTGGATCGTTAAGAATTTATTAAGAAGACGTTTACTGCCGTTTCTCAAACGATAACGTTCCTTTCAATTTATAAATTAAATGCACAGCAAAAAAATACAATTTAAAGAACCCTTTTACCTCATATAATCTTGTATAAAATGTATACTAACGTAACGAGTGCTTTGTGGCATTAGATAAAACCTAATTATAAAAATTTCGAAAATTTGTTAAGGCGGAACATCAAATTTTTCCGCAATCGAAACCTATACCATATGTTCTACGCAGCGACGTGCCGTTCACTACAAAATTTCTTAGCCTGGGTAATCGGAGTAGAAGGAAAGTATGTCTTGTATTGAACAACAAATGCAGATTTTCGTCAAAATATATGTGTCATTTATTCGTTATTACGAAATATTGGCTAATTTTATTAATAAGTTTTAATAATTTTTACAAAGTTAAGGAATTGTTCTAAAGCAGTCGTAAATTTATAAATCGAACAAAATAATACAAATATTCAAATTTGATAGTTGAAAATAGGCCATTTTCAACAAACTGTACATATATATATATATATATATATATATATATATACAGGTTGGTGGAGATGAAATGCGAACATAAGGAACATACATGACAATCGAACTTTCATGCCAGGTATCTTGATATATTTTGTAGTAGTGTCACAAAACAAAGTAATGTGAATTTGTGTGGCAAAACGAATAATCAATAACAGAAATAATAATAAAATCTAAAAGTGCATGTAAACTTTCTCGCTCTGCTCGTACACATTCATTATTATGTAAAGAAAATATTTTAAAGAAAATAAAAATTTCAATAATATGACAGGTACTTTGACATTGACAGTACTTATTCCACGTATATCAAGATGCCTAGCATGATAACTCCATTGTCATATATTTCCCTATGTTCGCATTTCACCTCCATTAACCTGTATATGATAATTTTACCTGGGAAATAAAATTTTTGCCCTTCAAATCGGAAGCAGTCTCGTTAAACGAGGTCTCGCAATCGAGATAAAATTCTTTTGAGGGCGGGATCATATTCCATGGACAATTTTACTCCAGAATATCATAATTATTCTACAGTTATTAGCATAATTAGTAATTAATTTTAAAAAATCCGTAAATTCCTCATGTTAAACTGAGGAGGTGTAAAATGGATAGAAAAAACCTCGTTATAGGAGTCCCACAGTCGAAATAAAAAAAATTGAGGCCCGGATCATTTTCCTCGGATCATTTTACCCCCGAAACCAAATTTTTAATATTCTGGTACGATTATTAGCAGAGTAATAAAATATCAGTATCACGAGTATTTCACCCTTGTAAAACGAGGTCTCGTTGTCGAGATAGGTAATTTTCAAGACCAGAATTGGCTTCCTTGGGTTATTTTACCCCCGGATACAAATTTTTATTATTCTGGTAAGATTATTAGTAGAGTAATGAAATAAAAACGAAATATCTGTACCACGAGTATTGCACCCTCGTAAATGAGGTCTCGAAGTCGAGACAGGTAATTTTCGAGGCCAGAATTGGCTTCTTCGGGTTATTTTACCCCCGGATACAAATTTTTATTATTCTGGTACGGTTATTAGTAGAGTAATGAAATAAAAACGATATATCTGTACCACGAGTATTGCACCCTCGTAAAACGAGGTCTCGAAGTCGAGACAGGTAATTTTCGAGACCAGATTCGGATTTCTCGGGTATTTTTATCCCCGAGTACAAATTTTCGCCGGTTTTCTACGATAAATAACTGAAACATTTAAATTTGAAAAAATCGCATCTAAATTAATTGATCATTAGCTAGACATATTAATGATTGCTAATTAATATAGCAGATGAAACAGCATATAGCGATTTTCAGAAATTATAAATGTCAAAGTTGTACTGTTGGACGGCTAAATTTATGAAAATTTAAAATAATTCAAATTTTGGTATTTTTTTTCGAGCTTATTAAACTGGCTCCAGCGAAAAACAGAGGGGGGTTACAAACTTTAAGTCGAAACAGAGATTTTCAAGCCCTAAATGTCTCCGAAAAACGTTTTATTAATAAAGTTATCGTATTTTGAAATTTTTTGTGAGGTTATTGGTTGGGTTAAGCAAATTTTATTATTATATTTTCAAAAAGTCGGTTTATAGTCCGTTTCAAAATAATAATTAGTGACTAGGGGATGAAAAATATTACCAATATTATTAGAAACCTTAAAATCTTTATTACTAGACGTAGAATAAAGCTGAAAATTTGTATACCGACGTAAAAAGACCTGAGGAACCCATTTCTGGGGTCAAATTAAGGATCCACACACCCAGTTTTGGGTATAACACATATCTCAATATATACTTAATAACAAAATTCTATAAATTCGTCAACTTATATAAAAGTATTCAAAATACCCATTTTTGGGCACATATTAATTTATACTCAACCCATTTTAGGGTATAATCTAATAATATGCATATCTAGCGAACTAGACTAGATATCAAAACGCGGTTTTCGACATTAGCTTCAGTATTGATCAGAGAATCTTAATATATGGTGCTGTGGGGGTGACCCACCCAAAGCTTGTTTTCACTATAGAAAGCTGGAAAAAAATTATTTACCTGGGTAAAAACACCGAGGAATCCATTTTTGAGGGTAATAATAGTGTACTGTAGGGTGACCCATCCAAAGTGTATTTTTAACTGTAGGACACTGGGAAAAAATTTGTGTATCGTGATATAAAGTCATAAAGAACACATTTTTACCTTCCGCTTACCTGTAAAGGAAGGTATTGGAATCATGCAAAAAAACGGGTAGTGAGTTTTTAGTGGATGAGCACGAATTAGGGTCCTTACAACTCATTTTTGATAGTTTCACGATGATGTCTGTGTGTGTATGTGTGTGTGTGTGTGTGTATGTGTGTATGTGGTCAAGGCCGGGGTGTTAGTCGGATAACTCAAATACGAATTACCCAAAAGTTTTGATATTTGGTATTTAACATTTGTATATAAATTGCAAGAGCTCATTAGATTTTGGTACAAATATCTTCACCGGAAGTGATATTATTTGAAGATTGAAAAGTTCAATTGTCAAAAATTTATATAAATTTGGATAAATATAGTATTTATTTGTAATAAGAATAAGGGAAAAAGATATTTGCAGCTTACGTTATAAAAAAATTGTCTTTATCTGGTAGCATTAAAAAATTGCACAATTACAATTGCAGTAAAATTAAAAAAATAAATTTATCAAATAAAACGTTGAAATCTTGTAATCCATGTTCGGTTGATTTTTGTTTCTGCGTAAAAAATATTGACAGGTGAGACGGGTGACAAGTTGACATACTAGCGCTATACAGGTTGGTGGACGTGAAATGCGAACATAGGGAAATATATGACAATGGAGTTATCATGCTAGGCATCTTGATATACGTGGAATAAGTACTGTCAATGTCAAAGTACCTGTCATATTATTGAAATTTTTATTTTCATTACGCGCAGAACGAGAAAGTTTACATGCACTTTTAGATTTTATTATTATTTCTGTTATTGATTATTCGTTTTGCCACACAAATTCACATTACTTCGTTTTGTGACACTACTACAAAATATATCAAGATACCTGGCATGAAAGTTCGATTGTCATGTATGTTCCCTATGTTCGCATTTCACCTCCACCAACCTGTATATAAACAATTGATATTTTTATTAAAACTTTAAGACGGGTTTAGAACCATCCTTTATCTTTACAGTACTTCAAAATTTTTTAAAATATCTTTAAAAATAAGCCCAGAATTCCGAATAAATGATACCACTATTTCTAGACCCTTGAAGTTCCTTGAAGTTCCTCAGTCAAGAATTATTTCACCACTATTGTTAACAATGTCAAATTTATGCAAGCTTTACAGGGTTAGGTACATCAACTCATAATTATTTTTAAAATTTTAAAAATGCACATCTGTAGATCCATTCTTTCTCTATTAAGAGGCCCGTCTACTACCTAAAATCCAGTATAAAATGTACTAACGTAGCGAGTGTTTTTTGGCCAGTACAAGAATGCTAAAATTTTATTTCAACAAGGATTTAATAGAGAAAGAATGGAACTATAGATAGCCTTTTTAAAATTTTGATTACAAAATTGTACATGAATATAAAAATTCCGAAAAATTCAAAAAAAAATTCCTATTTTATACAAACTTTACACAGTTATATCTCATGATACAAATTTATTTTTAAAATTTTAAAAAAGCACATCTGTAGATCCATTCGTTCTCTATTTAATTTTTTTTTAAACATTATCTTGAAGTCAATAATAATCTGATAGTTTACTCGCAACGAAAACACTTTTACAATATTTTTCATCTTCAAAATGACATTGCATAGCAAGGATGCGGCAAAGTACAAGTTTCGGACTGGTTTCGAGCAGCCATAGTAGTGTGGAAAATGTTGGAATAGAAAAAAAAGTGAAATCGAGAAGTAATTTATGATGCAGTGTGAAATAAACAACTGTGATTCTAACTAAATTTCGTAATGCTAATATTTAGACAGATTAATAATGTATTAGATAATTAATTTAGTATTGTTGAAAGCGCAAATTGCACACATTAGTTAAACATATATTGCAAGTTAATTTGCATTTATGCGTTGTTACATTTGTTTGATGTAATAAGCATTGGTGAACTGCTGTGGTAATTTATGCAAGCTTGAGGGCTGAAGAATCTAATTGAAATGTAATCAAATTGTGCATCGGATCTGTTAGGGATATATTTGCCATAAACACCTTCATTTTAATTCACAATATACATCATTTCGTAACAATGTATTACATTCATATACATTATGTTGCCATATGGATTCAGATTTTTACGTTTTTAAGATATAGAGGATTCAGTCATGCACATATTATTTTATCATTATCATTAGGTTACATATATACATACATATACAGGATGTAACCCAACCTGTGCATCAAATCAAAAAGAATTTTTTTGAAATTCGCAAATTTAAAAAATCTGATGTGGCCAGCACAAGACCTGCCGCCATACTCACTCTTTTTACTACTAATACAAATCAAGATACCAATATTTTTTGTATATTTTTTTTAAGTACACCACTGGATTCCTCGTATCAAAGTACATATAAATACATATTTTCTTTTAAAAAATCTGTCGGGTACAATTTTAAATGCACTTTGAAAAATTTAAAAATGTCGAAAATTTTTGAAATTTTCGATTCGCTAAAAATTTGGTTATACCCTATTTTGGACCCGCGGAATCCAATAGTTCCACTAAAAAAAAATTTCGGCTAAAACTTTTCGGGATAATTTTTGCAAGTAAAAGACGGGAGTAGCTATGACCGTAATTTTTGCACCATTGGATTCCTCGCGTCGAATTACATATAAATCCAAATTTTCGCGAAAAAATTCCAACGGGTACAATTTTTATGAAGGGTTTTGGAAAATGGCCAAAATCGAAGGTAAACCCCTTGATGAAATTTTGGCCAAAATGACTTTTTCTCTCAGAATTAGCTGAAAATTTGGATATATACTAATTCGATCCCGAGGATTTCAAATCTGTAGCTGAAATTTTTTTTCGGCTAATATTTTTCGACATAATTTTTTTTAGTCGAAAACTGGTCGAAATGGAAAATTTATTTTTTCACCATTGAATTTCTCGGGTCAAATTATGTAGGAATACAAATTTTCACGAAAAAATTCTAAGGGGTACAATTTTTATTGAGGTATTTATAAAATGGTACAAAATCGAAAACATAAAACTTGCTTATTTTGTAGCCTAAAGAATAATATTGGGAACTGACTTAAAATATACAGTATACACCCTTTAATTTTGTTACACAGGTTGGGTCACACCCTGCTTACGAGTACATAGGTACATAGTTTTGTCCCACTCGAGAAAATTTTCCTCGTGGGTAATTCATTACTTTGCCCACTTGTAAAGTAAATAACTATTAAAATCACTGTAACCATGGATATTAATTAATATTTTAAAAGAAGACCAATAAAGGGATAAAAACCTACAGCAAAGTTATTAATAATTATAATTGTTGCTATTATGGTCTAATTTTTCTCTAAAGACCAAATTAATATGGAGTAATAAAAGTTCACTTTGAGTTTAGTGAGGTTATAGAAAAAATAAAGTTCTGAAATGAAGGTGTCCCCTTCAACAACGTTGTAAACTTCGAGCTATGTAGATGTCTCTATCTATCAGGTAAATCTCACAGCTAAAAAATGCCCTGCGACTTTTTGTGAAATCCGCTATTGGGGTGAATTTCTTAAGACTTTATTTTTGTGTCAGTTGAGCTCAGAGGATCTTGCAAAAAGAACAGAGATATTGATTAGAAAAAACTGACTCCTAAACCAGTTTTGACCTTTGCCGAGGCTTCACTAGATATGGGAGATTTGTTACTGCCTAATATACTTTGCCACCACGGATTCTTTCACTGCCTGTAGTTGACTAATACTTGAAATTGGACCGTCAATTGACATATTTTAATTTATTATTTTTGACTGACTGTGGCTTTGACTGAGGTACGTACAGTCAGGTACATGCTACAGTTTACTCACTTATAAAAACATATTTTAACTACGACCATTAAATAATACATCCATTATGTAGGTAACTCTATTAAGATAAAACCCTTCATAAAATACAATACCTATTGTATTATGAATTCATAATTCAACACTATTGTATTATAAATCTATTATTTAACACTACTGTCACTGTCATCCCATCAAAATGTGAGGTTAGATTAATATTTTAATTAATAAAAATTTGTAAAGAAATGTTTTATTTAAAAAGTCGTGGATATAACGTTGTTTTTGACTCGAATATAATGGCTATAATTAACTAGGATGATTATACACTCGCCAACAGCTCGTGCATAAACTTTCATCCTCTTGAATTATATACTAATATTAATATCGTTGACTCACAATACCGGGAGTTTTTTTTTTATTAGTAAACATAGGGCAGGTCATTACCATAGTTACAGTGTTACAGAATGACAGCAATGTATTGGAGCGTCTTTTTTATCAGTAAACATAGGGATAATTACAAACTAAAATAAATATAAATAATGATAAATTATTTATTTATATTTTCTACACTTAAGAACTAGGTAGATACCTACATTAAGCTAATGAGAATTTTTTTAAACGAATTAAATGCTCAAAATTGGAACCATTAACTTCTAAACAATATCCTAAACGATTATAAAAATAATTTATAGCATTTGCTGGGGAGTAATATTTTTGGAAGCAGCACTAATTAGATTTTTTAATTGTTCAACATTCATTCTGTCACCATTGTACACATTATTTTTAAGTGTCTACCTAGTTCTTAAATTCTCATTAGTTTAATGTATCTACCTAGTTCTTAAGTGTAGAAAACATAAATAAATAATTTATCATTTCTTTAATTTATATTTCATATTTATTTTCGTATGTTAATTATCCCTATGTTTACTGATAAAAAAAATCTGACGTGGACACCACATGACTTCCTTGTACGCCTTGTGTGTTCATACTTTTCTTAATAACTAAAATGTAAAATAATATTAAAAATTCTTTTAACTTATTATACTAGTATACTCACAAATATATTTTAGTCATTTTATTTAAACTGCAGAAGAAGATATAAAGCATATTTTACTATTGTCACTGTCATGTCATAATCATTTAAATTTTACGTAGTAACAAATGTTAATCGATCATGGACTACAAGATACCGAAATACTATAAATTATAAATATATACTTTAATTATTTTTAAATGATAGCAGATACAAAAATATTTATAAAATACCGATTTTAGGTAATAATCACATAATCTTTCATTTAAAATAAAAAAAATTGTCTAAAATTAAATATTTATCGAAATATTTTTAAAAAGTACTACTTCCGGTTTGTAGACTGAAACCAAAAATAGGAGGTGCACAACTAGATGCTATAACAGTCCTAAATACAAAATTTCAACTTTCTACGTCTAACCGTATTTGAGTTATGCGACACACATACGTCCGTACGTACGTACGTACGTACATACGTACGTACGTACGTACGTACGTACGTACAGACGTCACGTCGAAACTAGTCATAATGGATTCAGAAAAGGTCAAAACGGATATTTCCGTCAAAATCTGAGAACCGAAATTTTTCGCGATTACAATACTTCCTTACTTCGTACAAGGAAGTAAAAACGCTCTAATGCATTGCTGTCATTCTGAAACACTGTAACTATGGTAATGACATGCCCTATGTTTACTTATAAAAAAAACTCTCTGTATAAGAGATTGTAGAAATATGTATATTGTATGTGTACAAACTATCTTAAATTGTTATTATCTTTTAATATGCAATATTTATTGATAATTATAAACAACATAATACATTAGTTAGGTACTTAATATACTTTAGATACCTATAATTCATTAGTTACGAACTTAATACGTTAGATATACAACCATAATAACATCAAAACCTTTCATAATATGCAAACGTCAACTAATAGACAGATAAAATTATTGATTTGTTTAAACATCGCAGTCGCTGATAATACGATTAAGCTTTGAATATAACGCGAATATATGCGACTTAAGCCTCCTTGGATGTTCAAAGAGACTCGGTTTCACCTCGTCGCTTGCAACATCCTCGGTACTATAAATCGCTTAATATTGTTGTTATATTAATAGCTATAATTGTACCTTTATTTTAAATGGACACTGGATTGTACGTATACATTTTTGTTTATAAGTGTAGATATGCCGGGAGGTTGTGTGCTGGCCACATCAGATTTTTCTTAGTGTACCATTCTGTTACTTGGAGTTCAAAAAACGTCATAAAAATTTGAATTATTTAACAATCATATCTCGAAAAGATGTATATATTTCTTTTTGTAATTTATTATTTTAGCTATTAAACAATTAGCCATTTTACTAAATTATTTTTATTTCTGTTGAACAAAACAAATTTATTTGTTTATTCGTAAGTCAGTGCATGAAAGATTATTTCAAATGCGAAATAAAATGTCTAAAAACAAGTAATAGCGAATTTAAGCAACTTCCATCGTAAAACAACACGAAAAGTTTATATACAAATTAACCTTAAATCACATCACATATTAATAAATCAAACGATATGTGACAAATATAAACGTCAACATTTGCTTTGTACACAAAATATAATTTGAACATGAACATACACCGTACGTACCATAAACAATTCTTCAATGCATGCAAAAAATATTACAAATATCTTAACACTTACCATATGCTGCTGCAACAGACGCCAACTCCTTCCTCCGTGTTTCAGTTTTCAGGATCAGTTCAGTTCGAATCACTTCAGTTTTTCAGTTCAATACACGACACCACACTTTATTGTCACTATTTTATATTCATCACTTGGCTACTATCACAATATTGTTTGTTTATTTGCACAACAAATAATTTGTAAAAAATGGCGTCCATTAAAATCAATAACAACGATCACGTTGATCAGACGTCGATTGATGCGCACCCTACCGGATTAAAGGATGAAACAATGCGATCCAGTGACGCCAAAACGGTGGGTCCAGCAGGAAGAGTGCAAGGACACTGAAAGGATAAATTATGTAAATTGGGGGTTGCTCAGTTGTTTTTATGATGGTTTAGGATGGTTTAAACATAATTTGGTGATAATAAATAAATAAATAATAATATTTGATTATTTTTTTGTAAACTAATAAAATTATAAAGTATGGTTTCAGTGATATAAATGATAGTTAAGAAGGTTCAAACTCTACCGAAAAAAATGGATATAAGATTAATATCATGTGCAGAAAAATATAGATACCTAAATATTATAAAGATAAAAATGTAATAATGAATTCGATACAGGTTAAGAGGCCCGTCTACCTCCTAAAATCCAGAACAAAACGTACTGACATAGCGAGTGTTTTGTGGCCAGTACAAGAATGGTAAAATTGTATTTCAACAAGTATTATTAATAGTTTAATATATATTTTTTTACATAATTATAAAAATTCCGAAAAATTTCCAATTTATGCAAACTTTGCAATTTAATAACTCCAGATAGAAATTTATTATTTATCTGTAGATCCATTCTTTATTTAATTTGAAGTCAATAATAAACTAACAGTTTACTCGCAACGAAAACACTTTTATAGTATTTTTCAACTTCAAAATGACATTGCATTGCTAGGATGCGACAAAGTACGAGTTTCAGGCTGGTTTTAGGATGTCATAGTAGTGGGGAAAAGAGTTGAATAGAAAAAAGTAAAATAGAGAGTACTCTAGGAATTCGGAAAAAGCGTAGATGATTGATGAAACCATGCACGTGACAAAATAATACAGGTTAAGAATTATTAATTTATAATATAAACCAAGAAGATTAATCGTAAATTTAATTTAATTTTAAATCTATCATAACAAGCTTTTTAAAATGTCTCAAAATTTAAAAAAATCCTGATATCTTGATTTTTGTCTCTGGTATAAAAATTCCGGTAACGGATAATAAACCGGAAATCCGGAATCCTGAAATCAAATGGTCAATTCACAGATGAAATAGGGGAGACTTTTGTTTAAACATTAACATTAAAAAATAAATAAATAATTTTCTATATATTATGCGATTTGGATGCGTAGTTTCACAGGTAACAGTGAGTCATCAACATGAATGAATGTTTTAATTTTTCCAATCATCTTTTAATAATTTTTTTTATTCCCGACGTTTTTAACTAGGTTTTTCTTCTTCTACAAGATAGTAGACTACTACCCTTCCCCATAGAACTCCAAGTCATTATAACCTCATTATTACTATTCACTGCTAAGCTCTCATTGTGTCCATTGTCATTAGAGCTTTCAGAAATTTTTACAAACATTTTAATCGTCTTCATTCGTCTTCCATTGTTTTTACTTTTTCTGCTGTTGCCAGAGTGAATAACACTTTTGTTTGCTTATTGTAGACGACATTAGGGATGAACTAAAGCAAAAAATCCTAGTACATTCTAGATTAATTATTTTAATTGTCAATAGTTTAGTTTTTTAAAAGCTCAATTTATTTTAAGATGAGTTGAATTTTGTTCACGTACTTTTGCATTCATTAAGAATTTTTAATAACTTGAATATTGCGTCCAGATGTCTTGTAGTTCTTTTTAATGAATTCCTTGGATTTTAATTATGTTTTACGACATCTTTTGCCTTATAAAAGTGTGATTATGGTCCCAATTTACCATAAATACGTTTTTTACGAACCATAAATTGATTTCTTATTAAACCAGAAATATAGCATATGCATCAGTAAAGTACTTATTTGTATACCTAGGCCGCGAAATGTTTTGTAACAATAAACTGTCAAAAATATGTGACAATTCAATAAATTCAATTTAGCAGCCGCGAAATGTATCGTACACAAATGTTTTACTTCGCGGACTGAATTGCGGACGTCAATGTAAACTTTTTTTGACAGTTACGCAAGAATTTTTTTTATGTAGTTAAAAAAAACACATTTCTATAATAACTAAAGAAATTAAAATAAATATTGAACAGTAATGATGATAAAATTGTTGGTCATTTGATTTTGTTGTAGCATATAAATAAAATCAAAACTTTGAAACATGGTTTTGGTTTTAAAATTATTTTTAATATAAAAGCGAAAAAGCTTTTGACAAAAAATTATTAAAGGAGAGTGGTATCCTTTTAAAATAGTAATTATATATTTCGCTAATTCTATATGAAACTTTTTATCTTTATGAATGCAACCAGGCATTCAGTAATATCAAAAACAAACATGTTTTTATTTAACTTGATATTATTTTAATATAAAAATATTTTATTTAGTTTTGAGTATAAATAAAGTTTTTAAACACAAAAAAGTTCATTATTCATGTACTTTTCTAAAAGTATAAATGAAAAAATATTACGCGATCCTGTAGAGACAAAAAGAAACGCATCTGTGCTCAAACATGGCCCAACCTCAAGTAAAATCATTTTCTATTTACATCCAACTTGACGCATGCGAATCTCACAATATTTTCAATGCCATTCGGTACCTTAGACTATAATCAATTTCTGTTACATCTCCTATACCTTCACTATTGACAACATGCTTCATCTAGTAGACATTCATGCTCAAAGATGCAAGTTTTAATTGTCTTAATTACCACAAAATACTCTAGTGACATCTGTTAGGTTTTTTGGAAGCTGTGTAAAACATTAAACTTATTTATTGAAATAAAAATCTTTTGTGAACGTTTTTAATATGAATCGATAGTCGGTGGACTGGAGTAATTTAATAAATTCTAAAAGTTCATAGAATGTTTCCTGAATAAAAGATATGGCACATGTTTTCATGAATTTTAGAAAAGGACGGATAGATGTGGACAGTTGAAACGTGCCTCCTTTTTGCTGTGCTCTTGATACTTCGGGATTTTGCATTAAAAATTAATTCAAGTCAAACATAAGTTTTGACGCACAACTCAAATCATTTTTGATTTATTTGTTGAATCCGTAATAAATATTCTATAAAATTGTTACAAATTAATGTTCCATCTTTTTAAATTATGCTTTAGAACATAAGCAGGAACAAATACAAAAAATCTGCTGTGGCCGGCACATGACTTCTCGCCTAATTCTTCTTATTCTACTAATATAATAAATAGTTTTACTTAGGTACATTTTAATAGTTTCATGTACGTGTAATATGTAAACGATGCAAATGTTAACTGTACTGTCACTGTCATAATAATTCAAATTTTGTGTAGAAACAAATTTCATATGATCATGGACAACAAGATACTGGAGTTTCAAAAAAGTAGAATATTAATTGTACTTTATTTTATTGTTAAATACTACCAGATTCAGCAAATTGTATTTAGAATTAACTGTACCCACAGATAATTATATTTTCTTTTATTTTTAATTACAAAAATTGTCATAAATAAATAATGTACCAATTTATTTAAGGAAAACTATATCAAGTTTCAAAAAGTATTATTTCCGGTTTGCGGCTTTCTACCAAAATCTTATCCAGTGTTAAAATCCTTATTAAAACCTTAAATATGAAATTTGGTTTTTAAAGGTTTGAAACTTTTTAAGTTATCGTGGACAAAAAATCGTTACATAATTCATACATCCATACGGACGCACACACAGACATCATCGTGAAAATAGTAAATTCGTATTGTAGAGACCTTGAAACGTGCTTATCCACCAAAAACTCATACTCGAAAATTTTGACCCATTACAATACCTCTCTTATAGAATATGAGGCGAGAGGTAAAAATATATAAATTACAACTGTAGTGATGTTCTTTATTTTAAAACTATAAAACCTTGCGTTTTAGGCTGGTAAGCTGGTAACCGCACATATACGGATGATTCACAATATGTGGGGTTGTCACAATCAAATCGGGTAAAAGGCGTAACAGATTCCCGTAAAAATTACCGTCAAAAAATGTTTTAACATTTTCGCGTTTATTTCGAAATTGGCTGCATGGTGGCATGGTGAGAATTCTCCATAAAACGATTGTTCGTACGTAGCAAACAGAGCAAGAACCTCTCGCAGTCGCCGACTGCCAATTGAATTTCCATTCAGCAAGAAATGACAGCTAATGATGCGAAAGCATTAAATGAAGGAAAGAAATAAAAACGAAATGCACGACGAATCAGCCGATGGGAAATTCGTCATTTCGTCGCCTGATTATTCTCTTTCTCCCTGGAGAATTATTTAAATCAATTTCTAATACAAATATTTTCAAATCTCCGCAGCTCATTATAATTTCCTTTTGTGTAATTACGTAAAGTAAATTCTGTCAAAGTAAATACCGACACTTTGATAATTTCAGGCTTAACGATGCGCAGTGTGTGTCTATAGATCAATTTAATTTTGCTGTTCGTTATTTATATGAACTAGGAGATGGGGAGACATTAGTAATATTGTTGAATTAGTTAATTAGTGTTCAATTTATCACAAATGTAATTCCAGGCAATCTATTTATCTCTAGAGGCGAGACACTAAATTAACTAGGGGTTTAAAACTACTTCAACATGATACGAGAATATTAATTTTATTTTTCAGTTTTGTGTTGTAATCATTCATACGTATATACCGCAAAAGTGACATATTATATGGAACGTTCATTTTAGGTTTTTGCTTATAACTTTATTTTATTATAAAAATATTGTTATTTAAGGAGATGTGTACTTGAAAGGGTGTTTCCAAGCCTACGGCTTTTAAAGAAATACTTATTGGATATCAATTTTCAGCAAGTTATAGAAAATAATTGTATATTTTCATAGATTTATTACCTTTTTATCGAAATGAAAATGTAACTCTTTTAAAACGTGCATTAAAATGCGCTATGTGTGACGTAGACAATATTGACACAAAACCGTGAGTAGATTTGTTCGTGTAAGATCGTTTTTTGTCGTTTTGACTACCGAATGGACGACGGACCTGTGTTGTGTAATAAGGTAAGATCTAGGTACGTATCGTATTCGGTTCTTGTCCGTGCGGTAAACGTATGTTCTCAGGGCCGATGACGTCACACAGTCACACACTGCATCGTTCTTCGCGACACCTTATTTTTAAACATTATGATTTTTTTCTAGCTTATTAGCAACTATAAAAATACCAAAAAATCGTGGAACCCTCATAAAGGAGATGTATATTTGAATAAAGGAGATGTATATTTTTATTTAAGGAGATGTGTACTTGAATTACGAGTATATTACCTTTTGAGTTTGAATTTTATTTTATTTTGATGGTAACCATTTAACAGGATTTGCTTCGAATTACAGAATGGTAGATTTTTTTATAGTGATTCATCTTGTTGCAGTGAGCATCTTAATTCGTGCGATGATCTTTTAAAGCAGCAACGGAGATATTCCTTATGCAACCAAGACACTCAAGTGCCCGAGTGCGTTTTAATTGTAAGATGTTTTTACACTTTTAACGATAATCACACACTGCAGAGACTTGAACCCGGAACTCCGGGTTCATACGTCAAATTCGCGCAGCTACTGCCTCGATAAAATATTATAATAAATCCAACACAAATAATCAAATTTAAATCATTTTGGCTCTGTTTGTTAAAAATAATAAATATATCGTTTTGAAATTGAGCCAATTTTTGGAAATAAGTGGTGATAAATTGTGGGATTTGTGAATAATATTTACAGCACGTGTGAAAAATGTGTGGAAATGAATAATGGTCATGAATACATCTTGTTCTAATGTGAAGTGGATTCCTGAGAACGATGAATCTTGGGTTATGAGTGTGTAAAGCGTAAGGCCGACAGCAAATCGAACATAATTTTAATACGGAAATGGGCGCGCAATTGAACGGTTGGTTCGGACTCCACCGGAAGCACCGTTTCAATCGGAAGCGATTATAACAGGCCAATAAAACGGAAAATCGGAAAATTACATTCCATTGTTTCATCCACCCTCTGACTTTTTATCTTCTGTTTATGAACGTAAACAATGAAAATGAACTTTGCTATCGCCTGACGATCTCTATAAATAATTGCGAGAAGCTGCCACATTCAAATGTTCCTGCTGCGATTAAAACAATGACATTTACACTATCTACGGTGATAGAAATTCCTACACAATAGCGGCGCGGCGCCACATTCATACGTAGATCCACTACTGAAACTGAGCCCTTTTATGTTATAATTAATAGACAGCACTAGATGCAGTCTGTAATTGATTGAAATTTACCTAATTCATTATAACATCGAAACTATATATATTGTTTATTATTACAGTTTCATAATACCACTGGCGTAGCGTGAGAAAATCAAGATTATACACTTTTTAGCTAAATTTAGTTATTATTAAAATGAATTTACAATACGAATAATACTGAATAGTAATTATAATTTGGTCACCAATCTTCAACAATATGTGAGTTTGGAACATCAAAGTTTTTTTTTATTTACTTTAATTGCCTCTTGACAATGGGAGAGATTCAACCAAGCCCTTTTGCAACCACTAGCCGGTGATAATTGTGCTCCAACTTGGAATGGTGACGAAAGTAGATCCGATCCAAGTCAATGCAAATTTCATATCAGACCCTTTAAGGATGTACAGTATTGGACACAGACGCACTAATCATATAAAAAAGAATTTTGTCGAAATTCGCAAATTAAAAAATGGGTCCAAGCAAATGAGACATTCTGTAAGTACCTATAAATTTCATTTTTTTTTCCCTGTTTGTAAAATTATTATTGCATTAATGTAATTACGCTAATAAATACCTACTGCATAATTATTGTTTAACTTTTTTGTAATTAATTGTGACAACTAGTGATACCTACCTAAAATGATATTGTACGAATTTCATCAAAATTCGTTTTGATTTTAGATGAGTGCGGTCAATACTATATACCCTTATATTTTGTAACACAGAGGTTGGGTTATAGCCGTAGATAGATTCCCAAAATGAATAACAAATTTTCACGTTATTTTGCAAAATTTACTAAATATAGTGGTGTACCTTCTTGTTATTTCTCCATAAAAACGTAAGTATAATAACTACTGGAACTATAGTTTATCAAATTAAGAAGGGCTGATTTAAAACAAAATGTATGTCTAATAAATGCAAACCTTTTAGGCGGTCGCTAAAATCCAGTACACAAAGTAAGTGATTTTAAAGAAAGTTGGTGTCTACATTAAGTAGGTAAGCAAGTAAGTAAGTAAGTAAGCAACTTGTTCAAGTAGCTCTCTGAAATCGTAGTGCTTATTTCAAGAGAGGAGTATTAAAATATGTTACTAAACATACGATGAAAATACTACTAAAAATCTATCTACACAAGTTTAGTTGACAAGATAGTAGTAGTGCTAGTGCCACTTGTTCTAGTTGCTATTCACTTGACTGGAATCAAAGCAAACCAATGATGGAACTTAGTGCTAAAATATCTGTCTACACCAAGCAAGTACAAAAATCCAGAGCTGGTTTAGTGACTTGAACAAGTTACTTGCACCGTGTAACACCAGCTTTGTGTTCGTTTTTAGTGGGACGGAGTGTGTGAGAACACAGTGATATTTCCTGAATCAGTGTTTTCAATCAGGGCCCAACAAAAAATTGTAAAAACAGTGGAGCTCTTGCTCTTGATCAGAAAGTCCCCGGTCCATTCTCCTGACTTTGCGAGATAATGCTTTGTTATGTAAATGAGTGTTTTCTTTCTGGCGCGAAAAGGTGAACCGAGGTGTAGAATAAATTCTACTCGGTTTATCTCCAAGCAGCAACGTTTAGCCGACGACGCCACGAACGTATAACAAAACTTGTTCAAATATTTAAGTTTGTGAAATCTTTTGACGAGCTAGGGGCAACGTGCAAGGCGCACGCCAGTCACTGTGCTCATTAAGACGGGTGTCGGAATTATTAATTAAGATGCTTTATTGCCATTGCAATGAATATGGAGGCGGACCCTTATTTACTTAACCCTTACGAGCACAAGAACCTACAGCACACGAGAAAACACTAAAACCAATAGTCAGCACTCTTCTCTAAGATACATGGTATTATTTTTACTTTACCACGGAGTTTTACGAAGCCACCATTAGTGATGTAAAATTTTCGGAAATATATTTTTGGGAAATATTGAAAAAATTGTTTAAAAAAAAATATATTTAGGGAATAAAACCTTAAAGTAGCATTCACAATCAGAAATTAGTGGCAGTGGTACAATTAGTAGTAACGGTAGTGGCATAGGTAAAAGTTTGACACTGTGTTTGTAATAGGAACCATTCATATTAAAAATTCTAAAAATTAGTGGTGAAGTAGCGGTATCGGTAACGTAGTGGTAATGGTACAAGTATGCAAGCTCCAAACTTTTACCACTGCTTCGCCACTAATTCTACCATGAGTGACAGAAACCGAAAGATGTTTATGTTATGTTTGACTGCATGTGCAATATATAAATCTTTATTGAAATTAGAAAGTATGTCTTTGTCTATAATCGTCGAACGTATACAAGAACAGTTCAGAATGACAGCTGGTATAAGCAACTTTAGAATTTCACACCAGATTGAATGAAATATCCCTATTTATTACCATACACTAATTTTTTCTATTCTGAACGGCGAGTGGGGCTAGACATTAATTTTATAATTTTGTTACCACAACCACTGCCACTAATTCTACCGTTGTCACTCCTGAGAAGTGGTCAGTAGGGTTGAAACCGGTAAAGTGGTGTAATAAAGCAATAGACGAACCCATAACAAATAAATTTGTTAGGGGCAGCTGTCAAACTGGTTTTATATTAACTTTGAGCCAACTGTCAATAAAATAAAATTTTATATGCAGTTTTATAGGTATTTAGTATAATGAAAATATTATTAAATTACGTTTTAGCAGAAACTGATTGCAATCCTTAGTTTTAATTCCTTAAATATGAATTATCCCAGTCAAGAAAATTCTATAACTACAAGCTGTCTGTTTCTTAACAAAATATTATTAAGAAGCGAATATTTCCATTGTTTCCCAAAATTTCCAATATTTCAACACTACCATGTGTGTTACCAGCCAACCGGCTGTAAAATTTTCCTGACCTGACCGAGATTCGAACCCACGTCCTCTGTAACCACCTGAGCTATCGTGCCGCCTCTTCTCTAAATTAAAGAACCCTCTTTAAAAGTAACAAACCCATGTTTCCATCTATAAATACGAAAGAAATAAAATATGTTTCCATGGTAATTAGAGAAGCTTCATAGCTTAAAGAAGAGTACTGAATTTAGCCTAGTTTCACTAGTCGGTTATTTTCTTTCAGCACTCTTCTCTAAGTTTAAGAAGCTTCTTTAAAATTAACAAACAAAACACACGCATCATGCATGTTTCCATCTGTAAATAAGAAAGAGGTAAAATATGTTTCCATGGTAATTAGAGAAGCTTCATAGCTTAAAGAAGAGTAGGTACTGAAATTAGCCTAGTTTCACTAGTCGGTTACTTTCTTTCAGCACTCTTCTCTAAGTTTAAGAAGCTTCTTTAAAAATAGCAAAACACACGCATCATGTATGTTTCCATTTGTAAATAAAAAGAGATAAAAGATGTTTCTATGGTAATTAGAGAAGCTTCATTAGCTTAAAAATAGTGATGAATTCGGTTACTTCATTTATTACTTTAAATAATATTGAATATTAAATAATTTTGTAAGTAAACATTGCTGTCTTTATTATTGCAAAAATGGCCATAAATTTATTTATTTATTGCAATGTTCATGTTCCATATTAAATATTAGCCAGAAAATAAAATAATATTCAAGAAAATACGTAAATGTGTCCCAACAGGCAGAGCAGTACATGTCTGCGCAACTTACGATCTCTGACTGAAAAATCATACGTTTATCAACACTCAACAAATCTGATAATAATTCGTCAAAAAATCGAATGGCGGAGCCACCTTTCCCACAAATTAGTGAGTGTAGACTTTGTACTATGTGCATTGAGATATACGGGTATGACTTTGAAAACCCCGCAGATCTGCTGTGAGTTACTGGGCAACCGATGCGGCGCTTGCCGGCATCCAAAACATCGAGAGGCGGACTTTTACAAATATTAATTATGGAGTATAAAAATGTAAACAGCTATATAAATATTATTATTTAGTGCTTTTATGTAAATCAATGGTTAAAAACAGCCTTCTTCCGAAGCGATTCGAATAATCTGATCAAGGCCTTTTAACCCTAGGGCGAGAAATAATCTAATAACGATGTTGGGATCTAAGTCAGCATCGTTTTTACGACGCCTGCCGAAGTGGTCTCGGGTGAAATCGGCCAGGAACGTAATCAGCGATATTCGAGCGCGCGGGCGCGACACGTCGCGAATATTAATAACCCCAAGAGACGAGGCCCCGGGACATAGACGACGTTTCAGCGACGCGCATACGGTAGATTTTTAATCGCTGGGAATTAATGAGGCTTCTTCTACCGAGCTTGAATACTGGAATGGCTTATCGCGAAACGCTAAATGACCTGTGCGAGATCAATTCCGGTTCGATTTATCCCCATTCGATAATACACCTTTAAAGACGAGAATGCTCCCACAACACTCAAACAACACAGCAATGGCATAACACCTTCGACCATTATAGGAATAGACAAACAACGCAAGCCTTTGTTGTGAAGCAAAGAACTAGCGTAGCGGTGTGAAGAGGAGTATGACCTGCAGACACCTTGAAGTGCTGCAGTTTGCATATTTTCATTCTCTGTTCCGTGATAACAAACCAGAAGTCAGCAATGTGCAACACTCTAACGTGTCCTCACCTCCTTTCCCCGCCTATAGCTGCTGCTCACCGCTGCCGTACTTCTTGCCTTCACAACATTGTATACTACAGCATTGAGTGTTATCTGTCTATACCTATATGTGGTCGAAGCATAACACACATCCGACATCCGTCTATTCCTGAATGAAACTTGAGTAATAAAAACACTCGTATTAGTAATTATAATTTTTGTACTCATCACCTAAGAAATGACATATTAAGCACGAAATTGACAATCGGAAATGCCAATTACCCAGTGTAGTCAATCAGGAAAAATGCAAAGAACACTGGCTTTTCTAGATATTTCAGAGTAAAATCATCTTAAAAATAATAAAATTTAGTTTATAAAGTGTTATTGCCCGGAATTATAATTAATGAAAATTATCAAGACCACCGAAAACCGAAAATATTCAAAAGTAAAACTTGTCGGTAGTAGTGAATAGAAAAAACATCGTAACCTCAAATTTAATGATCAGACTACAACTTGAATGTATTTGATTATAGTTTTATTCGTTACAAAAAAACATTGTACAAACCTCTTGCGGGAAGACACCATCCCAGCATTCGCGTAAATAAAGCCCTCGCTTCGTTCGTGTTTCAAAAAATCGCTCATGTGGGATAAAAATCGTCCTGCGTTTGGTTCGTAAATAAATATTACCGTATTTCATTACAAACTATTGAAATTTCATTATTATTATTTTTATACGTTTCTCTGTAAGCAAAAAGTAACAATAACCTGTAAATGTTTTGCGTGCGCTAGTCACATTTCGCTTCGCTAGTGAACATTCCGCTTCGCTCTAGTCATGTCCTTGAAGCACCTGCCAAAGTCATTCCGTTATATCTTTACAGAACAATTAGGCGATAAAACCAAGCATCGATGCACTGATAAGTGGCGACACCAATAGCTATTTTTTGAACTAATAACTGATATTTTGAGTGTAAACCGAATCAATTAGTTTCAATCTGAGATTGTAAGTTGCGCTGGGATGTACTGTTCTGTCCCTGGAAATGCAAAGTTTAACGAAAAAAAATATAATAAATATGACCAGCGTAGTAAAATGTAAATTCCACGTTTCATTTGGTAAACAAACTAGTGAAAATGGGTTTCATAAATAAATAAATTTCAGTGGAAACACAGAATTAGAAAACAAAGTTATGTCCGTAAACAAATCCATTTGAAAGTCAGGTGTCCAACTAAACTGTTGATAATTTATTAGCGAAGTTAGAGACAAACACATAAATCTATGAAATAATTTTTCGCATCGCAATCGATGTTGCGTCCTTCTTCGTGTGAATTAAAAGCTGCAGTATATTGTAGGAGACATAGGAACTAATACTTGGATACGTAACGGAAAATAAATGCTGTTTGCTTTTGTGCACCGCTGTCGCCGAGCAAACTTTAATCTTGTTACCGAAGGTTTATGTGGCATATACACAGGCTGCGTGACACGGTTTCTGAAACGTGTTGTGGAATACTCCGGGAGGAACAGACTCTTTAAATGCGCGCGGAGAGTAGAAATAAGACGAGGATACTGTTTCTTACTTGCACATTGAAACCAACAACTCAGACGTACGTATTTCTAAAATAAAATAAGTACCACACAAGCGTTTGTTGATAAACACTGCCTCAATAGAAATACTTTTTCTCTTATATTCAGGATAAAATGAGACCAGCAAGTGCGAGCAATGTATTCATTACTCCGGAGAGCTTCAAATACGTCGATTTTTACTGAAAATATCAAATTGATTATAATTATTTTTTATTAATTGCTAACACCGAAATATTATCTTCTTTAAATCCCTTCTGCACTACCACGACTGCCTTAATCAGTTCGAAACTCGTGCCGCTTCCTAGCTACGCAATGTCATTTTGAAATTTAAAATACTGTAAAAGTGTTTTTGTTCCCAGTAAACTGACGGTTTATTATTAATTTAAAGATAATACTTTTTTTCAAAATCGGCATGAAAATCGTCATTTCTAGACTAATTTGCGGCATGAAAGTAAGATTTTCATGCCTAGTCATTTTTACTTTCAACTTTGTTTACTTGTCATGACAACTTTTTCTAAAATTTGTTACAGCTCTGATGATTTGTCACAGCTCTGATGATTTATGCAAACCTAATTTTTTTTATAATTTTAAGCTTAATTGCCGATTTAAAAAAAATAGAATACATCACGCGTCATAAAAATGTCTTTGCTTGACTCGGAGGCTTTGAAGAACGCCTCCTCGTCTGCAATGAAACATTTTCATGACTTGTAATGTAATTTATACTATTATAAACATTTAATAGAGAAAGAATAGATCTACAGATGTGACTTTTTAAAATTCTATCATGAGATGAAATCGTGTAAAGTTTGCATAAATTGGAAATTTTCAAGAATTTTTCGAAGTGTTTAAAATCATGTACCTACATTTTTTTTTTAATTTAAAAAAAGGCACAACTGTTAATTGATTCTTTAAATAGGTATACGAGTATAATCCTTGCGTAAATAAAATTTTACCATTCTTGTACTGGCCACAAAACACTCGCTACGTTTGTATATTTTATCTGATGGTGTGTCATAATGACATACTGAAATTGAAGATCATAATAGCGTCCATTATAAGCCAAGGACCATAATGAATCCAATTACTAGGGAAGCGTGTAAGGAAGTTTCAAAAATACGATACCTGATTTTTTTAGACATAATTTTTTTGTACAATATCAAATAATTTATTATAATTTATTTTACTTTTTTACAAATTTGCGCCAGCAGATAAATTTTTGTATGCAATACGGATCGTAACCAAACATTATGGTACAGGTCGTGTATCAAACTCTCGGTATCTCCTCGTCTGATTATCTTCAAGACTTGTACTATAATAATTGACATTACGATTCTTATAACTTAAATAACTATATAATGGTCGACGGGCCGCTTAAGATTAAAAGTTAAACATAAATGTACTTCTCTTCAGAACCGTCAACATTTTTAATAATAATGATGAAACTTAGTTTTTGTTGCAAGTAGGAAATGATATTCAGTGTTTCAAGTAGAAATGAATTTTTTTTCGTGAAATAATTTGAATGATTTTTTATTTCATGCTGGAACGATAGCCCGCTACCCGACTCCCCATCCGTCCTAATTTCGCGGCGGTAAAATACGGAGGGTTCTACATTTAATTTTAAATGAAAAGTAAACAGTAATTTGGTTTTGAACAAACCCGTGTCATGCATATCCACCGCCGAGTTTATAGCGTTTCATAATTTTTACTCGCACAAGAGAATAAATTATTCTTTCATATATATTCATAGTTTGAGAAGTGCACCTTCGTTTGGCGTACCTTTATACGTTTGTTTTTACAAGACGAATTCGGAACAAGATTCAAGACAAAGTTGCTCGAGCGATTGCTAAATTATTCAGTCATGATTTGAAGAGGGCTCTGCAATTGTGTTTGATCGCTTACTAGAGGATTCCTACGATCGCTTATTTGCCATTTTTATCGGCAAATTACTTATCTTGAAGACCAATTCTATTATTATCTTTTACATAGAATATGAAGTTTAACAATAACTACTATTTATTTGTGTAGCAATAGTATTTATGAACGCTAATGAATAAAGCAGAAACAAAACAAATATAATAAGAAATAAAATTTTAATAAAAAGCTACTGTGAAACTAAAAGTGTTTTATTTTAACTATTTGAAATTCTTCTTTTCCAAAACATATTCAAGATTCTATGTAGCGGTCCCGCTATTTGACAAGCGATTCTCACATGATTCTTTATCTTAGGACATGAAGAATTCGCAAAGAATCCAGGTGTGAACCGATGTAAGGATACTATTTTTTATAGGTTTGATAAAATATGCTTCTCAGTCAAAACACAGATCTATACTTATATAAATTGACAGATTCCGTTTGTGGCACCAAGTAGGTTAAGTGCCATGTTGAGTCATAAAAAATACCATAAGACAAGAAAAAGATCAAAAAATACCTTACAATTGAATTTTAAAAGATGAAGAACAGCACGATAAGCTAATTTGAGAATAACTATTCCCAATTTATTGTAGATTCATTTTTGTGATGAAATAAATTAATAACAATTGAGATCTGTTTAAAAATCCATTAAGAATAATACATGGGAAACTATGAAATTAAATTTTTACCATTTGAAAACAAAATTAATTGTAGTGATAGTAAAATTCATAGATTGCCATGTTTAATTTGTAATTGTTTTTTATTAGTAAATATTTTGAAGAAAATTCGCCACCATTTTGAAATTATGGTATCGTTGTCAAGCTTATTTTATGTAAATTCTAAAACAATATATAACATTGCCGATTAAAAGTTGTACCCATTTCCGGTCAAACCGGAAATGATACAAAGTTTTTATTGTGACCATTTTATGAGTCCTTTTATCTAGTTTAACTTTGCTTATAAACATTTTATGTATCTCTTGAAATTAACAAAATATTCCTAGTGCTGGCCTTACGACAATTACCCTGTATACGTACGTATGGATGCGTCTTGAATATTGCTTCCACGGTGCAAAGTAACAAACGCAACGATTTCTTATTCTTCCGGCAAAAAGCGAGCAATTCCAGTTCCCTATTTCTATCCTAGAAGCGAGAATGGCCGTCTTAATGAAGTGCGGGGTAAGCGACAAAACCAGTAGGTAAAAAGCTGCGCTTGGAAAATTGAACAGGATGGTTGCGGTTAATGCAGCCGCGTCGCGACGGGGCGTCGGCGTCGGATGCCTAAACGACGCCAGAGATGTGAACGTGAACCCCTAATGAAATTTTCGCACACCGTCACACCACCAGCGAGAGTATTATCATTGATTTATTGAATTATGTAATTATTAAATGCGGGAGGTGAACCACCTTCATTGAGAACTACTTTAACTTGACGCCTATTGAATAATACATTTTATGTACGTTCTGTCCGTACAGCTAGAGCGGTAAGGGAGAGAAAGAATGTGCCTATGTTCTACATAGAGCTGAGCCACAATTCGCCAACTAATTACTCGCCTGAACGCAACTGAGTCAAGTGAAAAACCGAAAAAGCTCGAAATAATTTTTTTATCGCAATAAAATTTTATAGGTAAACTAGCCACCAGGAGACGTCAATATAAGGTACATATTATTTACAAAAATATCACTTCCGGTGATTCAAACACAGAAATTTACATCACCTGTATCAAAAGATTCATTCACAGAAAAACTCTTCTGTGTTACAGCCATCCTACGTTCAATTATTACATTTAATATCTTATTTATGACTTATATGTTAGTGTCAACGTGTCACACGTCTCACCTGTCAATATTTTTTTACTCAAAAACTAAAATCAACCGATCATGGATTATAAGATTTCAACGTTTTATTGGATAAATTTATTTATTAAATTTGACTACAGTTCTTCAATGCTACCAGATAAAGACAATTTTCTTATAACATAAACTGCAAATAACTTTTCCCCTTATTCACATTACAAATAAATATTATATTTATCCAAATTTATATACATTTTTGACAATAAGTATTTTCAATCTTCAAAATATAGCACTTCCGGTGAAGATATTTGTACCAAAATCTACAATGTTCTTCCAATTTATATACAAATGTTAAATACCAAATATCAAAATTTTTGGGTAATTCGTATTTGATTATCCGACAGACAGAAATCCGGCCCTAACCACATACCTACACACATACATACAGACATCATCGTGAAACTATTAAAAATGAATTATAAGGATCCTAATTCGTGCTCATCCACTCATTACCCGATTTTTAGCAAGATTCCTATACCTCCCTTACAGGTAAGCGGAAGGCAAAAAAAATGCCACACTCAAGTTGGGTAAGTAAATAACATATTTTAAAATTTTTGAACTTGCTTTCTGACAATATATAATGGTTTCTGGCCAATAGAACATCTTAAAATCTCCAATAACAATAATAGTTTGTTGATAAGTAACGTACCAACATTAATATCAAAAATAAAATAGGAGTTCTGTGTCAATCTGAGGAAATTTTCCTGAAAAAATAATTTCGTATTATGTCAAAGCATATTATTCGCCTTGGAATTTTAACAAATAAATTTTTCTGGTAATAAACTATAAATGTAAAGATTATAGAAGAGCTTTAAGTAACGCCGAGCAATAAATCTAAACTGTTCGTCTATTTCGCTGAACTCGTATTTCAAAATCAGTCTCATTACGGTCGTTTAAAAGTCGAATAAAATCGCAAGCACATAAATTCCAAACTCAATAATTACTTGAAGAAATAGATATGGTCCCGCAGTAAAATAAGAAGCCAGAAGACAGTTTACAGTTTGAGAAATAGCTCAGCGCATAAAATGATAAAGCCAGCGCAGCAATTCTCAATTCTGTTCTACATAATTTCAATGACAAATTCTCCGCCGTTTTATTTTATTGTGCGATACCGCGGAGCCATGTGTAGTGAGATTACTTTATTGTAAGCGGTTCGGATTCCACGTGTTTGTGTTATCGCACAAAGAAGGGATTTAGTTCCTCCTCCCCTATCATGTACAGCAATGAAAATAGTTTTATGTTGCGTTGTAAAGATTTATTAGCACTTTGTAGTTTTTTAGCTAATAAACAGATATCTTTACGACTGAGAGATTTTCCCAACGAGTTTTTGGATTTATTGGAGTTGACAGAAAATGGGATCAATATTTTTAAACTCGCTGTATTGTAAATCAACAACTTATTTATTGATAAGTTATTCAAAATACAGTTTTATTTAAATACGTTGGTACAATACGCGAAATAAGAGAAGACCAGAAGTAGGAATTTCAAATTAAATTATCAGCAATTTTTTTAACTGAATGTACATCCGATATTTGATAGAATTTTTTTCTTGAACTGTGTACACCTATATAATTTGACTCGAGGAATCGAATGGTGCAAAAATATTTTTTATTTGGAACAGTTTTCGACTTAAAAAAATTATATCGAAAACTGTGGATCGAAAATTTTTTTCGACTACAGATTTGAAATCCGCGTGTTCGAATTAATATATAACCACATTTTAAGCCAATTCTCAATATTATTCTTTAGGCTAGAAAATAAGAAAATTTTATTTTTTCGATTTTGTACTATTTTTTTAAATACTCCAATAAAAATTGTACGCCTTCGAATTTTTTCGTGAAAATTTGGATTCCTACATAATTTAACCCGAGGAATCCAGTGGTGAAAAAATAAATTTTCCGTTTCGACTAGTTTTCGACTTAAAAAAAATTATGTCGAAAAATAATGGTCGAAAAAAATTTTCGACTGCAGATTTGAAATCCTCGGGGTTGAATTAGTACATATCCAAAATTTCAACCAATTCTGAGAGCAAAAGTTATTTTGGCCAAAATTTCATCAAGGGGCTCACCTTCGATTTTGGCCATTTTCGAAAACCCTTCATAAATATTGTACCCGTTGGAATTTTTTCGCGAAAATTTGTATTCCTATGTAATTGGATGCGAGGAATCCAATGGTGAAAAAATTACGGTTATAGCTACTCCCGTTTTTGACCTGCAAAAATTATCTCGAAAAGTATTAGCCGAAATTATTTTTTAATGGCACCATTGGATTCCTCGGGTCCAAAATAGGTTATAACCAAATTTTGAACTAATCGAAAATTTCGAAAATTTACCACATTTTTAAATTGCGTTTAAAATTGTACCCGACAGAATTTTTAAAAGAAAATATGTATTTATATGAAGTTTGATACGAGGAATCCAGTGGAGTACTTAAAAAAATATACAAAAATATTTGTATCTTGATTTGTATAGTAGTAAAAAGAGTAGAGTATGGCGGGAGGTCTTGTGCTGGCCACATCATATTTTTTACTGCCTTTGTCTTTATATGGTATTTTTTTAAATTAATTGGTTTACTAGGTTGTTAAAAACTTTTTTTACTGTGAGAGAAACCACTTCACTCTAAAACAACACGAGGTAACGAAACGGGGTTTGCAACATTGGATTTCTCATGGCATAAATCAATTCAAAGATATTTTGACATGACGATTATTAATTTTAAGTAGAAAGAGAGTACACAGGAATGCAGTCAAAATGAATCTTTATTGATCTAAGGCCAACGTTTCGCCACCTCTTGTGGCATCATCAGGGCAAACTACGAAAACAAAAAATATCACATACACAATTTGTAAGAAATATACAATGTAACACTTACAGATTTAAAAAATATAACAAAAATTAATCATCAAAGAGATGTTGTCAAATATAAATCAAAAAATCGAGCACTTCTCTCCATGCACTCACAGAAAACAAGAAACATGAAAAGTGAGGAACAAGTGGAAACTAGTCATTACCAAGAATCAGTTAATCATTTAAACAATTTGCAGATGTGACAGTAGATGCTGTTGAGGTCTTCTACATCAGTCCTAAAATTTACATTATTTTTATTTTCCTGTATGTGAAGCATCTCAAGAAGAAGGCGTTTGTTGAGGAAAGAAGCACGATCCAGGACTTCAGCGTTTTCGAAATCGAATGTGTGCCCAGTGTTGATAGTGTGATGAGTAAGGGCGCATTTCCCAATGTTATTTTGTTTTGCAGAGTTCCTTTTATGCTCCGTTATCCTGGTTTTAAGGTAACGCTTTGACTGCCCCGTGTAAGTTTTGTCGCAATTATTACAATTTATTTTATACACAATGTTTGATTGTTTTTCTACCTCGATTATATCCTTAAGTTTAGAAAATAATTTTCCCACAGTCTTTACTGGCTTCAGAGCAATATTGGTGTTGGTTGACTCTTCAAGTAAATGTTTTAAATTTCGCGCCAAAGTTCCGACATTTGGAATTGAAAAATACTTTCTGTCAGTGTTCAGGTTGTTGACATATGGAGTGGTATTGCCATTGTTGTATAGTATTTTATTAACAATCCGTTTGGGATAATCATTCTCGTATAAAATCTGCTTGAGAATGATTATCCCAAACGGATTGTTAATAAAATACTATACAACAATGGCAATACCACTCCATATGTCAACAACCTGAACACTGACAGAAAGTATTTTTCAATTCCAAATGTCGGAACTTTGGCGCGAAATTTAAAACATTTACTTGAAGAGTCAACCAACACCAATATTGCTCTGAAGCCAGTAAAGACTGTGGGAAAATTATTTTCTAAACTTAAGGATAAAATCGAGGTAGAAAAACAATCAAACATTGTGTATAAAATAAATTGTAATAATTGCGACAAAACTTACACGGGGCAGTCAAAGCGTTACCTTAAAACCAGGATAACGGAGCATAAAAGGAACTCTGCAAAACAAAATAACATTGGGAAATGCGCCCTTACTCATCACACTATCAACACTGGGCACACATTCGATTTCGAAAACGCTGAAGTCCTGGATCGTGCTTCTTTCCTCAACAAACGCCTTCTTCTTGAGATGCTTCACATACAGGAAAATAAAAATAATGTAAATTTTAGGACTGATGTAGAAGACCTCAACAGCATCTACTGTCACATCTGCAAATTGTTTAAATGATTAACTGATTCTTGGTAATGACTAGTTTCCACTTGTTCCTCACTTTTCATGTTTCTTGTTTTCTGTGAGTGCATGGAGAGAAGTGCTCGATTTTTTGATTTATATTTGACAACATCTCTTTGATGATTAATTTTTGTTATATTTTTTAAATCTGTAAGTGTTACATTGTATATTTCTTACAAATTGTGTATGTGATATTTTTTGTTTTCGTAGTTTGCCCTGATGATGCCACAAGAGGTGGCGAAACGTTGGCCTTAGATCAATAAAGATTCATTTTGACTGCATTCCTGTGTACTCTCTTTCTACTACAACACGCACAGTCGCTTAACATTTTCCTTCATTAATTTTAAGGTAAGTTAAAATAAATATTTTAAACAATAACTAAACCAAAAACCCTGTAGTACAATAATGTACTCTATAATAGCATACATCTCGCCATTTAAATAAATAAATAGCTATAACTGTCGTCTCCCAAGTCAAGCAGCGCAGCGTAGAATTGCTATTCCTGGCACACATTTGAGTGTTCCTGTTCCAGCTTTCCAGGGACTGTTATCCCGTGGGAAATAATAACCCGCCAGTGCGTACTACGTCATTACGTTTTAGTTGTGCTGCTTGTTAATTAGACGCGAGTGCGCTGATGACGTGTCTACGTTCCTAACATTACGCACAAGAAGCAGTAGGCACTCCGAAAACTACGTAATCAATGGGTAGATTCGAAAATCTTCTATTGCGCCTTTTGTCCACCTAAGTTGTGGCGGGCTTACATACTGTGAGCCACATTAAATATAATCGGTTATTTATTCTTTATTCTGTAAAGTTGAACTATAGGCATTTCTATGTTATGGTTCATAACGAATTTGACTTCTAATATGGAATCTAAGAACCCTATAGGATATCTTATATATAGGATATCTATAACGAATTGGACTTCTATAATATGGAATCTAAGAACCTTATAGGATATCTTTAGTATGCAGCAGTTGCTAGTTATTCCTTGGGATTATTTTAAAAATAGTATTGTAAAGCCCTGTTCGCACGAGGATTCTTTGAAGATTCTACCAAGATTCTGAATCCTGGAATATAAGAAGTTTTCTTCTTTCTAGTGAGAATTGCGGTGCCTTTAACTTGAATCTTAATGAGTCTTGGAAAAGAAGAATTTATAATTTATTGATTGCTTCAAAATAATAATTTTTCTTCTTCTTCTTTTCCAGGATTCAGAAGCTTGGTAGAAGCCTCGTGCGAACAGAGCTTAAAAGAGGTATTAATTGTAATCATGCTAAAATTTCGGTATTGAGTTTTCAATGGATAAGCACATTATGAGGTCCTAGAACATGATTTTGATAGTTTCGCGATGATGTCTGTCTGTGTGGATGGATGGATGGATGTTGGAGGTATGATAACTTAAATACCACTGAATAAATTTTGTTGACATTTTGTATACAATATTCTGACATCCTAGATTAGATCTGATTAGATTTTGGTGTTGATCGTGCAACCGAAAGTGGTAGTTTCTTGAAGATCTGAAGAGGTTTTCTGGAATATCCTCAAAATTTATGGAATAATAGGATTTTTTTGTATGTATGTGTAAATACCACTGAAAAAAAAAATGTATATAATATTCTGACACCCTAGATTATATCTGTTTAAATTTTGGTGTTGATCGTGTAACCGAAAGTGGTAGTTCCTTGAAGATCTGAAGAATTTTTCTGAAATATCCTCAAATTTATAAGTTAATACGATTTTTTTATAACAATGTATACTAAATGTTACCAATTATAATTTGTATTTAAAACGTTGATTCTATCTAGCACCATTTTCCAATTACAAGAAGTAATGATTTATGCCACTGAAAACAAAAAATAAAATATTTCAGTATTAATGACAAATACATTTTTGACTTTTTGACAAATAAATGTCATTCGGTTATCATAAACTTTAATAATATTATAAAAACTACAATTCCCGAATTCCCTTCTACAATGGTATATTTTGTAAGTAAGTATGTATGTATACTTATATTAGGAAAATAAAAATAGTAGAGTATGGCGATAGGTTATGTGGTGGACACATCAGATTTTTTATTCATATATTTCTAATAAAATATAGCAATACAATATTACGGTTTAAAATTTCGTAATCAAGAAACTAGTACAAAACTTGGATTTGACTCTAGACAAAAACTATACAAAAACAAATACAGGAACAGTTGTGTTTTCAAATATGAAATAAGATTGTTTGATACATAACTGCATTATCCCAATAATGCAGTGATGTGCCGGGGAAATTTCCACGGTAATTTCGTCTTTGTTATTAAATTATCTGGCAACTTTTCTCTACTGAACTTCACTTTATCTGCGTTTTCCAGCTCACTTGATTCGGCTGTGCTGGGCGCCCGCTCTGCCAAGAAGCGACGCTTAATGTGTTAAGCTCAGTTTACACTCACCTGCCCACGGGTTGCAATATTGCCAGAAATTTCATTTCAAATTCGTTGTTTTCAACAAGACATGAATTTTATGATTACTGACTCGTTAGTTCTTTCCTCCCAATTTAGTTTCATCAGTGGGTAAAATTGCAGTTTAAACAATTTAAAGAAGTGTTATCTTTAAGTTATAGAATCTTTGACATTTATTTATTTATTTATTTAAAGTTTGGACATGGCATTATAATATTATGATTGGCTATTTGCATGGTACTGAAAATGATATTTCTTTCACAATGCATACAAAATATAGGTAAAAATACCTATAATAAAAAAACATTACCTATAAGTTCTTGAGTAAATTGAGAAGGAAATTTTTCTGTGATAATTATTTTGTATACAAGAAATGGTAAAATATTCAATTTTTATTAATTTTTGGGCTTGTTAATAAGTTTTTTTTGAAAATATGAAATACGTGTTTTTATTCAGAAATGTTTTATAAAAAAATCTGACGTGGACACCACATGACTTCCTTGTACGCCTTGTGTGTTCATACTTTTCTTAATAACTAAAATGTAAAATAATATTAAAAATTCTTTTAACTTATTATACTAGTATACTCACAAATATATTTTAGTCATTTTATTTAAACTGCAGAAGAAGATATAAAGCATATTTTACTATTGTCACTGTCATGTCATAATCATTTAAATTTTACGTAGTAACAAATGTTAATCGATCATGGACTACAAGATACCGAAATACTATAAATTATAAATATATACTTTAATTATTTTTAAATGATAGCAGATACAAAAATATTTATAAAATACCGATTGTAGGTAATAATCACATAATCTTTCATTTAAAATAAAAAAAATTGTCTAAAATTAAATATTTATCGAAATATTTTTAAAAAGTACTACTTCCGGTTTGTAGACTGAAACCAAAAATAGGAGGTGCACAACTAGATGCTATAACAGTCCTAAATACAAAATTTCAACTTTCTACGTCTAACCGTATTTGAGTTATGCGACACACATACGTCCGTACGTACGTACGTACGTACGTACAGACGTCACGTCGAAACTAGTCATAATGGATTCAGAAAAGGTCAAAACGGATATTTCCGTCAAAATCTGAGAACCGAAATTTTTCGCGATTACAATACTTCCTTACTTCGTACAAGGAAGTAAAAATTCATGCAAGTAGCCTATTCAGCGGCAAAGGAGAGAAAGAATGTACTACCTATGTTCTGCACAGAGCTGAGGCAAAGCTATTACTTGCCTAAACGCAACTGAGCCAAGAGAAAAACCGAGCTGGACGACTTCTTTATACACTATTCAATTTAGCGAAGCGGTTTTTGCCAAAATATTTGTCCACTCGATTAATATTGTTTACCAATTTAAAATTCCTATAGTGACTTAAGTCTTGTTTATGATGGATTTAATTTAAAAATTTAGATTTAGAATTTAGACTTAGAAATATAAAATGTACTTATCTGCCTTAGCTGGATCATGATGAATTTGAGAAATTTATGATTTAGAATTTACATTTAACATAAATCTAAATTTTAAATCCGACCAATCACAGACGAATATAATTAAACATCAGGTGTCAGTTGGTTTCAAGTTTGTTTTATTAACAGTCCTGACATATTTAACATGTCGTCTTCTTCATTATGATTTAAAAAATCCATGACTATGAAAGAAAACATCTTTATCTAAAATTTGAATTAATGAAACATCAAAATCACGTGATTCCCTCTGATTGGTCAGATTCATAAATTTACATCCAACCTACAGGAGGTTGATTCTATAACTTTACAAGACTGTTGTACGAACGCAGCTATTGTAAATAATGACGTCATACTGTCTCTAGTAATTTTTAACCATCGTGTTGGCAAGACCCCGTTACTTACTAGATTTATGTTGGCTATACTACTAGCATGCACATCTGACAGCCAATTTAAATTTAAATTTTAAATGATGTATATACAAAAAAATATTATTGTATGAAGATAAAAATTCATTACACTTAACACAAAAAAACGTTTTGATATTTAAATAATAATACAAATACACGAAGAGGTTAACTCTCAACAAACAATGACAGCCAAACTTTCAAAAAAAGAGACAGATATCTTGCAGCGTACGTACAACACCTACCGAGCTGTTGTAACTTATTTACAAGATATCGCAAGTCATGACGTCATTATAAAGGTTCTACAAAAATCCGCTAGGCGCTCCAGCATCGCCGGTCTTGTAAATATGACAGTTATGGTCTTGTAAAGTTATAGAATCAACTCCCAGGCAAACATTTGTAAATCTAAATTCGTAAATTAAATCCAACATAAACCAGCCTTAATTTATGACTATTCTTTGATTTATGATAAAAATTGTATCTGTTTTACAAAAAGCTTTTTTTAATAGAAATGTTATCAACGTTATGGAATCAAGAATCCTTCGTGAGTATAATATATGCGTGGAAACTTTATGGTTTCAGGTAGATCATTTATCCAAGATTTTCCGTGCTTTGTCTTTTCTTTCTTTCCGTCAAAAGGCACGCAACATTCCTCCGGTATCATTTAATGTCATTCGCGTTTATAGCTGATTTATTTATTCCGATAAATTTTATATTTTCGACACTTACCGAAGAAACAAGAAAACCGCATCCCTGCAAAAGAGAAAATCATTTTGTAAAACTTTGCAAACAAAACTTGATATTAAAATAGTTGGAGCATGAAACTACATCACACATAACTCGTATGACGTCTTAAACCTTTCTCCTAATTACAAAGCATCTTCTTGTTAATATCTATGATGAATAGTTTGTTCTACGCGACAGAACTTTTACAATAAGACTTATTACTTTGTTCCTCTGACGAACAAGTTGGGAATTTAATAACCTTTTGAGAGCAGATTGAAATAGGTGCGCCGGTGTATGATGTACATTTGACGCCTACACGAATTCTACGAAGGGCCATTCAACCATCAAACAACAATCAACCCACAGAGATCAATTTCAGTGTAGATACAATAGATACCGTGAAATGGGGTTCACTAGGCAGGTTTTAGGTTTTTTTTTGTTATATTGTATTTAACTTTATGTAAAAGCATCGTATCTTGTAGTATTAAGTTATTCTTATTACGCATAAAAAATCTTGAAGGACGTACAAGAAAAAAAAGTTTTTAGGGTGCCAAAGTAAACAGAATTTTGGGGGTACTTTTGCAGCGCATATAAATTAAATTTGTTCGAATATAGGAGCTGTTCATGATCGTCTTTGGCATGGAAAGTTCGTTCTACATGCAATTTTTTTTCGATTATAGATATCTTTATTCTAAGTAGTTCAAAATAAATGTTAAACTTTTAGAACGTTTTTTATTGATAACAAGCACAATTAATTTTAAAATATAAAATAAAAAGTTCATTGCAATTTAATGAATTTTGCTCCCTCTTCTTTTATTTCTACTGCAATTTATATTTAGTTTCATGTATTCTTATTTAGCATAAGGCAATCTAAAAATTCTAATGATTTCATTGATATCGAGATTGATATATTATTTATGCTTATTGCTTGATCCTATTTGCAGATAAAGTGCATAAAAATTACTACCTGAAAACGGTTCCAAGCGAGAGTTTTTAGGAACGAGCGCAGTGAGTGTATAAAAAACGAGTATCTAGAGAGTTTATAAACGACTCACATACTATACTTTTTCTATGGTCACAAATTAAAGAACATAAATTTATAAATATGTAAAATTCCATTTATAATAATTTTAATGATATTATTTATAGCTAATAAAATTCTACTTAGGCCAGTGTATTTAATTAATATATGGAAAAAAATTACAATATTTGAAAGAAATCATTAATTTCCCTCAGTTTTTCTCAAAAGTTAAATGTCAAATATAGGAGCCAACTTCACTCCGTGCTTAATATGTCCAGTTGCTCTGTTCAGCCCGTGACTAAAAGCGGCCAAAGCCACGGCTTGTCGAGGTGTGTTTAATATTATTTAGCGTCATGGAAATCAGTTCGTTAAATGATGTTTTAATACCAGCAGTAGAAAAAATAAATTTTGGAGCCACAAACGTACCACACGTTCTTAATTTTGCTTTTGTTGCCTGTGTGTGTCTTCTATGTATCCATTAGTGGTCACTGCACCCACTGTTTTACAATAATTGGGAAGCTAAATTCTGTTGAACGGTTCGTTAAAATAAAATAAAGTTTAATAAGTAAGAAAAAGAACCCTTGGATGAATATGAAGTAAAAGTAATCCGCTTTAGATCAGAGTAAAAGACACCTTAATACACTTAGCAATCCTGGCGCTTTGGGTGCGGATAGCGTCTACATATTTGAAATTATCCAACAGGAGCAAAACAACATCTAACAACCAACAACCGTATCCTCTCCGGCAGTAGATAAAGACGCCCTCATAAAGAGATTAGAAAGACGTTCCCACACAGACCCTTCCGAGAGAAAGAGAAAACGAAAGTAGAACTCACCTCGCACGTGCGCCAGACGGAGCGCGAGTGCTGGTTAAGTGCACGGTATACAAACACGGTGTAATTAATGATGGCATAGTTGTTACAATGTAATTACCGCCAGATACACCATTGAAAATCCACTTAGTGTCCGCGGATGCTGCAGATACAGCGCGCCCTTTTGTCAACCGGAGCTGCGTCAAAACTCACTATTTGCTATTTGATTTCAGTCGTTTCAATCTGACCATTACAAACACTATTTACAAAAATAACCAAAATCTTCAATTTAAACTGCGCTAGTCTTTATATTTCGATAGTTTATCGGTGAGTCGACCAGAACGCTAGTCTTTAATATTAATTTTGAATAATTGATTGAATTTTAAGTCCACCATTCGGTTATCCGCTCCAGAAATATAAACAGTATATTATTATATTAGTATAAAGTTGATCCCCATTAAATAACTAGGGGATGTTTTTACCTCTCGCCTCATATTCTATAAGAGAGGTATTTATAGTGATGGGTCTTAATTTTTTTTGGCAGATAAGCACGTTTTAGGATCTCTAGAATACGAATTACACATTTTTGAGATGTCTGTGTGTGTGTGTTCATTCGTTCGTGCGTTCGTTCGTTTGTATGTTACAATTTTTTCGGAAACGATAACTCCAAAAATACGAAACATTTAAATACCAAATTACGATTTTCAATAGACCAATTATATTTTGGTTCTAATTCATAAACTGAAAGTAAGACATTTCATAATATAGAGCAATATGATTTTTCTTAAATTATATGGATAAATAAAGCATTGATGATAATAGGTATATGTTTCATTAAATATAACATAATTTTTTTAAAAAGAATTTTCTGTACCATTTATAAACTATAGGACAATTTAAATTTACTTTTATGAAATTCCAGTATCTTGTTGTCCATGATATGCAATTTGTTTCTACTAAATTTGAATGATTATGGCAGTGACAGTACAGTTGACATCTTTTGCTTGCATCTTGGTTTACATATTACATGAACATGAAACTATTAAAATGTAAGTAAAACTATTTATTAGATTAGTAGAATAAGCAGAATTAGGCGAGAGGTCGTGTGCTGGCCACAGCAAATTTTTTTTAAATTTTGTTGGGCTTAATTCATCTCAATGATTGAATTACGTAATACAGGAAAATGTGTTAATTTTTCAAATTCAAGTCAAGTTATATAACTGCCAATGTTTCAAACAAATAATCCAGGTTTGACGTTAATTAGCACGTTAATTTCAATAATTTCGAAATATTACATCTATTCATTTCATTAATTGATTTCTCTGCTACTGGTATTTATCCGAACTAAATTAAATGAACTAATTAACTATTTTAAAACCTGACTTTTATTAACAGTGAAGTGTAATTGCATGCTTTAATATTTTATGTATGTAAAAAAATTGTCATATATAATACCATTAGTGACTATGATTTTGCCGGCAATTGATTATTTTCTAAAGCAACAAGCAGTAGTGACCAGACGGCAAAAATTACCAAAAAATCATAGTCACGTATGGTATTCGGCTTGACAATGTCTCGAATTATTTTATTTATTCCAAAAAAAGTAATGCATTTTTAAAACAATCATCAACTGACATAGTATCTAAGCAACGCTTCGCGGCAATTTTCACTAGTGAAAATTTTCAGTGTAATTTTCACTAGTGAAAATTGTCACTGTAGTTCATCTGTGATTGGTACAATGTAGCAAAATAATGATGAAAAACTATGAGTGGAATTGTCAGAGGCTTTTCACACTTTGTAACACCCTCTAACTGTTTTATAATCTTTATATTTGTAGGTAATATTAATTTATATAAGTTACTTGTTTAGCGACTGGTAAAGATGTAGGAATTGTTCATATACAGGAATGCAGTCAGTATTTTAATTTAGATTGACGAACAACTAAATTAAAATACTGACTACATTCCTGTTTATAAACTATGCCTACAATATTAATTTACATTCCTAATAAATGTAGCTATAAAGTCAGAACTTTTATACGAATAGTGTTAAGATTCTTGTGAGAAATAATTGTCGCGGTCGTTTGGTCGTCTTGGTGTCAGTTCTCGTTTACGAGCCTAATACCCTAGTGCTGAGTCGGCAGCATCCCGACGCCTTGGACGTGCTGCCGACGTCGCAACGTCGCTCGTCACACCAGACCCGCGCGAAATATCAATCATTCATCATCATTAGCCAGCCACCCAGACGTTATTAAATTATTGAAAAAACCCGAGACGTGGACTAGCGCACATTCATCTTTATCTAGAGAACGTCTACGTGATCTCTAGACATATTCTTCACACTTTACAGTTGTTATAGAATCTGTCTTTAAGAAACTTTACTTAGTAGGATTAAGGAGGTTCACCCGTAAATCAAGTTTCATCTAATATTTACTGCGTGACCTAATACATGCACAGTTAAATTTTTATGAACTTCTTATGACGGAGGCTGTCAAACCAACGTTTTAACTGATAGCTTCATTTTGCTTCCATAGATTTTAATAGAAAAACTAATACAAAGAAGTTTAGTATGTTTCTAATGTTATGTCAAAGGATGGAAGCGATCTGACGTCCAGTTTCAGAGTAAAGCCTGTTTTACATCATACTTTTTTCGTCTAGATTCATGCTAGATTTCTCGTTTGATCTCCATTCGAGAATAGTTCGAATTTCATACTTTATTTCCAAACTTCTTCAATTTTTTTACCTTCTGCTTACCTGTAAAGGAAGGTATTGGAATCATGCAAAAAATCGGGTGGTGAATTTTTAGTAGATGAGCACGAATTAGGGTCCTTACAACTCATTTTTGATAGTTTCACGATGATGTCTGTGTGTATGTGTGTGTGTGTGTGTGTATGTATGTGTGTGTGTGTGTGTGTGTGTGTGTGTGTGTGTGTGTGTGTGTGTGTGTGTGTGTGTGTGTGTGTGTGTGTGTGTGTGTGTGTGGTCAAGGGTTGTTAGTCGCATAACTCAAATACGAATTACCCGAAAATTTTGATATTTGGTATTTAACATTTGTATATAAATTGGAAGAGCTTCCTAGATTTTGGTACAAATATCTTCATCGGAAGTGATATTTTTTGAAGATTGAAAAGGTTAATTGTCAAAATTGTATATAAATTTGGAAAAATATAGTATTTATTTGTAATAATAAGAATAAGAGGAAAAGTTATTTGCAACTTACGTTATAAAAAAATTGTCTTTATCTGGTAGCATTAAAGAACTGCAGTAATATTTAAAAAATAAATTTATCAAATAAAACGTTGATATCTTGTAATCCATGATCGGTTGATTTTTGTTTCTGCGTAAAAAATATTGACAGGTGAGACGGGTGACAAGTTGGCATACTAGCGCTATATAAGTCCTAAGTAAGATATTAAATGTAGTAATTGAACGGAGGATGGCTTCAATACAGCAGAGTTTTCCTGTGAATGAATCTTTTTATTCAGGTGATGCAAATTTCTGTGTTTGAATATTTGAGATTTTTATTTGTATATTAAAATGGGCACCGGATTGCACGTATACATTTCTGTTTAAAATCTAGATATGGCGGAAGGTTGTGTGATGGCCACGTCAGATTTTTTTGAAATGGTCCAAGTTAGGTATTTTCAAAATAATAAATAATATTCTTACTTATTCTGACAAGTATCAACTTAAGATTTCGATGTTAGAATTTATAATGGAAAAATATTAACACAACTTGAATAACACGTGCAAGTGCAAAACTCATAAACTTCAACGTGAACAAATCAAATCAAAATATCAAATCTTTTAAAGGTTCGTCAAACTTATTCCAGATTGAACTGCGCATGCGTAGACAATCTAGTATGAATCTCGAATAGAAAAATAGAGCCGGGTGTATATTTCTATACTAGAAAAATGTTTGGAAATCGAACGGAACTTGGATGGGAATTTCTGATTTACATTATACTAGAAACGGCTAGGGACTTCTCGGATGAATCTCGAACTAGAATCTAGACGAAAAAATCTGACGTGGACACCACATGACTTCCTTGTACGCCTTGTGTGTTCATACTTTTCTTAATAACTAAAATGTAGAATAATATAAAAAATTCTTTTAACTTATTATACTAGTATACTCACAAATATATTTTAGTCATTTTATTTAAACTGCAGAAGAAGATATAAAGCATATTTTACTATGTCATAATCATTTAAATTTTACGTAGTAACAAATGTTAATCGATCTTGGACTACAAGATAAAGAAATACTAAATTAAAAATATATAGTTTAATTATTCCTAAATGATACCAGATACAAAAATATTTATAAAATACCGATTTTAGGTAATAATCACATAATCTTTCATTTAAAATAAAAAAAATTGTCTTAAATTAAATATTTATCGAAATATTTAAAAAAAGTACTACTTCCGGTTTGTAGACTGAAACCAAAAATAGGAGGTGCACAACTAGATGCTATAACAGTCCTAAATACAAAATTTCAACTTTCTACGTCTAACCGTATTTGAGTTATGCGACACACATACGTCCGTCCTTCCGTACGTACGTACGTACGTACAGACGTCACGTCGAAACTAGTCATAATGGATTCAGAAAAGGTCAAAACGGATATTTCCGTCAAAATCTGAGAACCGAAATTTTTCGCGATTACAATACTTCCTTACTTCGTACAAGGAAGTAAAAAGGCTTAATCGTAGTATAAAGTAAACTATGACGGCTGAAAAACACAAGGAGAGGGGTTGAAACAGTACCAGTACGAATTTTATATATCGTCAAAACACTCTATAACGGTGTTAGTGCACACGACTATGACACACAGCGCAAGAAATACAGAGAAAGGTTGACATAGCAACGCGCAGTATGTAACTTTTGTCCTGGACTGTAGCTGGTAAACGTCCTTAACATTACTTTGTGGTTCATTTCAGATTAACGCACAAATATATCCTTTATACTGTACACGTCAGAAACAACCATAGTACTTGTGAATTGATGGCCTCACCCAAGATTCTACATTTACAAATAAAATAATTTTCCTTTTCTGGAAGTGTCCCATAAAATGTTTCACCTTTTTTCTACTACTGTGCTCAGAATTACTAGAGAAATAATTGTTATTGTTATGTTTGAATTCCGTGAAAGCAATACCATTAAAGTTTAAGTAAGTTCTATCCCGATGCTAGCACTCAACTTAGTTACATTTTTGTAATAAAATATGCATAATGTATGTAGTAGTGAACATCAAAATATCATTATAAATTGTAATAAAATAGCGACGTTTATAGAAGAATTTTACGTAGTCATAAAGTTTCATGTATGACGTCTATTTGCTACATTTGACTTTATAATTTTACACGAAAAATATTTGATAGTAATTCTATCTTCAGAATAAAGAAAGCAACAATTTATCTCACGATAGCAAAGTTCATTACAGCTCGAGTCGTTTATAACTTACCCTAGTCTATAAAGGTACAAGAAACGGAAACAAACTCGTCTGATTACTTCTAATTACATCCTGGGAAAAATATGATAGTTGCCAGAAGACCCGCAGGGAGCTCTCAAGTGCCTGAGCTAACCTACGTTTTTCTTTCGCACCCACAGGACTAGCAGCCCAGAGGTATTTCGCCACGAGATGTTTATTGTTTTATTTTTACTCTTTCTTACTCCGAGACAATGAGAACACAGTTGATTTTCATATTAGGTTTCTTTACTTCTTTATCAACTCTTTGCGTGGTTAAATTGTTACAGATTTTGAATAACTCATTCAATTAGCAAGGTAAATTAGGTACTACGAATTCCTGAATTATTTTTAAATGTATGTATGTTTATGTACGACTTCATTATAATCAATTGTTTATGTCATTGTTTAGCGTGCATAAAGTATCAGTTTATGCACTAGTGCATAATGATAAAGTAAAACAACAATTAAAATGAATTCTACTTTTTTTAAATTTATGAACAAGGATTCAATTGAATGAAAATTTTACAAATTACAATAAGTAATATACATTTTATAGGTTCCTGACAAACTGACATTAAATTCTCTACAAAATACATAGATACCCACTTGACATGAATCGTCCATGGGATGTTTAAAAATATCTTATTCTTGTACTTTAAGCGATATTACGTAAGCCTATCTTAGCCACATCCCAAGTACGATTAAAAATTACATATTCAATACAAACATCTCAGAGAATTACATGGGATGCATAATTGGGATATTATTACCAAATTACTAACATTGGGATGTTACATAGATAATGTTACTAAGGGCGGACATTTGCAATCGCTAGGATATTATTAGGATGTTAATGGGCGAATATAGCAAGTAACAAGCCGGGATGTTCACATTCTTGAAATGTTCTGGGGATTTTGTTTTGTCAAGTAACATAAAAATAATTATTGGAATAACAAGTAAAAAGTAGGTACCTACCAGTATTTTTATTATTATTATAATTATTATACTCTCCTATAATATTAGCGGATGCAACAGCCTTTGCTAAACTGTTCCTGAATCACCAATCAAATTAATTGATTAATAAAATAACCAAAATAAAGTAGATCTTTGAAGTTTTACATACAATTACAGGTTACAAGTGAACATTTAATTTAGAAAAATAATTATTTTTTAGTTAAACATATGTTTAAATAACTTGATTTTATTTATTATCTACTTATTTATTACATTATAAAACGTGGAGAAAAGCTTTTTTTTCAAAATTATTCCATCCGTTTGACATAACAGATATTAATTTTTAACGGGTATAGTTATGAAATATAACGGAGCACCCTTTTAGAAAGAAAATATCAGATAACAGTCCGTTTAAATTTAACGGTCCATTCAAAGTTAATTCAGAATACACCCTCTTCTAATTTGAGATTGTTGTAATTTCAAAGACAAATGAAATATTGTTCTTTTGTGGCATTATCAAGCAGTGAAACCCAATGAAAAATGCCCGTATTGATGTTCGCACACAATAGCGGACATAATTTTCGCATGGTACTTATTGTGATTGTGACTGGTAGGATCTTGATAATTTTTGACAGATGTTGTGAGGGTTTATCAGACATCATTTGTGGTTTGGCTCGGTGGATCTGTTGACGTATTAATTGATAACCGCTGCGGCGTACCTCGACAATCAGGACATTATAGATAGGTTAGGAAGATAGCTAATTGTATTCATGGTGGTCGCATATTGTCCCTAGTTATCCGCTATTATATCAGAAGCTGGTCTGAGCTTCACAGACACTGTTTGATTTGCGATGTGTCAATCCCGCACAGGTAATTGCTTGGTAAATAACCCAGCGGTGTTGGTTCTCGGAGTTTCTTTCTGTTTTGTATGCGTGCGCTAGTCTTGGTTCTATTGTGATTTCGTTTATCTAATTCCGGTCGCAGTGTCGGTTCATTTGCGGTTTCCTTGATGCGATTTTTTGCGGCCTTTAAAGCTCTTTCATGCGACATGCGGACGGAGACTAGCGTCACCCCAACGCCGTTCGGTTGCTGCGTTGTTGCGCGAGTTGTTTGACTGACCCTAATCGACCTATATGCGTAGGTAACCGAACATTCTACATTCACGCCACAATACTACACATCGTTGTCATTTGTAAATGCTTATTCAACATTTAAAACTTCAGTTTGATTTTTACCTCTCGCCTTTTATTCTATAAAGCCTCATTCACATAATCATTTAGTTTTAAGGTTTAGATTTATGTTTACGTTTAAGAAAGTTTGAATACATCTAACTACATTTGAGCATCTACAGTGCTTGAAAGTGGGAAGTGTGAATGCTCGTATTTAATTATATGAATTTAAACTTTCTTAAACGTAAACATAAATATAAACCTTAAAACTAAATGCTTATGTGAATGAGGCTTAAGAGATATTGTGATGGGTTAAAATTTTCGAGTGTGAGTTTTTGGTAAATAAGCACGTTTTAGGATCTCTAGAATACGAATTAAATATTTTCTAGATGATGTCTGTGTGTCTGGTCGTTAGGACGTATGTTACAATTTTTTCGTCAACGATAACTCAAATAGTTGCAAACCGATAACAACCAGTTTTTATATTTAAGGTTTTAATACAAATCTTAAGAACCCAGTAAATTTTAGATGTAATCCGCAAACCGGAAATATTACTTTTTAAAAATATTTCGATTAATAATTATTTTATGATAAAATCGATATTTTATCTACAATTAGTATTGTAACAAGTCCTAGTCATCGCAATTAAGTAGGTGCGACGTCAATCATTAGTTTAATAGGTCAGAGTTACCAAATAAATATAAATAAATATGTTTGTATTGTTAATACTAGTTTTGCTGACTAAGGACTTGTACATGAGTATAAATAAGATACAGATAGGATAATAGACAGTTCCAATTCAGTTGCGTTCCGATTCCAGTATGTGACAGCATAGAGATAAGGGTTAACGTAAGATGGTATTATTATTATTCTTATTATATTATTATTATTATACATTAACTTATTAAATATACTTTTATACTTTTGTAACCTTTGAGTATTAATTGATACTAGTTTCCCAGTCTCGACAAGGATCCAACAACTTATTAATAGTACACCCAATTTGGGAGGTACATAATTGGTGGCAACAGTGGAAGCTGCTGTCAGCCCAATTAGGGTGTTACATATTGGTGGCAGCGGTGGGATCTGTTGTCAGCCCAATTTGGGTGGTACAGTATTTTATAAATTTTTCTGTATACTGGTACTGTTTAAGAATAAAAGTAGTATACAGGGTGGTCCAGACCAACAGTCCATCCCTTTTTAAAAAAAATCTGCTGTGGCCACCACATTTACTATTTTCATCATCGTGAAAATAGTAAATTCGTATTCTAGAGACCCTGAAACGTGCTTATCCACCAAAAACTCATACTCGAAAATTTTGACCCATTACAATACCTCTCTTATAGAATATGAGGCGAGAGGTAAAAATGGGTTGAGATTTTTTTACAGAACGATAGGCGATCTTACTAATACGGATGTGCTCTATCGAATGGCGTACAAATGACTAAAGATTATAGTTTTCTTCTCTAATTAAAATTGATTTACTGTGGAGTGACAGAACTGACAATAGTGACACATTGTTCATATCTTCTTCTGCAGTTTACATCAAATTTATAATGTTCCTCACAAAAATGTAGTTATTTTTCATGTTTCCGATGTGGCCTAAACCTTTAGAAAAATGTTGTTTACCTTTCCGTTGCTGACACGGTCTCTTCATCATGTGTTCATCTTCATCTCCATGTTATCGTGTGATGGTCGTTAGTGACATATCAGTTTTTGCATGGGATACATGGCGATCACGTGATTGATGTTTCCCTTTGGGGCAGCTAATGACGTAGGTAGGTAAACACGGCCAGTGGCGGCACAAAGGCTGCTGTATCGCCGGACATTGTTAATTAATGTGACGTCACGGACACGGGAAGCTACGAACTCGCGTCGCCCGACGCGCAAGATTGAATTGTGAAATCAGGAAATGGGAGGATTGTGATTGATGGACGCCTAGCCTAGCAAGGACGAAATTATGGCGCAAAACATCATTCAAGGACAAATTTACTCCTGAGTGCTCTTTGACAACCCTTGCCTTCATTTGAACAGATAAATATTTTTATTTCACTTGTCAACTAACTTTGAAGCAGGAATGTTCTTCTGTTCTAAATTTGTTAAATTTAATATAGATGTTGCTCCAGAGCACTGAGGAAGAGTCAATATGATTCGAAACGTTTGCTATTAGGAGTGGATTGTTTTATTTATTCCCTTATCCATCATCCGACGATCTAATTACTTAAACTAAAACTTTTGGATACGAGTTTAATTTCTAAATATTTTTAACATTTCCCTGTTTAAACTGATTTAATTCCTTCAATATTTAACCTCTCGAAAGCCTGAAATCTGACGGTTTAAGATGGCCGCCAAAGAGACCCACCTTTTGATTGGTCAATGGTGTCAGCGCCGGGAAAACTAAGACAAGTAATAAATAACTGAAAAAAAAATACAAAATTGACAGATTGCCAGTACACAAGATCTCCTCGTGTAAATAGGAAGTGTTACGTACCTAATAATTGTGAGATGGTTTACAAATGATTGAAATGAATCTACACGGAATGCTGTGTGAGACAAGTATTTTGACAGTTATTTCTAATTAAAAATATCGAAGTCATGAACCGGATCCCGGTAGAGACATCTAGTGGTCAAATATCTGAACTAGCCCACTTATGACGTCAACTTCGCGCTTTTATAGGTCGTCACATCATCTATTTATATTATAATAAACCGTGGTTTACACCCAAGAAACTTTCCCTCTTAAATAATATTAGTCGCAACGTTTTTTTTTTAGTGCTTTGGGTGGGAATATACCCCACTTATCTTCCCCTTTAAGTACGCCAGTGGGTTGAACATAAATAAAGCATCAGTTCAAAACGATCCACTTGATCAATTTAGATTGCGTTAAGTCTTAGTCTGCAATTTTTAAATTATTATTACCACCCAATATAATACAAATTATGTATATGAAATGAAACAATATATTAATTAATATCGAACTCGAAAATAGTTATTTGTATAACAAGTTTTGAAAATATAGTTTTGTCGAACGCGAACGAAAATTGCAGCTCGAGCGTAGGGAGGGTTGCAATCGTTTAAGTTCGACAAAATATTTTCAATACGTGTTATAACCACTATTTTTTCTACTCCTGCAAAACAAGGAAGTTAAAAAATACAAAAATAACCATTAATTTTTGACATTTACTGTCAAATTTTTAAATTTTTGTGAAATATCAATGTTGTTGCGAAAAAATGGACATTCAAAAAAAAACAAAACTGTTTTGCAAAGTGCCCATAAGTGTGCAACAAAGTACTTTGTCACACACTTAGGTACTTTGCAACACACTCAGGTACTTTGCAACACACTTGCGACAAACAGCTGCTTTCAACATTAAAAACAATGTAGAAACATGAACTTTCAGAAGCAGGCGTAGAAAAAATATATTTGTCATGCACTTGTGATATGACTATTGAATATAGTCAATAACGTATTTAACAGAGACAAAAAATTTAATGAGTAATACAGTTTTTTTGTAAATCATCCCTAAAGGTAAGCGACAGTCCAAAATTAGAAGCGACGTTTTAACCGCAAAATTTGATCGACTCAAGCGGCCATCAACATTGTCCATATTTTTTGTTTAGAGCCGCCCGTGTACCGGACATAACAGACATTTAAAACTTTATTTATTTATCCCGGGCACGTCAGTGGCCCCGAGTGTCCTCGTCCATCACACGGCGAGCAGAGCCGGACTCAGGAAGAAACGACGTAGCCTGCATAACGCGCGCTTAGGGGAACATTACTGATGTTATAATCAAAGCTTTGTCTATCTTCACTATCTCATACCCGGTAATTGAGATGTCAACTAACCTGATACATATTTTAATTAATATTACACCGGGTGGTCTTGCTAATAAGCGTATGGTAATGTGGATTAATTTACCGGAATAGCCTGGAGACAGACAAAAGGAGCGAATATTACAGTTCCTGGAAAGAAACAAAACAATAAATTAAGACTATATTAATCTACTGGCTTTATGCGGCTCGTCTACGTTTTTACCGAATTCCTAGAATACTCTCGATTTTACTTTTTATTCCATTCCACTTTTTTCCCACTACTAGGGCTGCCTGAAACTCATACTTTGCCACATCCTAGCAATGCAATGTCATTTTGAAGTTATACTGTAAAAGTGTTTTCGTTGCGAGTAAACTGTCAGATTATTATTGAATTCAGGATAATGATTATATAAACATTTAATAGAGAAAGAATAGATCAGCAGGTGTGCCTTTTTAAAATTTTAAAAATTAATTTGTATCATGAGGTATAACCGTGTACATTTTTTTTTCAGAATTTTTATATTCAACAATATTCAATATAATACAATTTTTTAATCAAAATTTTAATAGGCACATCTTTAGATCCATTCTTTTGTCTATTAAATCCTGATTGAAATAAAATTTTACCATTTTTGTACTGGCCATAAAACACTCGCTCCGTTAGTACATTTTATGCTGGATTTTAGGTAGTAGACGGTCCTCTTAACGGAGATTGAAATCTTAGTTTGGAAATATTTTTGAAATAAAACCGGTTCAACCGCTAGTCCATGTAATAATTTATTTATTATTGTTAAAAATTGCATTTTCGTTAAAATATGTTGCAATTAAATGTACACTGGTTGCAAAAATATTCTCTCCGCTGTTGCTTTCAGTCGTCGCATGAATTGAGATTCTGACTGAAGAAGAATCGATCGAAGTGGTTGGATTCCACTATAATAACCAGAGCAGTCGGCATGAAGCTTTTTAACAATCATAAAGTCTCATTCATATAAGCATTTAGTTTTAGAGTTTACATGAGTTATATGAATTTAAACTTTCTTATACTTAAACTTAACTTAAATATAAATGTAAACCTTAAAACTAAATGCTTATACGAATGAGGCTTAAATATATTCAAGTGCAATCGTGGTGTGTTTTAAAAGAGAATGGTTCAATTTTCCAGTTAATTTCTCGAAATGCATGGGCATAAAAACGATTACAATCCCGGATTACCTCAAAATTAAAGTGAGCTAATCCTGATAATTACGCGAAGAAAAACAATAAGATTCCCTCCAATGAATTTACTTAATTATTCTTCAATGGATTTGAATGAGAAAGGCCAATGGAGTTATGGCCCCTTTACGAATTAATTTCCTTGACAACTCTAAACAATATTGTGTAATTGATTTATTAAAACTGTTTGCAATAAACTTTAAACGCGATTGAATTTTGAAAAGGAAACAATTTAATTTTCCTCGTAAATGGTTTGGAAAGAGCTAATAGCCTTTTACAAACACAGGCGCGATAGTTTACTTTATTGATATTTTTAAAATGCATTTTAATTAGCGCACGAAATACGGCAAAATATTCTGTCGACTGTTTACTAAGTTTCACAGAGAATTAATTTAAAATTTAGGTAAAGTGATTAGCGATAAAAGGCCGGAGGAGCGAAAAATAGGAAATCTGCTTAGGCGGCCTTAAAATTGATTTTAATTAGTTTTGATTTTAAATTCCCAACGGAATTATCTTTAAAGAGGACATCAAAATTATGCTGTTTACTTCAGAAATTTCAACGCACTGGTTTAGCCTGTTAATGCAAACAAATTTTGAGAAATACTTTTTACTTTTCCGGCCTATAAAACATTAATTGTAATCGTGATCTTTTGACAGTTCGAGATTTTGATGAATCTTCACGTTTTAGACTCGACTGAACACAAAAAACATAATTTAAAAAATCTGATGTGGCCAGCACACAACCTTCCGCCATATTTAGACTTATAAACATAAATGTATACGTACAATATGTTGTCCATTTTTAAAATATACAAACAAAAATCTAAAATATTCAAGCACAGAATCAAAAGATTCATTCATAGGAAAACTCGTCTGTGTTGAAGCCATCCTCCGTTCAATTACTACATTACTTATGATGACTTATATGGCGCTAGTATGTCAACTTGTCACCCGTATCATATGTCATATTTTTTACGCAGAAACATAAATCAATCGAACATGGATTTCAACGTTTTATCTGCGCTTATTATATTTTTACTCAATTTAATTTACACATTGCTCGTATTATGTCTATAATTATAATGGTTGCTGTCTCATTGACATTGACAGTTGTCACTTTGATATTGACAACTGTTACTCTGCATTGACAGCTGTCACTTGGACATTGACTTTGAAACCGCGTTAAATTTAATCGAGAAAGTACAGTTTTGGCCATAGCAGATTTTTACTCAATTTAATTTACATATTGCTCGTATTATGTCTATAATTATAATGGTTGCTGTCTCATTGACATTGACAGTTGTCACTTTGATATTGACAACTGTTACTCTGCATTGACAGCTGTCACTTGGACATTGACTTTGAAACCGCGTTAAATTTAGTCGAGAAAGTACAGTTTTGGCCATAGCAGATTTTTACTCAATTTAATTTACATATTGCTCGTATTATGTCTATAATTATAATGGTTGCTGTCTCATTGACATTGACAGTTGTCACTTTGATATTGACAACTGTTACTTTGCATTGACAGCTGTCACTTGGACATTGACTTTGAAACCGCGTTAAATTTAATCGAGAAAGTACAGTTTTGGCCATAGCAGATTTTTGAAAAAGCTATGGGACCACAACTTATATTATGCATATCGCAAAATATGTATTTCTAATGGAACCGCCGCATATTCTATGTTAAATTCTTAGACTATAACTGTGACTAGCGTAAGAAGCGAATGAACATATCATAACAATCGCAAGCAATTTAGACTGTTGTCGTTCCTGTGAAATAATTTGTATTCTCCAACGTCATTCCAATGTAATTTCTCATTAAGAAGTAAAATTAAAACAAAACGAAGACAACGAAGTTGGTTTCACACCCAAAAAAGTCGACAAGTTTAATTTCAAGTTTACAAATGGGCGGTAAAGACGAACAGAATATGCGGGTGGGAATTTCAAGTCGCAGCGTTTAAAATAAATTTCATTTTATAACTAATGAAATGTTAATTACAAAAACACGTACCACTCCTTTCTGACAACATTAATTTAAGTTTTAAATTAACGCTTTATGGAGAGTTTCAAACTTATTTGTTCCTGTTGCACTCTCAAGAGTAGGGAATTCATGTTTGCTTTTTCGACACATGACACGTTTCAAAAATACACAGAGATTTCTGCATGCGATGACGTGCGAACCCGGAGTTCCGTGGTTCAAGTGTCTTCAAGCTAACCACTTAATCCTCTTAAATGTAGCCCAGAATGCAAAATAATTTCTCCGATGCCTCTTTGACTTTCATAGACCGTCGCACGTATTGAGATTCTGACTGCACCAAAACAATTGGTTGGATTCCACTATAATAACATCTACCATTATAATAATTGGGAGTAAATCATGTTGATGGTTACCAGCAAAATAAAAGATCAGTAAGGATATTTTTGTAGAAGTTTTGGTTAAGGGGCTATACTACTTGAGTGCAATAAGAATCAGAATTCACGATTCTGGCTATATTGCTCGAAATAAAAATCTGAAATTTTACATTAGTAACGACAAGGCATTGTTGAATTGAAAAATTCAAACTATATATTGTTCCGACAACAATTAGAGATAAAAAGAAATTAAACACTAGAATTTCGTGAGGATCTCATGAATAAACTATAAAAGTTATTGAGTTTAAAGACAAAATGAGTAGAACATAGATGTAAAAAGGGCGGAAAAACAATAAAACTATAATTTTATCAACAGAATTGCCATAAATTATATTATATTATTGCCATGTATTATATATTATTTCGCATAATTATTAAAGCCAAACTAATTACATTAATTAAAGATTTTGAAGATTCCGCACTTTTAGTATTCTTCCTTAATCTACATACAAAAATCAACATCATACGTAAAACAGTATTAGATTGAGATCCTCACAAAAATTACTCGTTTTTCAATGCGTATTATTGCCATGCAATAGGCTCTTAAGTTTGTCAGTGGTAGAGCGTTGCAAATGATTTGAAGTAGTATGAAAACTAATCTAGCAAGTAGATGAATTAATTATCGAAGCTATGCTCTTACTGCAGCATGTATTAATGCAATATTAGCTTACGGCTGCAATCAGTACCCACTTCGTAATCAGAGAAGTCGCTTGTGTAACGTCGAGTCAAGATGTTGATAGCTGCTGTACCTGATACCTTTGTATGTACACGTAAATGTAATTAGACCAAGTATTATGCGTTTGCCATTAAAAGAGAACACTGCACGTGCGCTCAGCATTAATGTGCGAATATGTCTATAACCTCATGGATTATTTTTATGTTACCCCTTAAGGCGAAACTTCAAGGGTCTAGAAATTTATTTGGAATTCTGGGCTTATTTTTAAAGATATTTAAATTTTTTTTGAAGTAGGTACTATTAAGATAAAGGATGGTTCTAAACCCGTCTTAAAGATTTAATAAAAATATCAATTGTTTATATACAGGTTGGTGGAGGTGAAATGCGAACATAAGGAACATACATGACAATCGAACTTTCATGCCAGGTATCTTGATATATTTTGTGTAGTGTCACAAAACGAAGTAATGTGAATTTGTGTGGCAAAAAGAGTAATCAATAACAGAAATAATAATAAAATCTAAAAGTGCATGTAAACTTTCTCGTTCTGCGCGTACACATACATTATTATGTAAAGAAAATATTTTAAAGAAAATAAATATTTCAATAATATGACAGGTACTTTGACATTGACAGTACTTATTCCACGTATATCAAGATGCCTAGCATGATAACTCCATTGTCATATATTTCCCTATGTTCGCATTTCACCTCCATTAACCTGTATATGATAATTTTACCTGGGAAATAAAATTTTTGCGAATTTTCTATGACAAATAATAAAATTTATATGTAGGTGCCCTTCAAATCGGAAGCAGTCTCGTTAAACGAGGTCTCGCAGTCGAGATAAAATTCTTTTGAGGGCGGGATCATATTCCATGGACAATTTTACTCCAGAATATCATAATTATTCTACAGTTATTAACATAATTAGTAATTAATTTTAAAAAATCTGTAAATTCCTCATGTTAAACTAAGGAGGTGTAAAATGGATAGAAAAAACCTCGTTATAGGAGTCCCACAGTCGAAATAAAAAAAATTGAGGCCCGGATCATTTTCCTCGGATCACATTCGAAAAGCAAATCGTTTTATAGAAAAATTTATTAGTTTGGCAGCTGTCATTTAATGACGTTTACAATTCGAGATTAAAAATCCATTTTTACTTCCTTGTACGAAGTAAGGAAGTATTGTAATCGCGAAAAATTTCGGTTCTCAGATTTTGACGGAAATATCCGTTTTGACCTTTTCTGAATCCATTATGACTAGTTTCGACGTGACGTCTGTACGTACGGACGTATGTGTGTCGCATAACTCAAATACGGTTAGACGTAGAAAGTTGAAATTTTGTATTTAGGACTGTTATAGCATCTAGTTGTGCACCTCCTATTTTTGGTTTCAGTCTACAAACCGGAAGTAGTACTTTTTAAAAATATTTCGATAAATATTTAATTTTAGACAATTTTTTTTATTTTAAATGAAAGATTATGTGATTATTACCTACAACCGGTATTTTATAAATATTTCTGTATCTGCTATCATTTAAAAATAATTAAAGTATATATTTATAATTTATAGTATTTCAGTATCTTGTAGTCCATGATCGATTAACATTTGTTACTACGTAAAATTTAAATGATTATGACATGACAGTGACAATAGTAAAATATGCTTTATATCTTCTTCTGCAGTTTAAATAAAATGACTAAAATATATTTGTGAGTATACTAGTATAATAAGTTAAAAGAATGTTTAATATTATTTTACATTTTAGTTATTAAGAAAAGTATGAACACACAAGGCGTACAAGGAAGTCATGTGGTGTCCACGTCAGATTTTTTAAGAACTAATACTTAATATAATTTTAATATTGCTCGTATTATTTCCTTTTTACTTTTTAGTGTTTTTAAATTACATGCCCATGATATCGATAATGGTAAAAACGATGTATTTATTTGGTAGTATTAAGGACTAGGCAAAGGACTAACGCTCATTCAAATTTTGCATTTATGAGGAGAGAACTTTCTTTTAACACAAAATTGAACATATCTGCTAAACAATCATACTTAATATAATTATTTGATACAATTGTAACTAAAAATGGCAAATTTCCTGTGCAGCGGCAGATGTAAATGTCTGTCAATTAAGTTCTTCTAATTTTCGTTATTTTCGGCGACTTTCTGATTTGGGACTAAACGTTTCTCCGCAGTACGGCGCACTCCAACTTAACAAAAACGTAAACTTCCAATTACGAACGTTTTAATGAACATTTTATATAGCAATTAAACTTTCTTGTAACTTCGCGTGAGACTTCTAAAGAAGACATCATTTTTCTTTGATCAATTTAGTGAAAGAACAACCGTGATGAATACAAGAAGTACGCTGAAAGACGGAGTACCTAAATATTTCTTTTGGAAATTTGTTGTGTAATTACCAGTAAATATTTATACAAATCAAGTAATTAACACTTTGCTCTTTCAGAATTTAATCTTTCACAAAATTTTAGTCAAAGAAGAACGTTTTTCTTACTGCCTGATGCAGATACTTTTATTTACTAGTCCAAATAATTTTTATAATAATCAACAGTACAATCACAATTTTATTTTATACATAATTTTACTTAACATTAATCTTTATATAAATTTTAATATTGACAACTTACTTAAGACAGAAGAATAATAAAAAAATGTATATTGAAGATTGAAAAGATTAATTGTCAAGAATTTCTATAAATTTGGATAAATATAGTATTTATTATTTGTAATAAGAATAAGGGGAAAAGATATTTGCAACTTACGTTATAAAAAAATGATATTCGTTTTTGCGTAAAAAATATTGACAAGTGAGACGGGTGACACGTTGGCACTAACGCCATATAAGTCATGCCATAAGTAAGATATTAAAATGTAGTAATTGAACGGAGGATGGCTTCAACATAGTAGAGTTTTCCTGTGAATTAATCTTTTGATTCAGGTGATGCAAATTTCTGTGTTTGAATATATTATATATTTAATTGTATCATTAACTGTTATTACCATTTTCAATGCAACATTTATTGATAATTATAAACAACATAATACGTTAGTTACTTATAATACGTTAGATACTTATAATTCATTAGTTACGGACTTAATACGTTGGATACAGCCATAATAACATCAAAATTGTTGATTTGTTTTAACATCGCTGCCGTTGATGATACGATTAAGCTTTGAATATAACGCGAATATATGCGATTTAAGCCACCTTGGATGTTCAAAGAGACTCGGTTTCACCTCGTCGCTGAGCAACATCCTCGATATTATGAATCGCATAATATTCTTGTTATATTATAGTATATTATTTAACGAGCAAATAATGTAGGCTATAATTCAAGAGGATGAAAGTTCATTCACGAGCCGAAGGCGAGTTAATAAATCATCCGAGTGAATTAGAGCCATTATTTGCGAGTCAAATACGACGTTTTATCTACGATTTTTTTAATAAAGCAACATTTCTTATTTACAAATTTGTATTCACATTAACCTAACCTCAAAAAATTGACAATTCATCCGAATAATTTTGACAGTTCGAAAGAATAAAGTACTCATTATTTAACAGTGTGAAATAATGAATTCATTATTTCATAATGTGTCCTTATGGAGGGGTTTATTATACTACTTTCACGTATATAATGAATACATTATTCTATTGTTGTAGATAAATAGCTATAATTGTACCTATATTTTAAATGGACACCGGATTGTACGTACCTATACATTTTTGTTTATAAGTGTAGATATGGCGGGAGGTTGTGTGCTGGCCACATCAGATTTTTCTTAGTATACCATTCTGTAACTGGGAGTTCAATGGTAATCATCAAATAAAAATTACTGTCTGCAAATAAATTTCTTATTGATTTTCATTGGGAAGAAATACACTTGAAGTAATTAGGGCCGTCTGTCAACACAATAAATTTTGTCTCGTTTCCGTGGTTTCCAATTACAAAACAAAGTAATTGCGGCAAAGATAGCATAATAAGTCCCACGAAAAACCGAAACCGATCGCTTTCATCGCGCTTTAGAAATCGAAGGGCGAGCGCGGTTGCAAAATGAATAATTAGGTTTAAAACACAGAACAGGCAGAGGAAGGGGCCGGCCCCTCCAGGGATGCAATAATTCCAAGATGAATATCACGGCAATGCCTATTCAAGCGAACCAAGCTGATTAAAGTAATTAGTTTTTGTTCCGAAACAAACAAAAAACCCCAATCATGACCCCAGAAAATTCAGCAATTTGCACTAGCGGCGCACATCAAATTTACCCCAGAAAGAAAACTTTAGTATTCAAGACTAGCTAATGTATATTGCTAGTCTTGAATACTAAAGTTTTACTAAAAATAAAACTTATATTGCAAAACTATAGTTCGAAAATGTTGTTTGATTGGCACAGTATTAAAACCCAATATTGGTTTTTTAAAGCGAACCAAGCTGGACGACTTCTATACACTACAAGATAGCGAAGCTGTTTCTGCCAATAAGTCCACTCGATTAATATTATATACCGATCTGAAATTCTTAAGACTGCGTACTGTAAATGGATGTGTAACATAGTAAACTAATCCATTTTAAGGTTCACACAAGCATTCTTTCATGCTTTTGAATTCTGAGAAAAAAATCTGATGTGGCCAGCACAAGATCTCTCGTCATACTTATTTTATTATTTTTACTTATTATACAAATTAATATATTAATGTACTACTACTACTACTCACAAATATACTACTACTACTACTCACAAATATATTTTAGTCATTTTATTTAAACTACCAGAAGAAGTTGTAAACGATATTTTACTATTGTCACTGTCATGTCATAATCATTTAAATTTTACGTAGTAACAAATGTTAAACGATCATGAACTACAGGAAACCGAAATACTAAATTATAAGTAGATATAAGGTACTTTAATTATTCTTAAATGATACCAGATACCGGTTGTAGGTAATAATCACATAATTTTTCAATTAAAATAAAAAAAATTGTCTTAAATTAATTATTTATCGAAATATTTTAAAATGTACTACTTTCAGTTTGTAGATTGAAACCAAAATTTAATGGCTTATTAAGTTTCGTATTAAAACCTAAAATATAAAATTTTAAATCTTAATGTCTGATATTTCTTGAAAAGAAAGCTTTCTGGTTACGATTGCCTTGATTACTAATATTATTTTGAAGATGTTGTAGTTACTGAATATGACTATATAATATAATATTTAAATATGCTACAAAACAAGGTACCTACAGTAATTGTAAATATGGTAGCACACACTTAAAAAAAAACCTTTCGAAGAGACTATATCGTCAAAAATTAATTAATTAGCGGTTTGACTAGTTATGAAGTTTCAACGAATTTTCGTTTTTCCAACATCTACAACACGATTTTATGAAAATTAAAAAAAAAATAACAGTTATTAGTCGTAGAATTTAATACCGCAATAACAACTAAATTATCTTTTATAGTTTAGGAGATAGCCCATTGAAGAATTCAATATCAAGATATCAAAAATAAATAAAATAATATTCTTCACAATTGCGATGGCAAAATTTCGTGTCTCCGACTGTGTCGCTAATTGCGCTTGTAAAGTGAGCCTTTCTACAGCTCCCTTACAGCCGACAAAGTACGCAAACGATATTGGAAATTTAAATAATCCGCTATTTTAGTACTTAGCTTTAAATTTTAATTAATACTGCAGGGAACTCAATATCGCTATTAAGACCTTTTTTTACTTCGTTTGTCAATCATAAAGAGAGAATGTTTTACACGCTATGCAACTTTACCTGTCAGCTGATATTACCTACAGTTGCATGAAAGAGAAAAGCAATGTAGAAGTTAAGGTATCTACATCAGATATGCTTGACAAGTACCGTGGCGATTGTTTTCAGCAGCGTATGAGCTGTTTCATAAATTCACACGTCAGGGTAATGACTGAGGGAAAAATTGTTCACTTCAGATAACAAAAATTATTTCCTTTGCCTGTTCGCAGTACAATATTCACATGGAAAATAACAGACACCAAGAAAAGGGAAGTTAGTACAATTTAAGCTAGATTCAGACCTACCCAATTATAAATGTAAAGCTACATTCACAGTTCGAATTTGAATGTTCACAGCTCGAAATTTATATGTTGGCTGTTTGTCTTGTCAGTGTCACCACCAGAGTAACAATTTGTTTTAGTTTATGAAAACGTACCTGCATAATAGATATTTATGTAACAAGTGCATAATCTAAAGGCACGTTTACATTGGAGGAGTAACTGAGACAGTTACTGGTACAAGTAGCGGACTATACTAGTATACTCAACTAAGCGCTAGGCTAGTAGGTGTTTACACCAGAAATACAATTTAGACGACTAGCTATAGTTATAGTACCAGTACAAGTTGTTCTGTAGGTGACAAAATGAATTTTTTTCGTGGTTGTATATCATCTCGTACAAAATCTATTATTAAACGAAATAAAGTAAAGATAACAAAATTAATCGACATCAGACAAACACTCATGATCACGATATAGTTCTACAAACTTTATTGTCTCCGTTTAAGACCACTTTTTCATTTTAATAAAGTAAAAATACCGAATTTAACTATAAAACAATTATCTTTAAAATGAGACGTCAAAACACACTAGTATATCCCTAATCACCAGTGACTGTTTACATTGGTATAGTGCAGAGATGAGTGTAGTGGATAGTGCAGAATGTATGTGGAAGGGGAAGGCTAGTAGGTGAGTAGCTAACCCGGGAGGTTAGTTACTTCACTACCCCAACTACTTGTACTAGACTAGTACTGGTACTAGCTTCTGTTGGCTACATTGGATGAGTGCAGTCTGGCGAGCTAATAGTACTAGTAACTAACCCATTTACACGACCAATGTAAACCCGCCTTAAGACTTTATTGAAGAGCTGTTCTTTATGGCAGAGTGAGCGCAGCGAACTAGGCTTATAAATAAGGCGAGTCTATAAAGTCCGATTATGATATCACTGTTTACAAAACGAAATATAGATCTCTGATTATAGTAGACATAAACGGAGTTCGTTTAAATTTTTAATTTTAACGGGTCCGTAAAAACATGTGCTTCAGAATAGAAGTTTTTGACATTCTATTTTTAAACGGAGTCCGATTGATAATTTCCTAGTAACGGAATGTGCTTAGAATACACCCCATAATCCGATACAAATCAAAAGATTTTAAAGGGAATCTTGTCCAACCATGCTAAAAAGAAAATTAAAATACAGTCGAGATAGCACAGTGGTAGAGTGCTTGGCTCTGGCTACAGAGGTCGTGGGTTCGAATCGTCGGTTATTGAAGATATCATTGTGTTTGTTTATAATGTCGAAATAAGAGTAAATGTAAATCGAGGTCTAGAATGCCTTGATAATTTGAATGCAGAAGAATTAATGAACCCGAAATGTTAATTTAAACTTTTCTGTCATATGTGTCCGGCTTCAATAAATGAAATAAAACTCCGCCCTAAAAGTTAAAAACTACCCGAGATATAATTGAATGGCCAACTCTGAAACAATTTCGCTTAACAAAACATAGTATTCAGCGCAGTGACAGAGTTACTTTGCTCGTCGCGAAATTCAATAAATCTTCATAATTAATCACCAGGCCGGCTTTGATCAACCCAAATTCCATCTCCCTTTTACATTTACTCTAATTAAGGACACGGCAAAGTTGTCATAAGCGCGTTTAAATGCGTTGCGGGCGCGACATGTAGAATATTGCCCGATAACTTGGTTAAAGCGCAATCTGCATTGGACACTCACATTGCCAATTCAAAATGCAGATAGAAATGGTGATTACAAAGTCCTGTCCTCTCTCAAATCAACAACGGCTCTTTGATAACTAACACGTGCTTAACTAACTTTACACCAACATTAAATATACTCAAACTGAAACCAGAATATTTCCCTGTCAATCAAATTATTTACAAAATGCATCGTCGGTTTCAAACGAAAATTTACTAGATCAATTTTACTTCTTTGGTCATTTTATTTTTACTCAGCTTATACTTATGTTTACTTTACAAAATCTGATGTGGCCAGCACAAGACCTCTCACCATACCCTACTCTTTTTATTACTTTACAAATACACTGGTGGCAAAAAATGAAACACTTGAAATTCGAGAAATTTCGACCGCTATAACTCAGCGTATTTTCAATCGATTTCGATGAATCTTTTCGGGCGAAAAACTTTGAAGTGTCTACTTTAAAGTCATGCATGCGAATTATTCTCACGAAATATCCAATAACATTGTTAAATTTTCTCGATGCACATTTTTTTCAAACACACATAACTTTGTGCCAAATTATCGTAGGAACTTCGTTCTTTGAGTCCTGCACAGGGAATTGAACAAATTTTAGTGCCCTTTTGGTGGATCGAGTAAAAAAAATTTCAACTCCGTACACATCGTCAAAGTTTAACATGTTTTCCATTAAAAAAAAATTTTCCATAGGGGTGCTAGAGGGGGCGGAAGGGGCTGCGCTTAAATTCGCATGCATGACTTTAAAGTAGACACTTCAAAGTTTTTCGCCCGCAAAGATTCATCGAAATAGATTGAAAATACGCCGAGTTATGGCGGTTTGAAAATGGTCGAAATTTCACGAATTTCAAGTGTTTCATTTTTTTCCACCAGAATATATACGTACTTGCAAATATGTATTAGGTTAGTTAGTTAGTTATGCATCTGTAGAAGAAGATTTATGATACTATTGGCATTGTCACCCTGTTACTGTCATAATCAATTCAATTTTTTGTAGTAACAGATGTTAAACATTCATAGACAACAAGATACTGAAGTTTCATACTCTGAATTTTAAATAATACTTTAATTTCTAAAGTAATATGACAGAACAATTTATAAAATGCTAAAAATTGTAGATAATAATAATATAATCTTTCAATTGAAATTAAAAAATTGCGATAAATTAAAAATGTATCAAAATATGTAAGAAACGTACTACTACTACGTATAACTAAGATCTAAGGTTTTGATTAAAACGTTTTGTATAAAATTTGGTTGTTAATTGTTTGTAACTTTTTAAGTTATAGTGTCCGGAAAAAATGTTACATATACGACCTAAAGCACACACACACACACAGAATATCTCAAAAATACCCACAAAAAAAAATAAATACGTACACTGTAAAAAAGTACAAGGATATGATTCAAATATTCGAAAATATGATTTCGATGTGATGAGGATTATTTGCTTCTTGTTTCGTTCTTGATATTTCGGCGTCCTATATCCTAGTGATTGACTTTGCGTATGTAGCGAGCCCGCTTGCGAGTGACGAAGTGGCAAATCAACGTGTACCTGGCTACATTCAACAAACCGATGTTTTTGACGTTTCAATTACATTTCAATCCAGACTCCACTGCTGCAAGGAATAATAATATCGTTACGTTTGATTGAAAGAACGATACATAGTTTCACAGGCACGCAACTGATACATAACTCAACTAGCTGCAGCTGCACATCAGCTGCAATACACTCACAGATGAACCAACCGCATATTTATTATCAATATCAATTTGTTTAGAAATGAACACCCAGTGCAACGCGATGTAATATCAAACGAGTTTGTGAATTCTACTGCAATGATATTCATAATTTATTTTATTTGTTCGTTCATTTACACCGCGTTTATTTCAGCGGAGCAATATTATTTTTATTACAAATTTCACGGGACAATACAGTTACTAAAACACAATGATCCTAGCTTCAAATCTAAACCGCTTGATATTTTATATATTCATAAATCCATCCATCTTGCTTTTTATTCCGATGGTCATCAATAAACTTAAATTATTACTTAGAAGGTTTTGTAAAAATGTTTATCTACAACTATTAAATAATAGCTTCATTTTATATCCAACTCCAAATACAAAATGTGCCTCATATTACACAGCGTGTAATATGTAATTTCATATTCCACGCTTGATTCAACCAATAGCAAGCAAGTATTTTCTTAGAGTTGCAAGCATTTGTCTGAAGTTTGTTGGTCGTTGACAGATAATAAGTAAGGTCATGTGTGGTTGATTGATACAATAAACCATTTAACTGCAACAAATAGTATCGTATTGTCGTAAAGAAGGTAAATTATGGATATTGTAAGTAGTGAAATGATATGTTCACCTCTAGAGATACGATAAGCAGCAAAAGCGGTGTCATTAGATTTGTTGTACATTTGTTTGTTTCTACCATTGCTAAAAACAGTACATTTTTCTCGCCTATGGCTCGTGTTCTAGTTTTCATCTTCGTGTAATATAACCTACATTATATGCTCGGTAAATAATATACTATTCATACCTACTGCGCGAAATTATTAGTTTTCTGCTTAACATTCAACATATTGGTATTATAATAGATTCCAACCACTTCAACCGATTCGTTTTGGTGCAGGTAGAATCTCAATCCCTGGGACGAACTTTAAAATTCAAAGATATTCTTTTTGCAACTACATTAATGGCCAGTTGCATCGCTTCCACTTAAATTTTAAGTTTTCCTTAAATGAACAATACCGAGTCAAAATCATATTGCCAAACTTAGAAATAACATTGCTGTCGTGAATTTGATTCGATATTTTTCATTTAAGTGACACTTAAAATTTAACTGGAGGCGGTGCAAATGACCATAAGACGATTAAAGGTTTATTCATAGCTATGAAAATAAGAAATATAAATAAAATTATAAATAAGTCTTAAGACTTGTGTTCCAGCAATGACCTATTATAATTAGACGCCGCATGGCATTGTTGATGTAGAGCTTGTTTTGAAGCCGACACTTACTTGGGTGGGGGAACGGGAGGTAGACCGCGTTGGTAATGCGTGATGCCTAGTTTACTGTAATGTTGTCTTGTTTCTGTTTACATTATGTCATTATGTGACAAGCTTTGCGAAGGTTAGGTTTTAGTATTGTTTTATGTTTTGTAAAACACTTCTTAAATTCTGTTTTGTGTCAAATACTCGTAATATTTTTCAGTAGTTTATAAATGAAAATGATAGTTACAAATTCTGTATTTAGTTGAATTTAAAACATTATTATGGTTAATCATTGTGCTATGCCAACGTGCCAAGAGTTTTCGGCTTCAAAAAAAGAAAATGTGTCATTTAGTGTGTAAGTTTTTCTGTAGAAATAATAATAATAGATCAGAAAATGCAACTAAAAGTGATTTCAGATATCCAATGAACCAAACTAGACGAGATCAATGGCTGAAAGCCGTGCAATCTATACAAAAATAATTCTACCAAACATCTTTATTATTTTAATCAAATATAATTTAAGGTTAACATTTGAAATAAACAGTGCTCTTGCTAAAATATTATAGTACCTACAAAAGGTAAAAAACGTCATCTTTAGATGTCTCCTTATAACTGTCATTTAAATGTAAAATAATTTATAAAATATTAAATAATACAACAATATGCACAATATTTAACAAAAAATGCGTACATATTTTTAAATTGCATCTCAAAGTGAATTTAGTTGTAGGTTAGAATGATTTCATCTGACAGATACTTTATAATTATTGTAGTACACGCAACCCGCACTGCAAGCTAGGTCTCAATCAGCCTACTACGTCTCAGGAAGTGTCGGCTTCACAACAAATGCGACTATGCGGTGTCTAAATTATAATAGGTCATTGTGTTCCAGGTTCGAAACAAAAACACGTATTGTATGCAATTATGAAAGCAATTCTTCTCCTTTTTGAACTAGTTTTACTTCCTTATACACAGTATAAGTAAATCTATACTCTGTTTCAGCTTAGAAAATAGTAGGTGGCACTGTTAATGCAGTCCGTTCTACACCCAAACATTCTGTTAGTTTAAACTTTGGCGCGAACTTACCTATAGATGAATAAAAATTGTCAAAATAACAAGGAAGTAAAAAAGAAACACACGAAATTGTTGCATTTTCGTCGTGAAACACACGTTGTTTTACTATTTTCAGGTTATATAAACTTGAAATGTCAAACGGAAATGAAATCGCGAATCTCTCCAATGTTCGCTGGTGTAAATCCACCTCTCGTCTCGACCAATCAGATTCAAGCATATCATCGTCCTATCTTGCTCAACGCTATGTTCTAAGCTGACATCAAGTATAGATATCATGAAAAATATCAATGACGAGATTTTCGCGGAAATACATGTTTTGAAGTCCTCTGAATCCGTTTTGACTCTTTTTTCATTGATGTCTGTGTGTGTGGATGGATGAATGGATGTGTGTCCGGATGTTCAATACTCATAAACGAGAAAAGATAAAATTTTGAATTTATAAAATTTAGGATATTGCGCAGAGCTAAAAATGTTTTGGTCAAATCGTACAGATCGTCAAAGTTTTTTCTACTAAAAACATTTTTTAAAGGGGGGAAGGGTTTACGACTAAGATCGCATGCATACCCTTAAAGAAGAAGCTTGAAAGTTTCTTGTCCTTGAAGATTCGTCCAAATTAGTGGAAATACGCCGAGTTATGACGGTTAGAAAATTGGCAAAATTTCACGAATTTCAAGTGTCTCGTTTTATATTTTTATCAAACTGGAATGTAAACCAGACTAAATTCAAACACTAGAAATAATCACGGCAATATCGCATGTGCAAACTCCTGACAATAAAAGGAATAATAATAATTATTCAAAACTACGCGAATGACATCAGAATACAAAGGAGAAAAAAACAATTCAGTGAAAAATACACGAAAGGGACGAGCGTTAAAACTTTTATTATTTACACTGGCTGAGAGTGCGAGGGCGACGAGCGAAAGTAAGGGTTAGAAGACAGCGTTGATGACCGTCTCCCCCCAGTCCGTCCCTGAATCAACAAGGACAAACTCAAACCCTGCGGTCTCTTTGCCTTGTCGTTACGGAGCCCGCTGTCGTTATTTCATTTCAGGATTGCTGATGACTTCAATTTATTTTTACTCATTTCATATTTGTTTGGGCGTGTTTAAATTTTGACTCGCAAACAATCCCTTCAAAAGTAGTTGTCATATTTCTCGTAAAAATTCACGGCGATTTAAAACGGCAAATTGCCATGCTTATTCTAAATCACGTACTTTTCTAATGATTTACTACGGCGCAGTTACCTGACGAATAGCCAGCGTTGTACATCGGCTTAAATAAGATAGATGATTATAAAAGTCATCGTGATTTATTTCGCTGGAATTAAATCACATCAAAGAAAGCGCTCCAGTGATAAATTCTAACTTGTGTACTTATTTTTATTCCTGGTATTGCAGTATTTAAATTGTTTATGGCCACCCAACTTGTTCGCGAATAATTGTTAAATTTGGACGATTTACAAATTTACTTTGATATTATAGATCAAGTAGATATAATTATTATAAGTTAAATAGTATATTATGATGGCCGGGCAAAAGAATTTTGAAATGGTAAATAATATTTTATTATCAGCAATTTTTTGGCAGAAACCGCTTCGCTACCTTGAAATGGTGTATAAGAAGTCGTCCAGCTCGGTTTTTCTCTTGGCTCAGTTGCGTTCAGGCGAGTAATAAGTAGGCGAATTTTGTCTCAGTTCTGTGTAGAAACATAGGCACATTCTTTCTCTCCTTTACCGGCCCGACCATCGACCAACTCTGGCTGCGAGGATAGTAAACAAAACGAAAGATTTTTGTGACTTACTTTGTCCTTGCATTGGCAGATCCACAATCGTATCATCAACTGTTATTACCTTTTAATATGCAACATTTATTGATAATTATCAACAACTTAATACGTTACTTAGGTACTTATAATACGTTAGATACTTCTAATTCATTAGTTACGGACTGAATCGTATCATCAACTGTTATTACCTTATAACATGCAACATTTTTTGATAATTATAAACAACATAATACGTTAGTTACTTATAATACGTTAGACACTTATAATTCATTAGTTACGGACTTAATACGTTAGATACAACCATAATAACATCAAAACCTTCCATAATATGCGAACTCATTGACAAATAAAATTCTTGATTTGTTTTAACAACGCTATCTTTGATGATACGATTAAGCTTTGAATATAACGCGAATATATGCGATTTAAGCCCCCTTGGATGTTCAAAGAGACTCGGTTTCACCTCGTCTCTTAGCAACATCCTCGGTATTATAAATCGCATAATATTCTTGTTATATTAATAGCTATAATACGTTAGATACAACCATAATAACATCAAAACCGTCCATAATATGCGAACTGTCAACTAATTGACAGATAAAATTGTTATTTTAGCTGTCTTTGATGGTACGATTAAGCTTTGAATATAACGCGAATATATGCGATTTCAGCCTCCTTGGATGTTCAAAGACACTCGGTTTCAACTCATCGCTTAGAAACATCCTCGGTATTATAAATCGCATAATATTCTTGTTATATTAATAGCTATAATCGTATCATCAACTGTTATTACCTTTTAATATGCAACATTTATTGATAATTATAAACAACATAATACATTAGTTACATAATACCTTAGATACTGATAATTCATTAGTTACGAACTTAATACGTTAGATACAACCATAATAACATCAAAACCTCCCATAATATGCAAACTGTCAACTAATTGACAGATAATCGTTGATTTGTTAGAATATCGCTGTCGTTGATGATACGATTAAGCTTTGAATATAACGCGAATATATGCGATTGAAGCCCCCTTGGATGTTTCACCTCGTCGCTTAGCAACATCCTCGGTATTATAAATCGCATAATATTGTTGTTATATTAATAGCTGCAAAACACGTGTGTGTGTTGTAATGAATCAGTGTTAGTGGTGTGAATGTTTTCTGATGTGATGTATAGTGCACTGCCCCTTAAGGGATAGTTCATCCACGTGAAATTGAGTCTACATGTAACGCACTAATGCCGCTTTACATATTCATGCAGCCACCAGTCTGACAACCAAATTGCAGCCATTATTACAACCGACGAGGACTGTCGTCCAGTTTTCACGTATTGACAGTAAAAACTCCCCATGTTTATGTACAACACAACAGTCATTGAAGTTTTTATGACGATGATGTAATTTAAAACTTCTAGGAAATAAAAGCAACTGGTGTAATGTCTTTTTCGCGTTTCAGAACTTTGTTAACTAACCCCTCACGACAGGGGATTAACGGGGACATATATTTTCACTTTACGGGACTCACTAATATTAACTTTGTTACAGGGAATATTCTCTTTAATAGTTCATTGCATTCCCCTTATCATTCATGGTGATTATCATTGTTAATATTATATCTAATAATTTTATATTTTATTATTTTTACTTATTATACAAATATATTAATAGAGCTACTACTACTACTCACAAATTTTAGTTATTTTATTTACTGTAGAAGAAGATATAAACGATATTTTATTATTGTCACTGTGACTGTCATGTGATAATCATTTAAATTTTCCATAGTAACAAAGAGTTGATCGATCATGGACTACAAAGATACCGAAATTCTAAATTATAAGTATATACTTTAATTAAGTATTCTTAAATGATACCAGATACAATTTTTTTTATAAAATACCGATTATAGGTAATAATCACATAATCTTTCATTTAAAGTAAAAAGATTTGTTTTAAATTAATTATTTATCAAAATATTTTAAAAATGTACTACTTCCGGTTTGTAGATTGAAACCAAGAATATAATTGCTTATTAAGATTCGTATTAAAACCATAAATATAAAATTTGAAATTTTAATGTTTGATATTTTTTGAGTTATTTCGCCTGAAAAATTGTAACATACAAACGAACGAACACACACATACACACACACCACACAGACATCATCTCGAAAATATTAAATTCTTACTCTAGGGACCTTGTCCAACAAAAACTCACACTCAAAAATTTTGACCCATCACAATACCTCTCTTATAGAATATGATGCGAGAGGTTTTACAAAGTGATCATAAATGTCAAAAAATTACAGTTTTCTTTCAATATTAATAAAAAATAAATGCCAGAAAACAAGAAAACTCTCAAATTGTTCGTAGTGGCATTACGTAACGTTCGTTTGACAAACAATGAATACTAATTTTTTTCGCGGAACTATTTAAAGGCGATTAAAAATTTCCTGAACAAAAATAAAAACGAACTGTATATAATGACGAGCGCAGAAGACGAGCACAAAAGACGAGCACAAAAGACGAGCTCTTTTAAAATTCTGTTACCTGCACAGTAAAAAATTAGTGAATACTATTTTCTCTGATAAAAGTATTTAAGTTAAATTGGTAGATTCTTCTTTATTCATTTGAAAAGTGAATGAAACTATTTGATGTCTTCTTAGTCACGATTGAATTGAGGCTCAGTGAGATTTCATTGTACTATTTATGTAAAAATGTGATTTAGTTGTGGCCGCATGACGTCTCCCGTGCTAATTTCTCATTTGGTCAACAGGTCAGCGCCTGGGCTGAAATCAATTATGCATAATTACGCGGGGAACAATACGTGCATGCAATACCGTAGCGCCACCACCGAGCGCGGCGGCGGCGCCAACTACACGTCCACCCCTAATAGAAATTTAATAACGGCAAATTGACAGCGAACAATATTGAACCCCGGCTTCTTTGAACCGTGGACATCCACGTGATGGTTATTTGCGTTGTTATATATTTAGACTCAAATTTACACGTTATTAAATATTATGACGCCTAAATTTCATCATGCAACCAATGACTTGAAAGTTATTTTAGACCGATTTTATTCCTCCAGCAGATTTGATTTAATTAATTACCAACGTTTCCATATTGAGACACGAAAGTACGACTTTAAACCAGAAAAAGCTTTTTTCCAGTATTATCAGGACAAAAGTAAGCTTTTCCTCCCTTATTTCAGGTATATACTTTTGGAATAAAGTGCCGCTTTCTTGTACAAAATATTTGTGGGCCTCTATTCTGTAACCAGAAAGCGACAACGAATACTTGTATTTGTACTTTAAGTGATATTACGTAAATCTATCGTAGCCACATCCTGAATACGATCAAAAATTACATACTCAATACAAATATCTCAGAGAATTACATGGGACACATAATTGGGAACTTATTACCAAATTACTAACATTTGGAATGTTACATAATGTTACTAAGGGCGGACATTAGCAATCGCTAGGATATTAATAGGATGTTAAGTCCCATCTCTTGCTATCAAATGCAAAGCAAAAAAGCATGTTACAATAAATCATTTTTTACATAAATAATTACAGTCAACGGGTTAACTGTTTAAAAAATCTGACGTGGCCATCACACAACCTTCCGCCATATCTAGACTTATAAACATAAATGTATACGTACAATCCGGTGCCCATTTAAAATATACAAATAAAAATCTAAAATATTCAAACACAGAAATTTGCATCACCTGAATAAAAAGATTCATTCACAGGAAAACTCTGCTGTGCTGAAGCCATCCTCCGTTTAATTACTACATTTAATATCTTACTTACGAATTATATAGCGCTAGTATGCCAACTTGTCACCCGTCTCACCTGTCAATATTTTTGACGCAAAAACAAAAATCAACCGATCATGGATTATAAGATATCAACGTTTTATTTGATAAATTTATTACCTCTCGCCTAGAGAGGTATAGGGATCGTGAAAAAATTCGATGTCGAGATTTTTGTCAATAAGCACGTTTTAGCACCTTTAGAACCTATTTTGACTATTTTCACGATGATGTCTGTGTGTGTGTTGTGTGTGTGTGTGTGTGTGTGTGTGTGTGTGTGTGTGTGTGTGTGTGTGTGTGTGTGTGTGTGTGTGTGTGTGTGTGTGTGTGTGTATGAAAGTCTGTATGTGTGCCTAATGCTCTTTCGTTCTTATTCATTATCTCAAATTCTATTGAACATAAAATTCTAATATTTTGCATTATATATTTCTACATGTTAATGAAGAGCTGATTAGATTTTGGTAAAAATCTGCCAACCGGAAATGGTATTTTCTTGAAGCCTTTTAACATTTTTTGCAAAAAATGTAGAAAATTCTGCGATAGTTACAATTTGTCATACGACATTTCAAAGAACAAATTATATCTTATAATATTTATTTACCATCTTGCCTATATCTCTTACCAATAAAGGAAAATTATTTTTCAAAGATAAATAATTTTACCTACCACGATTTGTAAATCACAATATAGGAAAAAAATTAAAAACAAAAATGAATATGTCAATGTGACAGTTTCTAAAATTTTGGTTGAACCATTTATAAAGAAATGTATAAATATATTAATAACTGGATTTGAAACTAGTAGGTACCTAGGAGCTGAAATTTAATTAATAAACTGAATTCTAGTAAGTATTTATCCTTCCATTAAACGTATCCAGTCAAGAAGCATCATCGATTCATTAATAACTGGATATAATGTAATAAGGTAATAATAAAATAAAAATTGTATCCACAAAGAGCTAATTTGATTTCAATGTCAATCGGAATCGGTACGTTGCTTGAAGAACTATAAAAAAATTACAAAAAGTAGTCTAACAAAAACCAAATTCACATATTACAGTGTCAAGGCGGGAGGTTATGTGCTGGCCACAACATATTTTTTATAACGTAAGTTGCAAATAACTTTTCCTCTTATTCTTATTACAAATAAATACTATATTTTTCCAAATTTATATAGAATTTTGACAATTAACCTTTTCAATCTTCAAAAAATATCACTTCCGATGAAGATATTTGTACCAAAATCTAACGAGCTCTTACAATTTATATACAAATGTTAAATACCAAATATCAAAATTTTCGGGTAATTCGTATTTGAGTTATGCGACTAACACCCGGCCTTGACCACACACACACACACACACACACACACACACACACACACACACACACACACACACACACACACACACACACACACACACACACACACACACACACACACACACACACACACACATACACACACACACACACATACACACAGACATCATCGTGAAACTATCAAAAATGAGTTGTAAGGACACTAATTCGTGCTCATCCACTAAAAACTCACTACCCGATTTTTTGCATGATTCCAATACCTTCCTTTACAGGTAAGCGGAAGGTAAAAATCTATATACCTGTCTTCCGACTAATGTATGTTATCGATTTCAAAAGAATTTTTTTTATTTTTGTGCATTAATCAACGTATAATATGGATTATTAAATGATAAGAATTAGCTTCAAGTTTTGATAATTATTGATGTCACTGCAATCAATAATTTGCATTTATTGATTTACCAATGAGTCATGATTCTTCATGTTAAATTTAATTTGAATTTTTTTATAATACACCCACAAGCGTTCAAATTGTTAACCTTCTGGATTTACAAGTATAGCGCCTTATAGGCAAATATTGCAAGTTGACATTCTTGAAATGTTCTGGGGATTTTATTTTGTCAAGTATGAAACATGTTGTGTAATTTTGACATAGAACTAGCAACAGCATTTGAGTGAATATGTCTATATTTGGTGGTAACAAAACCTCGTGATCATGTTTTTGTCTTTGGTTTGAAAATGAATAAATCTCTGATTATCGCGGCTTGGCACATACGTGCATCGATTATTTATTACGTTTCCAGTGAACTTGAAAAAGGCCGGGGGTTCATATCTCCCCAGTCTCCATGTAGGCATTATCCGGCGTGTGGTATTTATGTGGAAAGATTAGAAGCCGCTAACTTTATCTGGGTTTCATTATCCGCCTTCTATCTCACTCCACTGCACACGGTTATCTGTCTGCGCTGTTGTTCTATCCCTTTCTTCCTCACAGGCTCTGTATCAGCCGAGAACAGATTACGCTTGATTAACTGGGTTTGACATATTGGATTGTTTGTGTGGATTGCCAGCGACTGTGGCTCATTTCTGGTGCACTCAACAAAACAAAACCCATAGCACCTATTATAATATGCGGAGAACAAGTACTGTTACCTATTAGGCTATAATCAAAGACGGATTTATATATGAACAACGTTTTAAATGTAACATTATGTGGAAAACTTGCCAACGAGAAACGTGTTATAGTATTAGGTACATAATGAAACAGGAAAATGAATGATAAACATTTTTTTCTTGAATATAATAAATTTGAAGTCAACTGTCACTGTCATAAATGTAATTTTTCGTAGACTAAGAGCTAGCTAGGTTAAATTAGTATGGTCATTTTATTAGTCGTGAAATTGAAAGGCTTTGGCCTTGCAAATCTACTGAAAATGGAATGTGCAGTCTGCCAGTCCGAAGTGGCCGGATTAGGCTTCCTCAAGTATAAAAAGTTGAGTTACAAAAATGTGAATTATATAAATTAAGAGTTCTGGTGTATGTAGAGGTTGAAATAAACGATATTTCTTATTTATAAAACATATTGCCAGAACGTATAAAAAATAATAAATTATTTGAAATTTTCATAAATGTTTGTTATCACTTATCAGTGATTATCTAAATATTAAAAATCTGACGTGGCCATCACACAACCTTCCGCCATATCTAGACTTTAAACAGAAATGTATACGTACAATCTGGTGCCTATTTAAAATATACAAATAAAAATCTAAAATATTCAAACACAGAAATTAGTATCACCTGAATCAAAAGATTCATTCACACGAAAACTCTTCTGTGTTGAAGCAATCCTACGTTCAGTTAGGAACTACATTTAATAGCTTAATTATGACTTATATAGCGCTAGTATGCCAACTTGTCACCCGTCTCATCTGTCAATATTTTTTATACAAAAACAAAAATCTGACGTGGACACCACATGACTTCCTTGTACGCCTTGTGTGTTCATACTTTTCTTAATAACTAAAATGTAAAATAATATTAAAAATTCTTTTAACTTATTATACTAATACTCACAAATATATTTTAGTCATTTGATTTAAACTGCAGAAGAAGATATAAAGCATATTTTACTATTGTCACTGTCATGTCATAATCATTTAAATTTTACGTAGTAACAAATGTTAATCGATCATGGACTACAAGATACCGAAATACTATAAATTATAAATATATACTTTAATTATTTTTAAATGATAGCAGATACAAAAATATTTATAAAATACCGATTGTAGGTAATAATCACATAATCTTTCATTTAAAATAAAAAAAATTGTCTAAAATTAAATATTTATCGAAATATTTTTAAAAAGTACTACTTCCGGTTTGTAGACTGAAACCAAAAATAGGAGGTGCACAACTAGATGCTATAACAGTCCTAAATACAAAATTTCAACTTTCTACGTCTAACCGTATTTGAGTTATGCGACACACATACGTCCGTACGTACGTACGTACGTACGTACGTACGTACATACGTACGTACGTACAGACGTCACGTCGAAACTAGTCATAATGGATTCAGAAAAGGTCAAAACGGATATTTCCGTCAAAATCTGAGAACCGAAATTTTTCGCGATTACAATACTTCCTTACTTCGTACAAGGAAGTAAAAATCAACCGAACATGGATTACAAGATTTCAATGTTTTATTTGATAAATTTATTTTTTAAATTTTACTGCAGTTCTTTAATGCTACCAGATAAAGACAATTATTTTATAACGTGGATTGCAAATAGCTTTTCCTCTTATTCTTATTACAAATAAATACTATATTTATCAAAATTTATAGAAATTTTTTACACTTAATCTTTTCAATCTTCAAAAAATATCACTTCCGGTGAAGATATTTGTACCAAAATCTAATGAGCTCTTCCTATTCGTATACAATTGTAAAATACCAAATATCAAAATTTTTGGGTAATTCGTATTTGAGTTATCCAACAGACGGCATCGGCCCGGACCACACACATACACACACACACACGCACACACACACACATACATACAGACATCATCGAGAAACTATCAAAAATGAGTTGTAAGGACCCTAATTCGTGCTCATCCACTTAAAACTCACAACCCGATTTTTTGCATGATTCCAATACCTTCCTTTACAGGTAAGCGGAAGGTAAAAATATGTAATCATAAGTGCTGATAACCCGAAAACAAGCAAATTTTTGACAGTTATGAAAGTATAAAACGTCATTTATGATTATTTTACTTGAGGAAGCCTAATCCGGCTACTTAGGACTGGCAGACTGGGCATTCCATCTTCAGCAGATATGTAAGGCCCAAACCCTTTAATTTCACGACTAATAAAATGTCTACACTAATTTTACCGCTAGCTCTTGGACTGTTATACAAGATTTTCAATAAGAAGAAAAATCCTATATAGAATTCTTAAATTATGCCCAGATACAGCAAAAGTATTACTTTTAATGTCGTGTTTGTCCATTTTTAATGAAATAATGTAATTTATCAAAAAATACTCAAGGACAAAAAAATTATCAATCTAATTATCACGTCTACTAAAAGGTGATTCAAAATTTTAAACCGTTCAATAATATATCGAACGAGTTGAACGGATGTGTGATATTGTTTATATTCGTATCTACGTAACTAAATGGAAACTGTTAGTTTCGTATATAGTCGTGAAAAAGATACCTGTTAAAAAAGAAGCTTAAAAAATTACAGCCTGGTGACGGTTTCACGGGTGACAGTTTCACTTGTCAAGGTTTCACGGGTAACAGTTTCACGGGTGACGGTTTCACGGGTCAAGGTTTCACGGGTAACAGTTTCACGGATGACGGTTTCACGGGTCAAGGTTTCACGGGTAACAGTTTCACGGGTGACGGTTTCACGGGTCAAGGTTTCACGGGTAACAGTTTCACGGGTGACGGTTTCACGGGTCAAGGTTTCACGGGTAACAGTTTCACGGGTCAAGGTTTCACGGGTCAAGGTTTCACGGGTAACAGTTTCACTGGTGACGGTTTCACAGGCTGGATTGTTTGAAGATTTTTTCATTTTTCTGTATACCCTGGAAAAATAATTCACTGGTTCGAAGCTATTTATGAATATTAGAAATTCTTCTTTTTCAAGACGCATTGAAGATTAAATTAGAAGCCTTGTGTGAACAGGGATTAAGGGGAGTCAATAGGTACCTTACGCCAGTCGATCTTTCAAGTTGCCCGGTTCATGTAAACATATTTTGTTGATGTTGTTAATGATTAGGTCCATGTTAAGCTAACCGCCCTCTATTTGTAGTTGATTATTCAATGAATGCATAAACAGCGTAAATATGAATATTTAGTACAAATATAACAAATTTTAGTTTGAAACATTTACAGAATCAAACTCCAATACATATTCAAAGCACTTGATTACCAGATCACATATGATTATAATATTAAACCCGCTTCAAACTAGCAATAAAAATTTCAGCAAACATAAAATTTTAATTTAATTTTAAATGTAAAGCACAAAAATTTAATTAAATATTAATATTAAAATTTTAATATTTCTACAAACTTTAATATTTCCACATGTATTACACATTCAAATATGATGTTTGTGAATTTCAAAACATCAAATCAAAATTAAATTTTATAATATTCATCATGTTATTACAAATTAACATGAATTAATCAGACTGATTTCATTATTCATATGTATATTTTATGCATGTATCATGTTCGAATCATATATGCAATTCATATTTCCAATGCCTTGATTGTACATTAGCGTCCAACGGAATTATACATTTTATACATTATCACAAACGCAAAATAATCATTCATTCATTATTTTCACACAATACATTTATTTATTTCCCTTTACACCCATATATTAAAGAATACCTACCACGATATAGACTGGAACTAAATTTGATATAAGATTTCATATCGGGTAAATTTTATCTGATCCTTTAGGTAAGTATACAGATTGGTGGAGGTGAAATGCGAACATAGGGAACATACATGACAATCGAACTTTCAAGCCAGGTATCTTGATATATTTTGTAGTAGTGTCACAAAACGAAGTAATATGAATTTGTGTGGCAAAAAGAGTAATCAATAACAGAAATAATAATAAAATCTAAAAGTGCATGTAAACTTTCTTGTTCTGCTCGTATACATACATTATTATGCAAAGAAAATATTTTAAAGAAAATAAAATTTAGGTACAGGTACTTTGACATTGACAGTACTTATTCCTCGTATATCAAGATGCCTAGCATGATTACTCCATTGTCATATATTTCCCTATGTTCGCGTTTCACCTCCACCAACCTGTATAAACTATGTGGTCTATCATTATATTCCCTTGTCGTTTTTCTTTATACTTCGTTTATTTCTTATCTTTACTAAATACGTGCTATTAAGGTGATGTTACACAGTTCCAGTAACTTGTTCATATCATATATCAGCCCTGGATTTTAGTACTTGCTTGGTGATGACAGATATTTTAGAACTAAATTTCATCATTGGTTTTAGTTGTAATTCCAGTCAAATGAATAGAAGCAGTTCTATTTACTGGAACATTTGGCATTTCCACTCTTTTCAACTAAAATCGAGTACTACTCAAAGCGAGTGAATTTTAAGAGTAAAGTAAGCAACTTGTTCAAGTATCGCCCTGAAATCGTAGTGTTTATTTCAAGAGAGGCGCATTAAATCTACTAAAAATCTGTCTACACAGGTTTAGTTGACAGGATAGTAGAAGTGGAAGTACCACTTATTCCAGTTTGTATTCGCTTTACTAGAATCATATAACTAAAACAACAAATCATGGAATTTAGTGCTGGAATATCTACTCCAAGTAAGTACTAAAATCCAAAGCTGGATTTAGTGACCTTCAAGTTATTGACACCGTGTAACATTGCCTTTAGTTATACCCGTTATAATGTTGTATGGTTGTTTGACGAACTGAAGAAGTCACGAAGTATAGAGTCCTGTTCACACATGGACACATTGACACACATGCGACACAAATGCAACAAAAGCAAAATGAAAAACGTGTGGAACGTTTGTGGCCTCAAAATTTATTTTTCTTTACTTACATAGAAGCTACAAAATAGCGGCGCCTCTATTTCATAAGCACCACACACAGTATTTTTTACTGTTGCGTGTGTGTCTTCTATATGTGTCCATGTGTGAACAGGGCATAATATAAACACAGGAGTGCACCCTCCGTATCTTAGCAATACTGTAGATTTGTGACATTATTGTTTATCTTATGTGACAGAGAAAGATCCTGAACTTCATAGTTTATGTGTCTTGTAGCTGTTCTTTTTGAACACTCTTTTTTGACGTTTAAGTCAGGTTAGTAATATAACTAGAAATAACTGTGAATTGCCTTGTAAGCTTGAACGAATTTAGAACAAGTTGTACTTCATGCATCCCATTGCGGGCAAGATTGATTCAATCTGTTGAACGTGCAATTTCTTCAATATTGATGCAACTGGTTGAAAGTTGTGATTGCAGCTGAAATATTGCTCAATGTAAAATGGACTTTAACATCGTTGTTTTCTGCCTCTCTCAGGTAAACACTTCATCCGCCCTGGTGTCCACTCCTGTCATATATTATCCTTCGTGACTGCAGCTATTTCAGCCAATGATAATTCTCAATTCGCAGTGAAAATTATTCTCTCCGCAACGATGTGTTTCAATCCAACCAAAAGAACCACAACGCACTGCGGTCTGTGGCGTTCCCACCAAAATTATTCTTTCCATTCAGCCGGTGGCAGCGCAGATATTAATATTCAATACGCAAATCATTCCGACGCAAGTTTGATTTGAAATTGATATCAGAAAATCAATCACACACGATCATACATTACTGTCTGCTAGCTAGCTGATACCTTTTTCATGTTTTCCACACAAGAAATTAAAAAATAAAAACCCAATGTGCACGTGAAGAATTTATTAATAAACAATTAGTGCGCAAACTGGATTTGTTTCTGGAATAACTATCATTTGGATTACGGATTCTGTAGAATTGTAAAACTGCAATTTGGTTCATTTAATATTTTTGCAATAAAATGAGGAGCAACTATTTGATATTAATATATTCAGGGGCTATGCTTCTTGAGTGCAATAAGAATCAGAATTCACGATTCTGGATATATTGCTCAAAATAAAAATCTTAAATTTTACATTAGTAATGAGAAAGCATTGTTGAATTGAAAAATTCAAACTATATATTGTTCCGACAACAATTAGAGATAAAAAGAAATTAAACACTAGAATTTCGTGAGGATCTCATGAATAAACTATAAAAGTTATCATTGAGTTTAAAGATTAAATGAGTAGAACATAGATGTAAAAAGGGCGGAAAAACAATAAAACTATAATTTTATCAACAGAGTTGCCATAAATTATATCTAAACTTGTACAATTTTCGCCGAATTTCGCATAATTATTAAAGTCAAACTAATTACATTAATTAAAGATTTTGAAGATTCCGCACTTTTAGTATTCTTCCTTAATCTACATACAAAAATTCAACATCATACGTATAACAGTATTAGATTGAAATCCTCACAAAAATTACTCGTATTTCAATGCGTATTATTGCCATGCAATAGGCTCTTAAAGACAAACTGGATTAAAATGAACGATTCCCTAATATCTAGTAATGCTTTGGCCACATACCTTATAATTATGGCATAAATGGAACATAATAAAACCGTTCAAATACCAGTGCTAGTTTTATATTCAAACATAAATGGATTGTTTGTTCACATTTTAATGTTATTACTTTAACTATTAATAATACCATCAAAAAGTACCGATCAGATCTCTTGATCGTCGTAAATTCCGTGGTTCAAGTCTCTCGACCGACAGATAGGTACCTATGTGATTGACGTTAAATTGTAAAACATCTTGCAAATAAATCGCACTCGGATGCTTCAAGCTGACTAAAGTGTAGTCCTGGTTGCAAAGGAATTTCTCCGTTGCCGCTTTGGTTTTCAAAAATCGTCGCACGGATTGAAATTCTGACTGCACTAAGATGTGGATTCAAATTCAGTATTCTGGGGGTTACAGAAAATACAATAATTATTCTAATAAACCTGAAGCCTGAAGATCAAGTTTAGATCTTGAAGGTGCAGTTACTATTAACTATCAAGATTTGTGCATTTCAGGAGAGCTTTTTGTGCAGATATATTTATTACTAATCATAACCCGATTTATATTTGCAGAGGATTATTAATGAATGAGTCTAAAATGTTGGGTTATATTTTTTCTATAGCTTGATAACAAGAACGTTTTAAATTCAGTTTAACTTCCTTAATTTGGCGTGTTCTTTCCTATTACCTATCTCTATCCTGACACATTTTAAGTCTGATTTTTGACAAACAGTAATTTCAGCTGAGAAACTGACAGTCTGTAACTAATATACAAAACAGTTGACATGTAACAGCGGTGATAAAAAATATATTCGGGGATAATATAACTAGTGCTATGATTATCATCGGTGATAGCATGAGTTAGTCGATGAAAATTGACCGAGTGCGCAGCACGAGTTCAATTTTCTAAAGACTAACGAATGCTATCACCTATGATTAATCATAGCCCGAGTTATATTTGGGGAGAATATATAATGAATGAGTCCAAAATGTTTGGTTATATTTTTTCAATAGCTATCAAAAACGTTTTAAATTCTGTTTACCTTTCTCAATTTTGTCTTCACTGACATTTCCCCACCGAATACAATCAGGTTCATTCAATTTAAGTCTTATTTTTGACAAACAGCAATATTTAAATATGAAACTGACAGTAGGAAATTAATTGACAGAAACAGTTGACATATAACAGCAGTGATAAAAATATCATCGATTTTATAGTCTCTTACTGCCCTATTTTAGCCAATCAAATTAGTCAAATATGTGTCACGTGATACATGAATTATATATTCGATTTGATAGCACCTTACTACCCTATTCCAGCCTATCAAATTAGTCAAATTGTACCACGTGATACATGAAGTACGACTACTACTGCTTTCGAATCACACTCGGTCACTAAACACACATACTGAGATTTTAATGTTATTATAAAATGTAAAAGGCTCTTATTTTCATGGCAGTGTTTCTGCGAGAAATCCAATCCCCGCGATTACAAATTAAATTGACAGGTGCACGTCTTCGTTACATTGTCAGACTTCAGGAAGCGTAGAAGCGAAGCTTATTCCGAAACACGTTTGCGTTTAGCGAGGAACTTTTATATTTCCTGGAGATTTAAATCTACACGTTTATGATAACCCGCCTCGTATAAGCGACAGTAAACGATGTTAATGTTCCATCACCTGCATCAAGAGAACTTTCATCGCGGAACATTGTTTTAAATTAAATCCTACGAGGAAGAGCAAGTTTAGGAAGTCATCACAAAAGTGCAGAGATTGTCAGCTCACATTTCGTTCGTGAATTATTAATTATTTAAGTATGAAATATTGTGTAAAAAATAATAATGTAGATTAATACAAAAAATCTGACGTGGCCATCACACAACCTTCCGCCATATCTAGACTTGAAACAGAAATGTATACGTACAATCCGGTGCCCATTTAAAATATACAAATAAAAATCTAAAATATTCAAACACAGAAATTAGTATCACCTGAATCAAAAGATTCATTCACACGAAAACTCTTCTGTGTTGAAGCCATCCTCCGTTCAATTACTACATTTAATATCTTACTTATGACTTATATAGAGCTAGTATGCCAACTTGTCACCCGTCTTATCTGTCAATATTTTTTATGCAGAAACAAAAATCAACCAAACATGGATTACAAGATTTCAACGTTTTATTTGATAAATTTATTTTTTAAATTTTACTGCAGTTCTTAATGCTACCAGATAAATAACGTAAATTGCAAATAACTTTTCGTCTTATTCTTATTACAAATAAATACTATATTTATCCAAATTTACATAAATTTTTGACACTTAATCTTTTCAATCTTCAAAAAATATCACTTCCGGTGAAGATATTTGTACCCAAAATCTAATGAGCTCTTCCTATTCGTATACAATTGTAAAATACCAAATATCAAAATTTTTGGGTAATTCGTATTTGAGTTATCCGACAGACGGCATCGGCCCGGACCACACACATACACACACACGCACGCGCACACACACACACACACATACATACAGACATCATCGAGAAACTATCAAAAATGAGTTGTAAGGACCCTAATTCGTGCTCATCCACTAAAAAATCACTACCCGATTTTTTGCATGATTCCAATACCTTCCTTTACAGGTAAGCGGAAGGTAAAAAACGAAATTTAGATGTTTTAAATTAAATCGTACGAGGAAGAGGAAGTTTAGGAAGTCATCACAAAAGTGCAGAGATTGTCAGCTCATATTAATTATTTACGTATATTGTGTAAAAAATGAGAATGTAGATTAGAACTAGAACACTGTGGTATAATTGCACAATTATAAAAACAATTTAGCAACAAAGGGGCAAGTTGGTTGTAAGAAACCTTCGTCGTCTTCACAGCGTGAGTCCATCCTCTTCTCCAGCTCCGGGAGGGAAAGGTTCTGTGCGCCTCGTTCCTGACGTGAAAGGAAACTCACAACTCGCTTCTAAGTACCGCGCGGTACCAGTGACAAATGACTCGGCCTAACAATGCCAACCTTCAAGACCGAACAGCGTTGCCGCAACCCAGACTCAAGACACACAAGCAGATTTGCATCGGAATTCGTCCGAAAAGGAGTCTCTAACGCTAGTCCTTAATATCCATAAATGTTTAAAAAATATGAGATGTTTAAGGTTCAATTATCTTTAAATAAATTTGGGTATAGCAGCCTCACATTCTGTGAGTCATTATGGTTGTAAGTCGTGGAGATTTACATCGGGGTTTGTCCGAATCGCCGAGAAATTCGTCCGAAAAGAAGTCACTAACGCTAGTTTTTAGAAACATTCATAATAGTCCGGGAGCTGGCGTCAAATTTGACCGGACCATTTCAGCGAAGCTGATTTTTGTAATATAATTAGTTCTATAATAAATAATTAAGAATTGCAGTATTAGGTGGTCCGAAAGCGTGGCTCAAGATTTTAAGAGGCTGTGGAACTTCTTCTACTGTTTACATAAAATGAAAACGATGTGTCACTATTTTGACACTGTCACTGTTCACCTGGACAGCTAACAAGATTATCCACCTACCCTGTCCAGCTTACATATATATATATATATATTTTTAAATATAATCAGTAAATTATCATTATACAAAATTTTAGCTTTGCTGGTTTCACTTTCACAGCCCCTTAAATCTGCAGGCCACACGGTCGTGCCAGCTAACACATGTTTAAGTGGTTAAACCAACAAAATATACCAACTACATATAAGAAAAATTTTGCTGCAATCACCCATGAAAATTTGACGCCAGCTCCCGGACTACAAAAAATGTTTGAAAATACGAGAGGTTTAATTATCTTTATCTACGACTACTATGAAAAGTTTATTTTTATGCTTTCAATTGTCAACGTAAAGTTGATTGTTACTGAGGACCAAGCAAAAAAACATTTTATTGCGTGTCTCCTATGACAACGCGCAATAAAGTACTTTTTTATTACATAAAATAAAAGAAAATGACAGAATCAAACAAATTTTTTTATTTATTTATTTCGATATTATTGGTATCGTCATGGTTACGAATAAAACATCAATTGATTGAACGCAGATAGAACTAACTGAATACTATTATTATTATAACAAATAATTAATAGTCGTAGATAAAATTATGTGTGTATTACGAGCATAAAGTGCCTTCGTTCCTCTTGCACTATTGCAGCTCTCGCCTTCGGCTCGCGCTGCAATTACCGTGCGCGAGTACCAAAGAGTCACTTTATGCTCTTAATACACAAATAGAAATAATTATTAAATAAATTTAGGTATAGCAGCCTCACATTATGTAGGTCATTATGGTTGTAAGTTGTGGAGACACACGTGGAAATTTGCATCGGGGTTCGTCCGAATAACCTAGAAATTCGTCCGAAAAAAAGGTATTTCACATGCTGTGAGTCATTATGGTTGTAAGTCGTCATAGAGAGAGTTTTGTGCAGTTGAAAAAAATGTTTACGAACCTGAGATGTCGTTACAAAATGCACTCGACTATTTACTTTATGAATAAATTACTAGAATCTTGTTTATCATTTGTCAAAATAAAGACAAAATAATAATCTTGGTGTCATTTTTGAACCAACAACATATAATTTACTGGTCTGTAAACAAAAAAAATAGAATCTGAACTGAATAAACAGGTTAAACGTAAAAGATAGTAATTTCTACGTCAGACTGTGTAAATAAGTAATTCAGTACTTAGATTGATTTATTTTATGGCTTTTATTCCACAGAGAATACTAATTAAATAATGTACTACATGCATAATATAAGTGACCAATAATAGACACAATATTATAGTTTCGGTGACGGCTATCTTTAATTCAGGAGTTTGTGCACTATTGTGTTGCAGAAATTATTCAGATAGACTTGTAGTTAAGTTTTGACATGTAACATCGCTCGTACAATCATGTGTGAATAGGTATATATAGCTCAATGAAAAATTATAATTAATGCAGTATATTCCTCGTTAATTTAATAATAAAGCTCTATTAAAAATGCGTTCTAAAAACAAATTAATCCTGTTGAAATATTTGCAGTTCATTAAATATTTATTTTCACCAAGTGCTAATTGGGTAAAAGCAATAATTAAAATCATTTGAGTTAGAGTGTAAATTTAAATATTTTCATATTTTACATATTGATTGCTCATACGCGAATTGCAGCTGTTTTATTTTAATTAATTTTAAAATTCAAAATTACTCATCGGGTAAATTCCACTTTGTGTTTGCAACATCGATTTGCAATAATCACGTTGATAGCTTCTCACCAAACATTACGGTTCTAGCCGTTAAAATGGTGTAAAGTATGTTTAGTTTTCCCATTAAAATTGAAGTAAGAATTGAAATTTTCGAACTAACTAAGATATTTTTGAAAACTTTAAGGATGCTTCCTCTTTGCTCTAATGCCAGTTTTTTTAGTTTTTTCTTCAATTTTTTATGTGCATGGCTAAACATGTCTAATTTTGTTAATATTTTAATTCAATCTTACATACAATTACTAAAAAGTGGCATTAGAGCAAAAAGAGAACAACTTCAAGCTTTTCGAAAACGTCTTATTTGTTTCAAAAATCTAATTGTTTAAACCAATTTTATGGGGAAAAACTGCATGTTGTTTTTCGCTATTTTGACGACTGGTGTTGATCCATTTTAAATTTAATTTTCTGAAATACAAAATTCAAAAAGTGTTTAATTTATTGATTGAGATATATAATTTAAATCTTTGTTTATTAAAGTAATACAGAGCGTTCAGCAAAACCTATAATTTGACTGTGCAACCGCCTTAAACACAACTTGTACATAATAATCTATTCTCCATGAAGACAGTTGGTCGTCTTTGTATCGGACAAACCAAGTGTTCGCAAGGTAGAAAAACAAACTATAAAACTCTGAGCACGAGTTTGGTTTTTATAAAAATCTAATATTAGCCCCTGGCTAGCGACACTGCGAAGAATAGCATCGAGCAATGTCACGGAGTGCGAGGGTTTCTTTACAACCTGCTAGTGAACCGGGACAGGGGTTCCCAATAATTCCTGACCAGGACCAGGACACTGCAATTTATTGGATATTGAAATTTCGACATGAATAAGACTACGTTTTTGGAGAAATAGGCGAAGACGGCGGGAACCCGTCAAAAATGAAGGACTCTGTATAAAAACACATAATTCTGTTCCATAAATTAATGTAATAATTCTTTATGAACTACATTTTTGTATCATGATTCATTCAAAACTTGCTTTTAACTGTTTAAGAAAAAAAAGACCAGTTTGTAATTGAAATACCTCTTACCTTGCCTCAGGTCGTCATAAAATTCCAATATATATTTGATTAGATATCATTTTTTGTATTGAATTCTTTGGAACCTTTATATTATTTTAAACTGAACAAATTAAATTTAAAAGAAAAATTGCTTCTAGTGGGGCTCGAACCGCCGACCCTTGCGACCAATTCGCTCTTTTGAATCTGTGCATTCTTATATCGTTCGGTAATTTTATAGAGGCAAAAGCGTTTCGAAGTTGTGCGTTCGGTAAATGCAGTGTAGTGTCAAATTAAGATTAGCCCAACTTCAAAATGCTATACTTGATTTAAAAACTAGGACGAGCAATCTGAAGTTGGAGTGCTTTTATTGGTTGATGTCACACCAGTTGTATACCAAACAAACTTTGTATAGAGTAAACAAATGAGTGTTCTCCATCTTGTCTCGTCTGCTGTTGTCATTGTCAGTGACTGTTTCGTTTCACGTGGTTTTCTGGTAATATATTATATAATAAATTAATTTGTATTATTGAAATAATATTTGTTGTTAATTAACAGACAATAGCTATAAAATAAAAGTGAAAATGATCTTCACGCTGAAATGTCAAATTTAATTTTGCAGCAAAAAATCTAGTGATATTTTTTTCGTATTTACGCAGTGTAAATATGGCTCAGCGAGACAACTTCAAATCGCTTTTCCTAATTTTTACCTTCCGCTTACCTGTAAAGGAAGGTATTGGAATCATGCAAAAAATCGGGTTGTGAGTTTTAAGTGGATGAGCACGAATTAGGGTCCTTACAACTCATTTTTGATAGTTTCACGATGATGTCTGTGTGTATGTGTGTGTGTATGTGTGTGTGTGTGTGTGGTCAAGGGTTGTTAGTCGCATAACTCAAATACGAATTACCCGAAAATTTTGATATTTGGTATTTAACATTTGTATATAAATTGGAAGAGCTCCCTAGATTTTGGTACAAATATCTTCATCGGAAGTGATATTTTTTGAAGATTGAAAAGGTTAATTGTCAAAATTGTATATAAATTTGGAAAAATATAGTATTTATTTGTAATTAGAGTAAGAGGAAAAGTTATTTGCAACTTACGTTATAAAAAAATTGTTTTTATCTGGTAGCATTAAAGAACTGCAGTAAAATTAAAAAAATAAATTTATCAAATAAAACGTTGATATCTTGTAATCCATGATCGGTTGATTTTTGTTTCTGCGTAAAAAATATTGACAGGTGAGACGGGTGACAAGTTGGCATACTAGCGCTATATAAGTCCTAAGTAAGATATTAAATGTATTAATTGAACGGAGGATGGCTTCAACACAGCAGAGTTTTCCTGTGAATGAATCTTTTTATTCAGGTGATGCAAATTTCTGTGTTTGAATATTTGAGATTTTTATTTGTGTATTTTAAATGGGCACCGGATTGCACATATACATTTCTGTTTAAAGTCTAGATATGGCGGAAGGTTGTGTGATGGCCACGTCAGATTTTTAAATCAAGTATAGTACAGATGGAGTGACAAAGGTTTAATGTCAATGTTGTTTGTGTCACATTCAAAGTTCATATTTCATTCTAAATTAAAACAAAATACAAATACCTTTTAACAATTTGTTTCGTTCATCATTTTCTTTACTAGTGATGCCGCCGAGACGAGAAATTTCTCGTCTCATTCTCGTCTCGTCTCGAAATTACGAGACGAGAATCAGTAAATTTCTCGTCTCGGATTTTCGGGGCGAGACGAGAATTTATAATTTTGAGACGAGAAATACTCTCGAGAACTCGAGAATTCTCGAAATTTTTACTTAAAAATATCTTTTTTTAATCAGCAATGAAGAAAAATTACTGGGATGCACTCAACAATATTTTATTTCTCAGTCGACTAGTTTCGACGTCACATACGTCATCATCAGGAGCTACATTATTAAAAGAACAATCAAGAATAGTGAATAGTTATTTACGAACCAAATACGTGAAGATTTTGATCCCACAAGTTTTATTTTCAAATATTGGCGGTTTTCGGTGGTCTTCACTAATTATAATTCCTAAACGGTGGCTATTGTAACTTATTTAATTATTCATTTGAAAATATTGTTGAGTTTAATAGAATTACTAAAATAAAAAATCTTTATTATCCTAAGTCGCACACCCAATGAACTTGGAAATCAAACTTTTCTTCCTAGAAGTCTAGTTTTAATAGCATTTAAGAAAATTGCGGGTCACGTGACTGTCAGTTTGTTTTGATCACTCCGATCACTCTGTACAAGTATTACATGTGTGACATGGACATGACGCGAAATCTAATAGTTATTGCAAAAATCGTTAGGTGGCTCTAATTTTTTGTCGAGAAATTTGAGACGAGACGAGAATCGAGTTCCTTGAGACGAGAAATGAACAGCTGAAAAATGACCGAGACGAGAATACTAAAAATTCTCGTCTCGAAAATTTGTGATGAGACGAGAATTGACTATTTCTCGTCTCGTCTCGTCTCACGGCATCACTATTCTTTACAAACGTCAATAAATAATAATTATTAGTGCTCATTTTCTTACTCAACACCACTCCATCATTTACCGAACGCACCTTTAATTTGAGCGACCAAGCTTCATACCAACTGAGCAAAAAACGTTTTAAATTTCAAGTGACTGACTAGCGTCAGGAGGTATAACCATAATTCTCCTTTTTCAATGACTAGCGTTACCTAGAGAATTATATATTTTGATATCAGCAAAGGAATAACTGTCCATCTTCCAACCCACGTCAAATTTCATTTGACATTTGATGCCGCAGAAAAATACAACTAACAAATATTATTGTGGCCATCCCTGGCGACCGGGGTTCAAACTCAATAAGCAGACAACTGCGGCAAATTCCGCGGCGATACGTCCGAATAAGTTTGTTAGGTGGACGTGCGAGGCTTCCCTCTTTAAAAATGTTTCCTTTGTAAAAGTCTCGGTAGAAATTACAGCGTCACCTCCATCATAACCGGATGCGGAAGCCAGCGACCGCAGCGCCCCGGGAACGCGGAAAGGGTGGCGGCCTCTGGAACCACGGCATTCACGCAGTAAATTTATTACGTTATCCTGGTGACAGCGGCTAAGGAACCGAAGACGTATCACGATAAGAAGAATACAATGACCGAGGTGGGGCTGAGGGGGGGAGTCAACCCCCGCCAGAGCAGAGGTCGACACAGAATTCTAAACCAGACACCGCTACGGCGGTCAATAGATGAACTGCATATTGGGAATTAGATTTCAGCTGATAATCAGTTTCTCGTTTTTATTTTAAATTGAAAAATTTAATTGCCACTATTCTACAGTTGGGCGTTTTCAGAATGGTCAGATTTTCTTCCAACAATACATAATATATTTTTTTTATTTGTCGCAAAATATTTTTAATTTGTTCAACTACATTTTTGACAAACATAACTTATTTTAGTAGTATAGCCAAAAATAATATGAAGTTTCGTGGCAAAAGGGATAACAGCAAACTAATAAAATACACTATAATTCAAAGGGATGAATAAATTTGTAAAGAAACATTGGTGATAATTTTTACTTACTGTTACAGTATACAGCATAGAAACAGAAAGGCAGTAGAAATCAGACTTACCTGCAAAAATATAAAAATTAGTCATGTCAAAAAATAAACAATAATTATAATAAATGACCCTTCATAAAATATACTAATATATTTACCTACAATTATTATCAAATATTAATATATTTATGTAACCTGTGTTTTTTTCACAACAATACTTTTCATCTGAGTTGTCTTGTCAATTTTAATTAAGATTAATTATATAATAATTATTCGGTTTTTCAATGGTAATTATTAATTCGACTTTTACGCCATTGTCCTGCCAACTATATAATAAACTAATTTATGTAATCATACAATAATGAGTTACGTTAGCTCCGCTAAATCGTAGTGGAAAGTACAACTTTAGCTCCGCATTTTTCGACCGATCAGAGGACGGCCTGAGTACTCGATCGCTGACGAGAACGTCGGCTATTGTTATTGCACCATTTGTTTTGTGTTCACATTTTTCTTTAATGTTACAAAAAAATAATTTCGCGATTTAATAAAAAATATATATCTCTGCTAGATTTTTTACATTCGTATTAAAAAATCCTTCTTTACGGCCTAAATATAAAAATAACTATTTCCTCTAAAGGAATCTAGAGATTCCTATCATATCGTTTGAATCTGCTTAAGGCATTTGCCCCACCTGACTCAATAGAGCTAGGGGTAGTTATACGACATAGAGGGGAAGACTGTTGTTACAGGGTTGCATCTGTCTTGTAAGCAAGCTGGAATGACTGATGGTGATTGATGCTTACAGAGGAGGTATTGATTTTGAAATGTGACACCTTTTTTAAATAACATTGTAAGACAAACAGGACTTGGAAACTTCTGTATTATAATTGCATAACATTTTTTAACAGGATCCTAATGACAAAATGGTAGATTTTATTAAAGTGGACTTCAACCACTCGGGTTCAGTGGTAAAGGGATCGAACTAGGGTCCGCTAGCATGCAAGGCGGACACTCTACCTTTGAGATAACTACAGCAAAACATGAGATTTTTTTAAATCCATTTGACAGCAATTGTATTGTATTGGAGCATCCTTTTAAAATAAGTTTTAATTTGTTTATTTGTATCACTGCTGCTACTTATAAATACAATGTTTACTTAGAACAAATTAAAAGTTCTCTGTAAAAACATCTTGTATTGTTCAGGAATAAATCAGTTAAATTTACTCTCTCTATTCTTGAAGGACGCGCTTAAAAGTGAAAAAACCGTAACACGAAGTCTGTAATGGTAATGTTTTTAACCCGATATAGTCAAAATAATATTATTCGTCATAATTTGATTTAAATTTTTTTTCTGTAACTATTAGTGCCACGTCCGCGTCACTTTTAAACTTTTACATGACTCATTTTGCACATGCTTTCTGCTTAAATTTCGGATAAACGATGTAACCTGCAATAAAAATTATGTTAGGTACACAATGAAAATATGTACATTTCTAATATTGCTTTATTCTAAAAATTATGCTTGTAATAATAAATAATAATAGTTCATTTTACAATAAATGCATTGCAATTTGATGAATATTGCTCTTCTTTCATTTCTACTGCAAATTATATTTTTCAGGTATTCTTATTTAGCATAAGGCAATCTAGAAACTCTAATGATTTTATTGATACCTATATATTTTATGCCTATTGCTTGTTCCTTTGCAGAAATTTTTGCAGTTAAAATGCATAAAAATGACTATATGAAACTGGGTACGAGCGCGACATTCAAGAAGCTTTTTACCTCTCGCCTCATATTCTATAAGAGAGGTATTGTAATGGGTCAAAATTTTCGAGTATGAGTTTTTGGTGGATAAGCACGTTTCAGGGTCTCTACAATACGAATTTACTATTTTCACAATGATGTCTGTGTGTGTGTATGTGTGTGTGTGTGTTTGTATGAATGTATGGACTGACGATTTTTCGTCCACGATAACTGAAAAAGTATCAAACCTTTAATAACCAAATTTCATATTTAAGGTTTTAATAAGTATCTTAACACCGGATAACATTTTGGAAGAAATCCGCAAACCGGAAGTAGTACTTTTTGAAGCTTGATTAAGTTTTCTTTAAATATATTGGTACATTATTTATTTATGACAATATTTGCAATTAAAAATAAAAGAAAATATAATTATCTATGGGTACAGTTAATTATAAATACAATTTGCTGAATCTGGTAGTATTTAACAATAAAATAAAGTACAATTAATATTATATCTTGTTGTCCATGATATGAAATTTGTTTCTACATAAAATTTGAATTATTCTGACAGTGACAGTACAGTTGACATCTTTTGCTTGCATCTTGGTTTACATTATCGTTTACATCTTAAATGAACATAAAACTATTAAAATGTAAGTAAAACTATTTATTAGATTAGTCTCGAGATTAGTAGAATAAGCAGAATTAGGCGAGAGGTCGTGTACTGGCCACAGCAGATTTTTTACTTAGAGAAGAGTGCTGAATTCAGCCCATTGTCAAATTTGAAACCATGCATATTAAAAATTCCATGTTTCACGTTCAAATAAATGCACTGTATAAAAATTATAAAAATTGGCCGGTTGAAAACGAATAAAACAGGAAATTTAAAATAAACTCTGTTCATAAATCTATGCGAATTTAGTGCGTAGGGCTCACATATCTCTTCATTAAAGAAAAATAAACTGCGCTGCTGTTGCGCATTCATTATATTGTAACAACAACAAATAAAAGCATCATTAATCCGGGAAAGATGAACGATCATGATTGAATTGTGTGCTGTGTACAATCAAATCCATCGTTTTTGACGTGGAGTGTACACGGACATAGTGGGTCCGAAAGTAAATAAACAGATGCTATAAATGTCACGAACACAAAATCACACGCACAGGCACGTATCACTTTTTACGCTAATTTATTTGCAACTGAAATATTTAATAGAGAGAGAGGGGCAAGTTTGCGGATCGAATATCTCTAAATATAACGTATTTCATTTTCCGCTGAAGGCATGGGCGCACGAACCCCTCTTTTATTTATGTATTTTAGTTTTTACCTCTCGCCTCATATTCTATAAGAGAGGTATTGTAATGGGTCAAAATTTTCGAGTATGAGTTTTTGGTATATAAGCACGTTTCAGGGTCTCTAGAATACGAATTTAATATTTTCACGATGATGTCTGTGTGTGTGTGTGTGTGTGTGTGTGTGTGTGTGTGTGTGTGTGTGTGTGCGTATGTATGTATGGACGTATGGACGTATGTGACGATTTTTCGTCCACGATAACTTAAAAGGTATTAAACCTATAATAACCAAATTTCATATTTAAGATTTTAATAAGGATCTTAACACCGGATAAGATTTTGGTAGAAATCCGCAAACCGGAAGTAGTACCTTTTGAAGCTTGATATAGTTTTCCTTAAATATATTGGTACATTATTTATTTATGACAATTTTTGCAATTAAAAATAAAAGATAATATAGTTATCTATGGGTACAGATAATTTTAAATACAATTTGCTGAATATGGTAGTATTTAACAATAAAATAAAGTGCAACTAATATTCTACTTTTTTGAAATTCTAGTATCTTGTTGTCCATGAACATATGAAATTTGAATTATTATGACAGTGACAGTACAGTTGACATTTTTTGCTTGCATCTTGGTATACATTATCGTTTACATATTACATGATCATGAAACTATTAAAATGTAAGTAAAACTATTTATTAGATTAGTAGAATAAGCAGAATTAGGCAAGAGGTCGTGTACTGGCCACAGCAGATTTTTTTAAAAATAACAAATGGTTTAAAAACAGTACACAAAATCTTCACGAACTTATTTTTTTTATTTATTCTTAAAAAATAAGTTTTGATTTAGAAGTTTTTGACCTTGAACAAATAATATATTAAGTAGCCAATACACGCCTAACTCTCATTCTACTAATCTAATAAATAATTACATATCAAATTTAATATTCATGTAATACGTAAACGATAATGTATACCAAGATGCAGAAGGTGTCAAAAAATGTCACTGTCATAAATATTTAAATTTTTTGTAGAAGCAACTTTCATATGAACATGGACAACAAGATACTGGCATTTAAAAAAACTAGAATATTATTAATTGTACTTTATTTTATTGTTAAATACTACTAGACTCAGCAATTTGTATTTAGAACTATCTGTACTCATAGATAATTATATTTTCTTTTAATTTTAATTGCAAAATTGTCATAAAGAAATAATGTACCAATATATTTAAGGAAAACTATATCAAGCTTCAAAAGTACTACTTCCAGTTTGCGGATTTCTACCACAATCTTATCCAATGTTAAAATACTTATTAAAACCTTAAATATGAAATTTGGTTATTAAAGGTTTGATACTTTTTGAGTTATCGTGAACAAAAAATACATACGGCCATACATCCATACGCACACACACGCACAGACATCATCGTGAAAATAGTGAATTCGTATTCTAGAGACCCTGAATAGAAACGTGCTTATCCAAAAACTTACTATATTGTATTGGATAATTGTTATAATGCTGTAATCTATTAGATAATAATTGTATTGGGTAAACAAATTATATTAAAGAAGTGTATTTATGTATCATACTTCACAGGATCATTTCTGTAGTATATCTTCACTTACTGAAACTCAAAATTTGAGTTGTTGTGTATTTATGTTTAATAAAAAATGATTTGAGTTCAGTTGCTGGCAGATTGTTAATCTGTGTAGACGATCACAAAGCAATAAAGTTAGTAGTACAAATACGTGTCCATGTAGGGTGCATGTCACTGCGTCAAATTGCCGTAACGTCAAATACCCGCTGTGCCCAATTGCTGCAATGTCAAATTGCCACTGTGCCAAAAACGTATCCCCACCACTTACATACTTGTAATAACGTATGTCGAGAGACTACTGCAAATTTATTTCGACACAGAGGCAATTTGACCCAGTGGAAATCAGGCACAACAGCAATATTTTGACATACTGGCAATCGGGCATAGGTTTTGGTATTTACTACACTAACAAAGCTAACAAAACCGTACTAGAGCCCCACAAACTCGGTTTTGGTATTTACTACACTAACAAAGCTAACAAAACCGTACTACAGCCCCACAAACTCGGTTTTGGTACGTCAAATCTACTGTTGTGCCTGATTTCCACTGGGTCAAATTGCCTCTGTGTCGAAATTAATTTGCAGTAGTCTCTCGACATACGTTATTACAAGTATGTAAGTGGTGGGGATGCGTTTTGGCACAGTGGCAATTTGACATTGCGACAATTGGACACAGCGGGTATTTGACAATACGGCAATTTGACGCAGTGGCGTGTTCCCTCCATGTATTATTGAATAATCCTACGACAACGAACACTACAATTATTACAATACCTCTCTTATAGAATATTAGGCGAGAGGTAAAAATTGTAATAGGTATGTAATTTATGTCTCTGGATTTTTTGGAAATAAAACTTTATTATTATTATTATTATTGATTTTAAAAATCTGACGTGGCCATCACACAACCTTCCGCCATATCTAGACTTTAAACAGAAATGTATACGTACAATCTGGTGCCTATTTAAAATATACAAATAAAAATCTAAAATATTCAAACACAGAAATTAGTATCACCTGAATCAAAAGATTCATTCACACGAAAACTCTTCTGTGTTGAAGCAATCCTACGTTCAGTTAGGAACTACATTTAATAGCTTAATTATGACTTATATAGCGCTAGTATGCCAACTTGTCACCCGTCTCATCTGTCAATATTTTTTATACAAAAACAAAAATCAACCGAACATGGATTACAAGATTTCAATGTTTTATTTGATAAATTTATTTTTTAAATTTTACTGCAGTTTTTTAATGTTACCAGATAAAGACAATTATTTTATAACGTGGATTGCAAATAGCTTTTCCTCTTATTCTTATTACAAATAAATACTATATTTATCAAAATTTATAGAAATTTTTTACACTTAATCTTTTCAATCTTCAAAAAATATTACTTCCGGTGAAGATATTTGTACCAAAATCTAATGAGCTCTTCCTATTCGTATACAATTGTAAAATACCAAATATCAAAATTTTTGGGTAATTCGTATTTGAGTTATCCAACAGACGGCATCGGCCCGGACCACACACACACACACACACACACACACACACACACACGCACACACACACACACATACATACAGACATCATCGGAAAACTATCAAAAATGATTTGTAAGGACCCTAATTCGTGCTCATCCACTAAAAACTCACTACCCGATTTTTTGCATGATTCCAATACCTTCCTTTACAAGTAAGCGGAAGGTAAAAATTCGAGCCACTTGTAGAAATTTGCGCGGGCGCCCATGGCCTTCGGCAACAGCAATGATTAGATCCGCGGGCTTATTTGAAAGCATTAGGTTTTTTACGGCACAGGTAATCGTGTTTTTTATGTTCGGTAGCAGTTACGATTTAAATCATTGAAGTAGTTACTCGCGTCTTCAATTTTACTCGTTTGAAAGCCGTTCAAATCTGGTGAATTGAAATAGGCCAACTTTTCCGCGAATATCAGAGAGTTTTCTTTTTACTTTTCAGCAATCTCACCGAGTGAAAATGGATTCGTTCAGTAAAATAGTATTCAATTTTTTAAATTATACCCTGCGATAAAATTCTGCACAATGCACAAAGCCGAAATTGTGATGCATTTGCCTCACAATTCCTCGACGTTTACTTTTCTGTAATCACGTATCTTCTTCAGATCACAGGTCAGTGGGGCTTGAATCTTTGACGGGAAGGTCAATTACAAAAGTTCGCGTCAGAATTTCATTCACGGTTCATTCCCGACGTTTCATTAGATCATGTTTGACTTACAGTTTCTTTAAAGTTGGCCCGACTGTCTTTTGACGCCAAGTAATTTACACCCACGAATTTCGGGATAAGGTCACATAATTATTAGGCCACGATGATTACTGTGTAATCAACTTCGGTCAGAAGTTGTAATTTGTTCATAGGTTTTCCTAGGTGTCTCTGCTGGTCAGTATGTGTACGAATTCGTCTTCATTTCATATATTGTGAAATTATTTATTTATAACGACGATCTCCTTCGTAGAAAATGGAGGATTTTCAAACACGTTTTGTCATAATATTTTCGATCTAAAGGTACTTGTAAGTTATGGAACATAGCCGCTTAGAACATCTATTTACAATTATTTTAGTTATTATTAGAATTAAAATGTATTTTTACGTTTAAATCAGATACCTAGATTCATTACACATTCTGACCCCAAAAAAGATCATGTTTGCAAAGCTAATTATTATACTTTAATCTTTAAATAACCATCAAATATTATATAACACCGATTCCGCTAGTCGCTATGCCAATTATTATATGAGACTGGTAAACCCAATGCTTCAAGCCTCATTCATATAAGCATTTAGATTTAAAGTTTAGATTTATGTTTACGTTTAAAAAATCGAAATCGAACTAAATTTGAGCTTTCACAGTGCTTGAAAGCTGGATGTGTGAATACTCGTATTCAGTTATATCGTCGTCAATATCACGAAACGACGTAACTCAGTTTTGTTAATTTTGCAGGAGAGCAATTTAAAGATTTTAATAGATTTTAAATAAGCATTAATATAAAAATAATGAAGTATGCCTTTAGCTTTTTTCGTTATTGAGGGATGCATGTATTTACTTTCTGACAGTATGAACATTATTACATAACATTTTTCATAAAAATTTCAATAATTTAAGCCATAATTGAGATACGCCTTTTTGTGAAATTTATTCTGTATAACGAAAACTATGAGGAATTTGACATACGACGCTTCGTGGAATTGTAAAACTCTCCATTTTATGCCTATTAGTGACTTATCTCAATTTTCGATTTTTTTGAGTTACGTCGTTTCGTGTTATTGACGACGATATGAATTTGAACTTTCATAAACGTACCTAAACATAAATGTAAACATTACAACTAAATATGAATGAGGCTTTTTTTTTAAATCACAACTTGGAATTTTGATATGACACCGATCCGGATTCGAATCCGCGACTTTTATTATCCTGTACTAAATTTAGAAAGAATGGAGAGTGCAGAAGGTGAAAATGCTGTATAGTAATGTGGCAGAAAACAATATCCGAGAATCGGTTAAAGAACCGTGAGGGAAAAAGAATCTGTTCGAGTTCCGGTGAAGCGAAAAAATCAAAATTAATTTGGGGCGTGCGGGCAGAACTGCGCAGGAAAAAGAAATCTCTGTCCTTGCACAATCATCATCGTGTAAACTTTGATCGCGGGAATTCAAAGTGAAAATTTCAATTTAAAATACACAGCAGGCAAGACGGAGATGGACAGTGGTTCGTTTTGTCTTCGTTTTGCTTCATAACGAACATCAAACAGCCCCGGGCCGGCCTTTAGTACGGCTCCGCGAATTTGTCTGCTAGCCGAGAGAACCAAAGAGCCAACTAAGTAAATAGGCTAACTGCTAACTAGCTACGAACTTCGCAACTTATTGAATGGTCTCTCGAATGACCCGGCGGGACCTCTGACAGCCCAGGGGTGGCACGCGTGTCATTTGACACTAATCACAATGTGACATTTTGTCCTTAATATTGTTGTTGATACGTTAAGCTCAAAGCAACCGCGTGCCCTAGTGCATGAGGCAAATAAATAAACAAACACACCGAATTAAAATACGTATGAAAGACACAAATAAAATATGCTTTATTAACTCTGAGAAACATTGCATTAAATATTTTTGTAGATACGTATATTCATTTTATTTTATAAGAAATGCTCAAAGCAACCGCGTGCGCTAGTGCATGAGGAAAATATATAAACAAACACTGAATTAAAAGTCTGATGTGGCCAGCATACAACCTCTCGCCATAACTAGACTTATAAACATAAATGTATAAGTACGATACAATCCGGTGTCCATTTATAATATACAAATAAAAATCTAAAATATTCAAACACAGAAATTAGTATCACCTGAATCAAAAGATTCATTCACAGGAAAACTCTTCTGTGTTGAATCCATCCGACGTTCAATTACTAAAAATCTACCGATCATGGATTAAAAGATTTCGACGTTTTATTTACGTATGAGAAGTTGACCCACCCATACTAGCCCTCCCTGTTAAAATCTATCGTAATCGTTAGTTTTACGTTAGTTGAGTTTAGTTTTGTAGAAAATTGCGTTAGTTTTGAAAGTGTATACGTATTTTTGAAAATAATATTTGGGTGGGCTAACTTCACAACTTACATCAACTAATCAATTAAAAAGTTATTAATGTGTTTTCCTCGCACTTTCGAATAAAGGGTTGGGTTGTTGTGAAGTTAGTCCACCCAAATATTATTTTTTTAAAATACGTATAAACTTTCAAAACTAACGCAATTTTCTACAAAACTAAACTTAATAACGTAAAACTAACGATTACGATAGATTTTGACAGGGTGGGTTAGTATGGGTGGGTCAACTTCTCATACGTGTTTTATTTGATAAATTTATTTTTAAAATTTTGCTACAGTTCTTTAATGCTACCAGATAAAGACAATACCATTGTATTCCTCGAGTTAAATTATGTAGGAATCCAAAGTTTCACGACAAAATTCTAAGGAGTACAATTTTTATTGAGGTATTTAAGAAATGGTACAAAATCGAAGAGATAAAATTTGCTCATTTTCTAGCCTAAATAATAATATTGGGCATTAGCTTAAAATGTGGTTATATACTAATTCGACCTCGAGGATAACAAATCTGTAGTCGAAAATAACTTTCGACCCACAGTTTTCGACATACCTAATATTTTATGTCGAAAACTAGTCGAAATAAATAAAATATTTTTGCACCATTAAATTCCTCGGGTCAAATTATATAGGTGTATATAGTTTAAGAAAAAAATTCTGTCGAATATCGTACGTACATACAAATTTTTTAATCAGGATATGTCGAAATTTTTAAAAATTGTTCATTTGATAGCAATGTTTGAACTGTTACTAAATGATGGACGTGAAAAAAAATCAAACATTTTTACATGTGTCAGCACAAGATACTCTACTCTTTTTACTACTACAAATCAAGATACAAATATATAGGTATTTACAAAAAATATATTTTAGTCATTTAGTCAACTGTAGAAATGTACAAGAAAATATGAAGATGTGTCACTATTGGCACTGTCTCTCGTCGCTGTCATAATCAATTAAATTTTTCATAGTAACATTAATTGTTAAACAATCATTATTCATGGACAAGATACTGAAGTTTCATACTCTAAATTATAAATAATATTTTAATTCCTCAAGTACTATGACAACAATTTATAAAATGTTAAAAATTGTAGATAATAATATATAATCTTTCATTTGAAAAAAAGTAGATTGTGGCATCACTTTCATGAAAATGATTCCTGAATGAGTTCATTGGATTTCGATGGGGTAAACTTAGTGTGAACCCCTCTTAGTCCGTGCCACGCTCACTATCACGTCGTGCTACGTGCACATTAATGCTATCTGAATATAATTGTTTTGCCGTTAGAATTCCAATTATAATATGTCCAGTGTAACTACAAATTTACTTAAATGTTTCGCCTTGTATTAACTGTAACTATGTCTATTGTTCGAGAGTATGCGTAGCGGGTACCGAGTACAGGTCGCCGGCGCCGTTGCCATTTCACTGCAGAATACACACAACTACAGACCACACAATCTTGTTTCATTCAAATTGTTTCGTGTGTTTCGGAGATATGACTGTTTAACTTGTGCCACAATGAGTCAAACTTTATTTATCATACACTTTACAGTCTTCGTTTACCCTGTTAAACATTGCTTTTTTATAACTATACGAAACATTAACAAACTGTTATTTTATGCCTGATTTACAGCTTTAAAAAAATGATGCTAATGTAAATGCATGGCAATAATTATAAGATGGTAGATGTTATTATAGTAAACCCCTACCATTTCGACTGATTCGTCTTATTTATTATTATGAAAATGTTTCATACCGACTGCGCCAAAACATTCAACATGATTTATTCTCAATTAAAAAATCCGATGTGGCCAACACACCTCTCGCCATATACTCTACTATTTTACTAAGTGTGTATGAAGGTACTTACTCACAAATATACCATTGTAGAAGGGAATTCGGGAATTATAGTTTTTATAATATTATTAAAGTTTATTATAAATAATAAATGACATTTCATATTTTCCATTTCAATTTGCCAAAAAGTCAAAAATTCATATGACATTAACACTCAAATATATTATTTTTTGTTTTCATAGGTAGGCAGATAAATCAAAATTGTAACAAACTGTAGAATTTTTAACTTCTTGTAATTGGAAAATGGTGCTAGATAGTAACAACGTTTTGAGTACATATTGGAGACAGTAACATTTAGTATACAATGTTATTTAAAAAATTCCTATTAATTCATAAATTTTGAGGATATTACAAAAAAACTCTTCAGATCTTCAAGAAACTACAACTTCCGGTTGCACGATCAACATCAAAATCTAATCGGATCTAATTTAGGGTGTCAGAATATTATATAGAAAATTTCAAATTTTTTTATTCAGTGGTATTTGAGTTATTATACCTGCAACATCCAACCACCCATCCTTCCACCCATCCACCTATCCACACAATACCTCTCTTACAGATATGAGTGGCGAGAGGTAAAAAGCGGTATATGTTATTAAAATAAAATCCAACTATTTTAACCGATTCGTCTTGTTGCAATCGCAGTCTCATCCGTGCAACAACCTTTGAAATTCAAAGCAGCAACGGAGAAATTCCATTGCAACCAGGACTACACTTTAGTCAGCTTGAAGCATCCGAGTGCGATTTATAACACTACTGCCTACGAAAAAAGTTACTATTATACCAGCATATTATGTTATAACGCTCTACCAACTTATTATAAAGATTTTGATGTAAATAAATCATTATCATTATTTAAGCGAGTTCTTATTCAGAAGGAATATTATAACATAAATGATTTTGTAATGATTGCTCAAATAATACCTTCTGTATAAATGATGTTAATTTGTAATATGAAATTATTATTTAAGAAGTTCCTAATTAGTTTTAATATAATATCAAAATTAATATTATATTTATTGTAAGATATTATTAGTAGTTAAATTGACAATAGGATATTATTAATTATTGTATTAATTTAACAGTTAAATTGGAATTAAAATGTTAGGGTTATATTGTATTAACAGTTTAATTGGAACTGGAATGTTATTTCGTTTCTTAATTTTTGTAATACTTATGTTTATTGTCTTCCATACGTTGTTTTGTACAACTTTTTTTTTTAAATAAAATTATTATTATTATTATTTTCAAGATGTTTTACAACTTAACGACAATTAAACTTGAACCACTTAAACCCGCGCAGCTACTGCCTCAACTAATGACAAAGAAATAAATTTGAATCATATTCATAAAAGATACTAATATTTTTGATGGTAGATGGAACAAGAATGCTTTACTTTTTCGATAGTTCCTCGTTCTTTAGTCAGGATATGATTTAGGAGCATATCAGCGCGGAAGGCTCACTTTGTGTATAAAGTTTTATGATATTTTGGAATAAATTCCTGTGTGGAGGTAAATAAATATACGGTATAAACGCGTAACAGGTATTCAGGTTTAAAGTAGAGTAAATAAAAGTTTAAGCAAAGATTCCGGCGCGGTGGAAAATAAACAAACCTTGGTACAATGAGGAGGAATAACGCGACTAGCGTAAAAAACCAATCTTAGAGACGCGAAGCATTTTCCTTTCCTTTTTACATAAAAACATGTCGTAAAGACGTAAAATGTATCCGTTTTATTGCCCGAGACTTTCTAAAATTGCATTTGCAGTTATGCGCACGCAGGCCAATTTAATTTGTAACAATGCGCAATATGTTTTAGATCTAATTTTGATGAGTAATCAACATCTTCAAAATTTATTATATTTACTTCTCCCACGTGTAGATGGCTTAAGTTAGTTTTGTATATGGATCCTTTGTCTTCAAGCATAAGTGCATTATACTGTTCGGTTATTATTGTTTATGCTTGAAGATAAATGTGTTATTACAATTGGTGATCCATATACGCAGCTGTATCTAGAAGTATAAGAAAAATTTAAGTATGGTCAGTTAGTAGGTGCTCCTCGTTAGGTTCAGTCGCTCGAGAAAATGTATTCTCGAGCAAAGTTTAAATTAGTTATGTAGAGTCAGTGGGTGATCGTGGTCTGGCTCGCAAGTCTGAGAAAATGAGTTCTCACTATAAGTTTCGACTAATTACGTAGAGTTAGTGATCGTTTGACTTAAGTCGGTACAGAGACGGGTTTTGCTGAGAGAGCGCCGTTCTCATGAGTTTGGTACAATTACGTAATTAGTAATCTGTCGAGTCACTGTGTGACTCTATATGTCGAACAGATTGTAGTTTTGTGTTTTTCGTTTATATAGTAGTGTGTTTTCGTTTATATCGCTTTGTGTAGTTATATTTTTAGCCAATATTTATCAATAAATATATAGTGTCGTGTAGTGTGTGTCATATATGTTTTGTTAGTTTTGTATAAAACTTACTGGCGCAGTCCTGCAAACCCTGTTACCTATCCTTTCATTTGGAGGATTACAAATTTACACTGGCGTCAAGGAGAATTACGATCATAACTGCTAACTTTATATTTTAATTTCTTAATAAGTTTCTGTCACTAAGTTGTAGTCTGCAGTGTGTTTGTATTTATCCCACGAACCATCGGTCAATGAGTTCATCAGGACGGACACTATAAATCGAAAAAGGAAAAACAAAGCTCCAAATGAGTTCCGAGTTTGTCCCGCCCTCGGGGTGCAATAGAACCAGTACTTTAGCTAACGATTCTTTTCTACAAGTCGCAACTCCCCTGCTCTGCAACCTGCCGTCTTATTTCCACTGTTACTAAGTCGAGCTTTCTTTATTACTTCACTAGCCAAACTTCAAACATTCCAAGGAAGTTCGCAAGACTAGCGAATACTTGCATTTTTCTATACATTATTCCGAATTCCAAAAATTTTACAAATTCGTTTATCTTTTTGTGACTTATTGCCTTGTTTAGCTTGAAATAAATACTATAATTCATACACGGCTATACAGGTTGGTGGAGGTGAAATGCGAACAGAGGAAAATATATTACAATTGAGTTATCATGTTAGGCATCTTAACAATGTCAAAGTAGCTGTCATAATATTATAGAAATTTTTATTTTAATTACAATATTTTCTTTGTATGATAATGAATGTGCTCTTGCTCTAGGAGAACGAGAAAGTGCCAAGAAGAAAGAGCGACAACCCTCGATAAACTGCAAAATTTTAGATGCATTTACAACAATTACGCCACAAATGCTAAATAATATTAGAACTGGATTTTACAATCGTTTAGGCTACTGTTTGGCAGAGGGAGGAAATTTGTTTGAATATTAATTGTAAATCCTGGGTAAATTATTATTGTTGCTTTTGCTTTATAAATTATTTAACAATTAACTATACTAACATTAAACATGCACTTTTTTATTATTATTTCTGTTATTCATTACTCTTTTCGCCAGACAAATTCACATTATTTCGTTTTGTGACACTACTACAAAATATACCTGGCATGAAAGTTCAATAATTGTCATGTATATTCCGTATGTTCGCATTTCACGTCCACCAACCTGTATAGATCATAAGATATTGAATGTAGTAATTGAACGGTGGATGGCTTCAACACATTCAGAAGAGTTTTCCTGTGAATGAATCTTTTGATTCAGGTGATGCAAATTTCTGTGTTTGAATATTTTAGATTTTTTGTATATTTTAAACGGGCACCGGATTGTACGTATACATTTATGTTTATTAGTCTAGATATGGCAGGAGATTGTGTGATGCCCACATCAGATTTTTTTTCATAATGAAAATCTGTATCGAAATGAATGTCATTCAAATACAGTCAATGCATATTTAATAAGTAAATGAAAGCATGAGAGTAGAAAAAGTGTAATAAACAATAATTCCGTATTTCAATCACGGATTATTACAAACAACAGTCGCAGAATTCATTGACAATGCATAGAGAAGGCAAATACAAGCGTGGCAACTCATTATGCAATGTTTGCGCTACCGAACGAGGTAAACAAGGCTGTTCATGCCTCCCACACACACACGCACACACACACACAGCATTCGCGAGTGGAATAGTGCGCAAATACTTTATATATCTCCAGTAATAGTTGTATTTATCTCCACTAATCCATCTCCACATGCGACGCAAGACGGGCGCAGGTGTAGCGCGCGTGACAGAGCACTTAGGATTAACGTACGCACACGCACGCGGCTGTTTTACGTCCCACAGTTAATTGTGAAACCATATTTTGGGCTTTATACAATGATATATCAAAATTAAGTCATTGCTGTGTATACCTTTTAATGGGGATAAGGGTTTACAGTAAAATATGAAGGAATAATTTGTCACGAATTTTTAATTAACACGCCAGCCCGACATTCGGTTGCTTTATAAAAAATTAACAAAATTGTGCCACGTAGCATCCACTATATGCTAACGCAATTTTTTAAAATTTGAAGTATCTAAAATGTTTCCAAATCTTTTATTCTTTGAGGATTTTTAAATTTTTTGAATCTTGAGAAAAAATCTGCTGTGGCCAGCACACGACCTCTCGCCTAATTCTGCTAGTTCTACTAATCTAATAGTTTTACTTACATTTTAATAGTTTCATTATCATGTAATATGTAAACGATAATATAAACCAAGATGCAAGCACTGTCATAATCATTCAAATTTTGTGTAGAAACAAATTTCATATCATGGACAACAAGATACTGGAATTTCAAAAAAGTAGATTTAAATTGTCCTATAGTAAATGAAACATATATTTATCGAGATAATTTAAGAAAAATCATATTGCTCTATATGAAAAGTATTATTACTTCCGGTTTATGAATTGGTACCAAATATAATCAATGATGTGCAATTCGTATTCTAGAGACCCTGAAACGTGCTTATCTGTCAAAAACTCACACTCGAAAATTTAGACCCGTCACAATACCTCTCTTATAGAATTCGAGACGAGAGGTAAAAATTATAAGTAAAAATTGCCTGTAGATCTTCAATGGGTAAAATGTTTAATTGATTGAATTTTTCTAGGATTCAGAAGCATGAAAGAATCTTCAAAGAATAATGTATAAACAAGGCTCAAAGATGAAGTATGTGTCGTTGGATTCCATAATTTTTCATATAACGTAGGTACTTTGAATAATAATTGAATTTTCGTTAATAAAATTTTGGTTTCTACATTCGTGCGTATTTGAGAACTGAGATGTATATATGTTTTGTTGTTAAAAGGTACAATGTCAAATTGAAACCAGAAACAACAAATACAGATAAAAGCAAAACAACATTAATGTGTGTAAAAGCTCTCATAAGCTCCTATGTAAATTTAATAGTCCGCCAACAAAAACTCGTTTTAATGCCAGCTTACATCTACAATTTGTTTTACAACTTTTTTCGCGTTTTCGATCATGTTTGCAAGCTTTTATCCTAATTGTTTATTAACATCATTATTCACAAAAAGTTTAATAGAAAAGTTACTCAATATTTTAATTACAGCACAGAGTTTGCGAGCATCTCACTGTTTCTTGAAACTGAAAAAAACAGAAAATCAAGCATATTATTGTCAGTCACACGTGAGCCAACAATTTTAAATAAAATTTAACTTTTATGTTGAAAGGTCGAAATAATGGGTACACCAGTCGTAGAAGTTGTATTTTGTTCTTTATTCAAAAAGTCGACGTTTCGGCTACTTATTTAGCCTTCATCGGGACAACTACAAGGCTAAATAAGTAGCCGAAACGTTGACTTTTTGAATAAAGAACAAAATACAACTTCTACGACTGGTGTACCCATTATTTAGACCTTTCAACATCAAAATTTCAACAGTCAAGATTTCTTTAACATGTAACTTTTATATTTTTTATTTTTATGGTAATCTTTCAACAAGATTTACTCCCAATTATAGGAGTAGATGTTATTACAGTGGAATCATACCGAGAGATTTGAACCACGGAACTCCGGGTTCGAATATCATCACATGCAGCGAGCCGAGCTTCAACCCGCGCAGCTACAGTCTCTGCTAAGCAAAAATAACTTCTTGGGGGTGTTTAGTTTGCCCGCGCACGTTCAGTTTAAAAAAAGACAAGCAAGATGGCGATTCTATTTGCGGAATAACATTTACACACCGATGTACATAATAAGATGAATCAAGATCAAAAGCCACGCGGATCGACGTTGGCGCCGACGTCAACGGCGCTTCCTCCAAAGCAAAACCGGCGATATGCATGTGAATAGGTCAAATCGTATCCTGCATAAGTAGATACGTACGTACGTGCTTATAGATTTATAGGATTTGCTGAAATTGTCTCCTTTGAGAGGGATAATCGCGTATTTCTTATAATGACTTTAAAAGACGATGAAGTTACAACAGGCTTGGTTTGTAATTGATGTAACCGGTTACTTGGTTTGTATTGTGTAAAGTTAATAACATTTTTAATGAAGTTATTTAAAATAATATAATTTGAGATCACGTAGCGAGTGTTTTGTGGCCAGTACAAGAATAGTAAAAAAAAATTCAACAAGGATTTTATAGAGAAAGGATGGATCTACAGATGTGCTTTTTAAAAATTTTAATTAAAAAATTGTGCATGATTATTGAAACTCCGAAAAATTTAAAAAAAAATCCAATTTAAGTAAACTTTATCTCATGATAGAAATTTTTAAAAAGGCTCATCTGTAGACCCATTCTTTCTCTATTAGATGTTTATAAACACATTATCCTGAAGTAAATAATAAACTGACAGTTTACTCGCAACAAAAACACTTTTACAGTATTTTTCAACTTCAAAATGACATTACATAATATAAGTAGGATGAGACAAAGTACGAGTTTCGGGCTGGTTTCAGGCAGCCCTAGTAGTGGGGAAAAGAGTGGAATGGAAAAAAAAGTAAAATCGAGAGTATTTTACGAATTAGGCAAAAACGTAGACGAGCCGCTTAAGGTGGCTTTACTAGTAAAATTAAGATATTTTAGGATCCAGATTAATAGTTCATAAATTTTTAATTTCGTACGAAATATTAGTAATAATCTTATCAGCTAAGACAAAAATTTTAATCATTTTTTTTCATTTCGAGCTTGTGCAGATAAAATTTCAATATGCATTAACAATCGTGACTACTACTACCAAATTAACGGATGATAAACGCACACCAATAAAATACAGCATGTAAGGTTGCTACATCCAAATTGAGTAAAATCGTAATAGCAATCATTTTAACTTCACCATAAAAATTAAATATTATGAATTTAAATTAGTCGTAGATACTGCATACTTTTGTCTGCCTTTTCTTTAAAAAATATACTACTATTATTCAGAAGAAAAAAGGTGATTAGCATAGTCAAAATGTGTGTGTGTGTATTTTTCATTATCGCGAAGGTCCGCGGCAATAAATAAAAGCAAACCCGTATCGCGTGAAAATATCGCAAAAAATATTCCCTGGTGTAACGATAAACAGAGTGTTCTCACCCGAAAGTTTTAAATCCGAAATTGTGCGTAACATAAATCCGTCTGGCGAAGGTCGGGGCCGCCGCGCCGTATGCAGAGATGCGGGCCGTATTACAAGAAATAAAAGGGTACGGCCCTCGAGCAATGATTAAATCTTTTTTGCCGAGTAACATCTAAGGGGAAACCAATTCAAAACGTGAGCTGGAAACATGAAAAGTCGATAGATGGCTGTGTATTGATGGGTTATTTCCGTGTCAGGAAACTGGCACGTGACACGTACCTGTGGGCTGTTCTGGTGCCCTTTGGGGTGTTCTCCGATTCTTCTGTGACCAGAAACTCAATATGCAATCGCAGCGCCGCCACAGACCTGCTTGTTGTTCTTTTTCCCACGACAGTAACAAACGAGAGATACGATATTGAATTGTATACATATTTGTTCCCGGAATTTTTATATTTAAACATATTATGTTCTTCTTTTACTGCCCTACATATAGAACTGCATACACACAAAAAAAGAGTGCATCTGCTGGGATAGTAGCTAGTGCTTACATAATGTTTTAGTAAACGGCGAAATAGCTTCAGATTGGCTTGAATTTGGTGAGGTGTAAAAATTTTCATGTCTTTATTTGTGTTGGTATATACTTTCGTTAACATTTCAAGTTGGGATACAATTAACTTGGCAACCACAAAACTATCCGCACCGGCTAGTGGTTGTAACAAGAGCTTAGATGGAAGAGCAGCCTTGACTGAATCTTGCCCATTGTCAGAAAGCAATGAAAGAAAATAAAATAAATTAAAAAATTCTCAGGATATTTAAAAAATGTGAATATCCCGCTTTGTTACTTGCTATCTTTGCCCATTAACATCCTATGAATATCCTAGCGATTGCTAATGTCCACCTTGGTAACATTATCTATGTAACATTAACATCCCAATGTTAGTAATTTGGTAATTATATTCCAATTATGTATCTCATGTAATTCTTTGAGATGTTTGTATTGAGTACGTAATTTTTCATCGTATTCAGGATAGATTTACGTAATATCACATAAAGTACAAGAATACGATATTTTTAAACATCCCATGTACGATTCATGTCAGGTGGCATGGTAGGCCAATGTCATTTCCTGGAGAAGACCATGTATATTTTTAATGCAACCAGTTATATTATTTGATGTCAAATTTGATAATTTTCAAAGGCATTTGTCGTACTATGTGACCAGTTTCATTAAAAATGTACATGATTTAAAAATAGTGAAATAGCTTGGGAAATTCCTGAATACCTTGAAATAATGCGAAACAATCTTATGGGTTTCCGTGGCAATTAATCTTCTTGTAGTAGGAATAAATTTCCTCTTAAAATGTGTTTTTATCTCCAAAATAAAAATTACAGCGCTGCAAACATCAACTACGAGATTTCCTCAACATTAAAATCCTTTTTATGTAAATATGTGTTATGTTTATGAATTGAAAGTTTAAAATTTAACGTCGAAATTGTTGCGGAAATTAATGTTATTTTTACGGAGACCCACAAGAAAGCAGTTAAATTTTAAAACGGTTTTTTTGATGTTATGTTTACCATCAAGCAATTTGATTAGATGCTGACAACGTTGTTACAAAATGTGCTTTCTTTTGAGGTTTGTTCGAACGACGGAAAATTACTTTAATTTTGTATTAAAGAATGTTCTTGGTTTGCCACGGGCCTTATTTCAAAACTCACATTCTTTCTTATTAATTCCATTATTTACTTCTCATGCCAAATTCCCATAGCACCTGCATCACATGACCGACTGTAAACTCCATACACAATTTTCCCGTGATATATTCTTCTACAGCCTTTTGTAAGTTGACTGCTAGAGTAAAATTCAAATATCTAGGACCCTGAGCTGCGCGAGAAGGCAGAGCTTGTCATGTAGGTACTGTCCGTTTTACAAAAGTGGAGCTAGCGAGTATATGTTACGCTGCACTTCACTTAATTTTCAAAGAAAACTTAAATATAACTCAATCACAATCAATTACAAAATTCACAGCGTTACACGAAGCAAAACACTACGAACGTCAACATGAGAATAACAGATATTGAAGCTGATGTTCTGTAGAACAGACAGTAGCGTAGTTTCCTCTTGTTTATCATCTATGCCTCTCTTTCTAAGACGAGAATTCGTACTTCGCACAGGGTTCTGCTTAAATGAATTTACCTCTAGTACCCGTACAAATGGCCACCCACTTCACAAAATAAAATCTCTAGAACATTTCAAGAGTACTTGCTTCCTGCTATATTTGCCTATTAACATCCTATTAATATCCTAGCGATTGCTAATGTCTGACCTTAGTAACATTATCTATGTAATGTTTGTAATGTATCCCCATGTAATTCTCTAAGTTGTTTGTGTTGAGTATGTAATTTTTGATCGTAAATCAGGATATGGCTACGACATTTTGAAACATCCCATGAACGATTCATGTCAAGTGGGCAAATCAAACTCCACAAAAATTTTCCCGTGATATACTCTTCTACAGCCTTTAGTAAGTTGGCAGCTGGTAGCCGTACAAACGGTGACCCACTTCACAAAGTAAAATTCTTAGAACATTTCAAGTATATGAACATCCCGGCTTGTTACTTGCTATATTTGCCTATTTAGAGGCTAGTCTACCTTTTTTCGAATTTCTAGAATACTCTCTATATTACGTTTTTCTATTTCACTCTCTTCCCCACTAATACGGCTGCCCGAAACCAGTCCGTCACTCGTACTTTCCCGCATCCTAGCTACCTATTCAATGTCATTTTGAAGTTGAAAAATACTGTAAACATGGCTCCAGAAATTGAGAAAAACAAAAATTATTCGAAAAAGGAAGCTTAGCTGCATGCTTTTTGCTTTTTAAATTTTTGTTGTCATGTATAGTGACCGAAAAAAATCATATTTTATTTTTTTAAATTTTTTATGGTAACCAACCTACAGAATTAACTTCCAATTACAGGATGGTAGATGTTATTATAGTGGAATCCAACCACTCGGACCCAGTGGTATTATTGTCGGTTGTGCTGGGAATCGAACTGGGGACCGCTAGCATGTTAGGCGGACCCTCTACCGCTGAGCTAACCACTGGCCGTCAAATAATGGCAAAAAAAACGCAAAAAACGTCATTTTATTATTATTATTTTACTTCAAATTCCTAGGCCAAAGACAAAAAATAAAAATATAGAAGGATTAAGATATCCTTTGTTAGTACACTCATATGTAAAAGCATCATATATTTCAATTATAATTAAAGTAAACGTGATAGGCGTACACCTCTGTAACGCTGTAATAATTTATGGTAGACGTACACCTTATTATCCTATTAATATCCTACAGATTGCTAATGTCTACTCTTAGTAACATTATCTATCGAACATCCCAATGTAATTCTCTGAGATGTTTGTGTTGAGTATGTAATTTTTGATCGTACTCAGAATGTGGCTACATTTTTAAACATTCCATGGACGATTCATGTCAAGTGGGCAAATTTGGCGCAGTCAGTATGATACATTTTTGAAACATTATGGAACAAAAATTTTCTGGTAACACACACAGTTAAATTTGTCTCAATAGAGATTATTTACAATACAATAAAAATGTTATTATGAATGTGAATGAGGCGAAAGAGCTGTACCAGGATAGAAATGTTTGGCGTAGTTTAATTAAGGGCAAATGTCGAATGCTTGTAAAGAGTTTTTATTTGAAGGGGTTCGTGCCAACTCTATTTTAGGGAAATAGAGTGATTTTATGTATGTCAAATATGGCGCAGTCGGTATGATACTGCTTTTGAACCTCCTTTGTAATTGAAGTTCTTGGATGTCCAGTTCATAATGTGGCAAACAAAAAAGCGGGTGAATAATGCCAGAAGCACGGTTCTTGCATATAGTATGCAGCACATACATAGAGATTACCTCCTGTATAGTGTATTGGGTCTACAGAATAGCGTATCGTGTTTGAACAGACGTGCAACGTGACTTTCTTGTATCGAACTCCGGGTCATACAATCAAGAAATATGAATTTACAAGAGGGTTGCTTCATAATTAATTTTTAAAGACGGCAGAAAATTGGAAAACGAACACTAACATACACGAAAGTCCTAAGCTATGGTCTATCTATTGCGTTTTGTCGCAGCGAGTAAACGATACGATTAGACGATACGATTAATCGCATTGAGGTGGTCTATCTTTCACGTTATAAAGCACGCGATTTAGTACTGTCCTCATTACAACTTCTGAATTTCAGACGATGGATATACTAATCCTTATGGTCAGAGCTGGGCATAAGTACACAAAAAATGTATTTAAGTACAATTATATGAAAGTTTTTGTATTTATGTATAATTACAAATACAATCGTTAAAAAGTACTTAAGTATAATTACAATTACTTTTGTACTTTCTACGCTTGTAAGTACAATTAAGTACTTATTTATTAAATAATTTATTAATCGGTTATTATAATCGTATCTTCGTATCCAATGTTACTGTTTAATTTGGAAAAAGTCGTCAAAGAAGATAGATATTATGGAAGAAACATAATTTATTAATATTATTTCTGGATTTTTGGGTATACATAAAAGTACTTAAATACAAAAATTTGTACTTAAGTACTTGTAAACGTATTTAAATACTTATTTCAAATACAAATTACAAATTCAATTCGAAATATGTATTTAAATATAATTACAAATTACTTTACCAATCATTGTACTTAAGTATAACTACAATTAGGTACTGGGAAAAGTATTTAAATATTAAATTATAAGTACAATACTTAAATACACGCCCAGCTCTGCTTATGGTTGGATAAAAGATGGAGAAGATGATGATCTTATATTATGTAAAAGAAACAAAGAAATAAAATAAATAACATAAAAAGAAGAGTGTTTCAACATCTTATTAAAGTTTTCAAAAATTTCTGATCATATTATTATCTCTAATATTTAGATTTTTGTAATTCGCGGTTTTGCCTTATAGTTTCTAGATGTTTTGCAATTAGTAGTTCATCTTCAGCATGACAAAATTTCAATCTATAGCCCTTTGACATATTTAAATGCAGTATGAATACTCCGCGACTTCTGAATCGCGGCGTCTCGATTGCCCCACAGGCAACACGATTTCTAGACGCAGCGTCTTACCGAAACGCGCTTCGTCTAAACGCGATGCATAGACCACTATCATTAAAATACACGTAAGCGAAATACGCGTTTAGACATGTCGTCTTATCGCTCCGACTAAACGCAATAGATAGACCATAGCTTTACAGATTGTACTTTAAAGAATTTTCTAGAATGGCGTGAAATCTGTCACCGATGTCGTCTGATCTGCTTCAATCTGCGCTGCGCTGATTGCGCGAAACAAGCGGCGTTTAATTGAAGTTCGATCTTAGATGCTGCGCCTTTCATATTTAATCATCCTAAGATAGTAATACATTCGCCGTGAATAAAGCATGAGCAACAAAGTGCTCAAGTGCTTCGCGATGTTTAAAATGAATTAGGAATGAATATCGTGGGAATTCGCTCACTACTTAAATGGCAATTTATAAATTCGTCGACATTGAATTCATCGAAATGAAGCCGTAATTAGTACCTGAAAGGATTGCTCTTCCATTCTGTGGGTGTAGACTGGAGATGAAGCCCGCCGTTAATTTCCCGCTTCATTCAGTAGTCATACGCACAAGTGATAGATGATCGTTCCGCTAACTTTAACCCATTATCAATGCTTTGTTTCATCCAAGAAAATATCCACAAGCGCCCCAATCACCGCATATTAGATTAGCAGATATCAAAATAATAATATTTATCTACAACAATAGAATAATGTATTCATTATATACGTGAAAGTAGTATAATAAACCTCTCCATAAGGACACATTATGAAATAATGAATTCATTATTTCATACTGTTAAATAATGAGTACTTTATTCTCTCGAACTGTCAAACTGCCATCACATCTGTTTTAATATTAGTGTTACATCAAGTTATCATTTTATGACGTAAGCAGAAACAGTAAAAATTTGTAAAACGCTGTATATGACCAGCCCATAATAGTTCTAAATTACTCGGATAAATTGTCATCACACCAAAGTTTGAGGTTAGGTTAATATCAATACAAATTTGTAGTAAGAAAATGTTGTTTTATTTAAAAAGTTGTAGATAAAACGTTGTATTTGACTCGAAAATAATGGCTATAATTAACTCGGATGATTTATACACTCGCCTTCGGCTCGTGAACAAACTTTCATCCTCATTAATTATAGCCTACATTATTTACTCGTTAAATAATATACTATTATCCACGACAGTGATATAATAATCATATTATTTTCATCATTGGAGTGAGGTAATTTGTGATATTACCTCACTAGTGAAGTATGATGTACTTTTGTCTATTACTTCACTCGTTCGTAGCCATGGATAATACTAATTAATGAAATTAATATTTTTGTCAACATTTGACAGCTATGTTAAGATTATACCTATAATACTACTTGTCTACCTAATTATTTCTTAAATATTCTTGAAATAAATCATTTTTGATATACTATCCCATAATAAATAATTTCTAAACGAATAATAAATAAAAATCGCATAAACTTACAAATTAAGAATTTGTATGTAAATAAAACTGACAGGATGTCCTGCTTTCGAACAAATTGTATGTACATACCTTGTTTTGATTTTAAGTCAAAATTATAGAAATTGTTAAAATATATAATTTTTAAAATTTAAAATTTGACGTTTAAACAAAACTGTCTTTTTTATTGATTTCGAGCAGTCGTGGATAAAATTTTGCATATCACATGTGAGGTAAAGCATATTACATCACTCATGTGATATTCGACTGCTGTAATAATGCTCTTATCCCACTTGTAACATAAATAACTATTATCTACGACAATAGAATAATTTATTCATTATATACGTGAAAATAATATAATAAACCCCACCATAAGGACACATTATGAATTAATTAATGAAACTGACAATTACCTTGAAAATATACAATCTTTTTCTATATTCAATTAATATTCTGTTAGTTTTTCGTTAAAATCTGTCGTCTGGTTTAGATACACTAATCTAATAACGCACAATTCCAAGTCACCTTCCTATGCTTGCAATGTAAAAGAGGTCAATGTTACAACTCTATAGTTCCCAAACAAAACTGACGATTGTCCGAATAATTTATTTAAATTGTATAATTATGAGATAAATTAAAATTTTATTTATTTTTGTCTTCATCGATTTTAGTTGGCAACAATTTTAATTGATAACAGCAACATTTCAGATTGACAATTTAATTTTGGTAACACAAGATTCTCTCTGATGCAGTTTTGGTTAAATAATTTTTATATGAATTAAAATTCTGACTGCACTAAGGCAAATGATTCAACTGAAAGTGGTTGAAGAATCGTCATCGCAGGGTAGTGGGTGCTTACTATTTTGTATAATAATCCCTTGTCGCCGTTGTTTGCAGTGAAGTTGAGAGTTCACCAGCATGTTTGCCTCGTGAGGATGTGTTAATCTATAGCGTCTTGATGCTCAGTCTTGGGTTTGAATGCCTTTCGTAGCGCGAACAATGGAGTTATACGCGCAGCCCGCGTACAAGTTACGAATATAAAGGAACGGAGTAATTTGGCTTCGCTCGTTATCAGCCGCCGTGATCTCTTTGACGCACGCGGATGCTGCAAAGTCGAGCATCGCTCAGAGATGTCACTGAAAGGCTTTGTGCCAGCCGCAAATAAGATGATGAATATTGAAATTAAATAGTTCACAACTACCGCAAATTGCACCTTCAGAACGCCTATAAACACCACACTGGCGCTGGAAGTAGTTGAGTATGCAAAATATGAGGACCGCAAAATTTTGACTGATATGTATACCTGAGACCCTATGGAACATAAAAATACATCTTGCCACCTGCTGGTTTGGTCCCGCCCCCTTTCGCTGTCAATTGATCCAAATACGCTGTTTTTATAGATTATCGCGGCGCATTAGTCACTAAGAAAAACGCAAATAGCCCGTATTTCTAATAATAATAAAATAAAATTTAATATCTTAACTATATTAACCAATATTTATGTTGTTTATGTGTTTTTTCTCTCAATAATATGAGATAATATTCTTTTTACATTTTATATGTGCTCTTTAAGAGAAAATCTGTAAATTCAGACTAAAACAATAAGGCCCATTAAAATAAATAAATATTCGGTGAATCGAATGCTTGAAACCGGAAGTCGATATCTCAATGCGTTTTAAAGTTGCAAATGATTAAACATAACTTTTTTTTTTATAAATTACAAAAGATTCTATATTTTCTGCAAAGAAAATCTTTACTTTTGGACTAACCAAATACTTCTTTAATTAATGAAATATGTTTCTAAGTGCGGGAAATCGAATGCTTCAATCCGGAAGTCGATATCTTAACGCGTTCAAAAGTTGCAGTCGTCGGCTCGAATCATGGTTAAAGAATAATTAGTTTTGCCAACATGATCTTTTCTAGCGGTCATCTTCATTATTCAGTTTATAAAACATGTCGATTTTTACTCATTTCTCCTAAAATTCAAATAACCTATATCTACATGACAGTTTTTTCTGGAACACTTTTCATTATTTCACAGCAACAATTACCTGTTACTTTATAATGTAATGATAAGCTTTGTTATATTTTCAAAAATACTATTCAGTGACAGCAAGTGACAGAATGAATACGTATCAGGCGAGACCAGCAGAGACACCTAGGAACAGCTATGAACTAATGCAACTTCTGACCGGGGTTGGCAATAAAAAACGTGGCCAGATGCAAGATACTTGTACTTGTACTTTAAGTGATATTCCGTAAGTCTATCCTAGCCATATCCTAAGTACGATCAAAAATTACAAATTCAATACAAACATCTCAGAGAATTACATGGGATACACAATTGGGATATTATTACCAAATTATTGACATTGGGATGTTACATAGATAATGTTACTAAGGGCGGACATAGTATTCGCTAGGATATTAATAGGATGTAAATGGGCAAAAATGGCAAGTAACAATTTTGAAATGTTCTGGGGATTTTATTTTGCCAAGTGGTTATGTATGTATGCATATTTTCACAATTATGCATAAATAATCATCGCTCGGGATTGAAAAGAAGTGCAATAATGTGCTGTGATATTTTCGTCCTGCAAACTTGATAAGATAATGAAAACAGAGAATTGTACTTTATTTCAAATGTCAAATTATTTTTCATATTCGAGCCATCAATCAACAGTGCACTATCAGCAAATTTACCCATCCACCATTCTTTGCATTATTAATATAAACAGCTCTTCTAAAAATATTCTGCAATGAAAAAAACTAAAAGCACATCTGGACGTTTTTTCCGCAGTAATATTCGATTGACACAGGAGATATATTGCCGGCTACCGCAATTAATAAAGCTAATAACACCGCGCGTTCATTTATCAAACCCCGCGCCCTCGCCGCTCACGCTGGGAGGCATTCGTCACGCGCGAGCGTGTGCGTGAACGTGAATTCTTATGTGAGATCAGCTCAAGGTGACCTGTTGCTCGGAAAACTTCAAACATGACGTTTAGTGCCAGAAATTTCAATTAATTACAGGCGTTTTCCTCGGAGACAGCCTTGAAGGTGATCTTTAACTTTAAAGTGAAGAAAATATTATTTTACTCACAATCGGTTAGGAATAGAGCGTTTCCAACCTTCTTGGGAAGCGAGTCATTATTAACTTGAATTTCCAGCTAGCTGGAAATAGTTTTCCGGCTAGCTCCAATAAAATTGACAAAATCAATAAAAATTTCTCTACTCCATTTTCAAGTAAGCAAAATAAATTGAACAAATTATTATAAAACTATTTACATAAATTAAAGTAGTACTTTTGCTGTATTTAAATAGAATTTATATTCTTGGTATTGAAAAACGTGTATCAAGTATCATTTGATCGTGGTATATTTTTTTATTCACAATCGGTTGGTAATATGTGCGTTTCCAACCTTCTAAACAGTTAGGAAGCGAGTCATTGTTTACTTTACTTCCCAGCTAGCCGGAAAAAACTTCCCGACTAGCGGGGAAGAGAGCGTTTTCCAGCTAGGTAAACGTCACTTTCAGAAGCTTTTTTTGCAGCTTCTCGCAGTTCTAAAGGAATATTTTCGTCTTCACCATCTTCACTATCAGACAACATGATAATTAATATGCTCGATCTCGATAAAAAGCAGCAAGAAACTAATTATTGACAAAATCAATAAACATTTTTTCAAGTTACCTGGTAACCCTAGCAACTTTTTCATAGATCTCTATGTTGAAGTATCAAAACAAATTATAATAAAACTGTCATAAAATATGAATAAAATGAATATTTAAAACGGGCATATCAATAACGAATTGGATTGTGAATAAAATAGTATACATACCTCGCGGGAAGGCTCATTCCAGCCTCGCGTTCATAGATGACTTCGGTGCAAGCACCTCAGTCATCTAATGAAACGCTCGGCTGTAATGAACCATTTCCTCGCTCGGTATGTAATATACTATTGTATCTACGTAAAATTAAAATTATGACAATGGCAATGGAGGTTTCCAAGCCTATATGGCTTTTAAAGAAATACTTATTGGATATCAATTTTCAGCATATATAAGTTATAGGAAAGTGATAATACCTAATTGTTAATTTTGATAGATTTATTACCTTTTTATCGAAATGAAAATGTAACTCTTTTGAAACGTGCATTAAAATGCGCCATGTGTGACGTAGACAACATTGAAACTACACCGTGAGTAGATTTGTTCGTGTAAGTTCGTTTTTTGTCGTTTTGACTACGGAATGGACGACGGACCTGTGTTGAAATAAGGTAAGACCTACGTATAGTATTCGGTCCTTGTCAGCCCGGTGAACGTACATTCTCAGGGTCGATGACGTCATCTTCGGGTTTGTTTTTCGCGACACCTATTTTTTAAAACTTTATGAATTTTTCCTAGCTTATTAGCAACTTTTTGGCAAAAAGAAAAATACGGGTGTAACATTTTAATGTATAAATTAACATATAAAAAAATCCGATGTGGCCAACACATGACCTCTCGCCAACGTGGTTAAAGTCCTGAAATTATGAAAGCAAATTTCAGAGTAGGCGTAGGTACTCTCTTCTGCGACCTTGTGGCCTTTCTATTCAAATGCCCGCTGTGTCTGTATTGGTTATTTTCACAGTGAATCGAGTGGGCGTGAATGACAATTTATGTTCATTGTACAGGACCGGAAATCCGGGATCTGCACGGTATCTGATAAATTAGAGAAAAGGAAATGTCTATGACAACCTGAATTATGAAACAGGAAAGTCTTCATGGACCTGACGTACCAAACACGAGAATTGGACCACGCCATTGACGCTATTTATTTGTTTATTCATTAAGCTATCTGTCAGATAAACCTGTAACAGGATTCAACAGTGTAAATTTTTTTAAAAGCTGTATTTACTGATTGACCCGTCTACTTTTTAAAATCCAGCGTAAATATACTAACGTAGCGAGTGTTTCGTGACCAATTCAACAATGGTAAAATTTTAATTCAGCAAGAATTATATTGATACTAAAAGCTTCAATACTCAGTTATGCATTTAAGAAATTGTAATAAAGAATTGTACTTATATTCTGAAAAATTCTTTAAAATGTCCAATTTGCGAGTATGCAAACTGTACACGATTACTATACAAAGTATTTCAGGTGAAGTGTAACAAACTGTAACAGCATACTCCTGAGGTTATTTTAAGCAAAAAATTTCATTCCTTCTGGTTAGCAAAATACAAGAGGTTGACATTTTATAAATATCACGAATGTTTTAGACAATTTTGAAAAACAAATCGTTTTATAGAAAAAATAATTAGAATGACAGCTGTCATTTAGTGACATTTACAATAATTAGATTATTATTTTTATAACTTATAATAAATGAAGTTATCTCGAATTGTAAACGTTACTAAATGACAGCTGTCAAACTAATTAATTTTTACTTCCTTGTACGAAATAAGGAAGTATTGTAATCGCGAAAAATTTCGGTTCTCAGATTTTGACGGAAATATCCGTTTTGACCTTTTCTGAATCCATTATGACTAGTTTCGACGTGACGTCTGTACGTAAGTACGTACGGACGGACGGACGTATGTGTGTCGCATAACTCAAATACGGTTAGACGTAGAAAGTTGAAATTTTGTATTTAGGACTGTTATAGCATCTAGTTGTGCACCTCCTATTTTTGGTTTCAGTCTACAAACCGGAAGTAGTACTTTTTAAAAATATTTCGATAAATATTTAATTTTAGACAATTTTTTTTATTTTAAATGAAAGATTATGTGATTATTACCTACAATCGGTATTTTATAAATATTTTTGTATCTGCTATCATTTAAAAATAATTAAAGTATATATTTATAATTTATAGTATTTCGGTATCTTGTAGTCCATGATCGATTAACATTTGTTACTACGTAAAATTTAAATGATTATGACATGACAGTGACAATAGTAAAATATGCTTTATATCTTCTTCTGCAGTTTAAATAAAATGACTAAAATATATTTGTGAGTATACTAGTATATAGTATAATAAGTTAAAAGAATTTTTAATATTATTTTACATTTTAGTTATTAAGAAAAGTATGAACACACAAGGCGTACAAGGAAGTCATGTGGTGTCCACGTCAGATTTTTCTAATACACGATTTGCTTTTCAAAATTGTCTAAAAATTAGTATTATTTATAAAACTTCAACTTCTTGTATTTTTTTATCCAGAAGGAATTGGACATGTTCAATGACAATTTTTGCTTAGCATAACCTCAGGAATAAGCAGTTAAAGTTTGTTACACTCGACCTAAAACACCCGCCTGTATTAATTTTTAAAATGTACATCTGTAGATCCATTCTTTATCTATTAAATAACAGTTTACTGAAAAATACTTTAATAGTATTTTTCAACTTCAAAATGACATTGTAGTTACAATGCGACAAAGTACGAGTTTTTGGTTGACTCTGGGTTGGTGTAGTGGAGAAGGGAGTGGGTTCAAGAATAACAAAAAGTAAACGGGCCGCTTATAAATATAATCAAATATATCTAGTATACGTAGATAAATATATGTGTGTAATGCAGAATGTTTGTGTAGCGAATGTGTGATTTATTTGTCCTGAAAACTGAATATAAATGTTGCGTGCAGTGATCACCCCCAGATTGGAACAAAACTGAAACTGATGAAATGAAAAATACATACAGTGTTTCGGCATATTTGAAAGCAATCGCTGTGAATTGACTCCCTGTGATATTATTTTCTGCATGCGCTTATGTAAATTCCCCCATCATGTGAATTCATTTGTATACATAATTAATTTTGGAATAACTTTACATGATATTATTTTTTAACCTCAACACTTCGAAATGTTACTAATGTACGATTTCACAGACATTTGCGCATGAAAAAGACACATTCACAACTTAATAAATATTACATTTGACCCACTTTTGACATGAATCATCCATAGGATGTTTAAAAATATCTTATTCTTGTATTTTAACTGATATTACGCAAGTTTACCCTAGCCACGTCCTCAGTACGATCAAAATTACATACCCAATACAAACATCTCAGAGAATTACATGGGACACATAATTACCAAATTACTTACACTGGAATAATTTTTTGGTTATATAAATCATATAAATATCCAATGAAATTCTTTCATTACTGATCACGTGTGCGATATTGACCAATGAGACATTAAACTGACAGCAACCCAGTATCATTTATATTAAAATGACAGAATGACACTTAATTATTGACGGTTATGCAATTTAATATTACCTATTGTTTTCAAACACTTGACCATTGATAAATAACTTATATTATTGTCACAACTACCTCATGCACGTTGCTTTTTGGTTAACAACCCGGGCGGTTACCAAGCAATGTGCTTTCGGAATGTGACAAAATTATTTCATAATTATCAATGGCCTTGAGTTATTACAGTTGATAATGTTACTAAGGGCGGACATTAGCAATCGCTAGGATATCAACTGGATGTTAATAGGCAAATATAGCACGTAACAAACCGGGATGTTCACATCCTTGAAATGTTCTGGGGATTTTATTTTGTTAAGTGGGTATATTACATTTAAGTCACTCGGGACACTAATGGTGGGATTCTGTGCAAATCTATAAGGTTTACAAATTTGTAAATATGTAAATATTGAATAAAATTACATCAATGTTTGTTGACAAATATAAAAATGTTCATATGATTACAAATTTCGATTTTGGTAAATATTTACAATTTTATAGATCTGTAGCAACTACAGATTTTTACAGAATCCCACTATTAGAGACCACACTGATTTTAGTCATGATTCCAGTCAAGTGAATAGAAATACTGGAACTTTCCTACTATCCTGTCAACTAAACCTGTGTAGTATAGTGTTTCAATCGTTTGTTTTCAGTAACAAAACTTTTATACGCTCTTCTTGAAATAAAAACTACAATTTCAGGGCGCTGAACAAGTTGCTTTCACTTTGAATAAGTAGTGAATTTTAGCGACTTGAACAAGCATCGTGGATCCTATTTTCTGACGATAAATGTTTAAAACTGTGGAGTACGCACATCCAAAAATATGTGTACGCAAAAGCTCGTGTCTATTGTGTGAAGCACATCGCTGAATAATTTAATAAGCGCAATGAGCTTAATGTATTGGCAACAAAAAGCTCAAGCTCTCTGGTAAAAAACAAATATTGTGGCCGTTTAATTCAGCCGAAAATAAATAAAAGTAAATCAATATTTAGCAGAAATGTTTGCGAGAATAATACCCCAGGCGCCGTTGTTCACTGTATTCTGTATAACTTATTTAATTCCGGTATAAGCTGAGTTCTTTCACTAAATCCAATTTAAAATGACATTTTAAAATCGATTTCGCCTGCTGAATACCAAAATTAAACATGGCAGCGTGTGTTTACGTTTTATAATTAAAATAGGCTTTAAGAATAATTGCTGTGGTTTATTTATACATTTGTAATTAATTAGTTAAATGTGCCTTGTTTACAAATATGCTTAAGAAATTATTTTTGTTTGTACGCATTCTAATTCATACATAATCTATTATTCTCTTTACTACACTTGAGAAGCTTAACTGTAAAATAAAAAATCTGATGTGGCCAGCACAAGATCTTCCTCCATACTCTACTCTTTTTCTAATACGAATCAAGATATAAATATTTTTGTATATTTTGTTTTAGGTAATAGGTATAGGTACACTATTTTTAAAAACATTGAAAATTTTCGAAATTTTTGATTCGCTTAAAATTTGGTTATACCCTATTTTGGACCCGAGGAATCCAATGATGCTACTAAAAAAAAATTTCGGTTAATACTTTTCAAGATAATTTTTTCAGGTAAAAGACGGGAGTAGATATGACCGTAATTGTTTCACCATTGGATTCCTCGCGTATAATTACATATAAATCCAAATTTTCGCGAAAAAATTCCAATGGGTACAATTTTTATGAAAGGTATTCGAAAATGGCCAGAAACCGAAGGTAAACCCCTTGATGAAATTTTAGCAAAAATAACTTTTTCTCTCAGAATTGACTGAAAATTTGGTTATATACTAATTCGACCCCGAGGATTTCAAATCTGCAGTCGAAAATTTTTTTCGACTAATATTTTTTGACATAATTTTTTTTAGTCAAAAACTGGTTGAAATGGAAAATTTATTTTTTGACTATTGGATTTCTCGGGTCAAATTATGTAGGAATCCAAATTTTCACAGAAAAATTCTAAGGGGTACAATTTTTATTGAGGTATTTAATAAATGGTACAAACTTGAAGAGTTTAAACTAGCTTATTTTCTATTCTATTCTATATTGGGAATTGGCTTAAAATGTGGTTATATACTAATTTGACCACGAGGGTTTCAAATCTATAGCCGAAAAAATTTTCGGCCCACAGTCGATCACTGGTCGAAATAAAAAAAATATTTTTGCACCATTCGATTCCTCGAGTCAAATTGGTGTACATAGTTTAAGAAAAAAATTCTATCGAATATCATAATATACAAATTTTCTAATCAGAATAATTATGTCGAAATTTTTAAAAATTGTTCATTTGATAGAAATATTTGAATTACTACTAATTGAGGGATTTTAAAAAAATATTTAATTTTTTTTTATTTAAAAAATCTGATGTGGCCAGCACAAAACCCATCACAATATCTCCTTTATAGAATATGACGCGGGAGATAAAAATATATTGGCAATTGTGTGCTAATAATAGCATTATTTTCATTATTGTAGCCAATTTCTGCATAATATCTCTTTTTAAATTTAATGATGCACGCTGAAAATATTTATAATACAAATAATACTGTTTCCGTTTTGAAACTCTAAAAAGCTTCATTGAAAAAGGAGGAAAGCGAAACGAGGTAAAATTCAGAGTGTGTCTTTTTGTGGCTGATTCTTTTGTTGGTGCAGGTAATTTAATACCCGAGCTTATGTCATAAGAAACTGTTTGAGAAGATTTCGGTTCACTTCCTTAAAAAGAATAGAGGAACGGGAAGTGCTCGCATCTCTTTCAGTTTTCTATATAACTCACTCGTAACCGGTGACAACGGTTTCCAAGGAGGGGCTTTATTACCACATTCGCAGAAAGAAGACATCATAAAGAAATCAACCATTTAATTATTATTATATCGTTTGTCTATTATGCGTTTATTAAATAATATTTTTGTCTTCATAATACAACGGTGATGTCATGACCATATAAACGCATTGTGCGAAGATGACATCTTAAGTGGGCTAGTTCAGATATTTGAGCGCCAGATGTATCTCCTTATCGGGACCCGGTTCATGACTACTATATTTTTAATTCGAAACAACTGTCAAAAACTTTTAACACACAGTATCCCGTAAAGTTTAATTTCACTCATTTGCAAACCGTCTTACAATTTGGCACATAGCCCTTTCTATTTATACGAGGAGATCTAGTGTACTGTCAAATCTGTCATTTTGTATTTTTGTTTCAATTATTTATCAAGGCTTATTATTTATATATTTTTGTATTATCTGTAAGATCTAGATAATAATTATTTATCTTATCTATTATCTAGATAATTTTATTAATGGGTATTATTATCTAATCTAGATAAATAAAAAGTAAGTTACCTTTATATTTACCTAGATAAAGAGTATTGTTATCTATTACAATACTGATAATAATATTACAAAGATATGTTGCGGCTTTTTGGTTTAGTTGTGGAGGAATTTGACACTGAATAACAAAAATTCTGTCAATACATTTTTTATTTGAACGTTTCGAGGTCTATGACCCTCATCATCAGCTGTAAAAAAATTGTATATGCTGTTTTACATGATACAATTATATAAAAGAGTATATACATTTTTTTACATAGACGTTCAAATAAAAGATGTTTTATTATTTTTTGTCAAGTTCCTCTACAACTGATCCAAAAAGCCAACATTTCTCTAGAATACTATACTTCTGGATCAAAATAATAATAATAATAAATAACCAACATTATAATAGAACAGTAAATGTTTATTTTTAAATCTCTTTGAAATTTGTGTACGTATTGAAAATATCAGTTCCCTTTGTAATTATTATTAAATGGCGAATATATAAAAATATCAATGCAAGCGTTCTCCCCGTTACTATTTAATTAAAAATGTGCGCAGTGAAAAAGAGCAAAACGCTGACAATCCAAAAAATATTCCCGAATATTAAATCCACCCAGAAGCCTGGAAATATGCGGGTATAAAAATAAAAGCAAACAACCTGTGATAAAATCGCAAATCGCCAAAAGCATGATAAAAAATTACGTACAACTTTGTGCGCGAATTTGCACAAAGTTCCGGCTAGCGGCAACAAATGATGCACAATTCTTCCATAAATTCAACAATTAGCATAAATAACAAAGCTGTAAAGCCTCGCCACAGAAATATAGATTTAGAGGATTTGCCCACTTGGACAAGAAAAACGTGCGAGTCTAATTTGCTGAGGTGCTACACAACGCAGAACTTTGCCCAGTGTAATGCGAGTTGTAGATTTGTACGCCGCTCTTATGAAGAACAATCCGCACAGAACCGCATTCAGGAAATTTACATTAGGGTCTCGGCCCCGTAACAAAATATTGCGTGTTTAGAGGTTTAACAGTTTCTGCTTTACTCATTGCATTTTACCACTTTGAATAGATGTTTGTGAAAGAATTAATCTAGATTTATGCCCAGTTATAATTCTGAATTTTTTTTGGAATTCATATAAAAAAATCTGATGTGATCAGCACAAGATCTCCAGCCATACCTACCCTGCTCTTTTACAACTATAGGTACAAATATATAGATACTTACAAATATTTTAGTCATTTAGTTATCTGTAGAACTGTACAAGAAGATATAAATGATGTATCACTATTGGCACTGTCACTCTGACACTGTCATTATCAATTAAATTTTTCGTAGTAATTGTTAAACAATCATGGTTTATGGATAACAAGAACTGAAGTTTCATACTCTAAATTATAAATGAAACTTAAATTCCTAAAGTACTATGACAGAACAATTTACAAAATGCTAAAAATTGTATTTAGATAATAATATATAATTTTCATTTGATTATTTATAAAAATATTAAAGAAAAGTACTACTTTCGGTTTGGAGATTGCTTCCAAAAATAACTTGGTTCTTACGATTTATATTACGACGTTATGTACAAAATTTGGTTGTTAAATGTTTGTAACTTTTTGAATTATAGAAACCGGAAAAAATACCTAACGCACACACACATACACACACAGACAGCACAATACATCTCTTATAGAATATAAGGCGGGAGATAATTAATGAAAAATGTGTTTTAAGCAATTTTTACTTGCTGTATTTTATGATGTAACTCGGCATAAAACTAGTTCCATTTTTCGTCTGTAAATAAATTTTAGAAATTTTGCTTTATCTGGATATTAACTAATAACCTATTAGTAGGTAGGTACGGTGTATGTTTTTGCACTGTTCTGTGGAGATTAATTACTATATTCCAAAATAAAAACTAAATTTTGTAAATTATTTTTTAAGAATAATTTTTTTTGATATTCTGAAAGTTTGCAACACCTATGATATTTAAAATAAATAACACAGCTTCAAATTCGACAATAGAGCAGTTATTTAGCCTTTAAATTTCTCTATATAGTTTGAAATGATTTGCCCAATGTGTCCTGCTAACTTAGCTTATCAATATTTTATAATATAAATAAGAATGCTAACCTTTGGTGTATTCTGACGATGGTATATCCTGTGTAGGTGTCCCAGAAACTGTTTAAATTGTTATGGCACTACACTTTAAGTTTAAAATAGCCGTTATTATTTTTATACCACTTTGCACATTTAAAACTTCAATTACACGCAATTTATAGACACTTCTGTATTTAAATACATCAAAATATGTACACAAAATTATTAATTTAACCTTATAAACATTGACACATGCACTACAACAATCCGCGGTGAACTAAACTTGACAATATTGGTTCCTAGCTCAGCGCAAACAAGAAACAAGGTTTCAACAGGTTTAGTTTATTTCTCTATAAGAATATTGTGTTTCCAAAATAGTATTTGATTTTAGCTTAGTAAATCAGTGATACCCAAACTGTTTTTTGTGAATATTATATTAATTTTTACCTCCCGCCTCATATTTTATAAGAGAGGTATTGTGATGGGTCGAAATTTTCGAGTGAGTTTTTGGTGGCTAAACGCGTAGAGTAAGAATTTAACATTTTTGAGATGTTGTCTGCGTGCGTTTGTGTTCGTTCGTTAAGCCGTGTGTTTTTTTCGGAAACGATAACTAAAAAAATATGAAACATTAAAATTTTAAATTTTATATTTAAGATTTTAATACGAATCTTAATACCTCAATATAATTTTGGTTTCAATCTACAAACCGGAAGTAGTACTTTGTTAAAATATTTCGGCAAATAATTGATTTAAGACACATTTTTATATTTTTAATAACAGATTATGTGATTCGGTTTTTTATAAATTTTTCTGTATCTGGTATTATTTAAGAACAAAAGGCAACACTTCATCCGCCTCAGTGTCCACTCCTGCTATAATTATACTTCGTGATCTATACTAATGATGACCCACAGTATGTGAGCCTTTTCATCCAAATGAGATATAAAGCATAAAGCTAGTGTATTAAGAACAATTTCTACAACTTTCAAATTCGGAGAACTTTCTGTGAATGCGGTCCTGCGTGTAGGTCACTCTCAAGCTTTCCGCGCGTGCGCACCGCGGCCAGCAGGATAAAATGTAATCCTCTCTCGGCCTGAACACCTGGTTAATGCCTGGCTGAATTTACCGCCGCCCTGGGGCCGATAGCTATGAAGCATGGACGGACTCCGCCATGGAAATTCTGCTATTGCTATCAATTCATACAAACATTGCTGCCTTTTTACCAAACACTGAGTGGACAATGCTGCCAGAGAGGCAGAATATTGGCTAGTCATTCAAGGTAGCAGTGTTTTGATTGTCCCCTTCCCCTTCTTAAGGTGTTCGTCTATCCCAAAATATTATAAAATTACAATCGTGTACGCCTCCCACGTTTATTTTAGTTATAATTGAAATATTATATGATGCTTTTACATATGAGTGTATTAACAAAGGATGTCTTAATGCCTCTAGTTTTTTTTATTTTTTGTCTTTGGCCTAGGCATTTGAAGTAATAGATATTTATACACCAAGTGAATTTTTATTCAAGAAAAGAAAGTTTAGTAATCGTGCCCGAAGGGCGAGTGGGATAATTTCTTCGAGTAAAAAAAACTGCCATTTTGCAAGAATCTTTATAGTTGTAATGCACACACACACTTACACACTACACTACTGCATTGTTTTGTTTTATTTTCTCCATTATGTTGTATCACTAAATGTTATTGTATAATTGATAATATTTTATGTAAAATTATCTGTATTTGTTCGTGAGTACCTGTTATTGGTCATCTGACTGTTGGTTCTCCTTGGAAAGTAAATAAATAAATAAATAAATAAATTTTACTCAGTGTTTCATTACACCAGTTCCGCTAGATAATGCCTCGTAAATAACTAGTAAGTCGTGCCTACTTATCTAGATATTTTTTTATCAAAATCCAATGAGTTTTTTGTTAATTCTTCATCACAAGAAATGTTTAACGAAAAACTTACGAGTGCCTCATGAGTACTAGAGAATGCCTAGATAAATTTCTACTAGGAATACTGAAAATCTGTGATAGGTATAGTTTCCAGATTATATAAATTCTGGTTTCAATTTGCGTAAAAATCTTACTATTATAAATAGCCTAGTAAAAGCTTCATTATCCTTGTACACCTCACCTCAAATTAAAAAATATCCAACCTTGAATATAAAAAAGTGTATGTACAGAACGTGAGTAGAATTTTGATGTTGTATCATTAAATATAAACTGATATTAAAGTGAATAAAAAAAAGTTCTACTGTATACCAAGTGGGATTCTTTTATTGATTTTAAAGCACGAGTTCTAGAGAGAGCATCCGGGCCATCGAAAGGTGCTGATAAGACAATTGAAAAGCGGAAGATTTAAAAGAGCGGATAGCCTAGTAATGACAACTCGGGTTCGAATACAGTCAGTAGTAAATAATCCCTCTTGACATAATCGTCCATGAGATGTTTAAAATTATCTTTCTCTTGTATTTGAAGTGATATTACGTTAATCCATCTTAGACACATTCTGAGTACGATCAAAAATTACATACTCAATACAAACATCTCAGAGAATTACATGGGACACATAATTGGGACATTATTACCAAATTACTAACATTCGGATATTACTTACTGGGTGCTGCACTTAAGACTATCCACTCTTAATAACTTGGAAACGGATTGTGATCGTGGTTTGCGCTTTATGTTTTAACATGATATGCAGATATGCACCATAATGTAAAAAATATTGAAATATGTAAAATATACAAAAAAATGATGGCATATATTTTATATAAATGAAAACATTTGTAAAAAATTGTAATATTTACAATAATACAATATGCAAATGCGCACTCTAGCCATGACAATATTATTGTTCTTGTTGTGATGTTAAAATCGGTGTGGGTTTCTTTTGTGGCTAAGTTTTTATTAGATAAGTTTAATTAAATTGTCAGTGTTCGTCGCTTCGTGTGAATATCCCGCAGTTATGAATATCTGTTCCCGATAAGATTGACGTTTCTCGAGGCATTGAAATGAACTAAACCTGATCAGCTCGCACGTCAATCACCTTCACGAGCAAAGACGTTTAGACGGGAAAATTATTCAGTTTTTGCGAAGGTGCAACGCTATCGACTTCCCGTCAGTTCATTAAAATATTTCCCAGCAGATAGACAAGGAATAGTTTTCCAACAAGGAATAGTTTTCCGACAAACCATTTAATGTCACGACATAATTCGCTGCGCCTTCGCGTCATTCGTCATGAATTTCCTTTCGGCGTTACCTTGACCAATCTGAAGTTTAGAGGCCCCGCGAGCCCGACGTAAGCGCCAGCCGGCGACATTCTTTACGTTACGTTACGGTTACGTTTATGTTACGCCTTCCTTGCCTGAGGCTCGCCTCCCCTAGAACGTGTTTCTCATACACAGTCACAGCTCCACTGCAGTCGCAAGGAATCTGACCTCTCGTTTTTTAACGGACCCCAAACTTTCAGCAAGAGTTGGACATTTAAAATTATAAAATATTAAGAACTTCTTGAATTTCAGTCGGTTTCAAAGATTTTTATTTGCTTATATTGTCTTCAATGTTTCCACTGTATCCGGAACAATTATGAGAAATTTACATTATCGTTTACATATTACATGGACATGAAACTATTAAAATGTAAGTAAAACTATTTATTAGATTAGTTGAATAAGCAGAGTAAGGCGAGAGGTCGTGTGCTGGCCACATCCGATTTTTACTTCCTTGTACGGAGTAATAAGGAAGTATTGTAATCGCGAAAAATTTCGGTTCTCAGATTTTTACGGAAATATCAGTTTTGACCTTTTCTGAATCCATTATGACTAGTTTCGTCGTGACATCTGTAAGTACGTATGTACGGACGTACGTACGTACGTATGTGTGTCGCATAACTCAAATACGGTTAGACGTATAAAGTTGAAATGTTGTATTTAGGACTGTTAAAGCATCTAGTTGTGCACCTCCTATTTTTGGTTTCAATCTACAAACCGGAAGTAGTACTTTTTACAAATATTTCGATAAATATTTAATTTAAGACAAATTTTTAAATTTTAAATGAAAGATTATGTGATTATTACCTATAATCGGTATTCTATAAATATTTTTGTATCTGGTATCATTTAAGAATAATTAAAGTATATATTTATAATTTAGTATTTCAGTATCTTGTAGTCCTTGATCGATTCACATTTGTTACTAAATAAAATTTAAATGATTATGACATGACAGTGACAATAGTAAAATATGGTTTACTATATCTTCTTCTGCAGTTTAAATAAAATGACTAAAATATAATTTGTGAGTATAGTAGCAGTAGTAGTAGTACTTTACTTATATTATATTAGATCAGATTTTTTATATTATTTTACATTTTAGTTATTAAGAAAAGTATGAACAGTTTAATAGGCGTACAAGGAAGTCATGTGGTGTCCACGTCAGATTTTTTAGGTTTGGTTTACGGTTGGATAAATTGAGAAAGTGTCTGTGTGTGTGTAACGTAATTACCTATCACGTTTGAATGTAAGTTGCTATAAGCCTTGGGAATAAATTGGATTGAAAGTATTATAAGGCAAACTCAATATCAATTTAAAACATTTCCCAATGAATCATCATAAAATGGTATCTATTCATTGAATCTGGCGCATGCGGCGTGCGTTTCGTAGAACTGAAACTGAGGGCAGAAGGCAAATAGGAAGTTTCACAATTCTAATCTCTGGCAGTGACGCGAACGAGATAAGCATTAATCTCATTTCTTGTGTCATTCCCAACTACAGATAAGGACCCTGTCCTCAAAATGAGAATAATAAAGTATTAAAATTTATCAAAAACTTTCAGTGCCGCAAAGTACGTGGCCAAGGAAAAGACCTTCTACAAAAGTCGCCTTATTGGCTTGAAGCTTGTTCTGGAAATCTAATAAAATGATCCTTCTAAGATTCCACTAGTTTCATTAACAATTTTACCTGCATTAGAAGAAGCAAGTAGCCAACTCATAATTCTGCACATAGTCGACTGTATTCAATCTCTAAACATGTCTTTAGCCTGAAATTAAATTACATTTTTTTCGTCTAGATTCTAGATCGAGATTCATCCGAGAAGTTCCTAACCATTTCTAGTATAACGTAAATCAGAAATTCCCATCCAAGTTCCGTTCGATTTCCATACATTTTTCTAGTATAAAAATATACATCTGGCTCTATTTTTCTATTCGAGATTGGTACTAGCTTTGTCTACGCATGCTCAGTTCAGTGTGCAGTCAGTTTGACCAACCTTTAAAAGTTTTGGCTCGAAAAAAACTAAAATTTTCGATTGAATATGAATAGTTGAAATAGATAGAAATTGAACTAGAAATCTAGCATAAATCTAGACGAAAAAAGTATCATGTAATTTAGCCTTTATAGTTACAAATCAAAGCAATAATTACCTGTACTTAATAATCTATCAAAAATGCTAGTTCAATTTCAATAAAGCACAAAATTATTTGACTAGAGTATTAGCTGGGTTAATTGCTTTGGTGTGCCAATGAAATACTTAGTATCTAATTGATATCTCGTGTTAAAAGTCTTTGCAATGTTGACACATGACAGGAAATTGACTAAATAATGTGACCGGTGCTATAAGTGTGCCAACTACAACAAACTATTACATATTCAAACCCTCGCGCAAAATAATATTAGGTAAGTAATGATCTCTCCTGTTTTCTCCGTTTATCGGCAGCTAGCACGTTACATAGATTACAGGTGAGCGTTCCTAGCCTCCTGGGATATTGATCACTTTGTTTACAGCACCTCGTGGTCGCCGACACTTCTCCTACCCTTGCCCCTACACCCCCTCCACCGGGTCTATTCAACCCTCGTAAAACCGGCGAGGATAAAACTGCAGTTATGCTTTTATTATATGAATTATCAATTCTGTGGTTGAAGCTGAAAACTGTGTTCTTTGGGTGTAGCAGTCCCACATGCTGTGAGTCTTCGGTATAGATACACACTTGACGAAATAAAATTCCCAGAACATTTCAAGAATGTGAACATCACGCTTGTTAATTGCTATATCCTAGCGATTGCTAATCTCCGCCTTTGTAACATTATCTATGCAACATCCCAATGTTAGTAATCTGGTAATAATACCTCAATTATGTGTCCCATGTAATTCTCTGAGATGTTTGTATTGAGTATAAAATTTTTGATCGTACTCAGGATGTAGCTAGGATATACTAAAGTACAAGAATAAATTCAAACATATCAGTCATAGCAGTTTTTTCGATCTTGTACTAATTAGCCTATATCAATGACGTGTTTGCAATTTATTGGCTTGTATCACTTAAATGGAAAATTAATGACAGCACTGTTATTTCTACGTTTGACAATTTGATTTTAATTCGATGTTGTTCATTTAAGGAAAAGTAAAAATTAAAGTGGGAAATTCTATTCACTTGACTGGAATCATTACTAAAGCCAATGCTGGAATTTAGTGCTAAAATATCGGTCTACACCAAGCAAGTAATAATATTCTTTGCTGAATCAAAGTGACTTGAACAAGTTACTGGCATCGTGTAACTTATTTTGAACGGTGTTTTAAAAGTTCAATTATACATTATACTTTTTTCGTTTAGATTCTAGTTCCTAGCCATTTCTAGTATAATTTTTTCTAGTATAGAAATATACGCCTGGCTCTAGACTCGTTCTAGATTTGTCTATGTTCAGTGTGTTTGACGAACCTTTAAAAGATTTCACTCGAAAAAAAAATCGAAGATTTCGGAATACGAATAGTTCGGAAATAAAGTATGTAACTCGAACGAACCTCGGACGGAAATGGAACTAGAAATCTAACCCAGGCTATTGTCCGCGATTATAGTGAATGTTTAACTGTGTAGGCTTGTCTGAGTTGTCAACAGTTCTTGGCATAATCACAGTTCAATAACACATAAAAGTTTGGAGCTGTCGTGATACTCGCCGGGTATAATGCTCTGCGATTGGTGATATTTTCGATTGAACGATTTTGTTTGTGTAAAACTTGGAACGATTTGTTTTCGCTGAGCCCTCTTCGCTCCGACTCGGTGTGTGTAAAAGTTGCCGGTGAAACTTCATCTCGGAGTTTCACATGAGTTATAGTTTGTTATGAATAAACCGCTACCGGGGATTTTAAATTGCCAGACGAGAGACGCGAGTAGAGACCGTTCCTGCGCTGCGTCCCGCTAATTCCGTCGTATTTCACCGACCACCGCAACAAACGAATCAACAAACTCAAATTATATTTATTCCTGATTCAATTCATGACTTCTTTACCAAATTAAGCAAGTATCTTTCTTAAGAATATTCACATCATCTGTCATCTGTCAAAAAAGACCAATCAAAATGCAGAATATTGAATTTCAGAGCCAAACAAAATAAGTAGACTTGCTCAATTTGTACTAGTAAGGTTGTGTGTCGACTATTCACTACTAGTGCTTGAGGATCTACCGCGCACTAGCGATTTAAAAGTTGATCAACTAAAAAAGTGCTACTAGCTTTGTGCTCCGCGCACTATCGACTAGATAGTTGCCGTGGTCTTGTATTTGCACTAGTAAGTTGTCAACTAATCTTGTACAAGATGTTGCTCTGATTAAATAGTTGCCTGTGCGTGCTACCTGATATAATTCAATTTTTTTTATTTTAGTGATTTTTGTTGCCGCAACAAAAAAAACTAGTGCGCGGTAGGCTTTAGGTGACTATTTAACAAATGAATATTTTTATTGTTATCTTAATTTCTATTTTTAATGCACAATTTCTATCGGTTTTTCTTTAAGGTTCTAGAACATTTTTCCCTTAAAATTCACTATTTTATTTAAAAAGAAACACCAAAAAACTCATTTGACGTTGACGTCTTATTTTTGTCAAAATTTATTTGTTTTCTGAAATCATGGATGACTGCATTTTTCGGCATTTTAATTTATAGTATATTACTTTACTAGTGGGAAAAGTAAAATGCCTCTGTCATGAGTGTCTGATTAGTTACGAGCGAAGCGAGTGGCCAATCAGAACACGAGTCAGAGCAGCATTTTACTTCTTACATGTGAAGTACGATATTTTTCCTCACTGTGAGGAAAAAAATGAATCTGATCCCATGAATAATCTCTTGAATACTTACCATTCGAATTCATAGTTTATTTTTCAGGTAATATATTATAAACTCATGTATCTTTCGCTTACTCGTTCTGCGCACTCGTAATATTCATATCCAATCACAAGGAACATTCGTAATACTACTAGAAAAACAATCCACATAACTATGATTACTTATGGCATTATAAGTGAATATCTCCTGAACAGAAAGATAAGCATTATATTATTGACGAATAGTTATAATACCGACTAGCGCTAAAATGAATCACAAACTCACATCTAACCTAAATGATTTTAAATTTACAATGCTTTTGATGAAATTTTAAATCACAAAATTTAAACAATTACAAATATCAAGAAAATCTGTTATACTAGTATTTCTTTAATGGTAGATATCTTGAGGCATTTTTCTATGTCGATGTTTAACAAAGAAAACAAGTACAAATGATGTTTGTGCAACAATACTCGATCCATGAATGCTAAACTCCTTTCCACCACATTGTAGTGAAAATAACTCGAGCACACTTCATTTATATTGACGCAAAGTATTGAGAAGCGTAAAATATCCCTTCGCTCGAAGATCAAAACCGCATAAAGCAAACAGACAATTCCACACAATGTAAACAGCGCGACTGCGTTTTCCGAACATAACTCCAAACAATAAACATATAAAAGTTAGCTCTCGTCACGGCGCGGCACGGCAACATTAACATAGCGTTATCCATCACGTTTGGCAGCACGGAGCGAATGCACGTAAGGATTGATATGTTTATTCCTAAAAGAACGATCTGTCATTGTCTGATGTCATGTAATTTCCCCTCAGATCGACCGAGAAGGCAGAACCGATCAACAAGTTCACCTCACCAAGAATGATATAGAATAATTACATGAGTTAATCCTTATTTTCATTTAAGATTTTACAGCAAGTAGTACTGAAAAATAGTTTGGAATAATAAATTTTGAACAATAAAAAAACATCAATGACAACTAAAAAAATCTGATGTGGCCAGCACAAGATACCCTACTCTTTTAATTGCAGTTTAATAATAGTATTATATCTATTACTTAAATATATTTAAAAAAGTGTAGATGAATCTCTTCGTACAAGTTGGAGAAAATGGATGTTCCGTTTTCCCCTTTTTCCAACTTTAAAGGCCGATATCTCAAAAACTAAGCGAGAAATCAAACTCTAGTCTGCAGAATTGTATTTCTAACACTAAAGTTAACCTATAACCAAATTTTCGAAATTTTTTGACCATCCAAAAACTAACCAGCCTCGATTTCTCAAAAATAGTTCAATATATCGACTTAATTTATTCACCAATGAATTCCTCGCGTCGAATTACATATATGTACCAATTTTCAGCTCAAAATTCCGACGGGTACAAGATTTATCACGGTTTCTCCATTTTTGAAGATTTCTTTTTTCTAAAATCGACAATGTTGGATAAATCTTGTACCCGTCGGAATTTTAAGCTGAAAATTGGTACATATATGTAATTCGGTGCGAGGAATTCATTGGTGAATAAACTAAGTCGATATATTGAACCATTTTTGAGAAATCGAGGGTGGTCGGTTTTTGGAAGGTCAAAAAATTTCAAAATTTAAATATAAATTATTCCAAATTCTAATTAATTACATATTACTGGAACTGGTTTTTATAAGCAGCGAACTGAAAATATTTTCAAACCGCCACTATTAGCAACGGTCTATAACGAAGCACTAGTCTGCAATTGTTCATTTTCAAATTACCAAGTGAAATCTAAAAATCTGACGTGGCCATCACACAACCTTCCGCCATATCTAGACTTATAAACATAAATGTATACGTACAATCCGGTGCCCATTTAAAATATACAAATAAAAATCTAAAATATTCAAACACAGAAATTTGCATCACCTGAATAAAAAGATTTATTCACAGGAAAACACTACTGTGCTGAAGCCATCCTCCGTTCAATTACTACATTTAATATCTTACTTAGGACTTATATAGCGCTAGTATGCCAACTTGTCACCCGTCTCACCTGTCGCAGAAACAAAAATCAACCGATCATGGATTACAAGATATCAACGTTTTATTTGATAAATTTATGTTTTAAATTTTACTGCAGTTCTTTAATGCTACCAGATAAAGACAATTTTTTTATAACGTAAGTTGCAAATAACTTTTCCTCTTATTCTTATTACAAATAAATATTATATTTTTCCAAATTTATATAGAATTTTGACAATTAACCTTTTCAATCTTCAAAAAATATCACTTCCGAAGAAGATATTTGTACCAAAATCTAATGAGCTCTTCCAATTTATATACAAATATTAAATACCAAATATCAAAATTTTCGGGTAATTCGTATTTGAGTTATGCGACTAACACCCGGCCTTGACCACACACACACACATACACACAGACATCATCGTGAAACTATCAAAAATGAGTTGTAAGGACCCTAATTCGTGCTCATCCACTAAAAACTCACTACCCGATTTTTTGCATGATTCCTATACCTTCCTTTACAGGTAAGCGGAAGGTAAAAAGCCTTATTTTAAACCGTAGAAAAAGGTTAATTTATTCTAAATATTTAGGTGTGCATGTACCATTTTATAACAATGTAATTTTATTCCTAAAAAACTGCTATCTGGGATATCACAATCTGCTAATAAAGTGCGAATATCCAACCGGTGAAAAACGACGTATTTTTCTCGTAAAAGTTTTTCTCCACCTTGAGATTTTCGGGGGCTGTTCCGAGTCTTTTGTTGTTAATAATGAACATCTAAGTGGTTAGAAATTTGCCTTTCTGTGCCAACATTAATCTTGTCTTAAACATCTAAAAAATCGTGCGTTGGTAAACATTAACATTACTCATTTTGTCAGGCAGTGCGACGTTCCTGCTGCGCGTCTTGTGTTGTCTCTGCTATTGTGTTTCACGAAAATAACAGAAGAAAACAACAAGAGCCCAAGAGAGAGTTTCCCCAACGCAGCTGTTAATTGATGGAAAAATTACCATCCGAAATTAATATTGATTTAAGTTATTCATTACGTGCAAATGAAATGGTCTATCCCTGAAAGATTCTCTTCCTGGCTGTTTGTTTTGTAAGGATGCCTTGGCACTTACTAAAATGACTCGTCCTCTCTCGCTATAAACTGCCATTCAACGTCGACTATGTGAAGTTTGCATGTATGTGTGTATGGCCTGCGTGTTTTGTTATATGTTTTCATTAATTACTGTGTTTGTGTGTGTTTGTGAAATGGATGTACTACACGGTGTCAGAGTTACATTAACAAGTGCCGAATTATTTTGACTTCCGGAATTGTAAACGCAGTTTTTCCCGGAAGATTTTACAATTCAGATCAAAAAATCTGATGTGGTCAGCACAAGACCTCCCGCCTTACTTACTTTATTCTTTTTACTTATTATACAAATATATTAATTAGTTACATAAACAAGTGCCAAAGAATTTTGACTTTGCCGGAATTGTAAACACAGTTTTTCAAGCTCGGAAGATTTTACAATTCAGTTAAAAAAATCTGATGTGGCCAGCACAAGTCCTCCCGCCATACTCTCTTTATTAATTTTACTTATTATACAAATAATATTAATGTACAGACTGTTCCAATACTTAGGACAAAAAATTAAAAGGTACAAACTGTACGACGTGCTGATCATGAAACAAAAATAATTTTTTTAGAATTCGCTAAAAAATTGCATCGTATTTCAAGTAAACATTTTTTTTTGCTACTGGTCGGTAGTTATTTGTAATAATTTCTTTCAAATCTTCTACGATGAAAGTAATTGTTTACATAATATCTAATACTAATAAATGTCAAATTATCAAATATACCATCAAAACAGTGATACTTAAAATGTACACACATTAGTAAACTACCCTTAACTTTGCGAATTTAAAAAAAATAATTTTTTTTTCATGATATGCACGTCGTACAGTATACCCTTTAATTTTATGTCCTATGTTGTGGAACAAAGACAAAAAATCTGACGTGGACACCACATGAATTCCTTGTACGCCTATTAAACTGTTCATACTTTTCTTAATAACTAAAATGTAGAATTATATTATACAAATATATTAATATATAAGTACTACTACTACTACTGCTACGATACTCACAAATATATTTTAGTCATTTTATTTAAACTGCAGAAGAAGATATAAACGATATTTTACTATTGTCACTGTCACTGTCATGTCATTTAAATTTTACGTAGTAAGAAATGTTAAACGATCATGGACTACAAGATATCGACTAACTTTATAGGTATATAGTTGAATATTATTCTTTATTCGTAAATGATACCAGATGTAGAAAAATTTATAAAATTCTGATTGTAGATAATATTCACATAATCTTTCATTTAAAATAAAAAATTGTCGTCAATCAATTATTTATCGAAATATTAAAAATTCCGGTTTGTAGTTTGAAACCAAAATTATATTGAGTTATTAAGATTCGTACGAAAACCTTAGATATAAAATTTGGAATTTTAAGGTTTAATATTTTTTTAGTTATCGCGCCCGAAAAAATTGTAACACACGAACGAATGCACACACACAGGCATCATCTCGAAAATGTTAAATTCTTATTCTACTCACACTCGAAAATTTTGACCAATCCCTCCCTTATAGAAAATGATGCGAGAGGTAAAAAGTGCTTAGATATTCCGATAGTAAAAGTATTAATTAGCAGAATCAATGGCCGACTGACCAGTTCGCGGTCGGAGTTTTGAAGGGTGCTTAATTAAATTCTGTAATTGGAGTGTGTTTCTTTTTACACAAATGAGGTAGCAATAAAGCCAAGTGCTTGGAGCTGTGTACTACCTCGGCCATGGGCGGGATTTATTGAGTATAAATGCATTCCAATTTCCGGAGTGACTCGAGGGCAGTAAATAATTGCCGCTGATGTTTGAATGGCAGCAGGAAGCGAGTGCTCATGCAGCCATGTTGCCAATGGATACACTTCCTTGCATAGTTACTACGCTAATTAAAAATAAATCATCTTATGTATGGCTGCTGCACACAGCATTATTAACTTATAAAGTGGATGGTAATGTTGACTAGGTATCTTTTAAAACGAAAACAAGTGTGTATATTCTATCTAGGATGGGAAAACATCGATATAATATTAACATCAGTCAATATTTCTTTTCGTTTGGTATCGATAACTCGATATTATCGATATTTCCCGATAATTATCTACATATATCAACAAATATCGAGTTATCGGAACATCGATACCAAAAGAAAAGTTATAGCAATTGATGTCCATATCGATATTATATCGATATATCAATATTTTTCCCATCCTTACTTCTATCATACGAGTTTTTTAATGACCCTGTACACAAGTGTGTTGTATACTCAAAATGAATGAATTTTTTTCAAAATATAATAATACTCTTTATTTTTTAATATCCAATTATCTAAGTCTGCTTACCTATTTTTATTGTATTTAATTGATTGTATTTAATCGATTGTATATATTGTATTGTTTGTACGAGTATCAGCACCCTGATGAAGGCTAAGTTGTAGTCGAAACGTTGCTGTTTTATTGACTTTTAATAAATTGACTGCTTCTCCAAGAAATTTTCCTTTTTATTGATCATCCAGTCGAAAAATCAATCGTCCATTAGCTTTATAGTGATAAAAATCTTATTTTTTCTATAACCTATATAAAATGATGATTTCATACCTGCTATCAGTTGCTGAAACGTCATATCTTCAGGGATAGAATTTAACAGATTTTTATTAAAAAAATTCCTACAATTCAAGTAAAGTACAAGTACTAGTAAATAATCCAAAAACCCCACAGAGGGATATGTATACCAGGTTTTTTCGTTTCCTGAGAAATTGACAAATTGAAAAGACAAAAAAATGTCCAGAGTAATTCACAACTTCGAAAATATATTTTAAAGTCATATAGTACGGTGAACCTACCACGGAATTAAAATAATTTTTTTATCAAGCAGTTTTGAGTCAGTGTTTTCAATTAGAATTTACATAATATTTAACTGTGCAAGTAACTGTTAATATTAATTTACCCGCCAATTTTTTCTAATAAATTTAGTAATACAACTCTGTATAAACACTATCAGATATCCGCCGCTAACTGGGATCAAATTTCCCTAGTCCTGTGGGATGAGGCATTGGCAATGCACACGTACGTCGGTCACTACATCGCGGGGCGTATTTCCGATATACCGGTGTTCTGTTGGCACAGTTGGCAGCCCTGGTGTTTCTGATTAAACTTGCCGCTGACACGTGTCACTTACACGGCCCGTCCCAGGCCCGTAATTAGATATGAAGATGACACAGAAGAAAAGTATAATTAGTACAAGACTGAAAGGAGAATGATGGTCCTGACATAATCCACGACGTCACTTTATTATATATTTGTACAGGAAAAGTATTGACTATTCAAAATTACTAAGTACTTATAAGATTGTAATCAAATCACAAAGAAGTGAATAACCGAATGTACGTTTTGTGTAACCGACTATGGTATTGTTTAAAAAAATCTGATGTGTCCAGCACACGACCTATCGTCTAATTCTGCTTATTCTACTAATCTAATAAATAGTTTTACTTACATTTAAATAGTTTCATGTTCATGTAATATGTAAACGATAATGTAACCCAAGATGCAAGCAAATGATGTCAACTGTACTGTCACTGTCATAATCATTCAAATTTTGTGTAGAAATTTATTTCATTTGATCATGGAGAACAAGATACTGGAATTGAAAAAATCTGACGTGGACACCACATGACTTCCTTGTACGCCTTGTTTGTTCATACTTTTCTTAATAACTAAAATGTAGAATAATATAAAAAATTCTTTTAACTTATTATACTAGTTTACTCACAAATATATTTTAGTCATTTTATTTAAACTGCAGAAGAAGATATAAACGATATTTTACTATTGTCACTGTCATGTCATAATCATTTAAATTTTACCTAGTAACAAATGTTAATCGATCATGGACTACAAGATACCGAAATATTAAATTATAAGTAGGTATATACTTTAATTATTCTTAAATGATAGAAGATACAGAAAAATTTATAAAATACCGATTGTAGATAATAATCACATAATCTTTCATTTAAAATAAAAAAAATTAATTATTTATCAATTTTTTTTTTAAATTTACTACTTCCGGTTTGTAGATTGAAACCAAAAATAGGAGGTGCACAACTAGATGCTATAACAGTCCTAAATACAAAATTTCAGCTTTCTACGTTTAACCGTATTTGAGTTATGCGACACACATACGTCCGTACGTACGTACGCACGTACGCACGTACGTACAGACGTCACGACGAAACTAGTCATAATGGATTCAGAAAAGGTCAAAACGGATATTTCCGTCAAAATCTGAGAACCGAAATTTTTCGCGATTACAATACTTCCTTACTTCGTACAAGGAAGTAAAAAGTAGAATATTAATTATTGTACTTTATTTTATTGTTAAATACTACTAGATTCAACAAATTGTATTTTCTAATATTTTTTATTGCAAAAATTGTCATAAATAAATAATGTACCTATTTATTTAAGAAAAACTATATCAAGTTGCTAAAAGTACTACTTCATTTCATAAAATTCATTTTAATAATATTTTTGACAGTTTTATTATAATTTGTTCAATTTGTTTATTGATTTTGTCAATATTTCCAGCTAGCTAGGAAGTGAAGTTAACTATGACTGGTGTCCCAACTGTTCAGATTCTAGAAGGATATAAAAGCACATATTGCTAACCGGTTGTGAGTGAAAGTTTTTTCTGAGTAAATGTAGGAAAATTTGTGAAACTTGGGCAATTATGATTGTTCTCGTTCTGGTGGAAGTATTTCTGGCACATTGACGTGTTTTTCAATTTCCGCATTTCGTCAAGTTTCCAAGTTATCACTTCTCTAAAATTCACGAAACACGTACAAATCACAACAAGGATGTTATTGAAAAGTTTATATCGCCGTGTGGAGGGAATTGACAGAGCGCTGTTTGCCCATCTTCTTTGCATACAACGCACAATGCGAGCGAATCCGCTACAGCCGCTGTTTTATTCACTTGTCTGTCTTCGATACAACTTATGTCAAGAAGAAGAAGACATCCATCCAACAAGATGCCTCCGGAATTCCTAAATGCACCCCACAACCAATAGTTTGTTTACCCAACATCCCCTAAACAAAATATGGAAAATTCCCAAGGAGAATATTTTCACACATTCGTCTCGTGCGCTCTTGAATACTTATAGATACATTTGTCAGTAATTCAACGAGAGTTTATCGAAAAAATACGACCAAGACCATAACAAATATTAAACATTTTATTCATGAATTATATCTGTTATAATTTTAATTTTACGTTGAAACAAATACCACGATCATGGAATACAGTGATACAAAATTGTCATTAACAAGAATATAAGTTATAATTTATGTGGATACATCACTTTTAATGTCATGTTTGTCAACTGTAATTACACAAAAGCTTTTTATTTCGCCAGATAAATTTCTGTTTGTATTGAAACCTTATTGCCTAGCAATTTGAAAAGAAAAATTGTTTAATAAAATCATAACACCGTTTAAAACAATTTTTCGAGTCAAATTTCTGTAAGGTGACAAGGTTGAGATGTCAAACAGAAATTTATTCGGAGGAAATAAAATGCTCGAGTGTAATTCAATGACATAATTTAACGACTCCTTTTCTTCTTCACAAATATTCCCAAAATCTAACCATTTCACTGACAAATATTAGAAATATGAAGCAAATTACATTTTAGTGTTTTTTGTTTACTGTTTGGTTGCTAAGAAAAATGTAAATAAGGTTTTATCACTTGCAAAAAGTTACCTTCCTTTTTATCCGCTGTCAAAGAGATAAAATTGTGTTTTGTTTATGGCTTACTTTATACAGAAGTGGAATTATCTATTTAAATAAAATATTTACAAAGATAACACACGCCTACTAAAAGGTGTAACAAAAATTGTTGTTGTTCGCTCAGACCTGTCCGATAAAATATCGAACGGGTTGAACGGATGTGGGACATACCTAGTCAATTTTCGTAGCTAGGTATGGAAACTGTTAGTGGGAAAACAATATTGGTATCGTCTAATAAGCTAAAATATACAGATTTAAGATTAATTTCCGTTAAAAATATAATTCCTGTTGTTACATAAAAGAAGTTATTATATTTTAAATTGAGATTGGTTCAAAATGCGCCGGGCTTAAAAGTGCGCCACTAATATTCTGCCGTCCTTAGGAAAAATGTCCTATCTGCAAAAATTTTGTTTTAGCTATTATTTTATATAAAAATTTGTGTGGAAACATCTATGCGGATTTTTACTATTAAAATTGCTTTATATAAATATAATAACCATGAATAATAAATTCTACCTTTTGTTAAGGCACCTGGACATTCTATTTTGGTATATTTGTAATAATTTATGCAGATTACAAAAATCTCAAAATTTGCAGATAGGACATTCTTCCTAAGGAGGGCAGTATTAGTATCAACTGCGCAATCAGAAGAAAAGTCTTTTAAATTGGAAAAAATAGTACTCAGTCCATCCCAATTACCAGGTTCGGAATAAGTTTCTAAACTATTTGTTACTTTTAAACTGAAGTCTTTTATCTCTCTAGAAAGCAGTTGCATGTTCAGCCACCTTGGATTCTGGACGCTGGAATAAACAAGTGATTGATATACGTAATTTAACATCACTACTGAAGACGTTCGCGCTCTCTGTCTGCCTCGTGCTGCACTTTGCCGTCGCTCGTTAATCCTTATTCACTGTCAACTGGCGATTTACTACTGTAATGATGCCACTAGACCACCATCAAGCTAAAATGCCCAGGTTTTTACCCAGGCATCTACGAGATATTAATATGTATCATTTACTTTTGAGGCGCTACACTTGTGCCAAAAATATAGGGAAAAAGGCTAGTTGCTAGTTGCTATATTACAAACTGAGCTCTTATTAGTACACCTACATTGTTCATATTATATGTATAGATAGTTAAAAGATGACTCTAGTGCTAAGAAATTATACTTTTGAAATACTGGTATTTTAGTAATAAATCTGATGTAGTCAACACAAGGTATCCCACCATACTCTACTCTTTTTACTAATACAAATCAAGATACAAATATTTTTCTATATTTTTTTAAAGTACACCACTGGATTCCTCGTATCAAACTACATATAAATACATATTTTCTTTAAAAAATTCTGTCGGGTACAATTTTAAATACACTTTAAATATTTTTAAAAATGTCGACAATTTTCGAAATTTTTGATTCGCTCAAAGTTTGGTTATACCCTATTTTAGACCCGAGAAATTCAATGATGCCACTAAAAAAAAAATTCGGCTAATAATTTTCGTGATAATTTTTTCAGGTTAAAGACGGGAGTAGCTACGACCGTAATTCTTTCACCATTGGATTCCTCGTGTCGAATTACATATAAATCCAAATTTTCGTGAAAAAATTCCAACAGGTACAATTTTTATGAAGGGTTTTCGAAAATGGCCAAAAACGTAGGCACACCCCTTGATTAAATTTTGGCCAAAATAACTTTTTCTCTCAGAATTGGCTGAAAATTTGGTTGTATACTAATTCGACCTCGAGGATTTCAAATCTGCAGTCGAAATTTTTTTTCGACTAATATTTTTCGACATAATTTTTGTTAGTCGAAAACTGGTCGAAATGGAAAATTTATTTTTTCACCATTGGATTCCTCGGGTCAAATTATGTAGGGATCGAAATTTTTATGACAAAATTCTAAAGGGTACATTTTTTATTGAGGTATTTAAAAAATGGTACAAAATTTTCTAATCAGAATAATTATGTCGAAATTTCAAATAATTGTTCATTTGATATTTAAACTGATGTTTAAATGTTGAAACTGTTACTAAATGAGGGACTTAAAAAATATTTACACATTTTTTTATGTAAAAATCTGATGTGGCCAGCACATGAACTCTCGCCATACTCTACTCTTTTTACTACTATACAAATCAAGATACAAATACGTATATACATGGACAACAAGATACAGAAGTAATACTTTATTCGTATTCTAGAGACCCTGAAACGTGCTTATCTACTAAAAACTCTCGAAAATTTTGATCCATCACAATACATTCCTTATAGAATATGAGGTGGGAGGTGAAAACGCATAGCATGAAGTCATTACTTCCCTGGAGAAATGTTATTAAAAATATTCCGAAACAAGTTGGGATTAAAAACGTGAGTAAAATTATCACATATCGCCCGCAAAAGCTTTGAGAGTAAATCAGTGTCTCTTTGAGTATATACCTCGCAACGAATAGCTAATGTATGTGACGGATACACTCTGAAATAAATGTGATGTTCTCTAAATTTAGATTCTCATTAAATGCGTGTGTTTTTAAATAATTCTGATTGTGCTGAGCGATGCAAGCGCCGCCTAGCCGCAGGATCAGGAAGCAGCAGGATTCGCCTGCTTTGATCTTTGCTTCAACCCGAAACTAGACACAAAAGCAGATATTGCTCTTTCTTGTCTTCTAATTAATTCCAAATGTTAAATTGATAGGAGGATGTGGGAGCAGTTTCTGCCACGTGCTGCAATTACCATTGACGGAGGGAAAAACTCTAATTATAATTATTAACACGTGTTATAGAATTACGAATTACCGAACCAAATATTAATGGCCTTTTTACTTCCTTGTACGAAGTAAGGAAGTATTGTAATCGCGAAAAATTTCGATTCTCAGATTTTGACGGAAATATCCGTTTTGACCTTTTCTGAATCCATTATGACTAGTTTCGACGTGACGTCTGTACGTACGTACGTACGTACGTATGTACGTACGTACGGACGGACGTATGTGTGTCGCATAACTCAAATACGGTTAGACGTAGAAAGTTGAAATTTTGTATTTAGGACTGTTATAGCATCTAGTTGTGCACCTCCTATTTTTGGTTTCAGTCTACAAACCGGAAGTAGTACTTTTAAAAAATATTTCGATAAATATTTAATTTTAGACAATTTTTTTTATTTTAAATGAAAGATTATGTGATTATTACCTACAATCGGTATTTTATAAATATTTTTGTATCTGCTATCATTTAAAAATAATTAAAGTATATATTTATAATTTATAGTATTTCGGTATCTTGTAGTCCATGATCGATTAACATTTGTTACTACGTAAAATTTAAATGATTATGACATGACAGTGACAATAGTAAAATATGCTTTATATCTTCTTCTGCAGTTTAAATAAAATGACTAAAATATATTTGTGAGTATACTAGTATAATAAGTTAAAAGAATTTTAATATTATTTTACATTTTAGTTATTAAGAAAAGTATGAACACACAAGGCGTACAAGGAAGTCATGTGGTGTCCACGTCAGATTTTTTCTTTTTATTGAACTATTGGAATAATAATAACCAGGAACCCTTAAACAATTTTGAAACTTCAAATAGGATGGATCAGCCCAAAGATTACTATAGCTACTATTTTGTAATAGTAGAGTAATTATAAGCACACATTGTAAAAAAATTCTGTAACATTACTATAATTCTTACTGGAATCCAAATTGCCTTGGTAAATAGTAAATTTATATAGAAATGTATTTTTTTGCACGATCGGCCATTTTTAGCGTTTACTAGCTCTGTTTTCAAGGTAGTAGGTTTTGTTTACAAATTAGAAGGCGGTAAGAACTCATGAAGAAGGCGGTAAACACTAAACAACAATAGAAACCAAGAGCAACAGCATCAAAATGAAAAACTAAACCTACCTACATAACAAAAAATAAACCGAAACAGCTGTCTACAACTGTACTCTATATGTTGGAGTTCTGAGATGAACTGTAAAATACCTTACTAAAAACTAAACATTATTTTCAAAGATGAAGGAAAGTGTTAAGCGACTGTGCGTGTTGTAATAAAGAGAGGCCTTAGATTAATAAAGAATTATATAGACTGCTTTCCTGTGTACTCTCTCTTTATTACTTTTTTCAATTTTTACCTCTCGCCTCATATTCTATAAGAGAGGTATTGTAATGGGTCAAAATTTTCGAGTATGAGTTTTTGGTGGATGAGCACGTTTCAGGGTCTCTAGAATACGAATTTACTATTTTCACGATGATGTCTGTGTGTGTGTGTGTTTGTGTGTTTGTATGAACCGAGGATTTTTCGTCCACGATAACTTAAAAAGTATCAAACCGTTTATAACCAAATTTCTTATTTAAGGTTTTGATAAGTATCTTAACACCGGATAACATTTTGGTAGAAATCTGCAAACCGGAAGTAGTACTTTTAGAAGTTTGGAAAAGTTTTCCTTAAATATATTGGTACATTATTTATTTATGACAATTTTTGCAATTAAAAATAAAAGAAATTGTGATTATCTATGTGTACAGTTAATTATAAATACAAATTGCTGAATCTGGAAGTATTTAACAATAAAATAAAGTACAATTAATATTCTATCTTGTTGTCCATGATATGAAATTTGTTTCTACATAAAATTTGAATTATTATGACATGACAGTGACAGTACAGTTGACATCTTTTGCTTGCATATTGGTTTACATTATCGTTTACATATTACATGAAGATGAAACTATTAAAATGTAAGTAAAACTATTTATTAGATTAGTAGAATAAGCAGAATTAGGCGAGAGGTCGTGTGGTGGCCACAGCAGATTTTTTTTTATATCGATCGGGCAATAAATATTATAAGCATCACGGACCTACTACGTCTCGATCTTCAAACATTATTCCTCAACCGGTAAACTGCACATACCGCCTTTGGTACTTAATATACTATTTTGCACTTCCGGGACTAAAACTCTTCTTTAGTCTTTATTTTTAGAGACTAAAGTTCTAAATTTGATCCCAAGGGATTATTTTTCATATTTAATCCCGTTGTCAAGGAATTGAATTAATTAATCCCGTTGTCAAGTAAATACGTGCTATTTGTTACAAAGTATCTATGGTAACAATATAAATATTTGTCATAAAATTTACTGTCAAAATTACAAAATGTGTATTCTTTTAAACTATTTTGCATTCGTTTGAGGATGAAGTGCAAAAAATAGCGTATATACCACAGGACTAAAGTACCTTGAATCCCTCAGGTGATTATTTCCCTCACCTTCGGCTCGTGAAATAAACTTCACCCTCAGGATTAAATCAAGCACTTTAGTCCCTCAATATATAATATACTATTGTCTAACTACGAGTATGCAGAATTACATATATATTAAATTTAGTGCATACCTAATTTAAGTAAATTTACTTGTGTTTCTTAAATTATGTACTAAATTCAATATGCAATTTATGTGTATGTAATTTTACATAGTTAGACAAAATTACATTTTTTATGTCAAGTAACTATATTTCTTCTACGAAATTTGGATTCCAGTAACAATTATAGTAATTTTACAGAGCAAAAAGAAGGTTAAACCGCGACTACCCAACAGTGGAAAAGGGAGTGGGACAAAAAATAGTATGTAAAAATTATTGTCGGAATCTAATTAAAGCATGCCTACCACCTAATATAAATTTCTAAAGAATTATAAAAAAACTATAACAAATTATCGGATATCTCTAGAATCACACTTATAATAAGAATAATAACATTTATTCCATAATTAACCCAGTACGGTATTATGTTAAAATAATAACATTTTCAAACATCTCTAACGGATTAGCGGTGCATTTTAAAGTGACAGGTCATGTAACATAAGTTGCTCAGAATGTTATTTACAAAATTTTATTGTGATAGTGGAGTACAGCAGTTTAAAGGAGCGCTTATAAAATAAAGGAGTGATACCGTGAGGATTATTTGGTGGTATTTTCCGCACGGCACTGGCGCCTCTCTCTAAAGAAGATGTGGAGTTTCAGAAACGAGAGAACTGGAATTCGAAGAGGATGAACCACTTACCTGAGCACAAGTTTACCAACACTCAGGGGTTCCTAATCTGTGGTCTCGGATTTCCACTTCATGACTAAGTATTTATAATACCAGCAAACCACTGCATTATGCTCGTTTGGTGCCTCTTGATAATGCCATAAATAAGTTCAACTACCGTCACGACTAACTAAATTTATGAGAATACATTTTCAATGACCTCATAAGTTTGAACCACGGTTACTAGAAGATAGGTTGGGACACTTGAGATGTCAACGTGGTCAAAAAATCCTCTTCCAGTATGTCATTTGAGAAGGTGGAATGATGCAGTATATCTAAAATTTAAAATATATTGCAAAATATTGTTCTTTATTTATTGTTTAATGTTCTTCTTATCATAATTTTAGCACAAAATTTAATTTTATCCAACTCTGAAATAAATTAAGTTTAATTTATGTACTAAATTTTCTACCTGTCAATGAAATAAATAGCAGAATTTTCTCACTTTTCAAATATATTATTTAGAACCATTATAAATTATTATTATTATTATTATTATTAGATGAATTGTATTTATATATTTTATACAATTATTTATAAATATTAAGCTTCATTTTACACAAATTTTGTACACTTGTTGTTATTTTACATTAGGTGTAGTGATGCACTAGTGATATCTATAGAACTAATTTTAGGAGAAAAAAATGTGACCATTTGTTTATAATGGTAACTACAAGAAGTATCTTGTTGTAATGTGAGTTTTCGGTTATTGTAACGGTAGAACTATGTAAAATATGGTTATTTATCTGGTGGCACTTCAGCGCCACCACTTCCGTTGTTGCAGACCAAGCGGCCAGTTATCAGTAAAAGAATAAATTATATTTTCTTTTGGTAAATAATAATAATTATTTAAATTATTTGTAGGTATCCCGACCCCAATTTCCGAGTTACTACATATCTCAACCTATCTTCTAGTAACAGTGGTTTCAACCATATCAGGTACACATTCCAGTTACCATGTGTGAATTTTCACAATAAAATATCTATTCATATGTCGAGGCAGTAGCTACGCGGGTTAAAGCACAGCTCTGCATGTGATAACGTAGGAATCCGAAGTAAAATAAAAATTGTAAAACCTCTCAAATAAAACGCCCTTAGACGCTTCAAGCTGACCACTTGATCGTCTTAAATCTAGTCCTGGTTGCAAGAATAATCTCTCCTTTGCTACTTTGAATTTCAAAGGTCATCGCGTGATTTGAAATTCTGACTGCACCAAGACAAATCAATCACTTTACGGCTTTCAAAGGATACTATTTATTCTATAGTCACCTAAAATCAAATTTATTTGAAAATGCGGTTGAATATAACTGGAATATGTCTCGTGCGATCTTTGATAAAGTTTGGGGGCCACTGAAAATCTCCTTCAGGAATCCTCGCGTAAGCAATTAGAGCTTTACAACGGACAGGCTATATTGGGATAAATGACGTCACATAAAATACATCATCAAACTAAAATAAAACGCTTTACAACTGCCGTAATAAAAACAGCATTTCAGATTTTTTACCGTTATTGGAAAGGTAGAACAAATTGTACCTATTCGGTTTCATAACCATTTAATTACTTTTACAACTACTTCCATTTGCTTGGTTTTACTGAGATAACAAAAACACAAACTGATGGACGAAAGTACATCGTAACATAAGAAGAATACAATACAAGCTAATTAAATATCTTGCGTGGTTCTTTAATTACAACTAGATTTCCCTGTTGCAACTTTTCCGAGCAATTCCAACGTGTGTTGAAGGGTTTTTCAACGTAATTATAATAATGAGCGAACACAGAGACTTGTAATTGTCTTGCAAGGTAAGCAAATACTTAGCAATTACTCATCGAACGCGGCTTTCCACCAGACCAAGTCGGTTCCTTGATTTCCCATGGGCCATGGGAATATGAAAACAAATAAATACATCCTGCGTACGTTGCTCAACACTCTGTAAAGACTGGGCCTAATTAACAACACCACCAACAGGGGAGAGTTTGGATTTTTGCATTCATTCCTGCTTATGGATTCAGTTTATTTTGAGAAGATTAGCAAATTATCCACTATCCTTCTTTGGACGACAGATATAATTGAATAAAACATATTAAAAGCTATTTAAACAAGGATTATTCGAGCATTCTTTCATTCTTTTTTTTGCAAGCAAAAGATGTCAACTGTACTGTCACTGTCATAATAATTCAAATTTTGGGTAGAAACAAATTTCATGTGATCTTGGACAACAAGAATGGAATTTCAAAAAAGTAGAATGTTAGTTGTACTATATTTTATTGTTTAATACTACCAGATTCAGCAAATTGTATTTAAAATTATCTGTACCCATAGATAATTATTAGGGAAAAATTTTCTTGACTGATATTATTTTTAGGATTGGAAAGAAATTACTGGGATGCAGTCAAATTATTTATTATCTTACTCTCTACTAGTTTCGACACCCCATGTGTCTTCTTCAGGAGATGAGATTAAAGGAATAATATCTTACATATAATAAATACAAAAATATCTTGTAGGTTTGAAGCTCTCATATGGAAATCGTATTGATTAAAAATATTTACTAGACCAAAAGGATAAAGCAAATAAGTCATAGAAATGTAACCGTTTTCACCCATCAAGGAAACTTTTTTTTTTTTAAAGGGGAAACCCCTATGGCTTTATGTACCTTGCCTATCAGCCAGTAACACTCGTAAATTAGATTAAACATATTTTATATAAATCAATGTTTGGACAATCACAACACCCATGCTCTTCAGTGGGATTTGAACCCACAACCTCGCTGCCCGCTCGGATCACAGTGAGTCTAGTCACGTTAATCCGCGCGGCCATCGTGGCCGGCATCAAGGAAACTTATAAGTCGAAAATAGTAGAGAGTGAGATAATAAATAATTTGACTGCATCCCAGTAATTTATTTCCAATCCTATAGATAATTATATTTTCTTTAATAGAAGGATGTAGAAAATAAAAACTTTATTAGTTATTAAATTCACTTTAATAACTACTAATAAAGTCAATAAATAAACGCGAAGCAAAGGACTACTCCTAGAGTTTTTATTTTCTGCATCCTTCTATATTATTTACCTTTACTTGGGTTATATCAATATTTTCTTTTATTTATAATTGCAAAAATTATCAACTATTACACACGAGCTTTTTATTTCGCCGAATAAATTTCTGTTTGTATTGAAACCTTATAGCAATTCCTATTCTAGAGACCCCGAAACGTGCTTATCCACCAAAAACTCGAAAATTTTGACCCATTACAATACCTCTCTAAAACTCGTTTTACATTACACTAAATCTTGAACAAGACAAAATTGTCTCAGTATAAAACAGAATTCATTAAAAATAAAGCAATTTATTGCTTAAAATATTGTTCAATTTGTAGCGCAATTTCTTGTTGAATATTTAGCGTAGCCATTATAGAATATGAGGCGGAGGTAAAAATCTAGACTTTTGTGAACAGTTTAGTTGTAGTTGTAGATGATATTTGATGTGGGGTTAGTGGGCAGGTCCAGGATTATGATTGATGTCTCGTAGCTCGCATCTCGGCTCGCTGGAGAGAAAAGAGCAATAAAGAGCGCGCGGTGGCTGATGGAAATGGTGTTGACCCTTTTATCTAGAGTAGAGGGAACAATCGATGCCGAGGCCCTCGATTATCCGCGCCGAGGCTCGCTCGGCCTAAAAGCGTCGGGTCTCCCACGCTGACCGCCGAATGCAATTTACATTGATTCCGCATTTAATGAAAGTTTAAGTAACGTTTGTTTGGCTGCCGGAGAGACTCCGCGTTATCTAATAACGGAGATTACTTCCCATTGGTAAACACCAAGATGCACACACTTTTACACTAATTGCAGACCTCATAAAGCACAAAAACATTCCCAGTTGCTCAGTCTTTGATTTTTAACCAATTTCAAATCGCCGGACCACAAATATTATGTCTATATTAAGAAGTAAACGCCAAGATGCACACACTTTTACACTAATTGCAGACCTCATATTCGCACAAAAACATTCTCAGTTGCTCAGTCTTTGATTTTTAACCAATTTCAAATCGCCGGACCACAAATATTATGTCTATATTGAGAAATAAACTCCAAGTTGCGCACACTTTTACACAATTTACATTCAAGATACTGGTAACATATAAAAAATAAGTAAACATTATAAAGTAACAGGTAAATATTACTGTAAAATAATGAAAAGTGTTTCAGAAAAACTGTCAATATTGGAATGAGTAAAAATTGAATGGTTTATAAACTGAATAATGAAGATGAATTAATGTACTACGAAACTGCGTTCATATATTGTTAAATTATTTATTTATAAAGACGATCTCTCTTGTAGAAAATTAAGGATTTTCATGCACTATTTATAATTTTCTATCTAAAGGTAAAATATGGAATTAGTATTTCGGTATCTTGTAGTCCATGATCGTTTAATAATTGTTACTACGTAAAATTTAAATGATTATGACATGACAGTGACAGTGACAATAGTAAAATATCGTTTATATCTTCTTCAGCAGTTTAAATAAAATTATTAAAATATATTTGTGAGTACCTATATATTTTATATTTTGTATAATAAAGAAAAAGAATTTAGTAAGTTTGGCGGGAAGTCTTGTGCTGGCCACATCAAGTTTTTAAAATTTCTCTCTCCTTATATTACCCATTTTTAACAATATTATGTTATTGGTTATTAGACTAATTATTTAATTTTCTTATGTTTACATATACGCCGTAAATAAACTCTATACGTAATTAATTAAGCATGCGCGCGGACATTTTCAAAAATTTATTTATTTATTTTACCTGATCAAATAAGTGACTACATCACTACTACTTATATTGGGTGGGCCAACTAGTGGTTTCTTTTTAAATCATAGGTTATTTTGACACTGACAGCTTTTTCCCACTCGAAATCTTGATAGAAAGTAAGTATCATACCTCCGCGGAACGAAATGAGTCGCTTTACGCTTGAGCAACGTTGGGAAATATTGCAAATTTATTTCCAAAGTGAGTGCTGTGTAGCCCAAACAGTGCGTTTGTTGAAAAGAAGATTTTTACAGAGCCATGGTATCCGACTTTTTTTTAACTGAAATTGAAGACATGGATTTGCACTACCTCTGATTCATGCAGGATGGCGCGCCATGCCATACAGCCCATGCCACAATCGATCTTTTCGGTACCAAATTCCCAAATCATGTTATCATCCATCTTGGCGATGTCAATTGGCTGCCTCGGACCTGCGTTTTGACCCCTTTTTGTAGGGAACCGTGAAGGACCGATGTTATGCTAACAATCCAGAAACGATTCAGGCCAATATCATCCAAGCAATCCGTGAGCTACAGCCCGAAACAATCAACCAGGTCTTGGAAAATTGGGTGACAGAATGCGCTACTGCGAAGCCAGCCGAGGCAACCACTTGAACGAAGTTGTGTTTCATAATAAATGGGAATGTTTGCTCTTACTAATGAAGCTATAATACATGGGAAAAAAATTAATTTTGTTCATTTTATTGCATTTTAAAAAAAAACTTGTATTTGGCCCACCCTATAGTGGTGTGTATTTTTACATTTAAATCAGTGTCAATATTATATTACATTACACATTCTGACTGCTAGAAAAGATCATGTTGGCAAACCTAATTATTATTAAACCGTGGTTCTCATCTTACTCAAAGCATAGAATGTGATTTAAAAGTATGCACATTGTGTGTGGCTAATTGGCATGTGAAGACTAGCGAGTTAAAACTCTTGTAAAAATTAAATGAATACGTAATAGAACCTCGCCGTACATTCAGAGTTAAATAGAGGAATTCAAAGCTTTTCGTTTTGTCATCCAACAACGGAATAATTTTTAGTGAACTAGTTACCCAAATTCAAATACTTGGAAGTCTGGTATTGATTCTGAAGTTTAAGATGTAAATAAAGTTTCAACGAGATATTTGTTAAATTCGGAAAGTGTAATAGTTGTTTCTTGACAAGGATTTGTACACTGGAATCGATTCGCAAACTTCTAGACAAATATACATTTATCATGAGTTAGCATTTGCAAGATTTATGTAAACTTGTCGCAGTTTAATTACGAAGTAAATCTGTGATTTTGTTTAGAGGTTTTTTGGCTGCGGTAGAAATCAGGTTTGATTTATTTTATTCGACAAAAACGTAGTATATAAGTTTGGGTTTTACGTGAGATAAAACTCGAGAACTTGCACGACTTGAATCCAATATAAGAATTCTTCACTCCACGACACGTTTTTTGTGCGGACCTCAATCTATTACTCCTGATACCCCAATAACTTGTTAACTGCATCCAGAATATCGTAATCAGGGTTGTTCATCTACGCGTAAAGTATTATTTTCTACGTTTACACAGTTTGAGTAAACTATGTAAAATGTAGACAATTTAGACTTTGCGTAAAGTTATGTAAATAATTCAATTGTCAGAAAATCTAACCTATAATTTTATTCGTTTTCGGTGATATTTGTTCTTTGTCTACATTGTCTACAATGTTTTATTGTTTACACAGATACTGCATGCGTAGATTACGTGTTTGTCTACGCGTAAAATTACACGTAATCTACGTCGCGTAGACTACGTGAACAACCCTGATCGTAATTACGATTTCTTATCAGATTATTTCGTGTTTTACTATTCAATTTACATGTATGAGATGATGAATTATGTACAGAAATCAAATATAGGAACAAATCAATAAAACTAATAAAGTTATGTGAATGTAATTATTAATGAGTTTCGTTACATTTCAGTCACGTATCTGTTTGATTACGTGGAACACTAGGGGAGTGTTGGGAAGGGGTTGGTACCCCTGTATGTACGATAATGTGAGAATGTTAACGGGGAACACCCTGCATTAATATTACATTTTTATTGAAATATTATCGGCGTTCGGACATCACGAAATACTACTCCGTATACGACACACAATATATTTGTTCGTTTTTACAATTTTATATTTTTTGTGGTTTAAACTACTGACTGATGAATATTTTTGATCAATTAATTTTAACAAGCGTTTATGTATAATACTACTGTCCCATAGCATATTTAAACATGTAGCAACAACATTTTTTGTCTATTTTTATATAGTTTTTTATAGTTTAAGTGTACATGTATCTTTTCGTACAAGTTAAAAAAATTGATATTCCATTTTCCCCCTTTTCTGAATTTAAAGGCCGATATCTCAAAAACTAAGCGAGAAATCAAATTCTATAGTCTGCAGCATTGTATTTCTAACACTAATCTGCAGACTAGAGTTTGATTTCTCGCTTAGTTTTTGAGATATCGGCCTTTAAAGTTGGAAAAAGGAGTAAACGGAATATTTTCCAACTTGTACGAAGAGATTCATCTACACTTTTTTAAATATATTTAAGTAATAGATATAATACTATTATTAAACTACAATTAAAAGAGTATGGTATCTTGAGTAGGGAGGTATTGTGCTGGCCACATCAAATTTTTTTAGTTGTCATTGATGTTTTTTTTACTTTTCAAATTCAATTATTTTTTTACCTTTGGGGGGGAAGGGGCAGCAGTCTGGCAATAAATCATATTGTGTCTCTATTTAGACTGAAACTGAACTACCCGTGACAATGACAAAAGGAGCGCGTGCTCATCTCTGTGCAGTCTGTTTCTTTTCTTTAATCATCCCATGGACTAATCATTTCAAGTGGGAATGTACCATTTTATAAATACTTGACGATCCATAAACAATAAAGCATATCGCGCCTCTATTTAGACTGAAACTGAACTACCCCTGATAATGACAAAAGGAGCAAGTGCTCATCTCTGTGCAGTCTGTTTCTTTTCTTTAATCATCCCATAGACTAATCATTTCAAGTGGGAATGTACCATTTTACAATTGCCTGACGATCCATAATCAATAAAGCATATTGTGTCTCTATTTACACTGAAACTGAACTACCTGTGATAATGACAAAATGAGCAAGTGCTCATCTCTGTGCAGTCTGTTTCTTTTCTTTAATCATTCCATGGACTAATCATTTCAAGTGGGAATGTACCATTTTACAATTGCCTGACGATCCATAAACAATAAAGCATATTGCGCCTCTATTTAGCCTGAAGCTGAACTACCCCTGACAATGACAAAAGGAGCAAGTGCTCATCTCTGTGCAGTCTGTTTCTTTCTTTTAATCATCCCATGGACTAATCATTTCAAGTGGGAATGTACCATTTTATAAATACTTGACGATCCATAAACAATAAAGCATATCGCGCCTCTATTTAGACTGAAACTGAACTACCCCTGATAATGACAAAAAGGAGCGCGTGCTCATCTCTGTGCAGTCTGTTTCTTTTCTTTGATCATCCCATGGACTAATCATTTCAAGTTGGAATGTACCATTTTATAATTGCCTGACGATCCATAAACAATGAAGCATACTGCGCCTCTATTTAGACTGAAACTGAACTACCCCTGACAATGACAAAAGGAGCAAGTGCTCATCTCTGTGCAGTCTGTTTCTTTTCTTTAATCATCCCATGGACTAATCATTTCAAGTGGGAATGTACCATTTTATAAATACTTGACGATTCATAAACAATAAAGCATACTGTGCCTCTATTTAGACTGAACCTGAACTACCCGTGACAATTACAAAAGGAGCGCGTGCTCATCTCTGTGCAGTCTGTTCCTTTTCTTTAATCCTCCCATGGACTAATCATATCAAGTGGGAATGTACCATTTTACAATTGCCTGACGATCCATAAACAATAAAGCATATTGCGCCTCTATTTAGACTGAAACTGAACTACCCCTGACAATGACAAAAGGAGCAAAGTTCTCATCTCCGTGCAGTCTGTTTCTTTTCTTTAATCATCCCATGGACTAATCATTTCAAATGGGAATGTACCATTTTACAATTGCCTGACGATCCATAAACAATGAAGCATACTGCGCCTCTATTTAGACTGAAACTGAACTACCCCTGACAAAGACAAAAGGAGCAAGTGCTCATCTCCGTGCAGTCTGTTTCTTTTCTTTAATCATGGACTAATCATTTCAAGTGGGAATGTACCATTTTATAAATACGTGACGATCCATAAACAATAAAGCATATTATCTTTATTTAGCCTGAAACAGAACTACCCGTGACAATGACAAAAGGAGCGCGTGCTCATCTCAGTGCAGTCTGTTTCTTTCTCCGGTGCAGTGATTAGCCAGCGACCGGAGCTGGGAGGTGCTGACTGCCGAGCAGTTAGCGCCCGGACGTCTCTAGATATGTTATCGGTAATGTGACACAGCGCGTAGAGGGCGCTTCTTTTTGTGCGACTCTGCTTTAAAACTGAGGAAATCAAAGTCAGCAGAAAGTAAGAGAAACGACTAGAGCCGGGGTGAGACTGGCCCGCATGGAACTGAAAGGGCAGGGATGGACTCAGGGGAATTCAACCGAGAAGAAGTTATTAATTGAAAAACTGCTTAATTGACTGTAATGGTAATGAAGATGAAATATTGCTTGTGTATTTTAAAAGCCAATGGATTTGTATATTGTATCTTAATATGTACGAAGTTTTCTAAACTGAATTAGTATATTAAGGAATAAAGTGCGCAGGTCTGGCGAACCTGTCACTAAAACTGTAACCTCTCAAGTGAAGTTAGGTTCTTACCATCATCAGTTTATATCACGAATATATCTGATACATGATTGTTTGCAAAACCTTTTCAACCTTGAAAACATTTATTAAATATGACTTGAAACATCGGTTATCTATATAAGAAGAAGAATCAAGTATACTAGATATGTATTTGAAGAATTTATACCAATAATAAATATCCTACCTTATATTTGATGCCCAAGACAATACGAAATAGGAACAGCGCCACACGACAGCGTCTCAAATTTCTGAAACAATAACAAATATTTTAAATTATAGAAAACTCATGTTGTGTTACATTGACCTCGACATTGACTAGTAAGTTATAATGATAAATAAAAATAATTAAAAATATCTACCGGCCAGTGACAAAAAAATGCTTGCTTGAGATACAATAAATTTTGTTTCATGATCAGCACGTCGTACAGTATTATAACCTTTATTTTAAGTTGTGGAACATTCTGTATCTCTCAAAATTGATTTTTTAATAGCTAAGTATTAGTATAAATGTCCATAATATAATAATAATCAAGATAATTTTATTGACGGTATTAAAACTATAATACAATACAATATTTTGATGTTAGGCATTAAAAAAACACAATTATAATAAATTTCAGATCATAGAAATTTGCAGTGAAAAGCGACGTAAATGTTTGAAGCATTTAATGTACAGTAGAATAAACAAGCTATTCCAGCCAACACAGAAATAAAGTACGAGTAATTAATGATCTAAATGAAATAATCAATAATTATATTCGTGCGTTTCTGTGGACAACGCACAATAAAAACTCAATTTTCCATGCCTCCTCCTGGTTCGCTGGCCAGTGCAACCCTGGCGGCACTCGAGCTCAGGCGCATCGCATTGGCAGGAATCAATTCTCGAATTCATTACCGCGGTGGCGTTAGAAGCAGAGCATCCGTACGGCGTACGTCTGCGATGGGAAGATTCACACCTTGAACCACCAACAACACAATGCCGCCGTCGAGTGCCGATGATGCATGCCTGACGCCCGGCAGGGTCGTACGCAGGGGGAGTCTATCGGTTCAAGGCCCAGGAAGAGAATCGAAGTAGTAACAAGCGGGTTTAATCTTCTTCTCCACTATATGTTATCCTGCAGCGAGGTACTTTTCCACAATTGCAGGGTTACTGGGCCAAAATTATATATTTTGACAATTGATAGATGTCAGTTTATATAATTAACAGAGTATATACAATTTGTTTGATGGCAGGTCATCCTGTCAGTTTAATTTACAAAATATACGTGATATTTATTTATTATTCGTTTATAAATTGTTTATTATTATGGGATAGTATTTCAAAATTGATTTATTCGAAGATTATTTAAGGAATAAATAGGTAAACAAGTATACTATACCCTTAATATTGCTGTCAAATATTGACAAAAGTATTAGTTTTATTAGTTTTATCCATGGCTACGAACGAGTGACGTAAAGTAAATGCGAGGGGTAATATGACATCATATTACTTTACTAGTGAGATAATATAACAAGTTACCTCACTCAAATGATGAAAATAATATGATTATTATACCACTGGCGTGGATAAAATAAGTTAAACGTAAATAAAAGTTTTGCTATAATTACTTGATTTTTTTCTTGCGTTAAATGAACATATACTAGTTATATCCGCAGGCAAATATCTTAACAATAACATACGAAATTAATAAGGGAAGAAGTTTAAGCACAACTCTTTGAATGTGCGATGAGTACGAACCCCGAGTTTCGAGGTTCAAATCTCTCGGCCGGCAGTGTGTGGTGTGTGATTGTTAAACATCTTGCAATTAAATCAAACTGACCGCTTTATCGTCTTAAATGTAGTCATGGTTGCAAAAAGAATATCTCCGTTGCCTCTTTTAATTTTAAAGTCGTTACACGGATTGAAATTCTGACTGCGCCAAGACGAATCAGTCATAGAAACAGCATTCTATAATTGTATTATTGGTATTATATTCTGTTGAATGGGCACCAGCAAAAAAAAAATTATTAAAAGGCTTTGTCAAAGGTCTGTGGTGTAACAATGCGCAATATGATTTAGATCTAATTTTGATGAGTAATCAACATCTTCGAAATTTATTATATATTTACTTCTCCCACGTGTAGATGACTTAAGTTAGTTTTGTATATGGATCCTTTGTCTTCAAGCATAAGTGCATTATACTGTTCAGTTATTATTGTTTATGCTTGAAGATAAATGTGTTATTACAATAATTGGTGATCCATATACGCAGCTGTATCTAGAAGTATAAGAAAAATTTAAGTATGATCAGTCAGTAGGTGATCGTGGTTAAGTTCAGACGCTCGAGAAAATGTATTCTCGAGCTCGAGTAAAGTTAAAAGTACGACTAATTACGTAAAGAGTCAGTGATCGTCTGACTCAAGTCGGTACAGAGACGGGTTTTGCTGAGAGAGCGCCGTTCTCATGAGTTTGGTACAATTACGTAATTAGTAGTAATCTGTTGAGTCAGTGTGTGACTCTATATGTCGAACAGATTGTAGTTTAGTTTTGTGTTTTTCGTTTATATAGTAGAGTGTTTTCGTTTATATCGCTTTGTGTAGTTATATTTTTAGCCAATGTTCATTAATAAATATATATATATATATATATATATATATATATATATATATATATATATATATATATATATATATATATATATATATATATATATATATATATATATATATATATATATATATATATATATATATATATATATATATATATAGTTACGTGTAGTGTGTGTTATATATGTTTTGTTAGTTTTGTATAAAACTAACTGGCGCAGTCCTGCAAACCCTGTTACCCATCCTTTCCTTTGATTATTACAGTGGCTAAGAATTTGTGACAAAACATTAACACAATATGTAGTAAGCAATGTATCAATTTGAGCATTAGATTTTCTGAACGCACAATAAAGAGAAGACTCATGTTGAAAAAGGGTACAATTTGGTGGGTTAATTAATCTGTATATATTTAGTGTGTAACAACGTGGCAGAGGATAATTTGAAGCCTTTGGCAAGCAGCGCTCTTGCTCTTGAGTCGCAATCAAAGAGACCTACATATCTTCTACATATCCTCTAGCTCGGTATATCAACTGAACTCAAGGAGAACATAACAAAGACTTCTGCCGATGCCAAAGTCTTTAATCACCCGTTCTGTCAGATCCGCCATGCTGAACACGCGCCCTCGCCTCGCACGTTGTACTCGCGCTTCATTAGTAGAGATAATAGATGCTGTTTGTGTTTGCCATTAAAGTTTTGATTAGAATAAACCGCGCGTGTTATTTGAAAGATGTACGAAATGCTGAGCAGAGATACCTGAATAGATAGAGAACATTTCCAATTCTAGTTGGAACTATCGTTCCTACCAATACCTGCCCGGAAACATTTACACTCATTTTACCTGAGCTGAATACACCCCGTAGTAGATATGTTAGTTAAAATGGAAAATAAAAATTATATTCGTATATTATAAATGCAATTAAAATCTTTAAACGTCACTCAATGTCTGCTGTCACTTTGACATTGATAGAAGTCACTTTGACATTGAAGTTTGTCACTTTGACATCGCATACTTTAAATTTATGGCCGGAGAAATATTGTGGTGGCCATAGCAGATTTTTTTATTATGTAATAATTTAATTTATACGTTGATGAATACACAAAAATACATTTTGAAATTTAGACAGAAGTCGGCTATAGTGAGATTTTTTAAAACATTTTACCCATTGCCTATAAAAAATTATGTAAAACTCGCCTTTTTAGTAACTCTCAGAAATCATTTTACAAAATACAATAATAATAATAAGGCTTTTTGTAAATTTCATTCTATAGCACAACTCGTAAGTACATCATTGTAGATTTCAAAATTAAAGTCACAAAATGATTTATTGTTACCTACATCCTTTTTACTTCCTTGTACGGAGTAATAAGGAAGTATTGTAATCGCAAAAAATTTCGGTTCTCAGATTTTTACGGAAATATCCGTTTTGACCTTTTCTGAATCCATTATGACTAGTTTCGTCGTGACGTCTGTACGTACGTATGTACGGGCGTACGTATGTGTGTCGCATAACTCAAATTCGGTTAGACGTAGAAAGTTGAAATTTTGTATTTAGGACTGTTATAGCATCTAGTTGTGCACCTCCTATTTTTGGTTTCAATCTACAAACCGGAAGTAGTAAATTTTAAAAAAATTTCGATAAATATTTAATTTAAGACAATTTTTTTATTTTAAATGAAAGATTATGTGATTATTACCTACAATCGTTATTTTATAAATATTTTTGTATCTGGTATCATTTAAGAATAATTAAAGTACATATTTATAATTTAGTATTTCGGTATCTTGTAGTCCATGATCGATTAACATTTGTTACTACGTAAAATTTAAATGTTTATGACATGACAGTGACAATAGTAAAATATGCTTTCTATCTTCTTCTGCAGTTTAAATAAAATGACTAAAATATATTTGTGAGTATACTAGTATAATAAGTTAAAAGAATTTTTATATTATTCTACATTTTAGTTATTAAGAAAAGTATGAACAAACAAGGCGTACAAGGAAGTCATGTGGTGTCCACGTCAGATTTTTTGCTTTGAATGTGATAGCAATCTCAAACTCTAAGCGCGAACAATTTATAAGTTCGTAAAGAAATAGTGTGTATTGAAGAACAGTGATGTATTTTTGTATATTTACTTGGATTGTGAAATTGTGAAACAATGGACGAGTCGTGAATGATGTTTGTAAAAATAAAGGCGTGATGTAAGCATCTTGGTATCAGAGTTCGAGCATCCAGCATCTGCTGCTCGGTGCTCCAATAACTACGATTGCTTTCGGCAATTTGAAAATTGAAATTTTATGATTGAAGTTTGTCCGAAGCAATAAATTCCCGGCAACGTCGAGTTGACGGGGCTGTAGCCAGTGATAGAGGAGGCAAAGCGTTTGATAAAATAATGAAATTTGGTGCCGTGTTTGTTGGACCATTTAGAAATGAAGCTGATGCGATTAAACGTTTGTTATACGCTCATAAATTTTCATTGCTGTTTCAAAATCAACGTGTAAAATTTTATAACTAGGTTAACACTATGCAGAATGTAATTTATAGTGTTTATATCTACGTGGTTATCGGCGGGCTAAGTTTGACTTTCCCGTTTCATGTACTCGCTCTGAATACAAATTTGTAAGGATTGTTTACGTTTTATTCCAGCAGAAGTTCATTTACCTCCCCAGGGAAATTCAATTACAAAATATTTACCTGGCACAAATCAACTGTATCATATTTCCCATACGTGATTTTAAAAACAATTCATACATTCACTCACAAAAATCACTTATACATTATTGACGTTTTAATTTATATTCAAACCTTTCTTAGGTTTACTCAGAACATACTATCATTATTAAGCTAAGGATTTTTTGGCACGAAAATGACATAAAAAATGTTTTCTATGTATCTATTTGATATTGAATTTATTATTTGGCATTTTAGTAAAAAGAAATATTCAAAATCCAGTTTAAAATACTTACACTACACTAAGACAAATGAATTTTTTCAATATGCCAATTTACATTCAAAATAAAATAAAAATGCTATTTAAGGTGTACGTCTACCCTAAAATTTTACAGTTTTACAGAGGTGTACGCATCCTACGTTTACTTTAGTTACAATTGAAATATATGATGCTTTTACATAATGAGTGTATTAAAAAAGGATGTCTTAATACCTCTAGTTTTTTATTTTTTGTCTTTGGCCTAGGAATTTGATGTAAAAAATATTTTAAAATGACGTTTTTTGTCATTATTTGATACGATTTGATATGATTTTTTTCGGTCATTATAAATGGATAGAAAAATTTAAAAAGCCACCTTCCTTTTTCGAATAATTAGGTAGTTCTGAATCTAGCTTAAGAGCATTCTGTACAGGAAGAATATACACGTAAAAAGCATTTTACACGCATACACCTCATCGACACATGGTTGCACATTTTAACAAAAACAAATTTGTATATGGTAGATAAGGAATAAATCTTCGTTCTATTAGTGCCATTTTTTCTGTTTTGTACCGAAGTTTTAGTTTAGAAAACTATAAAAATTCACATTTTTTACCTCTAATTTTCTCGAAATCAGAAAGTTTTTTTAAAAAAATAACACTACCCCAACGTAGATTAAACTTTAAACTATATGATTCAAGTTTAAAATATCATGTTCTGCGAAATATAAAGAAAAATCTGTAGGTGCTTCTAAACGTCTGCAAGCGGTTGAAAGTTAGTAATTTCGACCATTGAACGGACTGAAAAAAAAATTGCACTAATAGAATTAAGTTTTATCCCTTATCTACCATATACAAATTTGTTTTTGTTAAAATGTGCAACCATGTGTCGATGAGGTGTATGCGTGTAAATTCTTTTTACGCGTACATTCTTCCTGTACAGAATGCTCTTAACACCAAAATATTTTCGATGTTTAAAACGAAGCATCAGTAGCCAAAAAAACCGTATTAGAATAGCTAGTTAATATTTCTAAAACGACAAAAACCAACAAAGAATGAAAATTATTAATCACAAAAAAACTACAAATTGTTGTTCTTAATATTGATTTCCTCTGGTGTTACAAAGTCCTGTTTCAGCGCAGTGCACTTCAGAAGCGCTAAGCTGTAACTGCAACATTGCACATACACACAGACAGTGTGGAAATAATTATGTGCAAGTGCATTTGTGTTGTGCATGTTCATTAATGTCATTACCGGACCCGTGACGAAATGTTGTATGTATGTAACTGTTATGAGCCAAGCCAACTACATCATGTTCCAGATAAATTACTCATTCATTATTACTTGCGGATTACTGGACTAGTTTTTATTTGGTGCTCTCACTTGTTGGATTAGTCGACCACTTTATCAAATTTATTTCATTATTCTTTGAGCCAGCCATATTTTGTTGATACGTATTTTTACCTCTCGCCTCGAGTCAAAATTTTCGAGTGAGTTTTTGGTGGATAAGCACGTTTTAGGAACGACAGAATACGAATTAAGTATTTTAGAGATAATGCTGTGTATGTGTGGGTGTGCGCCCGTATGTTACAATACTTCGTTGACGATAACTCAAAAAGTATCAAATATTTAACAACCAAATTTTATATTTAAGGCTTTAACACGAATTTTAAGAGCCCGTTAAATTTTGGATGCAATCCACAAACCGGATATAGTAGATACTTTTCATATCTCGACTCATAAATATTAATTTATGATAATATATTTCATTTTAAATAAAAGATTACATAAGTACAATAATTATGGTTCTATTTAAGAATTAAAGTAAATAGGTATTATTTATAGTTTGAAACGTCATTATCTTGTTGGTCATGATTGTATAACGTTTATTTTGTGAGTAGGTACCTTCGACTATATATAGAAACAGACAAACAACGCAAGCCTTTGTTGGGAAGCAAAGAACTAGCGTAGCGGTGTGAAGAGGAGTATGACCTGCAGACACCTTGAAGTGTTCCAGTTTGCCTATTTTCATTCTCTGTTTCATGACAACAAACCAGAAGTCAGCAATGTGCAAAACTCTATCGTGTCCTCATCTCCTTTCCCCGCCTATAGCTGCTGCTCTCCGCATCCGTACTTCTCGCCTTCACAACATTGTATACTACAGCATTGAGTGTTATCTGTCTATACCTATATATGGTCGAAGGTGAGTACAGTAAAACGAGTAGAGTATGACGATGATGTTTTTGCTGGCCACATTAGATTTGAAATTTTAAATTGATGGCATGGCAACACAAATAAAATAACAATTTACTCAAATTTCTCAAATTCAGAACGTTTTCAGAAATAAATATTGAAGACAGTAAGTACACAGTTATACAATTGTTGAATTGTGAAACAAATATTTATTTTTGAGCTTTTGCTGAAACTGGAATCAATAATGTACTATTTGAGATTTCAGTCAATAAGATTGGTAAATAATACTTCGAAAACAATGCATTCCTACTGAAAACACATTTAAAAACATTTCTAGAAGCAGAGACACTTTAAATATACCCATATATTATTTACTAAACCTAATCTTGCAGATATTCCGCTCTGCTAAATAGCTACTATATACTTTACTGATAAAAGATAAATATAATAACTTGGTATTGTGTTCGCCTGGTAGAGAAATACTCTTTGTTACTGTGTATTGTGCTCACAACGAATTAAATTTGATAGTGACCTTATAAGGTTTAAAGATAAATCCAAATATTTATATTTTTCTTCGGGATTTTGTATCTTATATATTTTTGGTGCGTAAAGTGGTCGTTGATGCGGCGACGACGAAAGATATTTATGCAAAGTAAGACGAATTTGGAGCCGATTGGTTATTGGTATTTGAAATTTCTTGATTTATGGTCCATGTCTATGTGTGTGTGTGTGTGATTATTGATCTTTTAGCAGTCGACAGGGGTGTGACAAACTGAGAAATAAATCTACACTTCTTGTAATACAAAATATTTATTTAGTATTTCTCCTGTAGTCGAGAATCAATTAGCACACCGTGTGATAGACCATATCTAAATAATTAACCGGTTGATATTATTGTACAACCAATTAAAATAATATTCTAGTGACTTTATAAATATCTAGGGAATCTGGGGTACGATTGTCCTTAAAAATATTTGTCTATCCCTGTTTTTTTATTTTAGTACAAAACTTTTATTGGCTGATATAGATGAATAGGGCAACGGTAAGAAATCGATGAGAAACGACAAGGAAACGAATCTGTCAATGCTCTTGGAAAACAAATCTAAACCTACTATTTTAAATTCTTTCGGATTATATTTTTAAGGGAGAAAATCCGTCGGTCATAGGCGTGCGTGATTTTGGTGTCAAATAATGAGGAATAAATAATTCAAAATCGTAGATTTGGATGTAAATTACAAATTATACGAGTAGGTATCTATTCAAAGAAAAAAGAAAGATGAAATTAAAGTTTATACTCAAATGCAGTACAACTATGACGTGAAAAGTACTGTGTTTCTTGAGACTGGAACCTTTTATTTGCGATTTCTCAACAATTATTGCGGTGACTCATAATTTTTATTTCTTTATTAAATATCAAATAATAACATATTCGTTTCCCAAACATGTGTTGGGTTGTTAATATTTTCTAATCATTTAGTAAATCTACAGTTAACCTCCATATGCGCAATGCATGTTAGCACATTTTAGTGTCAACTTTAAATTCAATTATCTTCGTTATTTTAACGGTTACCTATAAATTTTTATGTTTATCCAAATTCTACGACTTGTAATGAATGCTGAATAATAATGTTTCATATTTTGGGTTGTCAGTACCTTAACTACTATTTTGTGATTCAAAACAATTACTAAATAAAGTGAATAAGTATGAATCACAAAATAGGTACTAAGTGAACAATAAGAGTGTGTAATATTGATGAACAATTGTGAAGAAAGCTACACGACACAGATCTAAACGTATATCACGTTTTTCCGCACAGCTGTAGAACTAAACAAAAAGCGCGGAACCCTCAAGCTTAGCACAAGGAACACAGCACACGACTTGGTTTTTAAATAGCCGATAGATCAGAAGATATTTATGTTAGTTTACACGAATTTAACGCTAGTCCATCCAACAAACTGTCAACTGTAAATCGATTAAACTATTGAACGAGTTATAAGATTCTAATGCACAGTTTTCTCACGCCATTATTTTAATTAATTAAATAGGTAGCTAAAGTATGCGGAAAATATGCACAAAAAATTTATATAAAAGTATAAAATATTCACGAAATAATAAATTATGCATTTTTATGCACTCTAAAATTAATAAAACAGGCTATATTGCATGATAACAATTTTTACCTTCCGCCATACCTGTAAAGGCTGGTATTGGAATCATTCTAAAAATCGGGTAGTCAGTTTTTAGTGGATGAGCACGAATTAGGGTCCTTACAACTCATTTTTGATAGTTTCACGATGATGTCTGTATGTATGGGTGTGTGTATGTATGTGATCAGCATTTTTTGAGGTCGGATAACTAAAATACGAATTAACCAAAAATTTTGATATTTGGTATTTTACATTTGTATACCTATTGGAAGAAATGCTACGATTTTGGTACAAATACCTTGACCGAAAGTGATATTTCTTAAAGATTGAAAAGATTAATTGTCCAAAATTTCTATAAATTTGAATAAGTATAGTATTTTTACTTCCTTGTACGAAGTAAGGAAGTATTGTAATCGCGAAAAATTTCGGTTCTCAGATTTTGACGGAAATATCCGTTTTGACCTTTTCTGAATCCATTATGACTAGTTTCGACGTGACGTCTGTACGTACGTACGTACGTACGTACGTACGTATGTACGTACGTACGTACGGACGGACGGACGTATGTGTGTCGCATAACTCAAATACGGTTAGACGTAGAAAGTTGAAATTTTGTATTTAGGACTGTTATAGCATCTAGTTGTGCACCTCCTATTTTTGGTTTCAGTCTACAAACCGGAAGTAGTACTTTTTAAAAATATTTCGATTAATATTTAATTTTAGACAATTTTTTTTATTTTAAATGAAAGATTATGTGATTATTACCTACAATCGGTATTTTATAAATATTTTTGTATCTGCTATCATTTAAAAATAATTAAAGTATATATTTATAATTTATAGTATTTCGGTATCTTGTAGTCCATGATCGATTAACATTTGTTACTACGTAAAATTTAAATGATTATGACATGACAGTGACAATAGTAAAATATGCTTTATATCTTCTTCTGCAGTTTAAATAAAATGACTAAAATATATTTGTGAGTATACTAGTATAATAAGTTAAAATAATTTTTAATATTATTTTACATTTTAGTTATTAAGAAAAGTATGAACACACAAGGCGTACAAGGAAGTCATGTGGTGTCCACGTCAGATTTTTTGTAATAAGAATAAGGGGAAAAGTTATTTGTAACTTACGTTATAAAAAATGTCTTTATCTGGTAGCATTAAAGAACTGAGTGAAATTTCATCAAATAAAACGTTGAAATCTTTTAATCCATGATCGGCTGATTTTTGTTTTTGCGTAAAAAATATTGACAGGTGAAACGGGTGACACGTTGGGACTAACGCCATAAGTTATAAGTAAGATATTAAATGTACTAATTGAACGGAGGATGGCTTCAACACAGAATAGTTTTCCTGTGAATGAATCTTTCGATTCAGGTGATGCTAATTTCTGTGTTTGAATATTTTAGATTTTTATTTGTATATTTTAAATGGACACCGGACTGTACATATACATTTATGTTTATAAATCTAGATATGGCGGAAGGTTATGTGCTGGCCACATCAGATTTTTCTTTTACTAATCATAATTATTTAGTATGTAATTACTATTTTCAATACAAAACATAGAGTTTCATAAATTTGTTGTACTTCAATAACATACCAAATTCAATGATATTCTGCCATAAATATCCCTTAATTTTCCGGTATATGACTCCATGTACGATCTTTATCTTTCTACGTCATCTGCCCCCGAAAAAATATATCATCATGCACTAACGACATCTGCAGTAAAACTACCCTAACTATGTCCATAACACGCCCTCGTATGTGAGGGTAGCGACTAGCGTCTGCTCTAAACCACAGAAAATAATATCGTGACATCAATTTCGGTTCTAATCAAAATGATGTCGCGATTGTCGGGCGGTTATCAGGACCGGACTTTTCGCTTTTGCGGGTAATAATGAGATAAGCACCGGCCGGACCCGCCACAATCGATGGTGAAATATGGCCGATGACAGCTCGGGTGTAATAATGATTTCGGTGGGAATAGATGGACTCATTTTTAGAACCAGATGTTTATAGTTATTTTTGTGTGTTCGCATTCTTTTCTTTACTGATGAAATTTGTGTTTTACTGCATCTATTTTGAGGTATTGATTGTAGTTCATTAAAATGCAGAATTATTTACTAGTCTACTCTAGTATGAATTGCTAATTTGTATGTTTCGTTAGATAATTATAATACAACGAAAGGATATGATTTATTGCTTACGCGATAATTTATTGTTGGCAAATTTTGCATAATTTTAAATTTACGTGCTGCATTGTTTTCCTTCCAGAAATATAGTAACACTAGACATAATTTTTATGAAAATTTCTCAATAAAATTTAAATAAATCTGATGTGTCCAGCACACAACCTTCCGCCTTATCTACAAAATTGAATTATTAACAATCATGGATTACAGGATTTAAGCGTTTTATCCGATAAATTTAATTTTGAATTTTTAGTACAATTCTTTAACGCGGCCAGATAAAGAAATTTTTTTATAACGTATGTAGCAAATAATTTATTATTCCTCTTATTCTGATTACAAAAACCATCATTTTGATTAAAACATGTAACACTCTTCAAGAACTACCATTTCCAGTGAAGATATTGTTACCAAAATTTAATCAGCTCTTACAATTTGTATAAAAATGTAAAGTACCAAATATCATTTTTGTTTTATTATTCGTATTTGAGTTATCCGAGCTACGTACATCCATACACACAGACACATGCATACATACAAAACTATCAAAAATAGGTTGTTTTCATGCTCATCCACTTAAAGCTCACTACTTGAGTTTTAGCATGACTGCAATACCTTTCTTTATAAATATGGCGGAAAGTAAAAAAAAAAATATAACGATTACTCTGACAGTGCCTGAAATAAGAAAGAATAACTATAGGTTTTTCGTAACCAGCCGTCTACGTTTTTTTTAGAATTCCTAAAATACTCTCGATTTTACCTTTTCTTTTATTCCACTCTCTTCCCCACTACTACAGCTGCCCGAAACTCGTACTTTGCCGCATCCTAGCTATACAATGTCATTTTGAAGTTGAAAAAGTACTGTAAAAGTGTTTTCGTTGTGAATAAACTGTCAGTTTATTATTGACTTCAAGATAATGCTTTTTTAACATTTAATAAAGAAAGAATGGATTTAGAGATGTGCCTTTTTAAAATGTTAAAAATAAATTTATATCATGAGATATACACCCGTGTAAAGTTTGCTTAAATTCTAAATGTTTACGAATTTTTTTATTAATATTTTAAGAAGGCACAACTGTAAATTGATTCTTTAATTATGTAATTCTTGTATAAATGAAATTTTACCATTCTTGTACATTTTATGCTGGATTTTAGGAAGTAGACGGGTCTCTTAAAGTAAAGAAATAAAAATATGAGAGAAAAACGAGTTTATTGCCTTTTAAAAATAGTGAGACTCAGTGTTGGTCACCGCAGATATGTCTATAAAGCCATTAACCAGCAGATAATGTCGGTGCTGGTAGCAAATATTGTTTCAATATTTCTGCAGGAAAGAAGGAAAAGCCAACGGGTGAAATTTCTCACGACGTATCAGCAGAAACGCGCACCTAGGGAATTTTCGTGTCTATTATTTATGTTGGCATCAGTGGTGTTTTTAGACGACGTCGACGTCGGCGTTGTCACGCACCGGTTTCCGGTGGGGACACATTCATCAATTTGCGAACGATTTTTTACGCTAAATTCATTAGTGAGTTTTGCACGGCCCCTGCCATTTTTTCTGCGTCAGTTTTATTAAAATCAGCTAATGATGTACGGGATATGTGTCAATATTTGCACGGCGTCTCTTCGTAGATTCCAGAAGAATGACTGTAACTGGTTACTTATTCTGTATTCTGTAAAGTTCAACAACAGCTTTTTAAGGTTACAACACCTTACAGTTAATTATTAGAGCTGACACTTTCGTACACTTCAAAATACCAAAATATGCACAGAAAATTTAGGTAAATTCTTCAAAAATATGCATTGAAAAACTCGTTTTATGCACTATCTAGTTTTTCCAAACAAAAATAAATGATTTACTATCTCTTCTTATGTCGCATACAAAAATATTACAGTACTTAATTTTTACCTCCCGCCTCATAGTTTATAAGGGAAGTATTGTGATGGGTCAAAAGTTTCGAGAGTGAGTTTTTGGTGGATAAGCACGTTTTAGGGTCCCTAGAGTAAGAATTTAACATTTTCGAGATAATGTCTGTGTGTGTGCGTTCGTTCGTGTGTATGTTACAATTTTTATGAACATAACTCAAAAAATATCAAACATTAAAATTTCATATTTTTTATTTAAGGTTTTAATACGAATCTTATTTTTATTTTAGGTTGAATCTACAAACCGAACGTAGTACTTTTTTTAATATTTCGATAAATAATTAATGAAGACAATTTTTTAAATTTTAAATGAAAGATTATGGGTATTATATAAATTTTTCTGTATATGGTATCATTTAAGAATAATTAAAGTATATACTTATAATTTAGTATTTCGGTACCTTGTAGTCCATGATCGTATAACATTTGTAACTACGTAAATTTTAATGATTATGATATGACAGTAACAGTGACAATAGTAAGTTATCGTTTTATCTTCTCCTGCAGTTTAAATAAAATAAGTAAGTATGGCGGAAGGTCTTGTGCTGGCCACATCAGATTTTTTATTTATAATATTACACTAAATAAAAGAGCATGTTGCTAAGAACATAAACAATTTTAAATTCATAAAAAACATAGCAAAGAAAAGAGAAGGGGAATTATATTGTTGTCTAATCCAAATAAATATGTACCTATATTTCATGGTACAATATCCAGAATTCTTTGCTTACATAGCAAATTTACTAATAATAGAGAGTAATAATCAATGATATATTTCCAAAACACATCTAGATTTAATGGGATATTTCTTTTAGCCGGGCACATAATGCAAACAACACTAAAAGCTGCGTTGAAAGCTTGGTGGATATGCATACGTGACCTCAATTCTTTAATTGAAATATAAATGTTGACAGAGATTTTATAAACCTGGGATATGTGAGAGCTTACATCTATATAGTTTGTTTAAATATAGAACATACAGAAGCAGAACTGAACTTTTGAATCACAGCGGAGATGAGAGAAATGTTGTTGGAGCCGATTATATTTTAATAGTTATCTCTTTAGCTTGGTTTACAAGTAATGAAACCGGTAACTGAATTCTAGAAAGTTGAACTATAGGCATTTCCATGTTACGGTTCATAATGACACGGAATTGTAACCATGAAATGCCTTTATAAAATACAAAACAATTAAATAGAGCTCACATATTTTGTTTGCTTCTACGTACAACAATATATCACTGAACGCAAGTACACATTGCCATATGACAGACTTCGGAATTTTCGCCATGTTTCACCAAATTTCGTGCTGTGAATGCGGCTTTAGCTATACTTTGATTGTTTGTTTGTTTGCATTGAATAGGCTCCGAAACTACTGGAGTGATTTGAAAAATTCTTTCACTGTTGGGAAGCTAGACTATAATATTAGGTATATTTTCAAAAAAAACATTCAAAATTGTTTCTTCTTATGACGAAAATGTAAAGTGATTAGATAACCAGACATTTAATTAAACTACTATGTAATAGTTGTTAAATAGGAATTTCGAATTCAGTTGCTCTATGTGTTTTGAAACAGACAGTTGTGGATTGTTAGTATTGATAAGTATTAAGTTTTTTTTATTTATTTGATATTTATAACGATGTCAAATTGCATTGTTGTCGGCCTATCTAATTCAGAGTTTACTGCACCGATTGAGTTTAAATTTGGTATGGTAATAGCTAATAATCTGTCTTGAAACATAGGTATATTAAAATGTTAGTCCGCCATCTTGAAACAAAATGGTGGCTAGCTAACTCAAAATATACTGCGCCGATTGGGTTCAAATTTGTAATGGTTATAACTTATGACATGAGCATACTAAAATATCAGTTCGCCATCTTTAAACAATATGGCGATAAACGATTGGGTTCAAATTTGGTATCATGGACGTAGTTAGAATTTCCACCATGTATGGTATGGTAATAACTTAGATTACTTATAACGAGATTCCTTTAAATTCGAGTTGGAGGCGTAGCTAGTAGCTAATAGCTAATATTTTTAAATTGGATTGTACATGCTACGTAGTAGCGACCAATTTTCCTTTTTTTAGTAGTCGCGTACTCTACCAACAAAAAACAAAAGTGTAAGAATAAAGGTGAATGATTCTTCAGGGATGCAGGAATGTTGTTTAAAATAAAATGGCGATTCGGCAGTAAAATCAAACAATAAAAATCATCAGGGATGTGAAGGGCGTATTTAGTACCTCAATTAAATTGTAAACACTCTAAACACGCGCGATAAAATTCAGCGTTTGCCCGATGCGTCGCTGTTCGCATCTCCCACGACCAACAAAAAAGTGTTTATTTCACTTTTATTTCGCGACTATCTCCCGGGGTTGTGGAGCTGTTTCTGTTTCTCCCCTTGCGCAGAATGCCGAGAATATAGCAATAGCTGTCGCTTCTTTAAAAGTTTTTTCTTGAATTATTCAATACTACATATTCGGTGTTTCAGCAGTTCTTTTTCTTCTCGTCATCATCAGGTCTTTAAATTATTGAAATGGGAAGACGGGCATCAAACAAAGTATTTATTAATTCGTTCTACTCCTGGTATTAAATATCATTTTTCTACTCCTTTCATTAAAATATCATTTAAGAACTGGTTTCCATGGCGCTAAATAACATTTTAAACACACCTCGACAAGCCGTGGCTTTGACCGTTTTTAGTCACGGTACGAACATAGCAACTGATATTATTAGGCACGGGGTGAAGTTGGCTCCTATATTTGGCATTTAATTTTTGTGAAAAACTAAGGAAAATTAACGAATTTTGCAATACAACAGTTAAATACATTTGCTTAAGTAGAATTTTGTAGCTCAAATTATTTTAAGAGGATATTATTCCTAATATGAATTCCGAATTTTCATTTTGACGAATTCAGTTTACCCCTTCCCCCTCTTACCAAAACGGTCAGAAATTTACGTCAGAGATAAACACAAGTTGAGACCCAGCCCTTTTGTGACACTATCATGAGTTACGTCGTCAAATAGGCAAGATTTGTTCAAAAAGTGATCATTTTCTGGAACAAAATACAGCCGCAAAAACAAACTTACAAGCTTGAAATTTTGTATACTTCTAGATAAAGGTTGTGTACAGTCCGCTATCTCAGTAATATATCAATATTTAGGTTTTTTATACACTTAATTTATTGTCAAAAATGGGGGTATTTTTTAATGCAATTAAACATTTTGCCAACATTGAAAAATGAGTAATTTGGAGTTAGCGGACTATTTTCATCTCTTATGCACATAATAGGAAAAAAAAACTACCTATATGTTGAACTATGCAGTCAGAATTCGTTCCAGAAAAATAATCTATTTTTCGAGTGGAATTATGTCCTCTTAAACGAAATTTTACATTTTTATGTTGTTTAAATTGTGGTCGTAGAAAAAGTATAGTTTGTGACTCGTTTATAAATTCTTTAGATACCTACTCGTTTTTTATACACTCGCTGCGCTCGTTCCTAAAAATCTTGTGACTAAAATGACGTTTATAAAACTTGGTACTTAACATGTACAACGGGTAAATTTTTCTGGCGTGGAGCTTAATAATTTCTTTGAATGCCACTTATTATGTACATTAAGTACTAGAAGTAGTAAAAAAATCACTAAGTATAATTTAAAACACTTCTTTAAAAAAGCGCCTTGTTTGAAATACCCCGGATGCAAATTTTATATTTACAAAATAGTATATTATATATTGAGGGACTAAAGTGCATGATTTAATCCTGAGGGTGAAGTTTATTTCACGAGCCGAAGGTGAGGGAAATAATCACCTGAGTGATTAAAGGTACTTTAGTTCTGTGGTATATACGCTATTTTTTGCACTTCATCCTCAAACGAATGCAAAATAGTTTAAAAGAATACACATTTTGTAATTTTGACAGTAAATTTTATGACAAATATTTATATTGTTACCATAGATACTGTGTAACAAATAACACGTATTTACTTGACAACGGGATTAATTAATTCAATTCCTTGACAACGGTATTAAATATGAGAATTAATCCCTTGGGATCAAATTAAGAACCTTAGTCCCTAAAAATAAAGACTAAAGAATAGATTTAGTCCCGGAAGTGCAAAAAGTAATTTCTGACAAGGTACGATTTTATATTACGGCTCTCTAGCTATAAGGCAACTTTATACTTTACTTCCTTTCTCAATTTTTTAAAACTTGATACATAACATACTATTCAAAGATACGAACGGCCTTAATCCAGATATAATAAACCTGCATCCAGGCGGAACTAATAAAGATTATATTTAAAAGCAGGTAAGTACCTACTTCTTCCGGATTAAAAAACAAAGTATTGTGAAATATCAAGCTTTCAGAACATTTTTAATTTATTTCAACTTAAACTTCATGCTAGACTCCTCACTGACCTATATTAATATTTCTTTACAATTCTCCAACCCTTTGACCCGCTCAACTGTCCGCTGCACAGCCAAGTGATCAAAGATGGCGGTCGCGGAAACAAAACACAAGCGCTCTCATACGATAAGCGATAAGCGTGGCGGGGGGTGGGTGATAAGGGCTGTTATTTCGGCGTTATTTTTTCAGTTGGCCCTGCTTTGCTCCACTTGTATGCAAATCGCGCGTATCGGCAACGTAACAGGGATGGAGGGAGAAGGATGGAAACACCCTCAGGCCAGCAACCTGATATAGAAGATCCGTCCGCTTGTCCGAGGATAACATGATAGTGTTGATCCCTATCGCTAAGTTATCAGCATACCCAATAGTTTCGTTCACTTCACCACAAAATATAAACTACAATTTTGTCGGATCAATTTTCTAACTCATAACAATATGATAACCCATAAAACCAAATAATCATCATTGTTTTGTTTACGAATAACCAAATAATCGTTGTTGTAAGATTGATTTACCCTAAGGGAAGATTAAATGATATCAGGTATACCCAATAGTTTCATTCGGTTAACCACAAATATAAACTACATTTTTATCGGATCAATTTGCAACTCATGATAATATGAAAACCCTTAAATCATCATTGTTTTTTACCTCTCGCCTCATATTCTATAAGAGAGGTAGGTATTGTAATGGGTCAAAATTTTCGAGTATGAGTTTTTTGTGGATAAGCACGTTTCAGGGTCTCTATAATACGAATTTAATATTTTCACGATGATGTCTGTGTCTGTGTGTGCGTATGTATGGACGTATGAACGTATGTGACGATTTTTCGTCCACGATAACTTAAAAAGTATCATACCTTTAATAACCAAATTTCATATTTAAGATTTTAATAAGGATCTTAATATCGGATAAGATTTTGGTAGAAATCTATAAACCGAAAGTAGTACTTTTTGAGACTATATAGTTTTCCTTAAATAAATTGGTCTTTATTTATTTATGACAATTTTTGCATTTAAAGATAATAGAAAATATAATTGTCTATGGATACAGTTATTTTAAATACAATTTTCTGAATCTGGTAGTTTTTAACAATAAAATAAAGAACAATTAATATTCTATGTATTTGAAATTCCAGTATCTTGTTGTCCATGATACGAAATTTGTTTCTAAATAAAATTTGAATGATTATGACAGTGACAGTACAGTTGACATATTTTGCTTGCATCTTGGTTTACATTATCGTTTACATATTACCTGAGCATGAAACTATTAAAATGTAAGTAAAACTATTTATTAGATTAGTAGAATAAGCAGAATTAGGCGAGAGGTCGTGTGCTGGCCACATCAGATTTTTTTTACAAATGTATATACCAAATCATAGTTGTAAGATTTATTTACTATGAAGAAAGTTTTTTATCTGAATGAAACAGCTAAAGAACTTACGTTTAAGACAGTTTGTATACATCTAACTAAATATGAGCATTCACAGTGCTTAAAAGTGGGAAGTGTGAATGTTCTTATTCTAAAGGTAAACATAATTGTAAACCTGAAAACTAAATACTAAAGTGAATGAGGCTTCTTGAATGAGTATGAGTATGTTTTAGAGTAGATCGTGATTTTAGTACGTTTGTTTGTATGTTTTTCAAAAAGATTGCTTTATTATATTCTTTATCCTCCTGTGAAAAATGCTGGAATTTCGTATTTCCATCGCGCGTAATTAACAAAAACAAGAAACCAGGAAAAAGTGGGCAGTCGTTGTGAACAAGACGAGGACAACCACACACAACCACAATGGTTTTGATGGTTGTGATCTCGGCGCTGCATCGCACCGGATCTAATCTGCTCCTCACTGCTCATAAAAACCATAAGCCATCAGAATCGTTCGCAATAAAGTTTTTGCTCCCGAAAATGCCACACCGCACATAATGACGTCACGATAAAACTGCGATCGTTCTGGAATATTGGCGGACTATAAAACGTGCCGGGGAGGGCCTATTTGCTCCACGATGAGCCCAATACACCGACATATTACCCCGGAGGAATTCCGACAATTATAGCTTCAAAATTCAAGACAACAAATAAAAATTAATATATCAGTGCTCGACTGGATAATGTTAAATAAATAAAAGTACAATCACACACACTCTAAACTCGGTCCACTTGACAAAATAAAATCCCCAGAACATTTCAAGAATGTGAACAACTTGCTTTGCCCATTAACATCCTATTAATATTCCAGCGATTGCTAATGTCCGCCCCTAATAACATTATCTATGCAACATCCCAATGTTAGTACAATGTTAAATGTTTGTAATGAGTATATAATTTGGTATTTAATTACCTCCCTCCTCATATTCTATAAGGGAAGTATTGTGATTGATCAAAATATTCGAGTGTGAATTTTTAATGGATATAGAATACGAATAAAGTATTTTCGAAATGATCTGTGTGTGTGTGTGTCAGTCTGTTAAAAAATACTATTATGTCTATTAAATATATTTAAAAAAGTGTAGATGAATCTCTTCGTATAAGTTGGAAAAAAATCCATTTTCCCCCTTTTCTATATTTAAAGGCCGATATCTCAAAAACTAAGCGAGAAATCAAACTCTAGTCTGCAGAATTGTATTTCTAACACTTAAGAGGAATCCCCAGTGGTTTGTAAAACATGGTTTCGTATTATACTGATAATTAGTTACCTATATTAACATTCTTAATTTTTTTCTGAAATATAGCAAGTTCAATGCTTACTGGGTCTTTCTGTTGTTTTGAATATTTTTTAAAAATTCTTATTAATTAAATAATAACATCCAAAATAAGGCATATTTTACGATATTTTAACTAAATGTAGATATTTTATTAAGGCTTAATTTAAAATTTTAAAACAATAGAAAGTAAGTATGAACCTTATACTTCAATGTAGTGCAAGTATTTTTTATGAAATTTGCACGTAACTGCAAAATTTAGTATAAAACAAAACCCCTTTTTCGGTACAAATTGGCTAAATATGGTTCATTCCTCGGATCAACCGATGTCGTCACAATGGATAACAATGGTTTGTGACGGCATCGCTTCATTCGTTAAATGGACCTTCAAGGCTAGTGGGGATTCCTCTTAAATTAACCTATAAACAAATTTTCAGAATCTTGCAAATTTTGATATTTTTTGACCACCCAAAAACCAACCAGCCTCGATTTCTCAAATCTGGTTCAATATATCTCGCGCCGAATTACATATATGTACCAATTTTCAGCTCAAAATTCCGACGGGTACAAGATTTATCCGACATTGTCAATTTTAGAAAAAATCTTCAAAAATGGGGAAACCGTGATAAATCTTGTACTATACTTCGTGGTATCCTATTGAAGCCAGTATAATTTGATGCTCAAAATGCACGAATCTGTTAAACATATTTTCAATTGACACGTGAAATCATTGCTTAAGCTCGAACCGATCAGTGACAATGAGAAGTGTTACTGGGTACAAATATCTGCATACACAGGGCTAGCGTTATAAAATTTGCGGTGACCCGAGAGATATAATCCTTTATCCCTTCCTTCGCGTGCTATTAGAGTGCTTTTAGCTAATTGTGCATGTCGTACAATTCCGTGTTTTGGACTATTTATTTTGATGGCTTATATGATTTAACTTGTTTGTTTCAAGTAGCGTGAACGGAGTTATTGATTCGTTCCACAGAACATTGTGAAAAGAAGGCCTGACTGATTCCGCTGCTCTCACGAGCGAAATATAAATGAAACAAGTTTATAATCAGCCGATGCCGACCTGAATTTCATAAAAAAGTATTCCTGTTTGATTTGCACTCCCACAGGAAAAAACTTTAAATTAAATGTGGTTCTCGCAAAATGAATCGAACATTAACAGCGCAGAGATTCTGGGAATATTCACCAAAGACGAGCAACACGATAAAACACTAGGTATCACGAATACGACAAAAATATTTTTTTGATAGCAAATGCGGTATGTGAACAACAATACCAACTGGAATAAAAGTGTCACTAGTTGGCAGGGGGTAGACTTTAAACACCAGAAAATAAAATTCTAGAATTTTCATACGCAACGGAATGCAAGCACAAGAAATTTCAAATCTAGAAAATTTCTGCATCAAAAAATTCATTTACTACAAAATTCAATTCTAGAATTCTAGATTCGGCATGAATGCAAACATAGGAAGAAATCTTGAAAACTAGTTTGTATCTTCACTTGAAATGAATTAATGAACAACCCAATAGCATAGTCTACCATAGTCTATTTGCACCTTCCTGTGTTTGCATGTACCAGTAGGGAAAGAAGAGGCATTCTGGCTCAAGCCTTCCGGAGGCTGGTCATAAGATCAATAGAACAGCTTTAAACCAGCTCTAGAACAGCTAAAACCAGCTCTAGAACAGCTAAAACAGCTCTAGAACAACTAAAACAGATATAGGACAGCTAAAACCAGCTCTAGATCACCAGTCTCCTGGAGGCTTGAGCCAGAATGCCTCTTCTTTCCCTACTTGTACCTATACCCAATCTAAAGTTCTGTATATTTTTTAGATTTGAATCTTCTTGTTCGTGCATTTTTCTGTGTATAAAAATACCAGAATTTGATTTTCTGGTGTTGAACCCATTCTTAATAGCAGATTAGAAATTTAAATTCTGTATCCCTCATTTAATAGAGTAGGTATACGATTGCATTGCCTGAGAAGCTACAGATCATAGAATACGAGTGTATATATTTGAAATCGCTGTAATCTTATGAAGTATAAAAGCCCGTTTTACATTACACTAGACTAAATCTTGAACAAGATTATTCAATTTTTGAAACATTCTAAATTGTGTAGTATCATACAGCAAATTGTGTGAAATATCGCATTGCTTAGTAAATTGCCTGAAAAAATAGATAAGCGCGGCTGTCAAATTATTATTATATGAGAACTTCGCAGAATTTAAACTAAATATTGTAGGTAGGTATATTTGTCTCAGTACAAAACAGAGTTCTTTAAAAACAAAGCAATTTATTGCTCAAGATGTTGTTCAATTTGTTGCGCAATTTCTTGTTCAATATTTAGCATAAACATATATTTGAAAAGAATGTAAATAAAGGGTTAATGCAGTCCAACTATAATATAAATAAAGCACAATGTCTGAAAGGAATGTTTTTCGTGCAGGTGCGCAGTATTAATTATTCTCGTGGTAATCGCGCGCCTAATCAATCATTAAACTTTGGGAAAGTTGAGCGATGTTGAAATTTAACGGGAAATTAAGTTTGGCCGTCACAAAAGGCCCCATTGACGCTCGCAGCTAATAATCGAACGAGATATCCTTGCGTTTTTTGCCTAAATACGGAATTTATTATTAGTGCGAGTCGTCGTCCATTCTGCGCAGAAAGACCGAGAGGGAAGCGCGCTAGCAGTGCAAGTTAATTTCCGCGGTTTTTGTGCCGATTCTATTTGTGCACACTGTGCTCTAACTCCGGACAAGATTACACCTCATTTATTACTTTTTTGCGTAGGAGAACCGCGCACTTTTTTAACCATTTATTTTTAGGCTAACAGAATTATAATTCGTTTCCGTATTTTACCCATTTTTGTTTTCCTTTACATATGCCACGTTGCGTGTGGCACTTTGTTACAGCCACTAGCCGGTGCCCGATAGCATTGTGGTGCCCAAGTTCATTGTCTTTGGAAGCCAACTAAACCCGGATTCGAAATCCCCAGAACATTTCAAGATTGTAAACATCCCTTGTTACTTGCTATATTTGCCTATTAATATCTTAGCGATTGCTAATGTTCGCCCTTAGTAACATTATCTATGTAACATCCCAATGTTAGTAATTTGGTAATAATATCCTAATTATGCATCCCATATAATTCTCTGAGATGTTTATATTGAGTACGTAAATTTTTATCACGCTCAGGATGTGGCTAGGATAGACTTACGTAATATCAATTAACGTACAAGAATAAGATATTTTTAAACATCCCATGGACGATTCATGTCATGTGGGTATGACCTCTGTAATCAGAGGCTTTTATGAAGATGAAACATTTCTTGGTCAATTATTTTACTACGAAGTACAATATATGATTGGTACTGTTGTTTATCGTCATAGAATGCATTCTCCGAGCTAGTCCGTATTTGCTGCCTCTCTCTAAAAGGTAAACAGAAAGGCCATACTTCACGCATGTGCCCTAGTATCCACTAGGGATGGGAAAATGTCGATATATCGATAAAAATCGATATAAACATCAGTTAATATTACTTTTCGTTTGGTATCGATGTATCGATAACTCGATATTATCGATATTTTCTGATAATTATCGACATATATCAACAAATATACATCGATACCAAAAGAAAAGTGATAGCAACTGATGTTCATATCGATATTTATCGATATATCGATATTCTTCCTATCCCTAGTGGACACTAGGGCACATGCATGAAGTGTGGCCTTTCTGTTTACCTTTTAGAGAGAGACAGCAAATCCAGGCCATCTCGGTCTATGCATTCTATGACGATAAACAACAGTACCGATGGCAACGCGCGGACCCTGTAGTGATCTTTCTCTCTAGCACAGGGTAAACAGAAGTGCCGCGAATCTACAGTATTACTCAGATACGGAGTGTCCACTCCTGTGTTTATACAAGCTGGGCCAGAAAGAAGTACGAATTTGAAAAAATCATTTAAAAAAAACTAAGTACAATTCACATACAAATTTTTATTTCTATAAAAATTTACATCTGGGAAATTCATTTCATAAAAATAACGTCATCCAGGTGTGCACCATCGCGCTGCAAACCTCAAATTAGTAAAAACTCGCTGGCACATTGCACGGGGAATATCTGCCATTTCTTCCCGGATATTGGTCTTCAACTGGTTAATCGTGGCTGGGTTATTTAGATATCCCCACAAAAAAGTCTACTCCGCAATAACCCAGTCACGATTAACCAGTTGAAGACCAATATACGGGAAGAAATGGCAGCTATTCTCCGTGCAATGTGCCAGCGAGTTTTTACCAATTTGAGGTTTGCAGCGCGATGGTGCACACCTGGATGACGTTATTTTTATGAAATGAATTTTCCAGATGTAAATTTTTATAGAAATAAAAATTTGTATGTGAATTGTACTTAGTTTTTTTTAATGAGTTTTTCAAATTCGTACTTCTTTCTTGCCCACCTTGTATTATACTTTGTGGTATGTACTGATACATGATTTATTGTACATTTTAATCAACAGTTATTAAAATATAAACTGAACTGTCAGTTAAGTATGAAGAAGAATCAATGTAGAACCTTTGTCTGATATTTCATACATTTTAAATTTCCAACCTGTCCCGGTTTCGAACCCACGACCCCTGTTATTCATCTGCTTCGCGTCATTTATATTTTTTTGTCAAGAATATCGTGCATTTTTTCTGCAATTATTTTTAGGCTAACAGAATTATAATAATTATAAAAGTTTCCCAATTTTCGCACTCCACGGTGCGAATTAAATAAAAATCCATCACAACTCTTCAATTCAATTTTCGAAATGAATAAACACTGCCCGGGGTAAATATTTGTACATCGCTTTAACCCATTTAATTTCACTGCGAAAAAACATTAAACGTTCACAAGAGCTTTCATCAACGTAGCATGCAACAATTCATAAGTGTGTATCATTATATTCACTGCTCTTTCATACGCTTACATTACCTATTATCATGCAAAAATCAAGCAAAGAAATAGTCTTGGTTAACCACAACTGCGCTGAAACCACATTAACTTTTTGTAACTTATAATCTCGTTCAAAAATACCATTATAAATGTTAGAAGCAATTTGCGGTTTACGTATTTTTTAACTAAATTTGTTACGAACTGCATTAGAGCATGTATTGTGTTATCCTTTGAGGGGAAACTAAACCATTTCGCCAGTTTTCATAACTACTTACTACGGCGACAAGATTTCGCGGAATCTCACTTTTACGCTAGTCTTCCGTTCAAAAATATTGATGTGTAATTCTATTAATTTGATTATAAATGCTGGAAGTAATTTGCGAATTAAGTATTTTTTACCCCACGCCTCATATGCTATAAGGGAGGTATTGTGATGGGTCAAAATTTTTGAGTGTGAGTTTTTGGTAGATAAACACCGTTGTGCTACATATTTACCATTCTATTTTTACCACCATTCTTTTTTACCGCTTCCTATTTTACCGTTAACCCATTTTTTACCACTCAATTTTTACTACTCCAACTTTTACCTCTGCATTTGTACCCCTATACTTTTTACCGCTATTTCGTTTTACCACTAATACATTTTTACCACTCCGTTTTTACCATTACAACTTTTACCACCATACTTTTTTACCGCTATTCCGTTTTACCATTAATAGTTTGTGGGGCTATAGTACGGTTTGGTAGTGTAGTAAATACCAAAACCGAGTTTGTGGGGCTCTAGTACGGTTTTGTTAGCTTTGTTAGTGTAGTAAATACCAAAACCGAGTTTGTGGGTCTCTAGTACGGTTTTGTTAGCTTTGTTAGTGTAGTAAAATCAAAAACCGAGTTTGTGGGGCTCTAGTACGGTTTTGTTAGCTTTGTTAGTGTAGTAAAATCAAAAACCGAGTTTGTGGGGCTCTAGTACGGTTTTGTTAGCTTTGTTAGAGTAGTAAATACCAAAACCGAGTTTGTAGGGCTTTAGTACGGTTTTGTTAGCTTTGTTAAAAAAGAGACGGTGGTAAAAATGGATTGGTAAAAAAACACGTTGGTAAATATGTTGGTGGTAAAAAGAATTAGTGGTAAAAATAGGGACGGTGGTAAAAATGGATTGGTAAAAGAATACGTTGGTAAATACGTTGGTGGTAAAAAAGAATTAGTGGTAAAAAGGGACGGTGGTAAAAAATGGATTGGTAAAAGTATAATGTTGGTAAGAAATGGATTGGTAAAAGAATTACGGTGGTAAAAAAGGGACGGTGGTAAATAGGGTTTGGTAAATATGGGGGCAAATCATAAATACGTTTTAGGGTCCCTAGAGTAAGAATTTAACATTTTCGAGATGAAAATCTGTATGTACATACGATATTTGATAGAATTTTTTTCTTAATCTATGTATACTTATGGAAAGTACACTACAAGGGAGACTTTTGTGCAATTAAACTGGAATGTATACTTGGAAGGATTTGAACATAAGTTTTGTCACATAATTACAGGTGCTGTCCAGTACATATTGACACAGAAATGAGTCCTGCAAGCTAACAGATTAGATAGTTAAAATTTTGTAGTGATTTTTGTTCAATTTTCCAGCTAAACCTCTTATCGACTGAAGTTTGCATCTGTGTTATATAAGTTTTGATTGCATCCTGGTAAAGTAATTCTCGTGACCTTTGCCCCGGCATTACATATGCATGCGTGACGCAGTACTTGACGTTGCGCTGTTGCGGCGCACGTGTGTTTAGCCGTGGCTCGTGTAGAGTTGGTACATGCGCCAGTGTGTGATTTTGGTTTCGGTTATTCGGTGTCACCAGCGTCGCGATAAGAGAGAATACATTTACTTTGTAGGCTCAAATGCGGTTCATATGTATTAGTCATGAACATCGCGCAATCAGCTTCAGCCAATAGAATTACATCCAGGTTTTTGTACACTAGAGCGCAACAGTGAAATTCCAAGGATCTTGTCCTCGTAAAGTAGTTGAAAACTGGTGAAACGTTTTAATAAGGAGAACATAATACAATTAGAACCATACCGATGACTCGTAGTATTATTATTCCAAGATGGGTATCTATAGAAGAAGACTAGCTAAAAGCATGTGTAGAGACAAATTTGTAAACACCCACTTGACATGAATCGTACATGGGATGTTTAAAAATATCTTATTCTTGTACTTTAAGTGATGTCACGTAAGTCTATCCTAGCCACATCCTGTGTACGATCAAAAATTACATACTCAATACAAACATCTCAGAGAATTTCATGGGATGCATAATTGTGATATTATTACCAAATTACAACATTGGGATGTAACATAGATAATGTTATCAAGGGCGGACATTAGCAATCGCAAAGATATTATTAGGATGTTAATGGGCAAATATAGCAAGTAACAAGCCGGAATGTTCACATTATTGAAATGTTTTATTTTGTCAAGTGGGCAAAGTCCTGTAATTTTTGATCTTCACAGCCACTTGGGATTATTTTATTGTCCAATTGAAGTAAATCTTGATTTGATTGTATATTTGTTCGTAGTGATTTCTGGGGGCCACTTGTTCTTCGATGGGGTTAGAAACCCTTGCAACCCCTGCGGCGCTGTTTACAGAGTGCGTTGTCTTGTCACCGCAGATTCACCGCCGCTCCGGCCTCCACTACCCTCGTTACCAACCCAAGCCTCTCATCTCCAGAAGATTGTTACATTGTTGTCATCAGTGCACTTACATTATTTACCAATCCACAAATCACTACAACTACATCATTCATCTCTAATAAATAATATATTAAAAATAATTAGTTGCCAAACCTACGCTAGTTGGAAAAAAGAGCTTGTATCAATATGGACGAGGCAAAAGAATTATGCCTAGATTCATTTCTGATTGAGCTTGCATGGATGCATGATTAAAATATCTTATCTTATAAAGTTTTTATATTGAGATTTTGTGCCAACTTTATTTGAAATAATTCGATTTAGTACCATTTATTAAATACCTCAATAAAAATTGTACCCCTTGGATTTTTTTCGTGAAAATTTGGATTCCTACATAATTTGACCCGAGTAATCCAATGGTGAAAAAATAAATTTTCCATTTCGACCAGATTTCGACTAAAAAAAATTATGTCGAAAAATATTAGACGAAAAAAAATTTCGAGTGCAGATTTGAAATCCTCGAGGTCGAATTAGTATATAACCAAATTTTCAGCCAATTCTAAGAGAAAAAGTTATTTTGGCAAAAATTTTATCAAGGGGTGTACCTTCGTTTTTGGCCATTTTCATAAACCCTTCATAAAAATTGTACCCGTTGGAATTTTTTCGCAAAAATTTGGATTTATATGTAATTCGGTGTGAGGAATCCAACAGTAAAAAAATTGCGGCCATAGCTACTCCCGTATTTTACCTGCAAAATTTATCTCGAAAAGTATTTGCCAAATTTTTTTTTTACTAGCACCATTGGATTCTTCGGGTCCAAAATAGGGTATAACCAAATTTTGAGCGAATCGAAAATTTCGAAAATTTTCGACACTTTTAATATTTTACAAAGTGCATTTAAAATTGTACCAGACAGAATTTTTTAAAGAAAATATGCATTTATATGTAGTTTGATACGAGGAATCCAGTGGTGTACTTAAAAAGATATACAAAATTGTTTGTATCTTGATTTGTATAGTAGTAAAAAGAGTAGAGTATGTCGGGAGATTTTGTGCTGGCTACATCAGATTTTTTGTTATTGTTATGGTTCAAGCTGCTCTTAACTTTATTATAAAACAAAACCACTTAAAAAATGTTACCAGATGACTGGTATATTCCTCATTTTTTAACAGAGCTGATACCATACGGTTGCGTTGAAGAATACGAGTGAAAAATCCTTTTAAAGTCACTGTAACCATATGGGGACAGAGTAAAAAAAACATAAATTGAGGCAATTACCATACCCTCCTAGTTTTATTTAATTTATTTTTATGAAGGTACTTTCTACTAACTACCAACAATTAGACGTGAGTTGAAAAATATATCAATAATCCTATCGATGCCTCGCTCAAGTTGCATGAAAGGCGCGATGAAAAATCAGCATCCTATACTCGTAATGTAGCAACAGCAAAATCAGTCCTGTGTTCTTCCCTCGGCGTTGTTTTAAACGCAGTGTTTACCAAACCATCCTGCGGTGAAGAAAACAAAAACATCGCATCTCCATTTCCGGCGGTAGAGCGTCTCAGGCTCGCACTTCCGGGACACTCGTAACAATACATCCTTACCCCAGCCGCGAGACGTCGAACAAGAAACACATTGTTCTTAAACACTCACGAGTTAACAGCACACAACGACTAGCGAACAGCCCTCTAGATTCGCACACATTGTCACTAACAGCCATGGAAAAATGCCCCAGGCTCAGAAATACTGTTCATGGACACCCAGCAGTTTTTCAAAATTAATATTTTGCTACCAGTGTGTAGTTTCGATATTGAGCTTAGATATTCAGTCCAGTTATTATACCACTAGAGCTTGGAAAATAATCGAAAATACTGTCGACTGATGAGACGTATTTCCATAGAAACAACTCGAGACCGGAGGCCGAGAGGTGTTTTGCGGAAATATACGTCGAACCCAGGAGGTAAAGTATTTTCTATTTTTGATGATCGAGTGGTATACGCATTGACTATTTCATGAATAAAACAAATTTAACAATTTTAAATAACACAATTTTATTTATTAGCATAATTTTTAAATATTTTGACATTAGGTGAAAAATAAACAAACATTTGTTATTGTTACGGTGAATATACGCATACTATGTCAATATTCAAAAATATGCACTGGAATAGTTTCTATGGTTTTTGTGAAAAATAGTATATTTTAATGGTTAAAATATAATGAGGGAAATAGTCTTCAATAATTATTATCAGCTGTAATAACCTAAGGCCGTTATAATTACGAAATAATTTTGACACATTCCGAAAGCACGATGCTTGGTAACCGCCCGACGCCGCAGTCGGAGAACTGTTAACCAAAAAGCAACGTGATTGAGGTAGTTGTGACAAAAAGTTTAATTATTTATTGAAAGCACGAAAGTCATTTTAAATTACCTACATAACCGTCAATAATTCTGTCATTTATGTCCTTTTGTCATTTGACATAAGTGATAATGTCTCATTGGTCAATTTCGCACACGTGATCAGAAATCGAAGAATGTAATTGGATATTTATTTAACCAACCAATTTTCGTTAAAATTGTAACAACATCTAACAATTAAATCTCACTGGGGTGTTTCAAGCTGACCACTTGAGCGTCTTAAATGTAGTCCTGGATACATAATCTCTCCGTTACCGCTTTCGCTCGGATTGAAATTCTGACTGAACCAAGATAAAACAATTTTCGTTAAAATTGAAAACATCTTACAATTAAATATAATTCGGGCGTTTCAAGTTGACCACTTGAGCGTCTCAAATGTTGTCCTGGTTGCATAAAGAATCTCTCCGTTGCCGCTTTAAAAGGTCTTCGCACGGATTGAGATTCAGACTGCACCAAGATAATTGCACTATAATAAAAATCTATCATTTTTGCAATTGGTAGCAAATCCAGTGGAATGAATTAATAAATTTAACAATAATTTAGTGAGTGATAAACAAATAAGCTAAGTAAATATTTTCTCAAGAATTCAAGATCCTCCCGCCAATAAAAATTCTTCCCACCGAAGTACAAAATCCAATTCAACAAGCAGATCCAGACAACGCCGATTAAGGTTAGTTATCTTCTCCACAGAAAGAGAAAAAAGAAATAATTCGCACAAAAAGAATTCCCGCCACAATTCAGCTCGGGACAGCGCCAGGGTTGGGCTGAGGGGGCGAGAGGGGTGACGTATATCTTGCAACGACCACGACGCAATATTGTTTTGGTTTACTTGGTTGCCAGGACGAAGATGAAAACTGTAGCGAGTACTTGTTGATTTTTACAATAAGAATCATAATTCTATTTACACTAAATAAATTATTAGGTGTCTCATAGTCATCACTTATTCATGTTGGTCTATTTATATTTTTATGTGATTATTAATTTATGAATCATGTTTATATTAATCCCAAAAATAAACTTATTGATTATTTATGTATATTTATATAAACATAATGAATAAATGTACTAATTTAATTTACTACAAAACAAGTTAAATAAATAACATAGTTTATAAATCAAAAATTAAAACGCGAATTTAATTTTAGTATCGCATATTACAATAAAATTGCATTTATTGTATCCTAAATTAGATATTTGTCATTAATACTACTGCCAAAATAAATGAATTATTGTTACCTTAATTTTGAATACAAATTTAAATAGTATAATTATTATGCAACGAGTGTACTAATAGCGAGTTGCATACACCATTTTTTACTCCCATGCTTCACTTAAAATAATCTATCCAGTTTTACCTCCCGCTTACCTGTAAGGGAGGTATTGAAATCGGGTTTTAAGTGGATGAGCACGAATTAAGGTTCTTACAATTACAACTCATTTTTTATAGTTTCACGATGATGTCTGTATGTATGTGTGTGTATGTATGTGTGTGTATGGATGTGTGTGTATGGATGTGGTCAAGACCGGATTTCTGGAGATTGAATAACTCAAACACGAATTTTTCAAAAATTTTGATATTTGGTATTTCGCATTTGTATACTAATTGGAAGAGATGCAAAGATTTTAGTACAAATACCATAACCGAAAGTGGTATTTTCTTGAAAGGAAAGCTAATTTAACCTACAAAAATAAGTAAATATTGTACTTACATTGAACCACATGAAATCGAAGTTATATTCGTCCCCAAAATCCTTTTTGAACACTAATCACTTTTAAATAATTTTAAAATTAATTATTATATTTAGGTTATACCGTAACAATTAATATTTTAACCACTTTGTAATAAATATAATTGTTGTTATTATTAAAACAGCCATAAATTATACTACATAAATCGTTGACATAATAATGAAGTTATATTATAATAAAAATAATCAATTTATATTATATTTTAAATTACAAACAAAAATTTCACTGCATTATCTATTATTATTATTAAAATAACCTACAAAATATTTTTATGCAACTTTAACACAGCTTATTTATTTATTAAATAAGTATTAGGTATTTTTACAATAAAAAAACCACGTTATATTATATACTAGTTACTATACACTGACTTAAATATATAATATACAAAAGTTTTATATTTTTGAATGCACAAACATACACTTCTGTCACCACACTGTCGCTCACTACACACAGCTGACTACACTAATTAATCCGTCCAAATCTGTACTCTGCAGTTACAACGGAATATCAAATTTATTCCGAGCGCTCTGTGTTCAGTATTAAAAATATATTCAAAGAGTTTAGTTCGTAAATCTCTCCAGAAAAACTATTTGTTAAAATAATTACTACAGAAAATGATAAAACGCGCAATTAAAGAAAGTAAATTATAAGTAAAATGACGCAAAATAAAGTGCGAAGTAAAAGTTTGTTAATTACGTATGAGAAGAACATTCAGAGTGTCTTGATAATTACAGCTATACCTGCCGATGCTCAGTGAAATACGAAATTTACCAGTTAGCAAAGTAACTCATTCAAAGAATACTTGACGAAAGTAAGCATTTCTTCCGTAATTAATTTCAATAAAAAATAAGCCCGCAATGTTTCAAATTATTTATTAAAGAGGTTGGTGAACTTAAAATGATGATGAGAGGTTTAAATTTATACAGTGCCTTTATTACATTATTGAGATTCAAAAAAATAATATTTTTCGTCTATCCGGTTTGTGAGTAATTGAGTGTAGAAATTACGCTCGTTTTACATGTACTCTTATAGCAATTCACTAAATCTTTGTTTTGCATGCTTTAAATTATAGATAAATTGATGAAAAATTCATAGAACTTGTATTAATATTTCCTATAAACCTTTAAAAATAAGTTAGTGAAGATTTTGCGTACTTTAAAAAAATGTAAGTATGCCAAGCATTTTTTGGTTAGTAAAAATATATCACCGCAACTGAACGAATTGCAATAATATCAGCCAACGCGCGTTGAGCGATTTTGGGTCATGAACCTCCTTAAACATATTTTTGAGTCCATAAATTATTAATAATTAGGTGTATTAAATGATATTTTGTAACAAACATATTTCATTTGGTATTTTGTGCTTGCTTAAATAATAATTATATTGAATACAAATTATTTATATGTATACAGAGATTTTAATTTAACGTGAAACATGGGTTTATCATATTCATATCCACGGTTACGAATTTGACAGCAATGTATTAGAGTGTTCTTTTTAAAATGAAACATAGATAATAAATTTGTTAATTGCTGTCACACAGTGCTACCTGGAAGTACGATTAATACTTTGAACAATTAAAAGTTTATGTTGAAAGCGTCCCTTAGAAATATTGCAGCTGCCGAAATATCTTATATTGTTCAAGAATAATAGTTAAATGGATACAGTATGTTTCATTTCAAAAAGAACGCCCTAATACATTGCTGTCAAAGTCGTAACCACGGATATGAAAATTCACATGTTTCACGTTAAAATAAACTCACTGTATAAATTAAATATGGCAATATCATTCCATAACATGGAATATCAAATAGTTTGTATTAATTTTAAAAATATTTTGTTTATTGTTTTGCCATTGTGTTATAAACTTTAATTTATTTTTAATTAAAACTACATACAAAAGTTATAATTCTGCACAACTATTTCTATTATATTTTATAATATATTTTAATGATGCTTTGTTCTATAAAAATGTATAGGTACTTAAATAAAATGTATATTTTTATTTTATTTAACAATTACATATATGCCTTGCTTCAGAGTAAAAGTTCTTCTCTTAATTAAAAAGCAAGTTACGAAATTTATTTTTATTTATATCGAAGTAAAGCTTTTTAATTACTAGTCAGAAAACAAAAAATATAAATAATAAATGTACTTATCGTAACATCAACTGTTATTACCTTTTAATATAAAACATTCTTTGATAATTAATAATACGTTAGATATCAGCTTGATAAGATCAAATCCTTCCATAATATGCAATTGACAGATAAAATTATTGATTTGTTTTAACATCGCCGTTGCTTTGAATATAACGCGATTATACGAGTATGCGATTTAACCCTTCTCGGATGTTTAAAGAGACTCGGTTGTTATAAATCACACAATATTTTTTCTTGTTATATTAATAGCTATAATAATATTTTTCGTAGATAAATTTATTCAATACAGTGAATTAAAAATATATTTAGCTTGAAATACCTTTTGGTTTAGCCTGTATAATACAATGTAATTAGGAAATTAGCAATTACGAACAATTAAATTTCTTCGAAAAAATTTCCAATAAGTGCTTTTTCCTGTGATGATTAATGAAATAGATTTTACGCTGTTAAATGATTAAAGCAGGCTTGGAAATATTTAAGAAACATTTTTGCGCTGTATATTAATTTATAATTCCCTTCGACTGGGCATCTGTGAGTTGGAGTGAACCGTTTCTCAGAGCCATTTCATGCGAGAGAATTGAATTAAAATAACTTTTTAATCAAGTTGTGCGATGAAAATGAGAAAAATCTTTAATTGTTTCTGTTATCTCTCGACTGTATTAAAACCGGGACGCGAAAATGACATCTTAGGAGGGCTTCTCAAACTTTGCCAAACTTTTCAGAAAGAATGAGATTCACATTTTGTTTATCATCATTACTGAAGCCCTTGATTCGCAAAACTTGTTTGCGTGGGGATCATTTTTTGAAGATGAAAACGTTGATTGGCTGAGTTACAGTAAAAGAAACAGTGATACTTTATAACGTTTCGGCCGCTAGTCATTTATATTATTTTAGAATATTCATACACAGAAAAATGCATGCACAAGAAAATTCCAATCTTGAAAATTCGTATTGGCCGTTTTACACTACGCTAAATATTGAACAAGAAATTGCTCAACAAATTGAACAATATCTTGAGCAATAAATTGCTTTGTTTTTAATGAGCTCTGTTTTATACTGAGACAATTTTATATACCTACCTACAATATTTAGTTTGTGATTCTGCGCAGTTCGCATATAATAATAATTTGACAGCCGAGCTTATCTATTTTTTCAGACAATTTGCGAAGCAATGCAATATTTCACACAATTTGCTGTATGATACTACACAATTTAGATTGTTTCAAAAATTGAACAATATCTTATTCAAGATTTAGTGTACTGTAAAACGGGATTTAATAAATACTTGCCGCAAAAGATTCATTATCAGGAATATTGAAATCTAGAATTTAAAATAAATGCAAACGCAGGAAGATGCAAATCTAGAAAAGTTATAATCAAACTCAAGAAGTTCAAACTTATTTATCTAAGAGATAAACTTATTTGCTAGATTTGCATCTTTCTGTGTTTGCATTTGTGCCGATTTTAAAAATTTAGGTTTGCATTTTCCTGTGAATGAATCTTTGAATGCAGGTATTTTATTAAGTATAATTTTTTTAGGTTTGAATCTTCTTGAATGCATTTTCGTGTGTATGAATATTTTATAATTTTATTTTCTGGTAGAACTTTCAAATAGTGCAAGCTGTTAAAATAAGAAGATTAATTGAAAATACTGTCAAATTATTAAGAAGTAATTTACACTAATTTAAGTGACTATCAATTTAAGTGTTTTCAGCCCTACCTTCATACAATACGTTGTATTTAATTTAAAATGACCCTTCCCCTAAACGATTGTTTCATGCCGGTTTCATGTTACACACATTATGAATCACCCTGTATTTCTAATCAAATTAATAGCATACTATACATGGTACATTCGTTTTTACTTTATTTAAATTTCTGTCTATTTTTGTAGAAAACAGCTCATTTTAGTTTAATTCTAAATTATTCTCAGTATTTAGTCTATTAGTTAGAGAGCTGTAATATAAAACCGTGTCCGATTCTACCCCGTGCCAGAAAGACTTTTTGTATTATTTAAGCCTTGCCTTCAAGAAAATATAAATATTGTAATTTTTTTTGAAATTTGTTAATATATTTCTGTATTTAAGAACAATGATTGGCAATCTTCAGAGTCTATGTTCTGAGTGAAAGAGTGGAGTTTGTAGACGTGGGAGTCACATCGGCTGTAATTAACGGCGTTAGCTTGTGAAAGTTTCCACATCCTGGTGTAATGTATTTTGCGTGTAACGTTTTCCTACTGTGTTAACAAACACCGGATCTTTTGTGATTGGTTTTCAAGCTGATCGGCTAAGTTGAATTGAAATCGTCGAGAAGATGCCAATCGATATCTTCCAAGACGCTGTGAAAGGATAGAGGAAATACTTGAGTTAATATCACTGTACTTTTATTTAAATTTGTATTCCGGCCATTTTCTATCACACGATTTTACTAGCATTGTCCGGAATTATTTAAGTACAGTTCGTTCAAGTTAAGTAAAACCTGTCAATGAAATCTTTATTTCTAAGCTAAACTTATTTCCAATTGGCAATATTGGCACATTGGGCGTACACCAGAAAAGTTTCTTAGAGCCTTATAAGTTGCCAAATTTAGAGGACCATTTAAAAATGAATATTGCCCGAAATTTAGAAATATTGCAAGCAATGTTGCCACAGTGCATAGTCTATTATTTTAGACCTTGAGCCATTCGCACAGCGCAGTGGGTATGAATGTGCCATCGGCAATATTTAGATTGGCAATATTGCCACTTTGTTAATATTACTGGAATATTGTAAAGATTGTAAAGAATTCCAGCAATGTTGCCAAAAGTTAAGATACCTACTGGGCCTTTTTAGTTTTTCAGTGGGTTTTCTTATATTTATATAAAAACTAATCAGTGATCAATAAACTTAAGAATCAATTAAAAATCAAGAAACCAATGTTATTTAATAATAAACATAAATTGCTCTATAGTTACAATATTGCCTTGATTTTAAATGCCCGATAGCTTTAGATAGGTAGAGATCCGAATTATGAAAATTTCACACCTGCCCAGAGTCGAACTCACGACCTCTGTAATCAGAGCCATAGCACTCTACCACCGTGGTATCGCGCAGTTATCTTTCACGCTAAAGCTCTGTTCTTTGTGGATTCTATTATGCTTTTAAATCCTGGAAAAGAGGAAATTCACTGTTTTAAAGCAGAATTTTTTTGCAGGACTCATTGAAGATCAAATTTAACGGAGCCGCTATTTTCCACCACGATTCTTTTTCTCAGGATTCAGATTTATGAAAGAACCCCCAAAGAATCCTTGTGCGAACAGAGTTTTACAGTTCTGAAGTCTGAGAAAATATGTATTCCTATGTCCATGTGTTTGTGGTTGTTAAAGCACTCATTTGTAAAATAATACTAATAAAACTAAATTCAGACCTACCCAATTATAAGTATAAGTGCTAAATTAACCAACCAGCGCTTCCACAAAATTCAAATTTGAATTATAAGTGCGAACGTTGAGCGCTGGTTGGATAAATTAGCCACTTATACTTATAATTGCGTAGGTCTGAATCTAGATTCAGGATACAATTTTTTGAAATTAAATTGTTGCAAAAGGAACTGCTGAAAATTTAGTTTCTTAGTAGTCGCAAAAATTTCTCGCCTGAAGCTTCCTGCCTCGTATCGCAGTAATTATTGAAAGTTGTCCTTGTAGGTGGCGCGCGAGTCGGGCGTCGTCGGCGCCCCGACGCTTTCCGAAGCTCTCCGTGGGGATGGCGAGCGTCGGCGAAGCTTCTCGCCACAGTAGTGCGCGGCGCCGAAACCAAGCCACTCCGTCGTGGCGCTGTTTGGAAAACATCGCGGCTTCGACACATAGTGACGCGAAGTGATAGTGATGCGCTGGATTAGTGACGTGTAGTGACGCACTAACCGCTACTGCACCAGTAGTGCTGTTCACGCAGGATACTTGTGCTAGTGTGTGACGAACATGAAGGTTCTTCTCTGGTTGTTATCCTTTTTTGGGAAACGAACTGCTGTTTTTCTCGCCGTTTTTGCGGTTGCTCACCGGCTCACTTCGGCCCAAAGCAACTGGGATGAGGATGAAGATTTAGGTGAGGCACTTATTTTAACTTTTGCGCTTTTAAAACACTTTCAAAAATTTAATAATATACCGCTAGTCTTCTACACTAAATTTATTAACCAATTTATTAGTCTGAAATACAAGACCTGTCAATAATTAATAATTTTTTGCGCATTTAAAAATTAAAACACTTTCAAAAATTGAAAAAAGTGTCTCTAGTGGTCTACACTATTTTTATTAACCAATTGATTAGTCTGAAATACAAGACCTGCCAATAATTAATAATTTTTTGCGCATTTAAAACACTTGAAAAAAAAATGTTGCTAGTCGTCTACACTAGTTTTATTAACCAATTGATTAGTCTGAAATAAAAAACCCTATATTCAATAATTGACATTTTAATTAATATTAATATAATAGGTAACCATCAAAACCATTCAGACGCTAGTCATGAGTACTGATAATTAATAATAATTTTAGTTTTTTAATTAATATTTAAGAAGTAATTTTGGAAGAAAAAACCTAGACGGTCCAATTGCTAATCATTAATTAATTTTGTTATCAATATTAAAAAATAATTCGATTGTACGTCCAGGATTTTGGTTACTGAACTTTTGAACGCTAGCCTTATAATCCACTTTTAGTAGTTAATAGTTTATCTGATAAATATTAATATGAAATTATCTGTTAATATGTAGGTTACACAAAAACATGAATATTATATTATATGTTTTGCGTTTTAATCAAATTGCAATGAGTTACACACAGCATTACGGTTATTAAATAAAATGGAGCATAAAATATTTAAGAATAAATGGAATTAAACGTGTAGAATTTTTTTAAATAATAGCCATGAATTACCGTACATATTTAATAATGAATGGTTCGCTGAATAGAATAAATGTTTAATTAAAAAATTCCTACTATGAAATAATTTATGAATAAAAATAAGGCATACCTTCTATCGCAACTTTTTATTGAAAAACGTTTTTGCTTTCCGTATAAATAAATAAATTTACTTCGTATATTCAGTTACGTCTTACACGTATTCGTAGCTCGCGTGAATAAAATTATTCATAATCAATAAGTGCATAAATAGTTCCTGACCTATTTCTTTAATTCTATTCTTCTATTTAGAATACGAGACATGATATAGTGTGATTTAATGGCTCAATAAATCACGGAATAATTAAAATTATTTATTAGTTTTTCGTTGATGAATACGATTTAAATGCCGCATTTAAAAATTTATTGTTTAGTAACAAATTTTATTGAAATGTTTATTAATACTACTCATAAGTTATTTTAATATGAAATTTATTGTAATCTAGTTATTAATTGTATAAAGTTATTATAAATAATTGTTGTATTAATTGCTGGCCTGCATATTAATGAGTTCGCTACTCAAATCGGGTTGTTTAAATATTTATAGATAAATTAGTTTCAATATTTAATATTTCCACTGTTATGCAATTGGAAGATATCCAAGTATTTCATAGACAGGCAACTGTTCTCAGCAGACACAAAACTAATTATCTATATCAGTTGATAATAGATTATGACAGATAGCTTTTTAAAATTGTATTTATAATTCAGACACAGAAGCTATTTTTGCATAGATTTGTCGTTTCATTAGCTTTATTCAATGTGTTTTTTGTTTCGTTTATTTTGTGAGAATAGAATCCAAATAAATAATTTGCTAAGGAAAAAAATATGTCGCTGACAGCTGACATTTCACATTTATTAATAAAATGAATGATAATTCGTGGGTGGCTACTCTTAGGACATTATTTATTAGTCTTATTTTTATTGTACTTTTTAATGAAATTATAGTAACATTTTGGTACATAAGCCTAGAAACCCATTGAAAATTTATATTCTCCAGTCAACTGTTATTTCGATTTTTCTTTAAATTACACAATATCTGAACACAGAATCGATGTATTATTAATTTTTTTTTTCAATTATGCCGTAAAATTAAACTAAGAGGTTGAATAGAGAACAAATGATGATAGTATACACATATTTTGTTGCTTAATTTTTTTAAGTGGGCTTTCTACGTTTTTTTCGAATTCCTAGAATACTCTAGATTTTACTTTTTTTCTATTCCACTCTTTTCCAAACTGGCTGCCTGAAACCAGCCCGAAACTCATACTTGCAGCATTCTAGCTATTCAATGTCATTTTGAAGTTGAAAAATACTGTAAAAGTGTTTTCGGTGCTAGTAAACTGTTAGATTATTATTGACTTTATAAACAGACAATAGAAAAATAATTGATCTACAAAAATAATTTCTATCATGAGATATAACCGTGCAAAGTTTGCACAAATTGGAATTCTTTTTTTAATTTCCTTTACTTTCCTTGTTGAAATAAAATGTTTGTACTGGCCACAAAACACTCGCTACGTTAGTACATTTTATGCTGGATTTTAGGAGGTAGACGGACCTCTTAATATAATCTCCTAATTTAGTAGTCTACAAAAACTCTCCATAATACTATAATTATTATTGTTCAATAGGTGTCCAAGAAATAATATTTAATGAACATTAAACACATCGGAAAGGTATTCTTTTCGACTGGCGGAAATATGACACGAATCTTGATGCACTCCTATATAACATTCTCATTTTGAGGAGTGTTTGATAATGAAATATTGTTTATAAATTTTGAATGGGAAATTTTCCCGTTAATAAACGCTCGTCTTATATGCGAAAGCTTGCTCGTCATTCTGAAATTAATGAAGTTTTTTGATAAACAGGAGATTTTTTATTCGCGATTTGTCCCGTTTCGCGTTGAACAATGAAGAGTGCAAAACAATGGTGTTTACACATTTTTACATCGGTGCGTCGCTCGCGTCGCGGCGGCCTGCGTCGGTGTCCGGCGCGTTTCTTTTGTTACACCGGCTCTGATTTATATTTTAAGCTCGACAATAATAACGGTTTTGTCGCGTTGCCATTTGGAATTTTTGTTTTGCTTTGTTCGTTTTTGTAACCGCGAAACAATAAACTTGGTTGCAGTACACCGGCCAATGCACTAGTGTTATTATTTTTTAGCGATCGCGATTACATTGTTGGTTTTACTTTAGAAGATTTCATTTGATTTTCCGGAATCCGGAAAACTTTTGACCAAATTATTGACAGTGCAAACGAATTGTTTTTCAGCGCCACTCATTATTACTCTGAATAATAGTATTGTACTCTAAATAAAAATTTTGGATGATTCAATTTCAATATGCGCTAATTTTAATTCAAGCAAAAACGACCGACCTTTGGATTAAGAATTATTACACTGTAAACAATTTTTCGCCACACAAAATAATAATTATTAATAAATATAATTTAATTTTGCGAAAATTTTATTTGGGCATCGACTCCACGAAGCTCAACACCTCGTTTATAGTATGGTAACACATTGAAACATTCGCGTAAAATACATAAAAGCAGTCTAGTAATTTTTAAAATGCTCACGAAGTTTTACTGATAAAGAAAAATTTCAAAAATTAATTTACAGACGAAGAATAGAACTAGGTTTATGTTACATTTTCTAATAAATCTCTTAGTCAAAAGATAAAGCATGTAAAAAATTGCATAAAACACACTTTTTCACTAATTACCTCTCGTCTCATATTCTATAAGAGAGGTATTGTGATGGGTCTAAATTTTCGAGTGTGAGTTTTTAAAACATTTAAATACCAAATTTTATATCTAAGGTTTAAATACGACTTTCAATAGACAAATTGTATTTTGGTACCAATTCATAAACCGGAAGCAAGACTTTTCATATAGAGCAATAAGATTGTCCATAAATTATCTCGATAAATAAAGTATTTATGATAATGTTTCACAAATATAACAGAAAATTTTTTCAAAGAATTTTCTGTCCCATTTATAAACTATAGGATAATTTAAATCTACTTTTTTGAAATTCCAGTATCTTGTTGTCCATGATATGAAATTTGTTTCTACACAAAATTTGAATTATTATGACAGTGACGGTACAGTTGAATTCTATTGCTTGCATCTTGGCTTACATTATCGTTTACATATTACATGAACAAGAAACTATTAAAATGTAAGTAAAACTATTTATTAGATTAGTACAATAAGCAGAATAAAGCGAGAGGTCGTGTGCGGGCCACAGCAGATTTTTTTGTAAAAAAGCTTCTACAGCTCTTAATTTCACGAATCGTTAAAACTATCTAAGTAAAATACTTAGCACTGTCAGAAAACAACTTTTTAAAGTGTTTGTCTAATTCCCCTCATAATAAATATAATTTCAGTCTCATTATCTCCCCGTATGCTTCTTGGCCTGTTCCGTGTTCTTATTGCAGCATACGTGCAGAAGTGTTAAAGCTAGGAGAGAAAATAGATAGAAGCCGGAAAGCAGAACGTCAGCGTTGAGTAATATGCTGCGGTTGTATACGTCATGTACCGCAGTGCAAATGCATTAGTGCAAGACCGACATCACACCAGTCGTGTCTAAATGCTACACGGAAAATATACGAGAATGAGGAAGATGAGCCAGTGCCAAGAGAATTGAAATTTTCTATTCTGTTTCAGGCAATCATTCCTTGTATATACTCGTATAACAAAATTACAAAAAGGTGTGCCAATGCTATGTTCTCATGTACTGGTCATAAGGCAAACGCTAGTCTTGATTACAAAAATTTTGATTTGATGATAATAAAAACCTTACTCCTCTTGGGAGTACAAAAAGTTATGTCAATGCTGTTATTAAGAGGCCCTTCTACCTCCTAAAATCCAGCATAAAACGTACTAACGTAGCGAGTGTTTTGTGGCCAGTACAAGAATGGTCAAATTGTATTTCAACAAGGATTATATACTAAAAGGATCATTTCACAGTTGTGCCTTAAAAAAATAATAAAAACGAGAGTATTCTAGGAATTCTAAAAAAGCGTAGACGAGCTGCTTAAGAAGAGCATGTACTGGTTATATAGTATGTCAGACACTAGTCTTGATGATATAAATTTTGATTTGGTGAATTATGATGATAATGAGAACCTTACTCCACTTAGGAGTATAGGAGGCGTCCGCTTATTTAGTCAAATATAGTTTTGTCAAAACGTAGTTTGACCAAAAATAATTAAGCCAAACTGTATTTTAGTCAAACTGTAATTTGTTCAACTAGAATTTTGTCAAACCGTAAATATGCCAACCCGTAAATATGCCAACCCGTAATTTGGCCAAACTGTATTCTAGACAAACTGTAATTTCACATTCCGTATTTTGACCAAACCGCAACTTCGACTAATATTATTTTGTCAAATCATTTTCAGGTCAACCGTAATTTAGCCAAAACGCAACTATACCTAACTGGAATAATCCAAAACGGAATTTATTCAAACCGTATTTTTGTCAAATCGCAGTTATGCATAACCGTAATCTTGCCAAACGCATTTTACTCAAATCGTAATCTTCCCAACTGTTTGTCTTTATATAGAGTTGGCAAGATTACGATTTGACTAAAATACGGTTGGCAAGATTACGGTTATGCATATCTGCGATTTGACAAAAATACGTGTTGGATAAATTCCGTGTTGAATTATTTCAGTTAAGTATAGTTGCGTTTTGGCTAAATTACGGTTTAACTGAAAACGATTTGACAAAATAATATTAGTCGAAGTTGCGGTTTGGTCAAATTACGGAATGAGAAATTACAGTTTGTCTAGAATACAGTTTGGCCAAATTACGGGTTGGCATATTTACGGTTTGACAAAATTCCAGTTGAACAAATTACAGTTTGACTAAAATACAGTTTGGCTTAATTATTTTTGGTCAAACTACGTTTTGACAAAACTATATTTGTCCAAATTGTGTGCTCCCGTATAGGACACCTTGTGGTGATCTGGACGTAAATTTTTGGTGCACTATATTTCCTACTATATAATTTTTCTATGTTTTAAATGATCAATTCTACGAGTTATTTACATTAAATACAGGTTTCCCATAAGTCCCGAGCCGGAACTATAAGTTTTGAACGAGTAAAGAAACAAATAAAATTTAGGGATCACTAAAGAGTCATAAAAACTACATTCTTCGATAGTTTAGAACTTTCATGCAACGTTGGTTTTTTAAGGGGATGACCACCCCAACTTTTTTAAATAGCAATCCCTGTCGACTTTCACCTTATTTTAAAAGAATGAAAAAAGAAACACATCCCCATAAACCAAAATCCTATATCTTAATTCTTTCAAGAATTATGAAAAGTAATGGGAAAATTAAATGTTTTTACACGTTGTTGATTAACATTCTTACTCCTATAACAAAATTACAAAAAAATGCCAATGCTATGTTATTAAGAAGAGCATGTATTGAGTATATTGACGCTAGTCTTGATGAGAAAAATTGGGACTATGTTATTCCCTAACAATTTTTCTATGTTTCAAATGATCAATTCTTCTACGAATTCTTTCCATTTCTCCCTGTTTTGTGCTTTTCTTATTGTTTCTGCTTATGTAAACTTAGTGTTCTTTAGTTCATTGCGAATGCTTCTTTTCCATGTGGTTACTGGTCTTTATACTTTCCGTCCATATTAATCAAGAGTTTGCTTACTATATGATCATTATAAATTTTTTGACATCATGTTATATTAACTAACACACACATACCTTTATCTAGCTTATGTTTGGCAGTCCCATACATAATGAGTCAACGTTATAGATAAATAATATTACCGTATGGGCAGCACAACAGTAATACTGAAATATTTGTCTGGCCAGATTAGGTTTCTTTTTAATGGAGGAATATTCGAACCCAGAGGTATTTTTGTTGATTGCTGGTATGCTAAATATTCGACAATAATTGTATCGGATAAGTTATTATTTATTCAAATCAATTTGTCGCTTCTTGTAAACGAACTGCTTGTCTGAAATTGAAAGATATTTTTCCCTCGATTTACATCGTCTTTCCACAAAACTTTTATGAGTGTGCACTCACGTAGTCGTTCTGCAGCCAATGCGCAATGTGCTGGACACATGAAATGCGCTGGACACATCGCCACGTCTTCAATACCTCTGGAAATGCATTTCTGGTGCTTTACCCCAGAGCCCAATATGCCACGTACGCCATACGGTACTCTCATCGGTGATTGCCACTTCCAACCGAGATCGAGACAATCGCGAAGAGATTGACATAAAAGTTCCGGAGAAATCTACACTATGAAGTGTTTAAAACTGTTAATTTACTATACTACCATTAACATATTTCGAGATATTTGTTATGTTCTTAATTTTTTTTACTGACGCTAGTCACTAGCGCGTGGACCTTGTAATATTTGATCATAGTAATGGAGTTTTATTATAATTATGGGATTCACGAATCAAATCAGCTCTTTGTTTAATAGATTATTTTATTTTATCTTACAGTAGTGGCTATTGATATACATTATGCATTTGTTTTTAGTCACTAAAAACAACTCTTATTCACAAGTGACTAAAATTATTCATTATACACAGTACTGTCAGTTTAAAAATTAATTTTATTTATTTTAATATAATATACTATTATAATGCATAGGCTAGGTTGTTAGGTACATACTTTTATCAACAAAAAGGTATCCGATGTTTTAACTAGAAATCTATTTATTTTGTCTCTTGAAAAAACCGACGATTTCTAGTTTCATATAATAAGCTGCTACTGTAAGATAAAACGTCGTATATCACACGTGAGTGAAATGTCATTATACATTCGTGAGAATTATCACACTCGCGCTACGCGCTCGTACGTTAATCATCTCACTCATGTATAATGACTTATTTCACTCACTTATAATATAATGTACTATTATTTACATTTCTACCATAATCTATCACATTGACAATTTTGAATTTTATTTTCTATTTTGTGATTCACAATCGTGGTAGGTAAAATTATATATTCCTTTATTGGTAAAAGTTATAAAAAAGTAAAATTAAAAAACATTTTCAATACAATTTATTCTTTCATGTGTCGTATGCCAAATTGTAACAATTGCACTATTTTATATGATTTTTGCAAAAAATGTTATAGTGCTTCAAGAAAAGTACCATTTCCGGTTGGCATATTTTTACCAAAATATTTTCAGTTCTTCATTAAGATGTACAAATGTGTAATGAAAAATATTATAATTTTATGTTCAGTAGAATTTAAGATAATAATAAAATTACTAAAACGTGCTTATTGACAAAAAACTCGATATCGTTTTTTTTCCTTTTACGCGGGAGGTAAAAAAGTGTCACAATGTGCAAGTAAATTAATTGTATAATAATTTGAATGGTGACCAGAATGGATATGTTGTTCATGTCATGAGCAATATTTAAATTTTATAATGTTACAGTAAGTATTATGATTATTATGTACGTGGAAATAACTGGTAATGTTTTGTGTTGAACTGATGAATAAGTAATGATGTAGGCATTAGAATACAAATACGACATTAGTATTTGATCGCAATCATTAATATAATATCCATTTAATACATTTATTATTCCTGATAAATGAAAAGTTACAACAGAACTTTTTTAATAAACGTCGGCATTGTGTACAGCGAAGCAAAGTAATTCTAAATTAAAATTTCCAATTATTCTATAAATGCGCGTTATTTTAATTTGAAATGATGTGTCCGTTTTGTTCTAGCGCAGTGAAAATAGCTCGCATTGTTGTCAACGTTTGAAATTTTTGCCACAGCGTTTCAGTTTTGCGTGACCCAATTTTTTGCGGCACAATTATCAGTATACTCTCCAAATATTTCGCCCCTGTCATATGTGCATAGTGGATTTTCCTCAATTTGAATAATACGCTTTCAGTGCGAGCAAATATGGGATCGCTGAACGACTGTTCGAAATCGCTACACGATCAATCCATAATTTTTCCATTTATTTCATCCCTGATTGCGCCTATTAACGGCCCATTTCTTCCCCATTCTACCCTATCACAATTTGCTCACAACCCATTTCAATATAAGAAGCTAATCAAACAATCCCACCATACATTTATGATAAGTTTTACTTTATATTTAGAAAGGTCGCCTTTCAATTTTCATATTCTGATTTTTACCTTCCGCTTACCGGTAGGTAAGGTATTGGAATCATGCAAAAAATCGGGTTGTGAGTTTTAAGTGGATGAGCACGAATTAGGGTCCTTACAACTCATTTTTGATAGTTTCTCGATGATGTCTGTATATATGTGTGTGTGCGTGTGTGTGTGTGGATGTGTGTGGTCCGGGCCGATGCCGGATGTCACATAACTCAAATATGAATTACCCAAAAATTTTGATATTTGGTATTTTACAATTGTATACGAATAGGAAGAGCTTATTAGATTTTGGTACAAATATCTTCACCGGAAGTGATATTTTTTGAAGATTGAAAAAGATAATTGTCAAAAATTTATATAAATTTGGATAAATATAGTATTTATTTGTAATAAGAATAAGAGGCAAAGTTATTTGCAACTTACGTTATAAAAAAATTGTCTATATCTGGTAGCATTAAAGAACTGCAGTAAAATTTAAAAAATAAATTTATGAGATAAAACGTTGAAATCTTGTAATCCATGTTCGGTTGATTTTGGTTTCTGCGTTAAAAATATTGACAGGTTGACATACTAGCGCCATATAAGATATTAAATGTAGTAATTGAACGGAGGATGGCTTCAACACAGAAGAGTTTGCCTGTGAACGAATCTTTTGATTCAGGTGATGCAAATTTGTGTGTTTGAATATTTTAGATTTTTATTTTTATATTTTAGGGACACCGGATTGTATACGTATACATTTATGTTTATAATTCTAGATATGGCGGAAGGTTGTGTGCAGACCACTTCAGATTTTTTGGGTGAGGGATTGAAGCCATGAGACGGAAGGGGGTGTTCTACTAGTGCATACCAATATGGCGGATATATTTATATTTATTCTGAAAGTTTTATACATTGTAAAGATACCACAGAAAGAACAGAATGCAGAAAATGTATTTCAAATAAAATATACTTTATATTATATTCAAATAAAATTTGACGACGTAATACAAATAATATCTGAGAAATATCAATGTCAAAATAACTTTACTTAACTGTTATTGTCCTTTTTATTTATTTATTTGTGTCATTCTGTATAGCATGGTGAAATATTATAGTAAAAATTTGTATCACGGCACTAATATTAAAAAAACTAATATAAACTGCGTTCAAATGTGCAAATAGATCATACCAAAATGGCGGATAGCTTCATTGTTTTGTTTCTATCTTCCAAGGAAAGTATACCTACAGGATGATAACAGCCATGGAATGTAAATGCTGTTATAATTTCCGTTACTCTTGAAATAAAATAAAAAGTCTTGCCGGTGCGTTGAAAAGGCGTGACACAAATAAAACTAGAGCCTGACGATTAGATTAACGTTCAAGTCGACCTCGACGTTTGCCAGTGAAATTCCTATCTGTGAATCTCGCTAAACAAACGTGTAATTAGTTTCGACATGCAATGCTTATAATTCCTCCCCTGAGAAAGGGTAATGCCTTTCGTCAGACACTTCATACTAGATATGAGCTAGTACCTTTTAAACATTAACGCGGTGACTTTTACACTTCAACAATAATATAACATAGGGGAGACTGTTCCTTTGCATTTCAAATAAATTATAGTAATAAAGCCCTGTTCACACATGGATTCTTTAAGAATTTTTTCATGATTCTGAATCGTGGTGAGAATCGCCTGTCAAATAACGGTGCCACTGAATTGAATCAACAATGAATCTGGAAAAAGAAGTAATTCAAATTCATTGATAACTTCAAAGGAGCAAATTTCTTTTTATCCAGGTTTTAAAGCATTAAAGAATCCTCAAAGAATCCTTGTATGAATATAGACTTATGTGACCAACAGTATGGTACTGAAAATTGGGTAATCTGAAGTAAATTTTTTGATTTCTTCAAACCAGTGAATTTCTTTTCAGGATTCATAAAAATCAAAGAATCTTTAATTAGGATTTAAGGAGGTTCCCTAGACATGCAGTGGCGTACTCAGATATCAGCCTTGGGGGCGGATATAAAACTAAAAATATTTTTATTAATGTAAAACAAAATTCGGTCAACGGGTGTTAGTTGATATTGCAATTCGTTCAGTTGCGGTGATATATTTTTACAATAATTTCTAATTCACTAATAAAAAAATGATTGAAGATTTTTTTTTCAATCGACAATATTGTTTACAACTATGTGGTCAACCTTCTTCAAATTTTGGGAAATTGATGTCCGTGATTGCATACGTTTATATGTATACCAAAAATTAAGTACATAGAACACATTTCTAACATCATTTTTTAATCAATTAATGAAAAACCATAAGAGCCCATCGTCGGTCGAGTATTATATTGTTCTATCTACATTTTTCTCGTTTTCGGGATTATATGCCTAAATTTTTTGTCGGTATTATTTTGTTCTATCTACATGACAATATCTATAAAAACTGAACTTATAGCTGAAATAAAGCCAATACTAGTTTGTTCTATCTGCTTTCCAAGCACAAACGTTAATGCTATAATAGTGTATGTGCGTTCTAGCCAATCATATTGCTAGAAAATTGTAGATAGAACATTATAAAATTTAAGCAATTTATAAGTTCATTTACAGATTCTGTGTGTATTTATGAGTTTTTTGTATTATTCAGTAAAAATGAGTTTGTTAATTTAAGTAGGTATCATTTTTAACTACTTGGAAATTCATCGCAGAAAAAAAACCCGCAAAATATTTAATTTTCCTTCGTACAAATTTGTCCTGTCATAAAAATATGATTAATTTCTCAAGAAAAAGTATTAGACTTCAATAGTTTATTTAAATTCATGCCACAAGGTGATAAAAAATCGTTCAATACATTATTGTTTGATATAAGAACTATAAAAATTTAAGAAATCTAAAGCAACAACCGGAATAGAGTAATAAGACACAAAAAAATGAGTTTTAGAATAAAATTATATTTTAACAATGATTATACTAATTTTTGTTTTTTGAACTATAATCAGATAGAACAAATGATTACAGTAACCAAAAATTTTCAATCAATATTTTAGCAAAATGTTCTATCTGCAAATTTTAAAAAAAATTATTGTCGTGTAACTTTTTTTCTATGTATTTTTTAAAAACAAAAATTTATACATAAGATAGTCTTAATGTGTTTTATAAGAATAATCATTGAGACACAATCTATAAACAATAGAAAGAGAGATACTACAACCATTTTTTTAAAACTGTAATATCTCAGTTTTACTAAAATGCTAGTTAGAACAATATAATTCTCGACTGACGCCATGTAAAATATTAAAATTTAACAATTAATTTCGTTCAAACTACGTGATCAAAAATTTTGGTTGCATTAGAACATTTTTTAAAATGTCTAGGGGACAATAATAAAAAGAATAAAAATTCTGCTTTTAAAATTTATTTTGATAGTAACCATTCAATAGAATTACCTCCAATTAAAGAATGGTAGAATTTTATTACAGTGGAATCCAACCTCTCGTAACAGTGGTTAAATGCTGGAATCGAACTAAGGTCCGCTAGCATACTAGGTGGAGACAGATATACTGTTCATGCAGCCAGAGTTGGCTGGACAGATAAGATAGTAAAAGATTGTGCCTAGCTACTGATTCAACTGGACGGCTTCTATATACAACTATTCCAAGGAACCGAATATTGTATACCAATTTGAAATTCTTTAGCTCGGACATCTCTCATATCGCGTAAGTCAAAACAATGTACCTAATCGAGAACTTGGTTGAAAAGTGCTTGTGTATGGTTAGAATGTGGTGGTTCGTCTTCTTTGTAATGTATATCTCAGTACGTGTAAACCAGTGAGGTATTAGCGCGGTTAGTGAACAATAACCCGGTCACAATCCCATCTAGTCGTTGTCCTTGTCGCTCCCGCGTGGCTGGCCCCCTCGTCACTATCTTCTGGCTGAGGCACGTAGCCAGCCGGAAACGCGGGCCCGAGGAATGAATCGGACGTGCAAAGTTCCGGTAGGTGTGTGTTTGTGTGAACGCTGGTCAATCGCGATTGTGTAGTAACGCAGATATGAATATAGTGAGGCACGTACCACGCAATATCACCGGGAATTCTGTCAAATGGTCTGTTTTAAACGTGCCACCCGCCGCAAATTTTAATATCATTTCGCTTGGGCATTGACGTTTGGACTAGCGCACAGTAGATTCAATTTATATAATGCTGCTGTCTGCTTGGACCACTGCAAATATGAGTGTTCAAATGAAAAACACAATGAAAATTCGCAACAATGGGATTCATCTGAATACTGGAATGTAGCAAAAGTGCGGTAAAATAGGGATTATAGGATAAAAGTAGTAAGGAAAGGGATAACCAGTCGTGGTCAAATTAGGAAGGGATGAATTAGGAAGCGGCACTAATCATGATCATGACATACAAAAACTCTATAACCCTTTACTTAAAAATATATTTAATTAAACACAAAACCTTGAATAAACATGAATATAAAGTAATAAACTTATCGTTTCAACTAAACTTATATGAATTTATAACTAATAAAACTTAAATTTACGCTCAAAAGCGTAATGTCCGTAGCAACGGGCTATATATTTAGACTTATCTGGAGCTCGGCTGTCGAAGAACTGAACGCAGACGCCCAAAAATCAAGGGAACATCTGGAATAAAGGGGTGGAGGGATGCAGATGACCTTTGAACTATTGTTTCTAAAAATAACTTAAGATAACAATAATTCAAAGCATAACAGATGCTAAGGCCATCTTGTTACAGGAATCATTATCAAATCTTAATACAATAAATGCCTTTTGGGCTGTGGAACGGTCCTACTACAAAATCTTCTTCTTGTTCTCGGCATTAATTTGTAATCTGTCTACTTGGATTACTGCAAATATGAGTGTTCATATTTGGCAAATGTAAAACACAATGAAAATTCGCAACAATGTGATTCATCTGAATACTGGAATCATTATCAAATCTTAATACAATAAATGCCCTTTGGGCTGTGGAATGGTCCCACTACTAAATCGCTACCAAAACTATTCCCGCTAATTTGCTCCCCGTTTCTTCTTGTTCTCGGTATTAATTTGTAATAAATCAGAAATGGAGCAAATCTGGAAATTCTTTCCATTGTAGAACGAAACACATTCCGGGCACAATGGCGTCAATGAAATTACTTTCGGTATAAATTTCCAGTACGCACTAGGGGATGATGCGGGTGTAAGGGCAGGGGGAGAGGGGAAGCTGAACATGCGGGTCGCTTGCTGGAACACCCGGGGCGGGGTGAAGCGCCTGATTTGAGGGACAGGGAAGAATTAAGGTGGATTTAATTCATACAAACATTTGGTTATTACAAAATCCTTTCAATTGCCATCTTTACTACGAATTAAAAACTATTGTTTAGTGAATCTTCTGGTGATCTTCTACCATGTCAAGAAAACGGCCAAAAACATTTTTCACGCTATATTGTCAGAGTATTAAGGCGGGAATGTAGCTGTATGAGAAAGAGGTAAAACAGTGCTCTACGGTTTGTATAATATTGAATCTAATACTAACGTAAGATTATTGAAATTTTTTTACGACAATATATAATATTCATTCTATAGTGCGACGCATCGATTTTTCCAAATTTTTTCATAGTATTGTTTAAAAAAAAGCCGAATAAAGAGAAAAATACTACTTTTACATGTTTAATTTAGGGCATTTTAAATACAAAATCTATTGAAATTCATGCGTCGCACTGTAGGTAACATGTTATACAGTATATAAATAACGCGTTTGATTATTTCTTTTGTCTTATAAATACAATATCATACAAATACGATGGCACTTTTAGAGCGCGTTCGCTATTGCTGCCTTTGTTCGACACACTAAATCTGTAGATATCTCTCCTTTTTCTCGACGAAATCGTGGACAGCTGCATTCCGGCCTTAAGTAAAGTGTGCATTAAAAAAAAAAGATTCTTTTCAGATGTGACCATCTATGTACAAAGCGAAACAGTTTATAAAATAATACAAATTTGATATATTACTATTTAAACTTGTTTCTTGTATTTAAAAACGATCTTAAAACTGCTATATTCAAGCATCACAGCTCTGTTGTGGCATACACTCACTTCAAATCTAACAGAAATTTCAATCTGACAATTTAGATTCAGACTAAATACTAATGAGTGGTATTTGTATCATTGATTTACTCAATGTAATTTAAAAAAATAATTTAAACAAAAAAATTGATTTCAAGCTCCTGTGGATTGGCGTGCTTAATATTAATTATATGTACATTTTTCAAATTTAAAAGCTCAGTGATAAATCACGCATTTGATTTATTACAGCAAATTTTTTTCGTTCATGTATAAAACATCTACTACAAATGTATTGTACAGATTAAGAGAGATCAAACAAATGGTTATTGATTAAAATTTCAATTTTTAATTTTGTGTTTTAGAATCTGAATAAACTGCCATTAAATTTTAATACATGCGTTACATTTTTTAAATTTCTAGAACGTTTCACATTGTGATATCAATCAAAACGATTTGCGAAATTGCTGTTGAATTTTTTTGGGCCTGTCAGAATTTGAAGAGTATTTATTACTGCAATATTTTGAGAGTTATTCGAAAATGATTAACAATTGTATTTAATTGATTTTGTGTAAATAAATTGCGCCCTCATCACATGGTTCCCAGCGTAGAAACTTTTTCAATACTTACTTGAAATGGAGTTCCACAAGGCAGCATTCTTGCCCCTTACTTATTTCTATATTTCGTCTCTAATGTTTACGTTATTATGCCGTTGTCTTCAAAATTCTGTGCTTTGTTCACAGAAGCAATTGACGTAAAATATTGGAAATATGTTTGATACAAAGTATGTAGACCAGCCAGGTTGTAAAATGAGTGACTGAAGTAAACAATGAGCATCAGTGTTTCGCTAACCTGCACCTTGCAAGGCGGGAAGTCATGGGGCATCTCTGGCAACAATTTAAATGTCATTACCGACCGCACTCCGCCCGCGGGGTGGAGCAAAATCGATTCCCTTTAAAAGTGCATTACTACCCGAGACGGAATCGCATTTTTTCTTCCTCGCTCCCTTCGGAAAACAAATGGGTTTGTAGCGATTATCCTAAGATTGCATTTCTAAAAACGGCCGCTTTTTTAACATATAATGATGGATGATGCTTCCCATATAAATCTAGAAACAATCGGGAGCAAAAAACACGCGACACTTCTTTAAATTGAATTACTTCTTTGTTGTGGAGTTTCTTTTGCGCAGCTAACTACAGCGTTCGACTGAAAAAAGAATTACTGAGTTCTTTTCTTTCTCCCTTTACAATATACAGAACCACCAATATACAGACAACTACCTTTCGTACTTTATACCTACACATTTTAGTGCAACCGAAATTATTATTATAATAGTTATTTAACAAACTATCTAGTGTGATAATGAGGGCGATTAAAAATTATTAATTGCCTATTTAACATGAACTAATTACAATAATTATTTCGTTGATCAATACTTTTTAATTTGGAGAAAATCTAATTTTATTCCATGACAAATATGTTGGGTTAGTACAGGTTTTTTATACAGCTAAACGTCACTTTTACGTGAATATTATTTAGTTAGAACTGTGAAAATAGTTTCATTTAAGAGCATTCTGTACAGGAAGAATATACACGTAAAAAGCACTTTACACGCATACACCTCATCGACACATGGTTGCACATTTTAACAAAAACAAATTTTTATATGATAGATAAGGGATAAAACTTCGTTCTATTAGTGCCATTTTTTCTGTTTTGTACCGAAGTTTTAGTTTATAAAATAAAGAAAACTACAAAAATTCACATTTTTTTACCTCTAATTTTCTCGAAATCAGAAAGCTTTTTCTAAAAAATAACACTACCCCAACGTAGATTAAACTTTAAACTACATGATTCAAGTTTAAAATATCATGTTCTGACGAATATAAAGAAAAATCTGTAGGTGCTTCTAAACGCCTGCAAGCGGTTGAAAGTAAGTAATTTCGACCGTTGAACGTGCTGAAAATTTTTTTTTAACTAATAGAACGAAGTTTTATCCCTTATCTACCATATAAAAATTTGTTTTTGTTAAAATGTGCAACCGTGTGTCGATGAGGTGTATATGAGTGTAAAATGCTTTAACATGTACATTCTCCCTGTACAGAATGCTCTTAATTCTGTTTCGTATTTTTCTACAACTTAGCACTATTTAAATTATACTATTATTACGTGTGTTGAACGCATTCAAAAGAATCATCGATTACCAAAAATCATACGATAATAAGGGTCATTAATGTATGATTTTTCTTTTCATTAATGGTACTCATTAATAAATAACGATCAACGGAAAAAGCTATTTTTAAATCTACAACAAACTGCTTAATAAACTGCTTAATTATTTAAAAACAATTATACTTCTTATAAATAGAGAATAACATTTTTCGGTAACGTCATTATTTTGTATAGGAGAAATAGAAGCATTCTACGTCACATAAAATATTTTTACTAGTAATACCATCGTTAACCTCTTGTTTATTTAACTTTAATTCTTATTCCCGTCGTTAAACTATTTGATAATAATTTCTGCACTGATTTGAGTTTATTTAAAATGTAGTATCTGTGATATCTCAGCTTAATCTGTGTATATTTGCGCGCGATTAAGCTTCAATTATCCGGTATAACTGGATTAAATTATAATGGCTTAATATGTATTATAATCGCAAATTGGTTTACAGATTTCCACAAGTTAGACCTACTGACTTTGAAACAATTACCTCGTCTTCAAGACTAACACAAACATGTTTTTATTTATGCCAGTTGGCTGGACGTATTTTAATTAACAATTTTTGTCTTTATGTTTTGTGCCGAATTTAATTACATGGCAAACGAGGCCTCCCAATAGCGTGTTAATTAATTTCTCAATGATACAAATTTGCGTCATAAAATTCATGTATCATTAATGAAAATCTTTACAAAATAATTGAATTTACTCGCTTTGAAATTGCCTGACAAAATGAAAATTCAACCGAAAGTTTTAATGAATAATTATGATAAATTTATCTATATGAGATACATTTATTGCGGGTTGTGTATGCATGCAATATGGAAATTTTGCGCCGATTTAAGCGTGACAGGTAAAATAAAAAACTCTCGAGTCGTCTAAGAAGTACGATATACTCAATATAACTTAATGTATTCATTTAAAATTTTCTTTCTCGTGTATATAAAATGCTCGGTGCATTTTGAAAAGCTTATTTATTTTCTGAAAAGAAAATTTTGTAGGGAAAACATGTCGCATAAAAATGTCCATTATAAGCGAGGCGGCAGCTCTCAGTCGTGTTTTATTTTTTAGAGGAATGATTTATTTTTCACGCTTTAAACAGGCGCGGTAATTGGGGCAACGCGAAAGGAACCACTTGGAGGGGGTTCCCCCTTTTATAACAAAGTTCCTGTGGGAAATAACGAGCGATCTGCTAAACTCTACACTAAGTACGTTATTTACTACTAGTGCAAATCGATTCTAAATGAAAATAATTTATATTAACAACCCTTAATGAAATCTACATGCAACAGCAGCAGGATGGCAGTCCTCTCGCATCACGCAATGGAATAAATAAGGATATTTCACTCTCTAACGATACTCCTTTTTACTCCTTTACGTCGTATTGATTTCCAGTTTGTTTGTTAAATATTCAACGCATCTGGAAAACTTATACCGGTGCTAAATAAGTGAAATGTTTCTCCCAGGACTATTCATTATTTACGCAAAGATTAGAAGTTTCCACACGGAATCCGCGGGTGCCATGAATTAGAAGACACATTGTTTGCTTTTCGATAGCAATCTAGAAAAGCAAAGTCCCTACAGTTTTGTTTTTCATTTACTTGCCACTGAAAATGTACTTTTCTATTTGGTTTTTTGCAATATATATTTTAAGATCGAATTCAGTCACTTTAACTGTACAAAAATCTACTACTAAAAAGAAGATTAGCTATCAGAAAATTAGCTCAGCTACGAAAAAAGTAGCTTAGCTACCTGAAAATTATCTTTTTTTAGCAGAAAGCAATAATAAATGGATACTGTACAAAAATCTACAGTCTGTATTATACTTCGTAGTTTAAAAGTATGCATACGTATCACACCTTTTGCTCATTTTGAGAGAGATAAAAAGAACTTTACTTAACTTGGGAGCAAAGAGCACTTTGCGGTTTTTAAAGCTAAAATTATTAGTGGCAGGTTCACCAGACTTATTTAATATAATATTCCAATGTTTTTCTTTCCATTCGTCTTTTACCTCTCGCCTCATATTCTATAAGAGAGGTATTGTGACGGGTAAAAATTTTCGAGTTTGAGTTTTTGGCAGATAAGCACGTTTTAGGGTCTCTAGAATACGAATTACACATTTTTGAGAGCTGTCTGTGTGTAATCCAACGCTGATATTGTGTAATGAAGAAATTTAATTAATTTTGTAATGAAACCAGTGGCACTCAACATGTTTCCTTTAAATAAACCAGCCTTAATTTTACGAATTTTTGAAAAATTCTTTTTGTTCCGTTATCAGTAGAACGTGTTACATATACCCTTAAAATTTGATCCATAAGTACAGAAACATCCTGTATTACATGAACATGAAACTATTAAAATGTGAGTAAAACTATTTATTAGAATAGTAGAATAAGCAGAATTAGGCGAGAGGTCGTGTGCTGGCCACAGCAGATTTTTTGTAATTTTTTTTATGTTTCTGTCCTTGTAAGTGTGGCGGTCTTCAGTTTATTATGAATCGTTTTTTCCATGTGGTTGTTGGACCACCTACTCTTCTTTTTCCATGCCTTCTAATATTTACAGCGGTTTTTAAAAATGTATGTCCAATATATTTCTGTTTATATCTTCTTAAAGTTATTCTACGAGTAACATCAACATCGCAGAGGAGATTTTCGTTCTGTTTAACTGCAGTGCTGATATTATTTTCCCAGAAACATTTAATTAATTCGATCTATTGTTATAATAATGCAGTATTTACAACTGCTATGTAACTCAAACGTATACTACACCGTTTTAGACTCTCCAATCCTGACCTTCCCAGCAGTGGTAGTCACGTCCGTAGTCGTGTACCTACTGTCATCGTCTGTAAGAGTAGCAGCCATTACTCTCTTTCAGCCCTCACTGAACCTCTCACGTGCACTCGTACATTGTCCTAGGCCAACTACTAATGTATGCGGGAAACACAGAAGACCTGCACTTGTCACCCGAAGATGGAGATATCTTCATAGAAACGAGACTAGCGTTGTGGGGTTGAATTTCGTCAAATAAGTGAGGCAAGAAGTAATGATTGCTTATAATATGTTTAGTAATTATGCTGATCGAATATTAGGTTTTGGTCATTTATTTTTAATATTTTTTGTAAAATGGTTGCGCTAGTCCTATCAACCAAGCATTGGAATATATAAAATATTTCAGTCCATTTATTTTAATTAATCCAACGTGGATTTAAATAAATTTGCCAGTAACAATATACAGGGTTTACCAAAAGTTCCGGAACGGACCTATAAGTTTTTGAACGAGTGAAAAAATATATTTGGGGATTACTAAAGCGTTTGGGTCATTGCGAGACCGAAGAAGGTCGACAATTTGAACAATGAAATCGTAATAAACGTGCAAAAAAACATTAAGAGGCCCGTCTACTACCTAAAATCCAGCATAAAATGTACTAACGTAGCGAATGTTTAGTGGCCAGTGCAAGAATGGTAAAATTTTATTTCACCCAGGATTTAATAGAGAAAGAATGGATCTACAGATGTGCTTTTTTAAAATTTTTATTAAAAAATTGTACATGAATATACAAATTTCGAAAAATTCAAAAAAATTCCCATTTTATGCAAACTTTACACGATTATATCTCATGATACAAATAATTCTTAAAATTTTAAAAAGGCACATCTGTAGATCCATTCTTTCTCTATTATTAAATGTTTATAAAAACATTACCCTGAATTCAATAATAATCTGACAGTTTACTCCCAACGGAAACACTTTTTTAAGTATTTTTCAACTTCAAAATGGCATTGCATTGCTAGGATGCGGCAAAGTACGTGTTTCGGGCTGGTTTCAGGCAGCTCTAGTAGTGGGGAAAAAAGTAAAATCGAGAGTATTCTAGGTAAATACGTAGACAAGCTGCTTAACATTAATTGCAATTAAATTCTCGAAAGAATTAAGATATCGGGTTTTGGTTTATGAGGATATTTTTTTTTCATTACCTTTAAAATAAAGTGAAACTCGACAGGGGTTACTATTTAAAAATGTTGGGGTGGTCATCCCCTAAAAATCTATCTAACAATGTAGTTAGACTATATAGTGATCCCCAAATTATCAATTTTTTTCTTTACTCGTTGAAAACTCATAGCTCCGTATATTACAATTTTTATTTCTAACGCTGGTCTTAGCTGTCTTTTTCCCCTGAAAATGAAGTATAGGTCCGCGCCGGCCAGGCGGTAATTACAAAGATGTATCACCGCTACAACGAGGTCAAGTGTGGCCAGCGGTACGTGTGGGTTCCGCCAGCCAACTCTGATGATAAATTCACTAAATGTATCAAAAGAACGTTCCAGGCTCACCCTCCCACATCGCCGCTAGTTAAGTGTTAACTAACTCTAACGCAAGAAGAACAACATATTTTATTGTCCGCTGCAACCTTGTAAATTGATTGTTCTTCACATGTGAAAAAATTCACGGTTTTGAAGCAATCAATAAATTATAAAATCTTCGTTTCCAAGACTTATTGAAAATTCAATTTAGCGGCACCGCAATTTAACATGTTAAGAGGCTCGTCCTAGAATATTCTCAATATTACTTTTTTTCAATTTCACTCTCTTCCCCATTACTACGGCTGCCCGATCCCGCCCAAAACTCGTACTTTCCCGTATCCTAGCTATGCAATGTCATTTTGAAGTTGAAAAATACTGTAAACATGGCTCCAGATTCCCAAAATAACTTCTGTATTTTATAAAGAAATTAAGTACCTAAAGCCTGTTTTACATTATACTTTTTTCGTCTAGATTCTAGTTCGAGATTCATCCGGGAAGTTCCTAGCCATTTCTAGTATAATGTAAATCAGAAATTCCCATCCGAGTTCCTTTCGATTTCCATACTTTTTTCTAGTATAGAAATATACGCCCAGCTCTATTTTTCTATTCGAGATTCATACTTGATTTGTCTAGGCATGCATTTGTAGTGTTATTCAAGTTGTGTTAATATTTTTTCCATTACAAATTCCAACCTCCAAATCATAAGTTGTCACTTGTCAGAATAAGTAAGAATATTATTTATTATTTTGAAGTTGCCTAACTTGGACCATTTCGGAAAAAATCGAAGAATTCCCATTGTATACGAATAGTTTGAAAATAAAGTATGAAAATCGAACAAATCTCGGATGTAAATCAAACGAAAAATCTAGCATGAATCTAGACGAAAACAGTATAATGTAAAACAGACTTAAAACTAAAATTATTCGAAAAAGGAAGCTTAGCTGCACGATTCTAGTTTCTTAAATTTTTCTTGCCATTTATAGTGACCGAAAAAATAATATCAAATAATGACAAAAATCGCAAAAAACATCATTTTAATTTTTTTTAACTTAAAATTCCAAAAAATAAAAATATAGAAGCATTAAGACATCCTTTGTTAATACACTCATATGTAAAAGCATCATATACTTCAATTATAATTAAAGTAAACGTGGGAGGCGTACACCTCTGTAACGCTGTAAAATTTTAGGGTAGAATGATTTTTCTAAGATTCCGAATCTTCATGGAATCCTCGTGTGAACAGGGCCTTAGTTAAGACTAGCGGCAGTCTCAGTTATTTATAAATATTTATCAGTAATTTATCGTCACGACATCGTCGGCATGCATTTCATATTCGTGATAGCATCGATGTAGTCCACGGAAAACGCTGGATGATTAAATGTTATTTAAATTATTACGGATTTTCAAATGCCAGCAGCGCGGTTTTGAATTACACTCACTTTACGTAATGACTTGTTTTTAGGGGCTTTATTACCACTGATTTTATCGGCGGGTACAAAAATAGCGTTTATTTAACTATGCCATCTCCAGATAATATTTTGTTAGAGAGCTGAGCTCTGTTTCCATTCCAAGTTGGGATTTAATTAACTTGACAACACATATGGTAGTAAAGTTAAGACTCGGTGGGTGTCAAAAGTGAAAAATCTGATGTGGCCAACACATAACCTCCCGTCTCTTAAATACTGAAATTTAATTATCTAAGAAATAAATAGTTTTCTGGTTTAATTATTTATTAATAGATCTGAAAGATTTTTTACTACCTTATTACCTTTTTCCAGTTAAAAATATCTTCAATATAAAATATTTTGACACTCAAAATTTCTCTGTTTATCTGTGAAATTGACATTTTTGAATAAGCTTTTGCATCCTCATTGGTCATTTGGCCCAAAATATGCGAATTTTGCGATTTTTTCATTCCACCCCTCGGGGGGAAAGGCACATGATTACCTGTAAGTCTTGCCTCTTTTGCACTCTGCTGGGTATTCTCACCAAACGTGACAAAGGCTTACAAGCGGGAATATCAGGGACACTACGTGCGCCCAACTCCCTTACTATAATTCTGATGTCCAAATCGTGGTAGATAAATTTACAAAACTTTGAAAAATTGTATTTCTTTATAAGTAGCAGATAGACAAAATATCAAATCAATATTATGTAGAACGTAATTTCTTCTTTCATGAGTCATATGCCAATCAATCGCACTATTTTATACGATTTTTGCAAAAAATGTGATTGTGCTTCAAGAAAATACCACTTCCGGTTGGCAAATCCAAAATCTGATCAGTCCTTCGTTACGATGTAGATACAAATGTATAATACAAAATATTATAATTTTATGCTCAGTAGAATTTAAGATAACGTACAAAAATTAAACACACCTCGAAGCGCACACCCATACAAACACACACACAGACATCCTCGCAAAAATAGTTCTAAAACGTGCTAATTGACAAAAATTCGACATCGAACTTTGTCACGATTCCTATACCTCCCATTTAGACGGGATGTAAAAAGTAAAAATAATACTTTGTTAAGTCACCCTAGGGACATAACCCAATACATACTTAAAATCTTGTTTTAAGGGCTTTGCGGGTACAAAAATAGCGTTCACCATCAGCAGATAATATTCCGCTAGAAGCGGAAGTTCCGCTGTTGTATTGTTGGATATTTTGTGAAAAGTTAGCTTTGAGTTTATATTAAATTAAGAGATAATTAACTAATTGATTATGAAAACATGTTATTTTAGCAAAATCAAACAATCGAGATCTACTTCAAAGGGTTGGAAGACTTGAAACTTGAAATGTTAGAGAAAGCGTGAAATAAACGTAGTTACCACAATAGAGGCTCACACAATGGTTCGGCTAATCCCAAATTAAATTGATCCCTCCTGGGAATACGCGCGTATATTTAGAATTTCTGATTAAATCAGCTTGGCGAGTGTGTGTTTAGGCATTTAAAGGACTGGCAATAATAACGCGCTAGATAACCGCCGACATATTGTTTCGTTTACCTTTAACACGTGTCTGGCCGTCCTTTGCAGCCCTTTGTACATTTCACCCGCGAGATCAGAGCACACATTTAACGTCGAGTTAACATTTACAGGAAATTGCTAAACTTTCTGTTTATTTTCACTTCATTTCAATAACTACAGATAGTGATGGGTCTTTCGTTCATTTTTAGTGAGTCAGTTCATTTCGCTCCGCTCAGTAAAGTGAGTCGTTCATTTGAACGACTCTGTAAAACAGCACTGTGCGTTTCAAATGACACCGTGCTACCGTGCTAGTGTGCTGCTCAGCTGAGCTGCTTTGCTCATGTGCTCATGCTCACAGCACTGTGCGCTCGCCTTGTGTGCATGTGCGATGCGCAGCGATGTGGCATGTGCCAAACTACATGAACCTAGCATTTTAGTTAGTTGATAGTTGTGTTCTCGTCTTGATTACTCGTTGCTGCAAACAATAAATTATTGAACGTTGCTTATTGTAGTTGTATATGTATATTGACAATGGAAAATAAACAAAATAAAAATTCTGCAAAAAGGAGTACCTATTGTCTGGCAACATTTTGAAGAATGTTCAACAAATTTAGCAAAATGTTACTATTACTTTTACATGAATGTATTTTTTGCATTTACTTTCCAGTCCTACATTGTTTCCACTTCCCATATTGTTGATTATTTTCATTGTTGTCCGTACAACAGAAACGCCACGCTTCTCAGAATACACAGCACTCAGCACCATGCGCTGTATGTATGTTTCGTTCGTTTCGTTCATTCCACTCGCACTCGTTCGTCTTTCTGCGTTCAGCGAGCGGAGCGGTGAGCGGAGGCTAAATAGTAGCACGGAGCTAGTGTGAACTGGTGTGCCGTGCTGAACGAACTAAAGAGTCGTTCGTTCACGGCACACTAAAATGAGTCGTTCATTTTGAACGACTCGTTCATGAACGACCCATCACTAACTACAGAGCACGGCTTTGCTAGACACTCACACATTTACTTTACAAGTCGTACCTCAAAGTGGAACGTCTTCAACACTACAATCATTATAACTAGAAAATTCAATGAAATTCGTAGATCTGCGAAGAAATGCACAGATGGACGTAAAACCCGCTGATCTAGCGGAATTGTGCCTAAAATGACATACCACTTTTACCTCCCGTCACTCATATCTGTAAGAGAAGTATTAATTGTAATCATGCTAAAATTTCGATAGTGAGTTTTCAATGGATAAGCACGTTTTGAGGTCCCTAGAACACGATTTTGATAATTTCGCGATGATGTCTGTGTATGTGTCAGGATGGATGTTGGAGGTACGATAACTCAAATAGCACTGAATAAAAAATTTGAAATTTTGTATATAATATTCTGTCTACCTAGATTAGATCTGATTAGATTTTGGTGTTGATCGTGCTACCGGAAATGGTAGTTTCTTGAAGATCTGAAGAGTTTTTCTGGAATATCCTCAAAATTTATGAATTAATAGGAATTTTTTAAATAAAATTGTATAGTAAATGTTACTGTCTACAATATGTATTAAAAACGTTGTTTCTATCTATCACCATTTTCCAATTACAAGAAATTAAAAATTCTACAAATTTTTATAATTTTGATTTATCTGCCTACCTATGAAAACAAAAAATAAAATATTTGAGTGTTAATGTCATATAAATTTTTGACAAATTGAAATGGAAAATATGAAATGTTATTTATAAGCTCATAATAAACTTTAATAATATTATAAAAACTACAATTCCCGAATTCCCTTCTGCAATGGTATATTTGTGAGTAAGTACCTTCATACACACTCAGTAAAATAGTAGAATATATGGCGAGAGGTCATGTGTTGGCCACATCGGTTTTTACTTCCTTGTACGAAGTAAGGAAGTATTGTAATCGCGAAAAATTTCGGTTCTCAGATTTTGACGGAAATATCCGTTTTGACCTTTTCTGAATCCATTATGACTAGTTTCGACGTGACGTCTGTACGTACGTACGTACGTACGTACGTACGTACGGACGTATGTGTGTCGCATAACTCAAATACGGTTAGACGTAGAAAGTTGAAATTTTGTATTTAGGACTGTTATAGCATCTAGTTGTGCACCTCCTATTTTTGGTTTCAATCTATAAACCGGAAGTAGTACTTTTTAAAAATATTTTGATAAATAATTAATTTTAGACAATTTTTTTTATTTTAAATGAAAGATTATGTGATTATTATCTACAATCGGTATTTTATAAATTTTTCTGTATCTTCTATCATTTAAGAATAATTAAAGTATATACTTATAATTTAGTATTTCTGTATCTTGTAGTCCATGATCGATTAACATTTGTTACTACGTAAAATTTAAATGATTATGACATGACAGTGACAGTAGCAGTGACAATAGTAAAATATCGTTTATATCTTCTTCTGCAGTTTAAATAAAATGACTAAAATATATTTGTGAGTATACTAGTATAATAAGTTAAAAGAATTTTTTATATTATTCTACATTTTAGTTATTAAGAAAAGTATGAACAAACAAGGCGTACAAGGAAGTCATGTGGTGTCCACGTCAGATTTTTTAAAATAATGATTGCGGTTTTATTTATCAGAAAAAATAAGTTGTTTTTTAACCATGTGTACAAGAATAGATACATCTAATATAAAAGCAACAAAACTGTTTCATATTTTATAAAATTGTGCTAATTGGGTTTTTGTAATTCTTGGGTAAAGTATTATAGTTTTTTTTTCGTTGATCGTGTATTAATGAGTACCTATCATTAATGTAAAAGATCATACATTAATGACCCCCTATTAATGCTAAACTAAACTATTTTTTGTTGAATGCGTTCAATACACGTAGGTAATACAGTTACTTATATTATTTGTGCGTGGACGAATTAATTCTTAATATTTAACCAAGAAATATGATCAAATATCTGAACTCACGCTCTGTCGAACTATCCTAAACTATACCGTCTTCTCTCGCTATCAGTAAGTGGCACCAAATTTGCCTAGTTCGCTGCCCTGCCAAAGCGCCAGTAATCCTTCATTGATTTAGCACGTAGGGGTATTTAATTAAGCCAGGTTCGTTTGAATTATTTATGTGTTACGTGTTAAGTAGCTCACAGCGTTTGCCTGACGCTAAAAGGCACTAGCAGAGATGGACACGAAAATTGAGCAGTTTGGAATACTTGCAAGGATGAAGGTCACACAAGAAGAATATTCCTGGAGGAGAAACTTTGTACCCATTTCGAATGTGGCAGCTATAGTCTACGCGACGTAGATTACGTGTAATTTTACGAGTAGACAAACACGTAATCTACGCATGCAGTAACGTGTAAACAATAAAATAGTGTAGACAAAAAACAAATCTCACCGAAAACTAATAAAATTATAGGTTAGATTTTCTGACAATTGAATTATTTACATACTTCACGCAAAGTCTACATTGTCTACATTTTACATAGTTTACGCAAACTTTTCGTGTAGACGTAAAAAATAATATACTTTAAGCCATGTTCGCACGGCGATCTTTGGAGATTCTACGGAGAGTCAAAGTCACGGCAAAGAAGAAGTTTTTTTTCTTTCTAGTGAGAATTATTTGTTAAATCTTCAATTAGTCTTGGAAAAGAAGAATTTATAATATATTGATTGCTTCAAAACCACGTAATTATCACTAGAAAGAAAAAAACTTCTTCTTTGTCGTGACTTTGACTCTCCGTAGAATCTCCAAAGATCGCTGTGCGAAAATGACTTTTTATTGTGTATTACGGTTATTAGTATTTAATTCAGTTGGTATTGTCAGTGAACGAAAGAACGCAAGAAAGATTTTCGTGCATTTAAACTGAAATAAAAATTTTGACCACCCGGATTCGAATCCAGGACCTATGTATTCAGAGCCAAGTACTTTACCACTGTGTCATCTCGCTGTTTGACCGTGCTGTATCATTGCTGTTACGAAGTATAATATGACAGGGTTGACACTAGGACGGATGAAGTGTGGTCTTTCTGTTTATCTTTTAGAGAAAGAAAGGCGATGTTACTCGTTCAAGTCGCTAAGATCCAGTACTCAAAATGAGTGAGTGAAGAAAGTATGTCTACATTAAATAGCTACAAAGTGAACAACTATTTCAAGTAGCTCCCTGAAATCGTAGTGTTTATTTTAAGAAGAGCGTATCAAATATTTGTTACTAAAAACAAACACACTAAAAATATGTTTAATCGACAGGATAAGACAAAAGTGGAAGTGCCACTTGTGAAAGTAAATGGAACTGCTTCCTGTTCACTTGACTGGAATCACAAATAAAACTAATGATGAATCTAGTGCTAAAATATCTGTCTACAGCAAGCAAGTACTTAAATCCAGACCTGGATTTCAGTGACTTGAACAAGTTACTGTTGATCACCTTATTCAAAAAAGAAAATTATTCTTTTCACTTATAGTATCACATGTGCATTAATTCTTTCCGGATTTTTTTGAGTACTTTCCAACAACGTCGTGTACCACTCGAGCTAATTACGTTGTTGGAATGCACGATAAAAAATTTTCTGGACATGAGTGCACGAGTGCATATTCGGTAAAAAATCGCAATGATACCGGCGCTCTAGTTTTGAATTCTTTTTGCAATAGAAACTTGTAATATTTACTAAATTTGTATTTAACATTCATAAATATGTATTATTTACCTTCTTAATTGCTTATTTTTACTCAAAATAACAATTTTTAATTTAATGTTAAAGTGACAGATGATGCCGGTAAAATTTCCGCTTATTAATTTCAGTTAAGTTACTCAAACTACTAAATTTCCGAGAAAATTTTTATATAACCATGGATACTATTATTGTAATCAATTTATCCATTGACTGTTATTTGTGTCATGCGATTTTCAATAAAATATCACAATGTCCCGAATTAAAATATAACAAAAGTGTGTCATAAACATTGAGATTCTGGCAAATCAGCAACAACTAACGAGTACCTACCACAGATGATAATGTTTGAAAATACATATAAATTCCCATCTCTTCATGAAATTTTCGTTGCGCCATCAGAATTCATTAGAGTTTCCTCCTCTTGAGGATTTTCGCCAGTCAAATATTCCATCGCACATCTCAGCAAATTCCTTACCGCACGTGTGTGCGTGTGTGTGATGTGAGGTGATGTGTACGAGGTGCGTGTAGATGTAGAGAAAGCACCGGAGACTTATTGATCAAGCAAGCGAGTGGAAACGATTTGTACCCTCAGGTGAATTTGAATGTCGCATATGTGACTATGAGGGCCGTGTGAATGTGCGACGAGGAATAGACACTGACTCTATAACCAAGACTTCAGCTAGCACGGTTATTATTTCAACAACTTAGTCTTAAACCACGAAGTATAATATAAACACAAGAGTGGACACTCCGTATCGAAAGCCCATTTTAAATTGAGCAATATTGCAGCTGCAATCGCAACTTTGAACCAGTTGCATCAATAGTGCGTGAGTGTAACACAGGAATTGCACGTTCATCAGATTGAATCAATCTTGCCCGCAGTGGGTTGCATGAAATACAACTTGTTCTAAATTCGTTCAAACTTGAAAGGCAATTCACAGTTATTTCTAGTTATTTTAAGTCTGTTATGATATTACCAACCTGACATAAATGTTAAAAATGAGTGTTAAAAAAGAACCAGCTACAAGACACATAAACTATGAAGTAAGTTTCACAATATGATGTTGGTAATACAATATTGGCAAACTTGTAAAATAAATTCATATATTTAGCAATTATTGCATGTTGCTCAGTGTAAAATGAAAAAAATGTCTTCTGCAATTTTATAGTTCAACTCTGACTTGAAGATTGTAGTTGCCCGTTGCGCTTGCTCAATGTAAAATTGACTTTAGAAATTCTGTAGATTCGTGGCATTTTTGTTTACCCTATGCGAGACAGTAAGATCACTACTGGGCCCGTGAGTTACCATTATTGCGGTTGTTTATAGTCATATATAGAATACATGGTCCGAGCTGGCCAGCATTTTCTATCTCTTTCTAAAAGGTAAATAGAAAGATCACACTTCATTTTAATATTTGTGCCCTGAATTTCGTCTTGAAACTATTGTTTAACAATCCCAAGAAATACTGCAGGTTTAGTGATGGAGAAGTTTCGGCTTTATTCATTGTATATTATAAATTTAGAGGAAAAAGTGTACATGAAAGTATTAATCTAGGTTTATGCCTAGTCAGAATTCTGAAAATGTCTTTTTAATCCATATCAAAATTTAATCAAAAAGTATACTCGTATTTAAAGCAATTTTTGACATGATATATACTCGTAATAATAATAATAATAATAATTAATTCCATTTATTGGCAAAGTGCAGCAATAGCTTGTCTTACACTTAACCTTTACACAAAAAAATATTTTTGTCATACCTGCACAAAAAGTAACCTTTTTCGTGCCTGTTTTACGTGCGCAAAGTGGCTTATTTTTTAACTAGACAAAAATGCGTGCGCAAAGTACAAGCGTGCGGGAATAGCGTGCGCAAAATTTCACTTTGCGCACGCAAATTTAACACACACAGTTTTCTGTAGTTACCGACACGAAATGTGCGCGTAGCACTAGCGCCACACACGTGATAATCTAATACTACAAGCACATGAACAGCTGTAGTACCTACTTCTCTATGCATAGTTTCTACTGTCGACTATTGTGCAGATTGTGCATTGGATATTGGATCTAATGGACAATAATATTTTATTCTTATATTTTAATGTTCTTTTCTTTACTGTTAATAATTAGTTTCTTATGCTTTTACATGTAGGTAAATATTAGTTACTTTTTCCTTTTATACATATTAATTTTAAAAGTAGGTATTCATTTTATCTTTTGATAAGTAAGGTCACTCAAAAGGTTACTTTTTGTGCAGTAATGACAAAAAATATCGTGTGCATCTCGTGAGCAAAGGCGCAATTGCGCTTGGCTTCGTTGCAGCCCTCGTCGTAGCGACCCTCGGCCTCCTCGGCTCGCCTCGGTAGGCCTCGAGCCGCTACAGCTCGGGCTGCAACTCGCCTCGCGCAATTGCTTACTTTGCGCACTAGATACACAATATACTATTGTAATCTACATACATGAAAATTACATTGATTAACAATTAATGATTGAATTACAAATCAATAATATACTTCCCTATAAACATTCTGGTCAACAGGATGTACCTTGCAGAATTGTATAGTTGGTTTAAAATGTGCTTCCCCATATGAAGTTTATATATAAAAGTGTTTCTCCATCCTTGACCTAGTACGATTCATCAATATTCCTCGCCATAAAATGTGCCGTTTCTCATAAATGGTTTTTAACCACCACCATGTGCAAGTTTCTAATGAAGTAATAAAGACATTACGCCAAATTGCTTTACAAAATTTCTCCTTTCTATTTTCTTTTGATTAATATAAAAGCGTCTTTGATAAATGAGCTCGATAAAAGGATAAAGGATGATTGATTTTTTAAAAGCTTTTCCTAAATGGAATGATTGTAACATTATTCTACCCGTGAAGCTATTTTCTATGACTGCGGATATTTTTCAACGTATCTCTTGCTACACCTGACGCGGGAAGCACAGCATGCACGACTCTGATTGGCTGATTAGTCGCCCATCATGTGCCACGCAAATGGGAAATTTATACGGGAAACTTTCCATTGACTACCGACAAATAATAAATCTAGCCAAATCTTCGTCCATATGGTTATACCAATACTGAACACTAAAGAAAAACTTGTGCATTTATGTTGGGCCAGATAACTTACTTATTCTGTATTCTGTAAAAGTCTTTGTTCACCAATTAGTACCCGTAAGTAGGTACATATTTCTACCGATGTATATCCATTATTTATGTTCTCAAATAATTACGATTATTATAAAATTTGCTCATCAAACAAATTCAAGCTTAAGAGGCCCGTCTACTACCTAAAATCCAGTATAAAATGTACTAACGTAGCGAGTGTTTTGTGGCCAGTACAAGAATGGTCAAATTTTATTTCAGCAAGGATTTAATAGAGAAAGAATGGATCTACAGATGTGCCTTTTTAAAATATTGATTAAAAAATTGTACGTTAATATAAAAATTCCGAAAGATTCCAACAAAAAAATCCTATTTTATGCAAACTTTATATCTCATGATAGAAATTAATTTTTACAATTTTAAAAAGGCACATCTGTAGATCCATTCTTTCTCGATTTAATGTTTATAAAAACATTATCCTGAAGTCAATAATAATCTAACAGTTTACTCGCAACGAAAACACTTTTACCGTATTTTTCAACTTCAAAATGACATTGCATAGCTAGGATGCGGCAAAGTACAAGTTTCGGGCTCGTTTCAGGCAGCCCTAGTAGTGGGGAAAAGAGTGGAATGAAAAAAAATGTAAAATCGAGAGTATTCTAGGCATTCGGTAAAAACTCGTCTACCTAATTTCGAATTCCTAAAATACTCTCGATATTACTTTTTTTCTAATTCACTCTCTTCCCCACTACTACGGCTGCCCGAACCCAGCCCGAAACTCGTACTTTTCCGCATCCTAGCTATACAATGTCATTTTGAAGTTGAAAAATACTGTAAACATGGCTCCAGTACTCCCATAATAACTTCAGTATTCATAATAACAAAAATTATTCTAAAAAGGAAGGTTAGTTACAACAGGCCTCTTACCATTTATAATGACCGAAAAAATAATATCAAATCGTATCAAATAATGACAAAAACGTCATTTTTAAATATTTTTTACTTCAAATTCCTAGGCCAAAGACAATAAAAAACTTAGATTAAGACATCCTTTGTTAATACACTCATTTAAAAGCATCATATATTTCAATTATAACTAAAGTAAACGTGGGAGGCGTACACCTGTGTAATGCTGTAAAATATTGGAGTACATCAATCAGAATCATAATTTATGATAAAATGATGAAAAAATAATAGAACTTGTATTAATATTTCCTATAAACTTTTAAAAATAAATTCGTGAAGATTTTGTAAAGCTGTAAAATTTTAGGATAGACGAACTCCTTAATTCTTTTAATCTAGTGTCTTGTTTACAAATATAAAGAGATTTTGTTCTTCATTGTAGCAACTTCTATCGATTCGCCTACTGTAAGATGCTAAAAATCTCATAAGTTTCTCGTATAAAATCTCCAGGAAAGGTCGCATAAATATCAGACTTTGCAACTACTATTACCACTATATGACATTTTATGCAACATTTATTTCAAGAATAAACATAAATTTTAGTTAACATTTCATGGCACAGAATTTACATAATACATTCGCTTAGTTATCTTGGTCCACTAGTATATTCACACATTTCATCATAAGAAAAAAATGTTGTTGAAAAAGCAGTGTTTGAAGTTTGTAACATGTAGCCAAGTTTTTAACGACTTGAAAACAATCAATTTTCTAGAAACATTTTACTAAATATGTAATTCGTGACGAAGTTCGAAACTTGTGCGTGCTGGTTCAACGAACGTCACATTGTTAAAATCATTACGTAATTCTACTGCAAACAGTAAGAATCACTGTTAAATTTCCTCGCAAATTGCTGAAACGACAATTGATCGCAATCATTGAAACAAAATATGAATTTGCTGACGCTTGTACAGAAGTTAATTGTCATCACCACCGATGTCATGTGGCTTGCAAATGCTGGAAAAATTACTAGCAAACTTTGTTTGATCACTCCAATTAGTGCGCGTCAAAATATGTCAATATGTAATAAGAGACAACAAACATGATATGGTCACCAATGAAGAGAAATAGAGGAATTATTATTTGAAATTTGTTTCAGCACAAGTAGGGTAGACCGGGGACAATTGAAACATTTCAGCTTTTTGATTTTTTTTCTCCGTGGCTATCGTAAATTTCTAAATTTCAAAGTGTGTAATAGAGAGTATATTCAATCCCCTTTCTATATATATATATATATATATATATATATATATATATATATATATATATATATATATATATATATATATATATATATATAATACCATTGACCTATAATGATACATAAATAAGATATTTTAAAAAATCTGGAGCTTGGCAAACTGTTTCAATCGTCCCCGTGCCAGGGACGAATGAAACATGTACCTGGGACAATTGAAACAGCATTTAAATTAAACAAATATTTATTCTAAACAAAATAAGTTACATTAACAATTAAACTGAGGACTTTATATTCACTCTGACACGCAATTATGACAGATATAAAAAGTGCTTTGTTGGATGCAGGCCTCATGAGACTAATGACGACAATCAATGCATCGCACCCAATTCTCTCTAGAGCGGCTACTACTAAACGATTCCAAGCAAACTAGACAATAGCAATTCTCTTCGTCACTGTCACTCTGTTCCTGATTGTTCTGGCGTAGTTTGGTTTTCTTAGACTGTCGAGCTGTTTTCGATTTATCTTTTAAATCCGTAAGTTTTGAAATTGAATATATAATATATGTTTCAACCATCCCCCATGTCAATTGTTTCAAATGTCCCCGGAACGAACTTTTAATTAAACAGTCAAAAATTTTCTTACTCTTAGACAATAATAATAGTTCAAACTGTTCTGACTAAAGCAGATATACCAAACAAACTAATAAAAATAAGCAAAGCTGGATACCTAAGTTCTTTTATCTTCAGTTACACTTTTACGATTAATGGAAAAATTTAGTACGACAGCGAGAAATCACCTAATCAACGACGTGTACTGCTACTCACATTTTCCCTCAATGCTGGATGGATGGCTATGTGCGCCATCTAGAAGCACTTCGTTTGATACAAGCACGCGTCATTTAAACCTTAAAGTCTTTCTAATATGGCGGTTGTTTCTATTGTCCCCTGTTTCAATTGTCCCCGGTCTACCCTACACCAAATTGTATTTGAATTATATGTATTGTACTGACGCCTTTGATATTGACAATATTTTGAAAACGATGACTGGTATGTCCAGTTCACACGAGAAAAATTTTTCTTAAAAAGTTTCTTGACAGTAAAATTTGCACTAAAGCTGTCAATACTGTTAATACGGGGAACAAATTATTTCTATTAAATATATTTTAGATAATGGGCACTCTTCTTTAAGCTACTGAAAGTTCTCTAATTATCATGGAAAAATCTGTATCTCTTTCTTATTTACAGATTGGAAAATGCGTGGCTTTGTTTCTTATTTTTAAAGAAGCTTCTTTAACTTAGAGAAGCGTGATGAATTCAGCCTAAATGCTTTAATATATTTTATAGAAATAATTAGTTTACAGCACGAAGTATAAATATAAACACAGGAGTGGACACTTCGTATCGTAGCAATACTGTATATTCGTGGCATTTCTGTTTATCCTGTGCGAGAGAGAATGATAACTACGGCATTACCGTTGTTTATCGTCATAGAATATACATGCTCCGGGATGACCCGTATTTTTTAACGTCGCCTTAATCATTGGGATCCATAACCCCATGAAGAAAACATACATTATTGTAAGATAAAATAGTAATGATTATGAATAAAGAATCAAAAAATTAAAACCAGTTGGTTAATTAAACAAATTAATACCATTAATACAGTCACAGAACATTATGGGCAAATTGGAACAGGGTAAAGAGTGGTATGGATTTTCTTTTGAACGGAGGAGATAATTCGCGAAAAAGTCAAGAAAATACGCCGGCAATAAAACATAAATTTTCCAAAGTGTGTTAATATCCTAAAATAGTAAAAAATTGGAAAATTAATCATGTTGAAGGTTTGAGCGGACACATTAATCACAGCGTTAACATTCCAATAAAAGAAACGCATTTTCTCTCACCGCTTCCTTTCATTCTTTGATTTCCAATTTGTTTCGTTCTTTTGAGAAATAAAAATTTTCCAGGAAGAAAATACAGTTTATTATTGCATTGTTGTAAGAGTTTTCCCCCGCTGACAAATGACGCAAATCGCACAAATAAGGCAACGCGATTTTTATTCAATATGTTTCGCGTAAAAAATGAACGTCGTCGTTTTTTACGTGTTGTGAGGGTTGGAATACTCCTTCAGATGTTTTGGATTTACAGCTCCACTGAATTGAGCAATATAGTTAGTTTTATTTTTTATTTTTTTCCCAGGGAACATTATTTGGATTTGCTGAAAGCTCACGTGGATGCCTTTGCGTGTAATAACAAATTTTAACGATATTTTCAAAAATAAAATGTGTTCCAACATCGAAAACCGTTATGTAGCCATCTTAATTTGACAGATTTTTTATTTGTGAAAGCACGGTGCTCGATGGAATAAGTGACTAACGTATTTTTAAATTTAATTTTAATTTTCTGGTAACCATTCAATAGAATTGACTTCCAATACAGAATGGTAGATGTTATTATAGTGGAATCCAACCACTTCGACCGATTCATCTTGGTGCAATCAGAATCTCAATTCGTGCGGCGATCTTAGAAAATCAATGTGGCAACGAAGAGATTCTTTTTGCAACCAGGACTACATTTAAAACGATCTCAACTGTAAAATAGTTATTTACATTATAAGTGCGGTAGGGTTAATTTTACAACGCGAGGTTCTATATTAAAGTACGGCGCGAAGCGGAGTGCTTTAATAAAACCGATCGTTGTATAAATACCCAACGCACACATTATGTATTATATTTTTTGGCCGACATACTTATTTATTAAAAATACCGTATTTTCTATGAGGTTAAGTGAGATGCATTTGACATTTGTACCAAAATTTTATTTTGTCAAGTTGCTTTGAAACAACTGCTCTGAGATGTCGCCAGTAAATGTCACATTTAAAATTATTAATCTGTTTTATTTATTTCAGACTCTATTGAACAATACGATTTGCCCCCATATTTACCAATCCCTATTTACCACGTCCCTTTTTTACCACCGTATTTCTTTTACCAATCTATTTTTTACCAACATTATACTTTTACCAATCCATTTTTTACCACCGTCCCTTTTTACCACTAATTCTATTTTACCACCAACGTATTTACCAACGTATTCTTTTACCAATCCATTTTTACCACCGTCCATATTTTTCCACTAATTCTTTTTACCACCAACATATTTACCAACGTGTTTTTTACCAATCCATTTTTACCACCGTCTCTTTTTTAACAAAGCTAACAAAACCGTACTAGAGCCCCACAAACTCGGTTTTTGTTTTTACTACACTAACAAAGCTAACAAACCGTACTAGAGCCCCACAAACTCAGTTTTGGTCTTTACTACACTAACAAAGCTAACAAAACCGTACTAGAGCCCCACAAACTCGGTTTTGGTATTTGCTACACTAACAGCACTAACAAAACCGTACTATAGCCCCACAAACTATTAATGGTAAAACGGAATAGCGATAAAAAAGTATGGTGGTCAAAGTTGTAATGGTAAAAACGGAGTGGTAAAAATGTATTTGTGGTAAAACGAAATAGCGGTAAAAAGTATAGTGGTACAAATGCAGAGGTAAAAGTTGGAGTGGTAAAAATTGAGTGGTAAAAAATGGGTTAACGGTAAAACAGGATAGCGGTAAAAAAGAATGGTGGTAAAAATGCTGTGGTAAAAGTTGGAGTGGTAAAATAGAATGGTAAACGAACAATACATTGTGTAAAGTAGCGTTTTTGTAGACTCTCTTTTAATTTAAAGTCACCTTTTAAAATTCGGTGCGTATTAACGAACTATATGACTTGTGTCAAATCGCAACTACCATAGACGCCAACGATGTGTGATTGTTATGTTGACAATTTAATAAATTAATAAATAATTTTCAAATGCCTGCAAAATACGAAATGAACATAGTAATATACAAAATTTCGTATGGCTCTTTGATATACCTTGACACATTTCAAAGTGCATAATGGTATACACGTTTTCATTGCGCATTGTGCTTCGTGCCATACCGGTGTGTCATTGGCATTAGCTTCCCGAGTGTAGGATTCATTTTATGGTGAATTTTATGACATAATTCTCCCAGCAGCGTATTGAGGCCTTAATAAAGAATACCTCTTAAAATAGAAATTATTACCATATTTACTGAGATTACGACGGCAATTCACATAGATTAAAGCCTCATTCACATAAGCATTTAGTTTTAAGGTTTTCATTTATGTTTACGTTTAAGAAAGTTTAAATTCATATAACTAAATACGAGCATTCACACTTGCCACTTTCAAGCACTGTGGATGCTCGTATTTAGTTAGATGTATTCAAACTTTCGTAAACGTAAACATAAATGTTAACCTTAAAACTAAGTGCTTATGTGAATGAGGCTTTAATGTCGGGAAATAAAAGATTTTACAACGGTTTTCTGTCTTTTAAATTGCTGCTATAATGTCGAGAATTTACTGCAGGAGTTAATGTATTAGACGTAAACACCAATCATGTGAAAATATAAAAGTTTATAAATACATAGAAAAGAGAACAAAATAACTAAGACGGTATTACAGGATAGACTTTATTAAAAACAAGCTCCGTAAAAGCATTACGCATTAAGCATTCCTTTGTGATATTACATCTTCCTACCCTCGTTTTATTCGTCTGCACCAAATATTAGATCAACTTTGTCTGACTTTCTTCTTTATTATTATTCTTCTTCTTTGCTGATTTCAAATAAATTAATTAAAAACTACTTTACTTATATTCCATTCGAATATCAGCTTTGACAATCAATTTATAATACACAAATTATAATTAATTTAATTGCTGTTTGTTTTACATTTCCTTGGCCTAGTTTACGTGAAAGCCCTACAGATTCTTATTACTTTGAAAAGAAAGAAAATTAAATTTGTCTGGAGCTTAATATTGTGTATAATACAACTACTTTGATGTACTATATTGTGTAAAATGAATGATATACGTTTTATTAAAAGTTGGAAAATAAAACAGTTCCTTGTTTGGATTACTGTCATTACTGTATAACGAAATTAATACAAACTGGAAGAGCTTATTAGATTTTGGTACAAATATCTTCACCGTAAGTGATATTTTTTGAAGATTGAAAAGATTAATTGTTAAGAATTTTTATAAATTTGGATAAAGTATTTATATGGAGGTAATAAGAATGAGAGGAAAAGTTACTTGCAACTTACGTTATAAAAAAATTGTCTATATCTGGTAGCATTAAAGAACTGTAGTAAAATTTATCAAATAAAACGTTGAAATCTTGTAATCCATGATCGGTTGATTTTTGGTTTTGCGTAAAAAATATTGACAGGTGAGACGGGTGACACGTTGGCATACTAACGCCATATCGCACTCTCAGAACATTATAGTAGTAATAAAAAATAAAAAATTTGCTTTAATTTAATTATTAACTTAAGGAATATATGTATATCACTAGTATGATTCGTTTACTATATTCTATATTTTTTAAAGCCCTGTATTATAATAAACATTAACTAAATAAGACAAACTAATGATTTATGTGAGCCTGCATAACATTCAACATCATTTTCTCTTAAATCCTTGATTTTGAGAACACAGTAATGTACCGAGAGTGCGATATAAGTCATAAGTATAAGATATTAAAATGTAGGTAGTAATTGAACGGAGGATGGCTTCAACACAGAAGAGTTTTCCTGTGAATGAATCTTTTGATTCAGGTGATGCAAATTTCTGTGTTTGAATATTTTAGATTAGTATTTGTATATTTTGAAATGAGCACCGGATTGTACGTAATCATTTATGTTTATAAGTTTAGATATGGCGGGAGGTAGTGTGCTGGCCACATCAGATTTTTTAAATCGATTCATAAATTACGTTTAAATACGTTCACACTATTTCTAACTATTTACCACACCTTGGACGCTATTTCTAATTTTTCTTCACGAATCTAAATAACGAAAATAAATAAGTGCTCCACCCAAGGTGCGCCTCCACCCGTTGTCGCGTTCTCTCGCTGTTTGTTCCAAGTGTCGGTCGGTGGAAATGCGGCAGAACCGCAAAGGATAATTGTGTTTGCGTTAGCTACAGCCATAGCCCGTGTACAATTAACGAACGCGCCGAATCAGAAGTCATTCTTCACGGAGAAGAAAAGAGTCGCGGGCCTCTGTTGCTGCTGTGGAATAATGAACACGAAAACGGAACTAAAGAAACCCGAGTGGGCTGCGAACAGTGGCCGAGTGGCTTGACGCATCCACAAATGTGGGGTGATGTGTCAGCTTTGCGATTTGATAATTCTAGTGACATGAATCGTCCATGGGATGTTTATAAATATCTTGTTGTACTTTAGGTGATATTACGATCAAAAATTACATACTCAACACAAACATTTCAGAGCATTACATGGGATACACAATTATTGAGATATTATTACTAAATTATATTAACATTGGGATATTACATATTTACTAAGGGCGGACATTCACAATCGCTAGAATATTAACTAGATCTAAATAGGCAAAACTAGTAAGTAACCACATTCTAGAAATGTTCTGGGGATTTTATTTTGTCAATTGAGATTAGACATTTAATCCTGTTTGCGATTTCCATGGTTGTAAATGGAATCAAATTTAGTTGGAAACAATTAAAGAACATTCCACTTAAATATTAAATTTTCCTTGAATGAACAATATCGAATTAAAATCACATTGTCAAACGTAAAAATAACATTGCTGTCATTAATTCGATTCGATGTTTTTATTAAGTGACACTTAAAATTTAAGTGGAGGCGGTGCAAATGGCCATAATTGAAAGACAATGTTCGAAAATAATGACCACCACCGGGGCTTAAACCCGTGACCTCTACCTTGCCGGGATAACGCTCTCTCGAACGCTCTAACCACTGAGTTATACTTTATTCTATACTATTCCTGTTCAAATCTCAGTGGTAATCATGATTAACGAGTGTGATTCTCGAACATTGTCTTTCAATTAATGTTTATCATTTATCACTGTACTATAAATATTACTTATATTCATTTAAAAACTTTTCACATTTCTTTCATGCTTCTGCATTTCAGTGCAGTCAGTTTGATCAATCTTTAAATGTTTTGGCTCGAAAAAATCTAAGATTTGCGATTAAATATGAATAGTTTGGAAATAAAGTATGAAACTCGAACGAATCTCGGATGGAAATTTACCTAGAAATCGTGAAAAAAGTATGTAATTCAGCCTTAAAGAAAATTCGTTTCGTCTGGGTGTGTATTGTCCTTTTTACATTGTTCCATTTTATCTTCTAATATCACTGTTCCGTTGTAAACGTATTCTTACTATTTTCGAGTAGTCGATAGCGTTTAAGGGTCATAATACAATTATTTCTATTCGAATATATCTATTTATCATGTATTTAATTATTCCGGTAATTAAACAGTGTTTCATTAATTTCCACATTTCATTTACATAAAGAAGCTTTTATCTATAATTAATTTTATATTACTTTAATTCACGTTGTTTCATATTTCATTCATTGGCACAAAATATACCACAGATATATTAATTGCTGTAATTGGATTGATACAAAAATTTCAAATATTTAAAAAACTAAATTTTATTACATATTTATTATTGCGTTTTACCCAACTTGGGTGTGAGCCATATTTTGAATCATCGATATAATTAAGCGGCTCGTCAACGTATTTACCGAAATCCTAGAATACTCTAGATTTTACTTTTTTTTCATTCCACTCTTTTTCTCACTACTAGGACTGCCTGAAACCAGCCCGAAACTCGTACTTTGCCGCATCCTATCTATGCAATGTAATTTTGAAGTTGAAAAATACTGTAAAAGTGTTTTCGTTGCGAGAAAACTGTAAAATTATTATTGACTTCAGGATAATGTTTTCATAAACATTTAATAGAGAAAGAATGGATCTACAGATGTGCCTTTTTAAATTTTTAAAAATTAATTTGTATCATGAGATATAACCGTGTAAAGTTTGTATAAAATAGGAAATTTCTTGAATTTCTTTTTTAATAAAAATTTTAAAAAGGTACATCTGTAGATCCATTCTTTCTCTATTAAATCCCTGTTGAAATAAATTGTTACCATTCTTGTACTGGCCACAAAACACTCGCTACGTTAGTACATTTTTTTTGCTGGAATTTAGGTAGTAGACGTGCCTCTTAATGTTTATAGTAGCAACACTTTAAATACGGACATTTTTTCATTACTGTCCCAAACTGTGGACTCTCCAGAGCATATCGTAGTGCAAGTCACGGTAAAATAATCTATAACGTGGCATTAAATAAATGTCTGGTATCTTTATACCCAGGTATTATTTATTCATCTCAAATTAATTAAGTTTGTAAATTATAGCGCTCGGTAAAAATTATGCTGGGAATTCAAATTAATAGAATATTTTATGAAAATCTCAGGGGATAAGTTTTTAATTAAAACATTTTTTGTTCAGTCTCCTAGAAATCCATTACAGCATTCAATCAAATAATGAAAAGCGAAATTATTGATCGATAAAAATAATGAACGTATCAAATTTATAAAAAGTATCAGGTGACCCGGATAATGACTCATGTTCGTACAAACAAAATTTGGCTGCATTTTGGTGTTTCACACACCTTAATGGTTAGTCAACAACCGCACCCCATTACACATGGTGGCTAAAGCCCTGTTCACACGTCATGCTTCTGACTCCTGGAAAAAATCTGTTTCGAAGCAGACATGAATTAGAAACTTTTCCAAGACTTATTGAAGATTCAATTTAGCATCGCCTCTATTTGACAGGCTACTTGCATGGTATTGAAAATTACTATATATTTACCTATTATTAGGTCGAAATCATTTATGTTTCAATACAAATTTTATTTAAAAAAACTGATGTGGCCAGCACAAGACCTCCCGCCATACTTTTATTTTCTACAATACAAATCAAGATACAAATATTTTTGTATATTTTTTTAAATACACCACTGGATTCCTCGTATCAAACTACATATAAATACATTTTTTCTTTAAAAAATTCTGTCGGGTACAATTTTAAATGCACTTTGCAATATTTAAAAAATGTCGATAATTTTCGAAATTTTCGATTCGCTTAAAATTTGGTTATACCCTATTTTGGACCTGAGGAATACAATACAAAAGAAATTTTCGGCTAATACTTTTTGAGATAATTTTTCAAGGTGAAAGACGGTAGTAGCTAGGACTGTAATTTTGCCACCATTGGATTCCTCGCGTCGAATTACATATAGATCCAAATTTTTGCGAAAAAATTCCAACGGGTACAATTTTTATGAAGGGTTTTCGAAAATGGCCAAAAACGAAGCTACACCCCTTGATGAAATTTTGGTCAAAATAACTTTTTCTCTCAGAATTGGCTGAAAAGTTGGTTGTATACTAATTCGACCCCGAGGATTTCAAATCTGCAGTCCAAATTTTTTTTCGACCAATATTTTTCGACATAATTTTTTTTTGTCGAAAACTGGTCGAAACGGAAAATTAATTTTTTCACCATTGGATTCCTCGGGTCAAATTATGTAGGAATCCAAATTTTCACGAAAATATTCTGAGGGGTACAATTTTTATTGAGGTATTTAAAAAATAGAAGAGATATAAAACTTGCTTATTTTCTAGCCTAAAGAATAAGATTGGGAATTGGCAATGTGGTTATATACTAATTCGACCACGAGGATTTCAAATCTGTGGTCGAAAATAATTTTCAGCCCACAGTTTTTGACAATTTTTTTATGTCGAAAACTGAACAAAATAAACAAAATATTTTTGCACCATTTGAATCCTCGGGTCAAATTATATATGTGTACATAGTTTAAGAAAAAATTTCTTTCGAATATCATATGTCGAAATTGTTCATTTGATAGAAATGTTTGAACTTTTGAACTTTAAAAAAAATATTTAAATATAATGGGAGCTTTAACTACGACATATATTTATATTCAATTTTGTTTGTTTGTTAGTAAAAATAAAAAATACATCTTAAATTTTTATCTCTTCTTTAAAAATATTTAACAAAGAGATTCTCAGGTGTCTGTCAGCATGAGAGAATCTTGAAAGAATCCTTGTGTGAACAAACCTTTACGTCCCCTCTCTCCTAGTGGTACACCGTACCCGACACGTGTGCCGCACGTGTCAGCCATACGTATCTGTACTCCACGTGTGTCCTGCCTTTATTACCTTAGTAACATCTGCTGCAGCCAATCACATGCATCATTCGTCTCTGTTTACCATCAAACCGACATGGGAATAAAACAAACGAAGAGTCTCATATCATTTAGTATCTGTAACACGTGCTACGCGTGTTACGAAAGGTGTGTCAGTGAAGAAAATACTAGTATTGTATTAGGATTCACTCCTAATTATAGAATTATTATACTGGAATTCAACCACTTCGACCGATTCACCTTCGTGCAGTCAGAAGCTCAATCCGTGCGATGCCCTTTGAATTTTAAAGTGGCAACGGAAAGATTCATATTCAAGTGGTCAGCTTGATTTAATTGCAAGATGATTTACAATCACACACTGCCGGCCGAGAGACTTGAACTACGGAACTCCGGGTTCGTACGTCATCACATCCAGAGAGCTGTGACAGATTCTTTTGCAAGCAGGACTACATTTAAGACGATCAGTTGGTCAACTTGATTTAATTGCAAGATTGAACCACGGAACTCCGGGATGCTATGCCAAGAAATAAAATAAAAATACATATCGAATGGTACTGGCCACATAGACTGTCAAATAATAAAATAAAAATAATTCTATGTCAAAGTCAACATACCTAGTACAGAATTGGTTATAGATTTTGTTCGATTACATTAGAAACATGATTATTTCATTATAATGGCCATTACTTTTTAATAAAAATGAATGATCCCAATACATAAATATAAAAGCAATTCAGATACATAAAATAGATACATAAAATAGTTTTAATCATCAGAGGAAATTATAGCGAGTTGTTGTACAAGATTTTAATAAAATGTACAAGATTTTAATGAAATAAAGACCAATGCGCAAAAATGTTAACATTTTCAAATGTCAATTTTCTATAATCATATACATCATTGAACATTACAATGTTTTCCAAAAATAATTGCACAAAGAAATTGATTCAGTCAAAACAATTTTCTGATTGATGCAGAGGAGGGAATACTGGCTATTATTCCCTGCGGGATTAATTTATGGCATTATGTAGCAAACATCACACATTTAATATTCTATTCATGTCATACATTACTTGTAGATAATAGATATTTATACACCAAGTGAGATACAGGAATGTTTATTAAAGAGAAGAAAGTTTAGCCCCCGAGCCCGAAGGACAAGTGGGATAATTTCTTCAAATGAATAAAAATTCGTATCTCACGTGGTTTATACAATATTTTATTACAAATATTTCAAATATGTGGATTATAAATTTATTTTGACATAACAAAAAAAACTAATCAAAGTAGTAGTTAGTGGCAAGTAGTCATTGTTTTTTTGACGTAATAATAACATTTTAAAACGTCAGAGTAATATAAAAATGTGTTGATAGATTTTAAAAAAATAATAATTCACTTGCGAATATACAGTTGTTTAAAGATGTTGCTATGGAGTAAATAATAGCAGTTTAAAACGTCAAAATTGAATAATAGTTATTTATACACCAAGTGAGATACATGAAAGTTTATTCAAGGAGTTAATAATAGCAGTTTAAAACGTCAAAATTGAATAAAATAAATTATTTACCTACTTGTAATTCAAACATTCAAAGTTACACAGTATCTATATCCATATTGTGTAGTAACAATTGCAATAATATTTACACTGTTTTTTTAGCGCGGGCAAAAAAGGATTTAGCTTTGGCAATTATTTGTCGATCGTAACAAAAACTCAAATATGATCCACGGCGGATTAAATCGGCTGAAATAAAATAAATTTTGGGACAAAGCGTCTGCTCGGCCGGCTGCACCGATTTGCAGCGTTCCCCGTCCGACAGATGTTTTCTGCTCGCGGCTTATTGAATAACTGGAAATCGATGCCGCCATTATTTATCTCTTGCGGACGATAAATATTCATTCATACGCGGGGTTTTGTCCCAGAGAAGCTAAATGCTAATACGAATACATTCATTAGACAGAATAGCTGCTTGGGGAAACCCCACGCACGAAATTCATTGCTGAAGATGGCTATGAAAAATTGGACTATTTTATTAGTGCCGTGAATCATGGAACCTGTAATTACACTATTTACCTATAACAGGTTTGCCAACATGATCTTTTCTAGCAGTCAGAATATAATGTAGATATCTCTGGCTGTATCAGAGATTTAAATGTAAAAATATACTTTATACTATAAATAGTAACTAAAATTGTACATTGTAAGCGGCTATGTTCCATAATTTACCTTTAGATCGAAAATGTTGTGACAAAACGTGTTTGAAAATCCTCCATTTTCTAGGAGGGAGATCGTCGTTATCAATAAATAATTTCACAATATATGAACACATGATCGTAGTGCATCTATTCATCTTCATTATTCAGTTTATAAAGCATGTCCATTTTTACTTATTTCTCCTAAAATTAAAATAACTTAAAATGTCAATCTACATTGACAGTTTTTCTGAAACACTTATCATTATTTAGTTTTACTTTTTGATGTACTAACAAGCTTGTTCTTTATATGTTACATATAATTCTATATCACTATATAACGCACAATTTTTTAGATTTCAAAAATACTGTTCAGTGACAACAAGTAACAGAATGAATTTGTAAATATTAATACCATTTGATCGCTGGGATAGCATTCGAGGCCGCTAGCATACCGAGCTAACCTCTGGCCGTTTTGACTAGCCCTTTAAAAATCATGGAAACCAATGGCCAAAATTAGCCAATTTATCTTTACTTATGTAAAATTTCCCGTAGAATCTGACGGATATGTTGCCATTTTCTTATCTCTAATATTTATTGAGTTATTCTAAATATGAAAAATTAAGTCAGAACAAAAAATGAATCTAAATTTCTTAATTTATGTAATGTTTCTCATAGAATATAATGGATATGTTGTCATTTCCTCATCTCTAATACTAAATGAGTTATTCAAAATTAACAACAAACACAAATTATTGTAAAAAATGATTCCGAGCAAAAAATATGTAAAGTAAAAGAACATAATAAGATTTGGGTGAAAGTAACGCAATTTATTATGATTTGAAAGCAGAATAGGTTAATGTTAAAATGATTGTTATTACTTGACGACAGGTAGGGTAGCGTGTTGTGTAGAACAGGAAGCAATATTGGAACAGTTGGTGGATGTGGCATACATTAGCCAACTTAAATCACAACGTAGACCGGTGTGTTATATTTACACCAGTGCTTGTCAACAGACTGAAGCACACTACACTTCATAAACAAAAGCCTGACACACACACAGCTTTATTGCAAGGGTTTAAGCACAGCTCTCTGCATGTGATGACGAAGGAACCCGGAGTTTCGGGTTCAAGTCTCTCGGTCTGCAGTGTATAACTTTGAATTTAAAAGTTCATTGTATTGATTGAGGTTCTGACTGCACTAAGACGAATCGGTCAAAGTAGTTGCATTCCACTATAATTATATCTACTATTCTATAATTGGGAGTAAATCCTGTTAAATGGTTAACAACAAAATAAAAATAATATAAACATCCTTTCATATGTTATCAACTGTAGTTCTGACAAACTAGATTCGAAACCAGTTCAGAGAACCGTCTGCTATCTAAAATCTAGCATAAAATGTACTAACGTAGCGAGTGTTTTGTGGCCAGTACAAAAATGGTAAAATTGTAATTCAACAAGGATTTAATAGAGAAATAATGAATCTACAGATGTGCCTTTTTAAAATTTTGATTAAAAAATTGTACATGATTATAATAATTTCGAAAAATTTACAAAAATCCTATTTTATGCAAACTTTACACGGTTATATCTCATGATAGAAATTAATTTTAAAAAGGCACATCTGTAGATGCATTCTTTCTCAATTAAATGTTTATAAAAACATTATCTTGAAGTTAATAATAATCTAACAGTTTACTCGCAACAAAAACACTTTTACAGTATTTCAAAATGACATTGCATAGCTGGGATGCGGCAAAGTACGAGTTTCGGGCTGGCTTTAGGCAACCCTAGTATTTTATGCAAACTTTACACGGTTATATCTCATGATAGAAATTAATTTTAAAAAGGCACATCTGTAGATGCATTCTTTCTCAATTAAATGTTTATAAAAACATTATCTTGAAGTTAATAATAATCTAACAGTTTACTCGCAACAAAAACACTTTTACAGTATTTCAAAATGACATTGCATAGCTGGGATGCGGCAAAGTACGAGTTTCGGGCTGGCTTTAGGCAACCCTAGTAGTGGGGAAAACAGTGGAATGGAAAAAAAGTAAAACCGAGAGTATTCTAGGAATTCGGTAAAAACGTAGACGAGCTGCTTAAGTACGTATTTCAGATATCTACATATGCACGTAAAAATCTAGCACTCATAGATAGTAATAATATGTTTATTGCCTTAAAAAAATCAAATACAATACTATTGGTTTGTCATAGAAATAGATCATACAATACATAATAGAAAAAAAAAACTATCAAAATAAAACAAAAATATTAAAGAGAACAATATAAAATATGGTCATGGAAGGATGGCAATTCCCAAACAATTGTTTCTTACATTTCAGAGTAAACTGTACATTATCAAATTAAACATACCACTGTAGAAAACCAGCCAAGATTATGCCTTCAATTCTAGTCTCATAAATCGTAAATCAATTGTTTCGCGACTGCAGTGTAAATCATAATTCCACCTCCGCGGCGTTGCCTAATCCAGCGTGCAATATTTCTTCATTGTTGATGGCCACTGCTCTGCCTATATATATTTTAATACAGAACCGATATCGCCGCGCCGGCAACGTCGCACTGGCGTTATTAAGATGTATCATTTGCGTGTAGGCAGGCAGTCGATTCTCGTTAGGAATCGACGTACAGCGTTGCCATATGAACGCAGTATTTTTTCAGCTAGATTAGTGTTTAGTGCTTATGAAATCGGTAAAGTCTTATATAATCTGACGGTCTAGCTCGCTGGGGAAAATAACTTCGGGAGAATTTATCGCCAGAGAAAACTTCTAGAGAAGTTTATTTCGGGAATAATTTATTTTTAATAATAACTAAAAAAGTTATTAGTTATATTTTGATTCTAAAAATATTTATTTGTATTTTCGAAGATAGAAGCGTTTTATTTGTACTGAAAACTCGTGAAGGAAATAAAACTGCACGTATCAAAAATTCATAAAAACAAAAGTTCCGTTTTATAAGTGAGATTACGTCGTAAATACGTAAAAATAAACATAAAAATGTCGGAATGAAATTCAATTTTGTTGTTTTGCTCTCATGCACGTACATACCTACATCACGGAGACTGCGCTTAAATATGAAAGGATGCCTCGAAATAAAACCATATATCTCTATACTTATTTACGTAAGTATGCAATAAATTTTACCACATACTTAACGTAGTCGCACAGAAGCGGAAGAGGTTTAGGCCCAGCTTCCGGTGCTGACATCAACGAAAAACAACATTTTTTCCAGAGAAATTGTCAATAAAATAAATGGACACAAAAACCTTGTAGTTTTTAACTTAAAAAATACTCGCATAAGAAACTCAGCTTGACTAACAATATTTTAGGAAATCGATAATAAATTTCAATTCTCCATGGACATATAGCCTTAATTGAACAAAAAATGTTTCTACGTTCCTACATTATTATGACGAAGCGATGTTTCGATCAATTATGAAGCAAACTATAATTTTGCCAATTTGACATAAAATTAAATATGTTTTTTAAAGATGCAAATAATTATTTATAATTTAATTTAATAGGTGGCATAGGCAAGTATGTTATGTGATCAATGTAGGTTCAAATCAGCACAAAAATTGTGTACCTACTTTCCAGATTTTTTACCTTCCGCTTACCTGTAAAGGAAGGTATTGGAATCATGCTAAAAATCGGGTAGTGAGTTTTTAGTGGATGAGCACGAATTAGGGTCCTTACAATTCATTTTTGATAGTTTCACGATGATGTCTGTATGTATGTGTGTGTGTGTGTGTGTGTATGTGGTCAGAGCCGGATTTCTGTCAGTCGGATAACTCAAATACGAATTACCCAAAAATTTTGATATTTGGTATTTAACATTTGTATATAAATTGGAAGAACCCATTAGATTTTGGTACAAATATCTTCACCGGAAGTGATATTTTTTGAAGATTGAAAAGATTAATTGTCAAAAATTTATATAAATTTGGATAAATATAGTATTTATTTGTAATAAGAATAAAAGGCAAAGTTATTTGCAACTTACGTTATAAAAAAATTGTCTTTATCTGGTAGCATCGAAGAACTGCAGTAAAATTTAAAAAATAAATTTATCAAATAAAACGTTGAAATCTTGTAATCCATGTTCGACTGAATTTTGTTTCTGTGTAAAAAATATTGACAGGTGAGATGGGTGACAAGTTGACATACAAGTGCTATATGTCATAAGTAAGATATTAAATGTTGTAATTGAACGGAGGATGGCTTCATCACAGAAAAGTTTTCCTGTGAATGAATCTTTTTATTCAGATGATGCAAATTTCTGTGTTTCAATATTTTAGATTTTTATTTGTATATTTTAAATGGGCACCGGATTGTACGTATACATTTCTGTTTAAAGTCTAGATATGGCGGAAGGTTGTGTGATGGCCACGTCAGATTTTTTATTAAACAGTTCTGAGTCACTGTGTTCAAATCGCGAAGTATAATAAAGACAGGAGATGACACTCGATTGTTGACTATGTCACACTTTTTGACTCCACGAGCAACTAACTTGGAGGGGTGTGGGGGCCACATAATCGGAAGTTAAAAACATGAATGAAAATTCAATTATTAAACTTGTATTTTATAATAAGTTTCCTTATTCAATATTACCAATTGAAACTATTATTTTTAACATGAACATCAATTTTAATTAAAGATTTATTCACTTGTGTACTAGATAGTTTTAAAATTATTGTGACGTTTCAGACTCGCAAAAATAAATGTTATTATTATGTCAAAATTAAATAAAATATAATATAAACCACGTAAATAAAGTTCATAAATACCTATGAAAATAGAGATAATTGAGGTAATATCTATTTAAATTTTGAACTGACAACTCGCCACTAACTTCACTGCGGCCTCCTCTTCCCACCCAATTTGACTGTTTCGGAGTAAAATTGTGTGACATGGAAACACATACAAAATCAACAGAGTGTTATCTCCTGTCTTATTATATTTCGTGGTTCAAGTAGAATTTCATAAATTTTATAATCTAGTCATTGCACAATTAAATCAATAATCTAGTTGTTTCAAAATGTGCTTCTTTACGAAAATTGCGTTTCAAATTTGCGAATTTAAAAAAAATGTTTTTGTTCCATGATCAGAAAGTACAAAGTTGTGTCTTATTCTGTATAAATTTGAATCCTTTGGAAAATTTAATGATAAATCTAATAGAAATATTGGTGTTTGTTAATTTGTGGGTACAAATCTTTTGAAAGAAATTGTCTGACGTAAGACCGTCGCTTCCAGTGTGGTGTGGTCAAAGCAGTATTTGTGTGTAACGAGAAAATTGAAATATATTCCGCTTGGAAAGTTGTGGTCGCTAAATCTCTTTGCGGAAGTGTTATTAGGCGAAGTTTAATGGAATACATCGAGGATGTTTAGCTGTTCAGGAAATATATTGAGAAAAATGTGAAAGTACAGCGCAGATTACTGGAAATATATGTGATGCGAACGGCGAACATAAATCGCAGTTAGGCGTCCGGGAAGAAACTGTCAAATGGCTTCTTACCCGGAGACAAATTTAAAACTATTGCCCTGTTTTTCCACGGGAAGAAAAACACCCGAGAAGAGAATACTCTAACAGTTTTATAATAAAATTACCGTGACTTGATGTTGAGTAGTTCAACTATATTATAATAATAATAATAATAATAATGCAGTTTATTTTTGTGATGTAAAAAAATACATATAAAAAGCGTCAAATTATGAAACAAAAATATTTTTTTTAAATTTATTAATTTAAGGGCAGTTTTCGCAATGAACCTTTATTGGAAACACTGCATTGAAGATTACATGGATATTTGACTGACTAATGAAATAAAATTAATTTTTAATGAATACCATGGCAAGATAAATTTATGAAATTCCAAAAACCTGTAAATTAATATAGCGCATTATTAAAAAAAATCAGTTCCATATTCAGTTATATGCCATTAAAATATTATGCACGAAGTTGTGAAATTGAATGCAAAATATATGACTGTCTTTAACTACAACCATTGAACAAAACACTCATTATGTAGGTAACTGTGTTGTAAGATAAAGCCCTCCATAATTATAAGCACTATTGTATTATGAGTCCATTATACAACACTATTGGCACTGTCATCCCATCAAAATTTGAGTTTAATATTTAATGAATAAAAATTTGTGAAGTTAAAGAGTCGTAGAGCTCGTGCCACGATGTATAAGTATGACTGGAGTGGACACTCGGGCGGATGAAGTGTATCCTTTTTGTGTACCTTTTAGAGAGAGACAAGAAATGCAGGCCAGCTCGGATCATGCTTTCTATAACGACAAATAGCGGTAACAATGGTAACGCATGGGCCTTGTAGTGATTTTTCTCTCTCGCATAGAATAAGCAGAAATGGCACGAATCTATAGTATTTATATTATACTTTGTAGCTCGTACATAATCTTTAATCCTTTTGAATTAAAGTCTACATTATGTGCTCGTTAAATAATATATTATTAAACAATCAATTCAAATCTTTATTTATGTATTAATTAAGCGCCAACATTACAAACATAAAAACAACATATTCATAAACCAAGTTAAATAAATGTCGTTCATTTCCAATACTTGACTCATTCTCCTGTGTTAATGATTTAATTAGAGCCCAAATTTGCGACATGAATTTTGTTGCTTCGCTCCTTTGTCGTGACATTCAATTTTCTTGGTGGAAAACAAAAGAGGGTAGCCCACGTGCGAAACCTTGTCTCCTGACTTTTAATTAGAAGCTAATTATTAGGACAAGTGCCGAAAGGTAATTGCCAATGAAGAGGCAGCTTACGAATTATGAGCTGTCGTTGAGGCAAACAAGGCCTTTCCGATTCGCCCCATCGCGAACAAAACATACCTGTACAGCGAGATAGCACAGTGGTAGAGTGCGTGAGTCCGGTTACAGAGGTCGTGGGTTGGGATACAATTAATGTGGCAACCACAATAAAAACAGCAAAAATTTTTTTGAACGTTAGGACATAGATTATCATCAAATTTTTTGGCTACCTTGAAATTGTCTATACAGGATGTTTCATAACTTTAGATACATACGTTAAGGGTATATGTTGTTTTTTTAAAATCGCAAAATTAATTTCCATGTTTCCCAGTCAAAAAATTTTCGTTGTCACTTCCACTGTGGAAGAAATTCTTGTTTCATTAAAAATAATTAAATTTTGTTTGTTTATTTTACTAGTATTATGTAATTTACGATATTGATTACCTACTTATATTGTTACAATGTTTGTTTTTAATAGAAAAACGAATCCAGTGCCGTAGTACAAAAAATGCTGCAGGTTTGATTCAGATGTGTACAGCTCGTGCAGCCAGAGTTGCCCGGAAAGTAAGGGAGTGAAAGAATGTGACTAAATACTACACAGAGCTGAGTCACAATTCGCCAACTTATTACTCGCCTAAACGCAACTAAGCCAAGAGAAAAACCGATCTGGACGACTCCTTTTATACTATTTCAAGGTAGCGAAGCAGTTTCTGCCAAAATTACTGATAATCTATTCCCGCTCGATTAATATTGTATACCAATTTAAAATTCTAGTTCGGCCTTCTATCGTTTCGCGTACCGTACCTATTTAGGAAGGTACGAAATAAACAGCTTTTGAGGATGAAACAACGCTTAATAGGTGCTTGGAAAGAGGAACCAGGGAACATTTCCTTCTAAATTTGTCTCGATAAATTGAATTTTAGCCTTTGCGCCAACCTGCCAGTCTTTTCTTGCGTTTTTACTTCGTCATCTCGCGGATATTTACAAATCCAAGTTTGCTGTTGATAATTAGAACGACATTTCTCACACGCACAGTTTTCAGAGCTGAAGGTTTTCAGTTTCAGTTGGGTTTGGCTAATGCTGTAGACTTTTCGATGTGAATTAATGTGTTTATAATAGACGCGTTTCATGCTTGGCTCTGTTAATTTGTGTCCCGATGACGAGGCAAAATGAAAATGTTTCCAAAACGTGACAATTACTAGAACATCGATACCAACGTCGGAGTTATTAATGGACGTCCAGCTGACTTTCACTCCCGCTGCGATCGAAAAATTCATATTCATACCACTGAGAACCAGAAGTTGATCGTATCTAAACAGCTACGGCGATATGAATAAACATTCGATGTATTATATTCCGGGAAACATTAACTTCTTTCATCAAATGAACGCTATCTCAAAATCTTACTACTACGAAATTCTATTATTTAAATTAGATTAGCTAGGATTTTTCGCACTCTGATTTACCACCAAATTTAAAATAATTTAAATGAGAAATGAAATTGTATTCCTGATCCTTACATATGTATATAATATGTCGCAGACGAGTTATAAAATCAGTCGTTTTATAAAACGCCTAGTCGACTCGGCATATAATGTCATATCATTTTTTTACACAACATGTCGATGCTTTTGATAGAATTTCTGAACTGAACTAAATAAATAACCCAATACTTCTTTTGACTTGGTTTTGGTAGATACTCAAACTGCACTGAATTAAATAAAAACTCAAAATCCCGAACTGATGGTCAATTTGTCGAGGAATGTTACATATAAGCAACAATCTTAAGAAATAATTTTACCTGCTAAATAATGAGACCGAGATATATTTTGTTAGACTATTTCCCAAATAATCAGATATGAACTAATCGAACTTACGCTGGAGTGTCCTAATATTTTTATTATTAAATGTTTTCTAATGCCGGAGCAAAACTTGACACTGCCATAGACCGATTAGAATAATAATTATTCCTGGTATTTCGTGTTTTTAAATAAATACAAATTTTTTGTGCCAAAACGGTTGTTTATTTTGACATTTAATTTTTTTACTAATCTCTGAGTTGCAAAATTTTTAATTAGTTCATTAGCAATTGGTTTCAAACTAAAGTTTTTAACGTAACTATATTTTTTGGCGTATTATTTGATATATTTTTTATTTCATCGTAAAAAGTTGTCACAAAAAGATTCATTGGACACTTTTAATTTCAATTAAAAACAATACAAAATCAATAAAATTGTCATACATAATAGTCGTAGCAATGTAACGGAAAAATTGTTACTTGAAAATCCCTAGGGCATTTTTAAAATTTTTGCAGATATATTTTGTACGTCATTGGACAGAATTTAAAAAATTGAAGTAAATGATTGTTTTAATTAATATGTGGGCAATAGTCAGTTATTATACTACAAGAGCTTCGAAAATAATCGAAAATACTGCCGACTGATGAGACGTATTTCCATAGAAACAACTCGAGACCGGAGGTCGAGAGTTGTTTTGCGGAAATACGTCGAACCAGGAGGCAAAAGTATTTTTTATTATTTTTGATGATCGAGTGGTATACGCATTGACTATTTCAAGAATAAAACAAATTTAACAATTTTAAATAACTCAATTTTATTTATTAGCATAATTTTTAAATTCATTTTAAATATTTTGACATTTGCTGAAACATTAACAAACATTTATTATTGTTTCTTGTGTCATGGTTTCTATGTCAATATTCAAAAATATGCACTGGAATAGTTGTTTATATACAGGGTGTTCATTTTAAGTGGCGCACCATTGCTATCTCGAGAAGTATAAGAGCTACGAAGTTGGTTAAATTAGCAAACAATTTCTATTTTATATGACTACTTTAATGAACGAAAGAAATTTTTTTTTAGGCCAGTGGTTCTCAAACTACGGGGTGCAACTTTCTTATTTCAAATGGGGAGCTTTTTTTATTCGCTTATTCGATTCAGTATTTTTTTCTGAATTCAACGAGATATAAGTTTCATACCCTGGCATAACAAAAACATGAGAAAAACACTATTGAAAATTGTGACAATTTAATTAAAATCTGAGTGTTACAAGAGTGCTATGGAAGAAAACAATTGAATATTTGTTTCATATTAATTGTTATTTGATAATGAAAAAAATTATTTGATTTTAATCAAGAGATCCGGACCGCTACTGAGTGTATGAGTTCAAGGTACTAACTACTCAGTAGGGTATAAGGTGGCGGTAACTACGGACACGTGTTTCGACCTTATTTGGTTTGATCAGTGTAGTGTACTAGAATCTTTTTCACTAACAATTAATATGAAACAAAATATTCAATTGTTTTCTTCCATAACACTAACTAACAATCAGATTTTAATTAAATTATCATAATTTTCAATTGCGTTTTTCATATGTTTTTGTTATGCAAGGGTATAAAACTAATATCTCGTTGAATTAAGAAAAAAATACTGAATCGAATAAGCAAATAAAAAAAATAGATCCCCATTTGAAATAAGAAAGTTGCACCCCGTAGTTTGAGAACCACTGGTCTAAAAAATTTTTCCTTTCGTTCATTAAAGTAGTCATATAAAATAGAAATTGTTTGCTAATTTAACCAACTTCGTAGCTCTTATAGTTCTCGAGTTAGCAATGGTGCGCCACTTAAAATGAACACCCTGTAGATAGTTTCTTAGGTTTTTAGTGCATTTTAATTGGTTAAAATATAATGAGGGATGTAAACATCTCCTACTGGCGGTTCCTAGATGAGTATATCTTGATTGCATTCTATGAAAAACGTTCCTCTCTACCTGGGGTAGCAATAATCCGCGGACTTCTCAAGTCTTGGTGACGTATTCTGTTCGGCTATAGTCTGCGGGTCTTTTTATTTATTTAACCCAGTTTAAAGTGTGCCACTTTGGCGAAGTTCTCCAGAGCCAACTGTAAAGAGGCGGCCGACGCCGACGATGGCTGGTATTAGCGGACGCTGAATCGCTGTCGAAATGGTTCAACTCTAACTTTTTTACTTCGGTCTAGAAGTTTTCGTGAGTGGAATTTCAGGCATTTAAATGAACTGCATTATCTGCGGGGACAATTTAGCGATTTATTTTACATAACTTCACAATTATTTTGTAAAACAAATTAATTATTGCGACTTTTTGATAATCTATCTTCAAATGAACTATCTGAAAATAATTTCAGCAGTAATTCATTCACAATAAAGTCTATAAAAATTTTAATGAAGTCAAGTCAATAAACTATAAATTGAATTTGTAATAAGAAAAGAGTCGTGTTCGTTTTAACTTGTTCAAACATAATATGCTCACTTTAACTTTAATGTTCTATGATAACTGATAACAGATTACAGTCACATTAGTAAAACAAATAAAATATTGTCAACACAAAATCAATTATAGAATTCCAACTTTAAATACTTAGGTTCGTAGAAGTATGCATAAGTTCCACCATTAGGTTCAAATCTTCTTTTGAACACTCGCTTGCTTTATCAGTATCCCAACCATGATACTTCAATAATTTTTTTGGGCTTGTTAATAAGAATTTTGTCTAAATAAAAAATACGTATTCCATGTTTTGTCCACTTCTTTAAAAATATTTAATAAAAATATGTCATGCAAGTAGCCTGTTGTCATTGTTATAACCCTGTTTCCAGGTTAATTATATAACAGATAATGCCTTTGAATATTATTTATTATTATTTTATAGCTATTAATACAACAAGAATATTATGCGATTTATAAAACCGAGTTTATTGCTAAGCGACGAGGTGAAACTGAGTCTCTTTGAACATACAAGGGAGCTTAAATCGCATCTATTCGCGTAATTCAAAGCTTAATCGTATGATCAACAGCGATGTTAAAACAAATCAACAATTTTTTATCTGTCAATTAGTTGACAGTTTGCATATTATGGAAGGTTTTGATGTTATTATGGTTGTATCTAACGTATTAAGTTCATAACTAATGAATTATAAGTATCATAGGTATTATAATTAACTAATGTATTATGTTGTTTATAATTATCAATCAATGTTGCATATTAAAAGGTAATAACAGTTGATGATACGATTAAATTCATTAAGTGACATAACAATCAAAATACAATAACTTACGATAGTCAAAACGTAAAATAAATTATTACAATTATTATTATTTACAATTATTCATACAAGTTCATCTACTTCAGTTATAACAATTTTATAATACACAGCTCCAGTGTTGTCAATAAGTTTTCCGATTTGTTTAAAGTCAATTTCAAACATTTTCTTTTTATCAAGCATTAAATATTGATCTAAAAATATACTGTTTATTACTTTTTGTGTAAATTCACATGAATCATTTTTAAACAAAATTGTAAAACAATATTTTTTTCTTTTCTGCAGGATTTTCAAAATAACTCAAAACACATCTTAAGATACAAGAATTTGTATCATATTTTAAATGAACTAAAAACTGTTTACTCATAGTCTGAACAAAAATATTTTGCTGCAAATTAACATTTAAAGGAAGATATAAATATTTTTCTCCTTCCATACAATATTGCCCATGTTTTTCAGAGTAATGTGCTTGCATTTCTGACCTTTTGCCCTCCCATGCACAAACCAAAGGAATTATAGGGCACCGATAAAGTCGATAATAACACATTTCTTCATGGGATTTTACATCTTTGTAGTCCAAACTATACGTGCACCCGGTCTTCTTATATCTGCAAGGCAGCTTTTGCAGTTTGATCATCGCTTCAAAAGCAAAATTCCTGTGTCCAGAATTATCATCTTGAGGACATCGACCACAGATGTTTCCTTTGTTGAGGTACCAAGTTATGGGTAGAACTGTCAAAAGTTCCTCACATTTGAAACATTTTAAGTCATCTGGAATTTGATCAGCAGATTCTATTAACGCTGATGATTGGCCGCCACCTGAAACACAAAATTATTATCTGATTTCGGGGAATACCACAGGAGTGGACACTTCGTTAGCAATGCTTTAGATTCGTGGCATTTCTGTTTAACCTGTGCGAGAGAGAAAGATCACTACAGGGCCCGTGCGTTTCCAGCGTTACCGTTATAATGCGTGGTCCGAACTGGCCCGTATTTTCTGCCTCTCTCTAAAAGGTAAACAGAAAGGCCACACTTCATTCGCCCGAGTGTCCACTCTTGTCACGCAAACGCATACAGCTGTAAATTTTAATTATGCGAAAATATTAACAAGGTAAATATGCATACCCATTTCAAATATTATGTTATTTGTTTTAATGTTTATTTTTCTGGAAGCAAATTGCAACTGATTAATAAATTTTACGTTACATATTTATTTGTTGCCTTATCTAATCTTCATTTTCGCGATAAGCACTTTACAATAATAGATAATATAGATTAAAATTATTTTTGTATAAATTTTTAATCATTAACTTAATTAACGTCTTTTTCAATAATAATTATACATATTTCCATTGGGTACAACAAAAATATGATGTAGTTGTATTATAAATCTCTTGTTTATTTAACTTTCGGATTTAATGTAATGTACAGGACACGAAATAATAGATAATTTTAATAATTGTAATATGAGCATAACTTTAACTAAATTTAATAAATTATTTATGATTACTGGAACTGAAACAGCGATCTACAAAGAAGCATTGGTCTTCAATGGGCTACTTGCATGATTATAATTTTAAATATTTTTGAAGAAGAGATCAAATCTAGGGACCCGTATTTTATATTTTAGCATATTTTTTATCAACAAACCCAAATATAATTAATAAAAATTGAATAATACCTCATGTGAAGTAATACTGCCATATCTCCATACAAAATAATGACGTCACAGCAAAATTTCTTTCTCAATTTACTCAATTTATTAAAAACCTCGTTAAAAACATTATTTCTTAAATTAAATTTGTATTTTTACCAATGTTTTAGATCTAACATTAGGTGATAAAAATATCATTTTTAGTACCATTCAAGTAGCTCATTGTTCATTTTCAAGTAACCAAGTAATACCGATCGTAGACTTATTATATTATTATGAGTATTGAAAAAAAAACGATTAATTTTTATTGCATTACAGTACAGTTAAATTATCTCCATGAACTCTCTCCGAATTCCCCCAAAATTGCATGTGAAAGGTCACATTAGTCCGAATGGCTGCCCACAATGTAATTACAACAAAATTAGAATCAAGTTAGAATCCACGCAGATAATAGCTTCACGTTCGAGCCTATCGCTTCCAATTGCATCTTCAACCCTTTCACATTCGTGCGATCTGTGCATAGATGAGGGCAGATAATCCCAGTTTAACACCTTATTGACCAATTATCGCCAAGATGTTTTGCCTCAGTTTTTGTGCTCGGCGATGTTATCAGAAAATTAGGAATTAGAGAAACTTGGAAACATATCGGGGAGACATACAGAAAAAATATCTCACGCTTAGAAAAGCAATTAAATAGTGTTCATAAACAATAAAATACATATTTTTTGGTAGTACAAGATTTTTACCTTCCGCAATATATTTATAGGGAAGTATTAGTAGAATTTAAGAATGGGCTACTTTTAATTAAATATTTTTAAAGAAGAAATTAAAACTTAGAACACGTATTTTTTATTTTCACAAAATTTTTACCTATGCAAGCTCAAAAAAAAACAATAAAAATTGAATATTAATATAGTGACGCAGAGACGGCTGGAACCAATGACTGGCCGTAAGCCATAGTACCGACACAACTAGTGAATGACTAGTGCGGTAATCTTAAACGGTAACTTAATCTGTTTACGGTAATGACGTCACTTTTTTTTCTCAATATATTAAGAAACAATAATTTTTAAATAAAATTTATATAATATATTTTAGATCTAACATTAGGTACCTACCTACATAGTAATAGAAATCTCATTTTCAATACCATGCAAGTAGCCCTATTATTGACAGGTTAAATGACTGATGTATTTCGGGCAAAACCGAACGGAACGAAGTAAAATCAATTAACACAATGTAAGAAGCTGTAATTTGTCTATCAGGTGGCGGTCTCAAACGGGTGTTTTAGAACTAATTTTTCGTGCAGATAAAACAAGGACGAAGATATGGTTTTTTAGTCTGAGATCGTGAGTTGAGCAGGGATGTACTGCTCTCTGAAATGAATGCGTTTACGTATTTTACGTATTAATAAAATGGATGCCTTGCACAAACAATTAAACCGTATAAGATAGAATTTATTATTTTCTTTTGATTAATATCAAACAGAAACCAAAATGTTACCTCGTAATATTTCTTCGTACAAATCTTTTCATAAAAATATATCAATTCTAAAATATTATAGCATGAAATATAATTTATTGTAACAAAATATATTTATTTCCTCAAATAAATAAAAATATAACCATTTATTTCAAAGGTCTAAGTATTAGGAACTAAGACTAGTAGAAGGTAAACTTTTGCATTTGTTAATTGAAGGAGGTACTACGGGTGGAGCAATCACAGAACCTTAGATCATAGATATTTCCTGCTAAAACTGTAAAAATCGCTCATAAGAATCGTACAGAATCAAGTTAAATCCAGCGCAATCCATAGTCAAAGAATTGTTCGTTGCATGAGACGAACTACCTTACCGACCTCTGTTGATACAATAAAAAACCAGCAATAAATAATAACATAAATTGTTATAATTTTACTTAATATCAGCGAAATATGTTTAGTTTTTATCATATTTTAACATAATTTAGCATAAATAAATTTAAAACAATTTTTTGTTCCCCTATTGTTTAACAATTAAATGTTTATTCATAATCTGACGCTGACATGCATTTAAGGTTATTGATATTGAGTAGTGACAGATAGTGAACAGACAAAATGTGACCCAGAGAAATATAAATAAGTGTATAATGTTTAAAAAGATGCAGCTACGTGTTTCGTATTATTTAAGGTATGTAATGTGGAAGTTTTTGTTTATATGTTTCCCAAGATTAACCTGCATTATAAATGCAAAATCATATGACAAATGTTTTCTGCAAAAATCAGTTCGTATTTTCAGTAATTCAGTGTCAGTTTTACTGAAACTCTATTTCAGGATAAGTTTCAGGAGTCTGGAATTCTGCTGGTACCTCACGTCAAATTACAACAACGTATTTGTATTTATATTTATATTTATAGAAGAGGTTACAATATCTAATATCATGTTATATTATAAATCTTCCTGTTTGATACATAATAAAAGACAGATTTTGATATTAATTTGAATCCGGGGTATTTCAAACAGGGTACTAAGTGATTTATTTTACTACTTCTGGTAGGTACTTGATGTACATAATAAGAAGCATTCAAAGAACTTATTAAGCACCACGTCAGAAAAATTTACCGGTCGTATATGCTTCAAAGTGCTTCGAAGTGCGCAAATTGAGAGACGTCAAAAAATTAAACGTCACATGACGTTTTCCGATATTATATGCACTTCGAATCACTTTACAGCTTCTGGCAGACAAATGTACAGTACAACCGGTAAATTTTTCGGCGTGATTCTTTATAAAATCTTTGAATGCCCCTTATTATGTACATCAAGTTACACAAAAAAGTCATTTCTGGCAAGTGGCATCAAGCTCAACAAAACTGATTTTAAAGTTTTGTTACTGTTATTAATTATTTAAAATGAAGGTCTAAGTAATCTTGTATCTTGTATTCGATGAAATTTTAGCCAATCGTCTCTGCCTGCATTTATAATTATTATTTTGAAACACATTTTAATTTGCTAAAAATTTCAACATCATTGACTGAAAACAATCCATTATTTTTACTGGATTAAGTGAACTGAAACCGATGGAATAAAATAAAAGATTAAATATTGTATATAAAAATGTATTTCGAGCACTAGAATAAATAATAATAGTTCGGTTGATATTTGTCATTCCAGTCAATTTATCATTTCAGCAATATTGTCATGCTGCCAAAACTTGACCATTAATATTTCAAATTTTTCTATTTACCATTTGCGATTATATTCGTGACATTAATTGTGCAAAAAAACTTTTAATTTAGTTGAAATTAATTGAGTTTTTATTTCTAGGTGAGTACGCAGTTCGATTTTACCATTCAAGGCACAGAGGTAGGGAATGGGTTCAATTTCTCACTTAATATGGCCGGCGTTCGAACAATTTCAGCTGTCAAAATAAAGAATCATGATTGGATTTTCCTTTTTTCAAGTCAAGCGTTTTACATTTGTCCGCCTTGATATACGACATCGCTTGTGAAAGTCCTTATAAATACTTGTGACGGCTGTCATAATAAAAGTGTAATTTGTCATCAGTTGTTTTCAAGTCGCCTGCTTTAATAATAAGACAATGGCGCATGATGAAGTTGCTTTTGTTTCGACGAGTATAATTAATTTTTTAAAGATAAATAAGTTGGTCGGAACGTGTGGCGTGTTTTTCAATACTTTGTAAAGCTGTTTATACGCTTTTGATTGCTTTTAAAAATAGATACACATTTAACTCTATTTCAAACAAATTTTGACAGTTAATGAAGACGTAGTTTTGGATATTTAAAAAGATGCCTCAATAGTCATAAAACCGTAAAATTCTAACACAAGGAAAACGACAAAACAATAACAAATAACGGACAGACTTACAAAAAATGAAATCAGAATTGACAGTTATTGAGCTAACATTTTAATTTTGTTTGCTTAAACCGCTCTTGGCAACAGCACATAGCAACCAATAGAATCACAACAATATACGTTTACCTTTTTATAAATATGCGAATTTAGCTAGAAACTCTCCGAATTTAAATATGTATAATCACCTTCCTCAAGATGTCAGATCTTTAAATAAAATTCATTTTAAAAAACACATTAAGTCGCATTTGTTAAGCCACTGTTTTTATAGTGTGGAGGAATTTTTGCAAACCCCTTTCACTCATTAACTTGTTGGGCATACTTTTTATCTATTTTTATAATTTTTTTCTATTGTACTCGTATCTATATATTTTTGACCTGCTACAAATGTATGTTTTTCATAATGTAGTCAATAAATATATTATTATTATTATTATTCGTTATTATTTTACTTTAGCCTGAGTATGTTCTTTTACTCACAATCAGTTATAACTTCTCTTCCCAGCTAGCTGGAAATATTTTTACGTCTAGTTGAATATCACTCTTCAATAAAATAAACAAAATCATCTGTTATTTCAAGTAGGCTAAACAAATTGAATAAATTATAATAAAACAGTCAAAAAATTTATAACATTAATGTTTAAAATGCGCATTTTATGAATTGATTGGATTGTGAGTATAATAGTATACAAACCTCGCAGGAAAACTTATTCCAGCCTCGCGCTTAGCTTACCTCAGTCATCTAAAACAGCGCGAGGCTGTAATGCAGCATTTCCCAGCTCGGTATGTTATACTATTTCACTAATAATGAATTCTGCCTTTGTGAGTTTCTTTGAGAAATATCTCGAGTACAATCCTGGATGAAAAGATGCCTTTCTTTCCTAAAAATTTCGAAGCCTTCGTGCTGAGAAATGATCTTGGCTATAGGCGAGATTTTTTTCTGTTCACTCACTGACCGTGTAAAGTTATTCTTTTCCGTTTTCTTTTGCTTTCTTTCGCTTTCTTACACTCACCTATATTTTCACTAACACAGATAACAAAATTAAAAATGACAGCTGATAAAACATTTTCTGCTCGGAAAATAAATAGAAGACATTTTGGAGCCTCCCACACAATGTTTACTTTGCGCTGAGAAATACGTTTAGACATTTTTCGTAGCTGTAATTATGATTACCATGTCGAGGCAATAGTTGCGTAGGTTTAGGCCTGGTTTATAATGTTGATTATGTATTCTGTAAAATTGAATTATAAACGTTTCTATGATTTATGTTACGGTTCAATCACTTGACAAAATAAAATTTCCAGAACATTTCAAAAATGTAAACATCCCGACTTGTTACTTGCTATATTTGTCTATTAACATCCTATTAACATCCTATTATCGATTGCTAATGTCCGCCCTTAGTAACATTATCTATGTAACATCCTAATGTTAGTAATTCGATAATAATATCCCAATTGTGTACCCCATGTAATTCTCTGAGATGTTTGTATTGAGTATGAGTACTCAGGATGTTGCTACGATAGACTTACGTAATATCACTTATGGCCAGTTGCACCGCTTCCACTTAAATTTTAAGTTTTCCTTAAATAAACAATATGGAATCAAAATCAAATTGTCAAAAAATGTAGAAATAACTTTGCTGTCATGTTCGATTCGATATTTTTCATTTAAGTGACAATTAAAATTTAAGTGGAAGCGGTGCAAATGGCTATAAAAATGCAAGAATCCCATGAACAATTATGGCCATTTGCACCGCCTCTACTTAAACTTTAAGTGTCACTTAAATAAAAATATCGAATCGAATTAATGACAGCAATTTTATTTCTACGTTTGACAATTTAATTTTGATTCGATATAGTTCATTTAAGGAAAACTTAAAATTTAAGTGGAAGCGGTGCAATTGGCCATTAATGTAAAATGGGTTGTAATCCTTTATTCAACTTAACAGAACACAGTATAAGTAACCGGTTACATCTATTATAAACCAGCCTTTAAGCACAGCCCTCAGCATGTGATGACGTACGAACCCGGAGTTCCGTGGTTCAAGTCTCTCGGCCGGCAGTGTGTGATTGTAAAACATCTTGCAATTAGGAGTAGGAAACTTCAAGCTTACCACTTACATAAGAATATTGCTGATGCCACTTTGGCTTTTAAAGATCTACACATGGATTGAGATTCTGACTGCTTTAAGACGTATTGGTTGAGTTCTGCTACCATGTACCATTCTGTTATTGGGAGTAAATCCTACCATAAAAAAATACTAACCGGACTAAATAAATTTTTGCTACAAATATTTTTTATGCTTTAGTTCTTGATGAAACTGTTTTGCAAATGTGATAAGCATTTAAAAATAAAATATTAAATTGGGCTGAAATACGAAATTGTTTTGAAAATCATTAAATATTCCATATCAAAAATCCACAGCTGTCAGAGCCGACGTGACAATTAAAATTTCTGTCAAAACTGTGTTTTCCATACAGGTAAAATAATTGATGACTTTCCGAGCACAGAGCAATTAATTCTATGCACAAATGAACACGTACAAATACATTGAATACAACATAATTTATCAGTGTTTATAATAGTTAGAAACTTTCAACATGAAAAAAATAAACGGGGCTAGAGCAATTATTTAGATAAACTGCAAATTGGGAATCGATTCAACACCAGAAAATCCTAGATATCCATACACAGGAAAATGCCAGCACAAGAAGATGCAAAACTACATCAAAAGAATTCTAGAATCTAGAATTTTATTGATGTTGGAAGGTCGAATAATAGGTACATCAGTCGCAATTTTATATTAGGCGCATAAATGCAAACATAGGAAGATGCAAACACAGGAAGATGCAAATCTAGAAAACTAGTAGTACGCTATGAACGCTATTAACTAGATTAGAAATACAGGTGATTCATATATTTACATTTTCTACTTGAATTAATACAAAAAGTCATTTCTGGCAAGGGGTAAAATCAGGCTCTCTACCTAATCGACTTTAAACTAAATCCTGAGGATAATTCAAAATTAAACTGAAATCAACTATTTTTTACAAAAAATAGACAAAAATTTAAATAAAGTAAAAACTAATGTACCATGTAGTACGCTATTAACTTGATTAGAAATACAGGGTGATTCATAATGGGTGTAACATGAAACAATATTTTAGGGGAAGGGTCATTTTAAATTAAATACAATGTATTGTACGAAGGTAGGGCTGAAAACACTTAAATTGATAGTCACTAAAATTAGTGTAAATGACTTCATAATAATTGGACAGTATTTTCAATTAATCTTCTACTTTAACATCTTGCATTATTTGAAACTTCTATCGCTGTTAAATAACATGTATTTGTGTGAGTTCTTTTGACGAAAGATTTCTGTAAAATAATAATTTACCTACATGATTTTCTTTAATTTTTAATAACCAATTATGACCCTGATGAAGACTGAATTACAATAGAAACATTGGTGTTTTATTGGATTTTAATAAATTGACTGTTTCTCCAAAAAAATCCATTTTATTGAACATCTAGTCGAAAAATCAATCTTCCATAAAATTCTAGATTTGAATTTTCGTGTAAATTAATATTTTGATTTTATTAGGAATTTATTTTCTAGATTTGAATCATCTTGTGCTGGTGTATGAAAATTCCAGAATTTTGTTCTCTGGTGATGAATGTGTACCTGTGCAAAACGGTTATTGTTGAAACGTACAGTTTTCAATGCGCTCCGCTGCAATATTTTCTCATCTGCGGGCGGAAATCGGAAGTAGAGTGAAAATGCAGCTCTCGTCTTCTTCTAATTGTCGTATTGATTGAAATTTGCCACCGGTCGGGTTTAGCGGGTCGATTTAGTTTCGGGAATTTGTGTAACGGCAGCAGTTAGTCCCATCTTCAATTTCCGGTGTTCAATTTGCGGTGACCTCTTCCTTTCAATTTCTACTTCCGACTCTACCGACGTCGGTGATTGCTCTGTTGCCCTCCAGAGACCCGCGGATAATTTTTGCGACTGTTTGATGTTCACACTGTTTTATTTTTGTAATTATAAAGTTTAAATTACGCGAAACAAAATTGGCTTGCGCTAGTCGTAAAAGATTTTTTTCATATATTACGTGACGCACTTTGCCCAAATCTTTACCTCGAAACGAAACGCGAAACACGCTTCAGTCGGAATTTAAAACAGAATAGTCACAACAGTATAATTTTTTTTAAGTATGACGTGGCCAGCACACAACCTCCCGCCATATCTAGACATAAATGTATACATACAATCCGGTGCTAATTTAAAATTATACAAATAAAAATCTAAAATATTCAAACACAGAAATTAGTATAACTTGAATCAAAAGATTCACTTACAGGAAAACTCTTCTGTGTTGAAGCCATCCTCCGTTAAATTACTACATTTAATATCTTACTTATGACTTATATGGCGTTAGTGCCAACGTGTCACCCGTCTCACCTGTAAAAACAAAAATCAACTGATCATGGAATACAAGATTTCAACGTTTTATTTGATAAATTTTTGATTTAATTTTTTACAGTTCTTTAATGCTACCAGATAAAGATAATTTTTTTATAACGTAAGTTGCAAATAACTTTTTCCCTTATTCTTATTAAAATAAATATACTATATTTATCCAAATTTATAGAAATTTTTGACAATTAATCTTTTCAATCATCAAAAAATATCACTTCCGATGAAGATATTTGTATCAAAATCTAATGAGCTCTTCCAATTCGTATACCTCCAGAAATGGCATGGACCACACACATACACACACAAATCAAAAATGAGTTGTAAGGACCCTAATTCGTGCTCATTCTCTTAAAGCTCACAACCCGATTTTCGCATGATTCCAATACCTCCTTTACAGGTAAACGGGAGGTAAAAACAATAAATTTATGTCCAATTTTTTGAAGGATTAGAGTTTCTTCTATTTATTTTTTAGTAAGTAAATTAAATTGTTAATCATATCATCAACTGTTATTACCTATTAATATGCAACATTAATTGAGTATTATTAACAACCTAATACGTTAGTTAAGCTTATAATTCATTAGTTAGGAACTTAATACCTTAGATACAACCATACTGAATTAAATCTTCAATGCGTCTTGAAAAAGAATAAATCCTAGTTCATTCATTCTAGCTCTAATTCAAAATAGAATAACTAAATAATCATTGGAGCGAATGTCTATTAAATCCTCCCAGGTACCGTATTTCAATATTTCTATAAAATTGATTTAGTGCAATGTGGTGTCATGATTCATACACTAGATATCGTAATATATCCATTGGCTGTCAAAGCGTCCAGGGATAACCCTTATCTGTCTTAATCCCCCCGTTGTGGCCGGCAGGACTAGCGTCTTATCTGCGGCCGCTGGTCGCCTTCACGCTGGCTTCTTCGTCTCTTAAACGCCGATAACGCCCTGCGAGATCACTGCGAGCTTAAATCACGTCAAATGAACTTCGTCGCACGCCAATATGCTCAAGAGGGGAAAGCAATTCAAATGAGTCCACATGTGAGGATAGTTTTGAAGATGCTTGGATTTTGTTTAATTATTGACGCTCAGTTTTTACCTCCCGGCTCATATTATATAAGGAGGTATTGTGATTGGTCAAAATTTTCGAGTTTTTAGTGGATAAGCACGTTTTAGGATCCATATAATACGAATAAAATTATTTCGAGATGATGTCTCTGTGTGTATGTGTATCAAAAAATTACAAACATTTAACAACCAAATTTTATATATACCTGTTAATTTTAATAAAATTCGAACCCAGATTTTTTTAAAGCAATCCCCAAACCGAAAGTACCTAGTACTTTTCTTAAATATTTTGATAAATAATTAATTTATCGCAATATTTCTTATTATAAATGAAATTATATTATTATTATCTACCATTTTTAGCATTTTATAAATTGTTCTATCATAGTACTGTAGGAATTAAAATATTATTTATAATTTTGAGTATGAAACTTCAGTATCTTGTTGTCCATGAATAATGATTGTTTAACAATTGTTACTACGAATATATAATTCATGTGTCACGTGACACATATTTGACTAATTTGATTCGCTAAAATAGGGCAGTAAGAAGCTATCAAATCGATGATATTTTTATCACCGCTGTTACATGTCAACTGTTTCTGTCAATTAATTTCCTACTGTCAGTTCCATATTTAAATATTGCTGTTTGTCAAAAATAAGACTTAAATTGAATAAACCTGATTCGGTGGGGAAATGTCAGTAAAGACAAAATTGAGAAAGGTAAACAGAATTTAAAACGTTTTTGATAGCTATTGAAAAAATATAACCAAACATTTTGGACTCATTCATTATATATTTTCCCCAAATATAACTCGGGCTATGATTAATCATAGGTGATAGCATTCGTTAGTCTTCAGAAAATTGACCGAGTGCGCAGCACTCATGCTATCACCGATGATAATTATAGCACTAGTTATATTACTCCCGAAAATTTCAATGATTATGACAGTTACCGAGTGACAGTGCCAATAGTGACACATATGTATCTTCTTCTACATTTCTACAGTTGAATAAATGACTAAAATATATTTTTTGTAAGATCCTATATACCTATATCTTGATTTGTATAGTAGTAAAAATAATAGGATATGGCGGGAGGTCTTGTACTGGCCACATCAGATTTTATTATGAATCAATCAAAATTATACAGATTTTGATAAAAAATCAGTGCATTGCAATATTTATTTTTGTCATACCTGCACAAAAAGTAACCTTTTTCGTGCCTGTTTTGCGTGCGCAAAGTGGCTTATTTTTTAACTAGACAAAAATGCGTGCGCAAAGTACAAGCGTGCGGGAATAGCGTGCGCAAAATTTCACTTTGCGCACGCAAATTTAACATTCACACAGTTTTCTGTAGTTACCGACACGAAATGTGCGCGGAACACTAGCGCCACACACGTGATAATCTAATACTACAAGCACGTGAACAGCTGCAGTACCTACTTCTCTATGCATAGTTTCTACTGTCGACTATTGTGCAGATTGTGCATTGGATATTGGATCTAATGAACAATAATATTTTATTCTTATATTTTAATGTTCTTTTCTTTACTGTTAATAATTAGTTTCTTATGCTTTTACATGTAGGTAAATGTAAATATTAGTTACTTTTTTATTTTATACATATTAATTTTAAAAGTATTCATTTTATCTTTTGATAAGTAAGGTCACTCAAAAGGTTACTTTTTGTGCAGTAATGACAAAAAATATCGTGTGCATCTCGTGAGCAAAGGCGCAATTGCGCTTGGCTTCGTTGCAGCCCTCGCCGTAGCGACCCTCGGCCTCCTCGGCTCGCCTCGGTAGGCCTCGAGCCGCTACTGCTCGGGCTGCAACTCGCCTCGCGCAATTGCTTACTTTGCGCACTAGATACACAATATACTATTTTGGCCTACTGAAGTGTAAATATTACTATTACACATCGTTGACGTCTATGGTAGGCTTAAACTTATATAAAATACACCCTGTATATTATAAGTACAGTGTATATTATAAGTACCGTGTGTACCAGCATCAGCTGTTAAATTGTTAGTCAAGAGTTAGTTAGTAAAGAATCAAAAGAGATTTTTGTTCAGTTGAACAAAAATGTGAACTTCTCTGAATCTGAATAATGTATAGGAACATTTAAAAAGTTACCTATAATACGATTATATTATGATACCAATAAACATGTAACTGGAAGTTGTAAAGTTATTTAGAAAATAAATGTGTAACTTGTATTTATTCAGTATGATTGCGATGAATATTAGAGTAAATGTTATTTACTATTTTGTTTGAAACTGTTTCTATGCCTGAAAGCATTTATAATAGTTCAATTTAAATAATGCATACTGTTTGCTAGTACATAAAAACGGTTTTTTTACCTTCCGCTTACCTGTAAAGGAAGGTATTGGAATCATGTAAAAAATCGGGTAGTGAGTTTTTAGTGGATGAGCACGAATTAGGTTCCTTACAACTCATTTTTGATAGTTTCCCGATGATGTCTGTATGTATGTATGTGTGTGTGTGTGTGTGTGTGTGTGTGTGCGTGTGTGTGTATGTGTGTGGTCCGGGCCGATGCCGGATGTTGCATAACTCAAATACGAATTATCAAAAAATTTTGATATTTGGTATTTTACAATTGTATACGAATAGGAAGAGCTCATTAGATTTTGGTACAAATATCTTCACCGGAAGTGGTACTTTTTGAAGATTGAAAAGGTTAAGTGTCAAAAATTTCTATAAATTTGAACAAATATAGTATTTATTTGTAATAAGAATAAGAGGAAAAGTTATTTGCAATTTACGTTATAAAAAAATTGTCTTTATCTGGTAGCATTAAAGAACTGCAGTAAAATTTAAAAAATAAATTTATCAAATAAAACGTTGAAATCTTGTAATCCTTGTTCGGTTGATTTTTGTTTCTGCATAAAAAATATTGACAGATGAGACGGGTGACAAGTTGGCATACTAGCGCTATATAAGTCATAAGTAAGCTATTAAATGTAGTAACTGAACGGAGGATTGCTTCAACACAGAAGAGTTTTCGTGTGAATGAATCTTTTGATTCAGGTGATACTAATTTCTGTGTTTGAATATTTTAGATTTTTATTTGTATATTTTAAACGGACACTGGATTGTACGTATACATTTCTGTTTAAAGTCTAGATATGGCGGAAGGTTGTGTGATGGCCACGTCAGATTTTTTATTACTGAGCTAAGTAAATAATTTTTCAGTTTTTCAGCGTGAGAGTACCAATGTGGAAATTTTTTGTGTTATCAGGAATGTGTCAAAATATCCCAAACTTCATTATTCTCTTAATTGGGTAAATGACTGATGGAAAATATCCCGTTCTGTTTATTCGCCATTTCGCTGATAAATTTTTAAATTCGTTAAAATTTTATCTGGCTCATTATTAACAGATGAAAAGATAGCTTTATGTATTTGTTTTTCTCGACTGAATCATAAATTTTATTCTGGAAAAATAGAAAACAAGTTTTTTGCGCGGAATGCCGTGCGGTATAATTTTAGTATTCAGGTTGGCTACATGCATTCTTTTCACATGCAAATATTAGCCAATATATTTTGAGGATGGTATGTACTGCAGACTTGCATATTCAATGAAGGTATGCAAAAAGCAATATCAAACTTTATGAGCTGGGCTGTAAAATCCGCGGTATTATCTTCAAATAAATACATGCAGAATTCTGACCGCTGACGAAATTTCACATTAATAATCAAATCTATTGTCTTCTAGAAGATAACATCTAAAATATCATCACAATGATTCAAAATAACCAATAATAACACTCAACAGTAATGAGAACCTTAGTCCACTTGGGAACAAACGGCATTTTGTGATGTGCCAAAGCAGGATACAACCAAGCCAAGAATTTAAAAATAAAATTTGTAATATAGGTATATTGTTACTGGCCAATTGAAGAGTCATTTATCAGACAACGAATATTTATTTTTTGTATTTAACACCTCTTAATAAAAGCATCATAACTATGATGATTTTAAACAAACAAAATAAGTGGGTTTGATCAAAATTATACCCGTCACTATAGTAGATAACGATGTTTTAAGTTGAAATGTAATATTTAAAAAAAAATATTTCAGCAGTTATTAAGAGATGTTATAATTCACACGTGGACAAAAATAAATGACCCACTCGAGAAAATTATCTCACTCAGCCTTCGGCCTCATGAGTTAAGGTTTCCCTCGTAACTCGGTAGAATTTGGTCGAAAATGGATGAATCTTCGAGTTCTGACAAGATTGTGATTTCTTTTTTCAGGTCATATGCCACCCGTCTTAGAAAAAAATGTTTTTGATGGCAAAAATTGTCAAACTTTGACAACTTGTACCATTATCAAGGCGATAGTTCATTCATTTTTCTTCAAACTTCTTAGAACTTGAAAATTCATCCATTTTCGACCAAATTCTACCAAGCTTCGGCTTTTCTGGTGAATTTTCAAGTGGTACGTTTTTTCTTTTGTCGAGTGTAAATAAATAAACCTACTGTCGAAACGTATGTAGGTAAAATAAATAAAATAAACATATATTTGGAAAATTTCAGCAGATATTTGTCTGCCCAATAAAAATAAAAGTTTGACATATAAGTATTCGAGAATGATTCCCTCCTTTCAAATGTCCGGACTAGAACCCTCGCTATCTCTTGGAAATCATGCGAGGTTTGCATGCATTATCCCATGGCACACAATCTTCATTTTTTCCGTTGATAATGTCCCTTCCAAATCAATATATCCATCTTCGTTCCTCTGGCGGTCGGAAAGCAATCTCAGTCATCGTCGATCTCTCTCCAACTTTATACTCCGTGGCTCTCCCCTAACTCAGTCGATCGTAGCGCCGACCGATAGCCGCGGTGATCTGTGGCAAAAAACAACGTACTTTATGTGGACATCAAATCGCGCTGACTGCGGGAAAGATACCACCGAAGTTTGCAGATAGCTCGTGAAGAATTGTTTAGAACGGTGTTTACCTCAGACACAGAAATGCATACACGACCAGCAAACAATAAAAGCAAAAAGAATTATGTAAGTTTCAATGAGCAACAAACAATGCTCCCAATTTGGGTAGAAACTTTGATAGATATTGTTCGGAACATAAATGAAAAACACTCATAACCATTAAGGTCCATTCATAGTCTTGAAAATATATTATAGATGAGTCTTATGACGTGTTCACAGCTTCGAAAAAATCTGATGTGGCCAGCACAAGACCTCTCGTCATACTACTACTATACAAATCAAGATACAAATATTTTTGTATATTTTTTTAAGTACACCACTGGACTCCTCGTATCAAACTACCTATAAATACAAATTTTCTTTAAAATATTCTGTCGGATACAATTTTAAATACACGTTGAAAATATTTAAAAAAGTCGAAAATTTTCTAAATTTTCGATTCGCTTAAAATTTGGTTATACCCTATTTTGAACCCGAGAAATCCAATGGTGCCACTAAAAAAAAATTTCGGCTAATACTTTTCGAGATAATTTTTGAAGGTAAAAGACGGGAGTAGCTATGAACGTAATTTTATCACCATTGGATTCCTCGCGTTGAATTACATATAATACCAAATTTTTGCGAAAAAATTCCAACGGGTACAGTTTTTATGAAGGGTTTTTGAAAATGGCCAAAAACTGAGGTACACCCCTTGATGAAATTTTGGCCAAAATAACTTTTTCTCTCACAATTGGCTGAAAATTTAGTTATATACTAATTCGACCCAGCGGATTTCGAATCTGCAGTCAGAATTTTTATTTGACCTATATTTTTCGACATATTTTTTTTTAGTCGAAAACTGGTCGAAAAGGAAAATTTATTTTTTCACCGTTGGATTCCGCGGGTCAAATTATGTCGGAATCTAAAATTTCACGAAAAAATTCTAAGGGGTATAATTGTTATTGAAGTATTAAAAAATGGTACAAATCGAAGAGATTCATATTTTCATTATGAAACACTCTAGTAAGTTTTTAGTGTATAATGGCTCGTATGAATTACGACACACTCCATGGCTCGTATCGTAAATACTCGTTTATTAATAGCTATCATTATAAACTCATTTCATAATACTATAATTGTATTGTCTGATTAGTTAACAAATTTGGACATTAGCTACAATTTAAACTAAAAATATAACATAGGAATTTAAAAATACAGGTAAACTTCCATTAACACTATTTCGTATTTCGCACTTGCTTGACTGAAAGTCTCGCTGAAATATAATAAATGCATTATTAAACAGTAGTTGATAAATTCGCCACATTCCCAACTTACATTCCCTGAAACTTTCCCCCCTGGGAGCGATTCCACGCACCGGCTTGAAAGATAATCACAATATTGTTAGCGCACTAAAACGCATGGAATTATTTATAATTGATTAAAAGTCCATTGCGCACAATAGTCACGTACAGCGGAAGGGGGGGGGGGGGGGGGGCAGGAGCAATTAGTAAACTCGTGTGTGCGTTGCTGGAGTTTGGAAACTGTAATTTACTGGCCAACTGCGTTCAAGTTTTCCAGCGATATTTCACGTACAATTATGTAACCGTGTGATCGCCACGCACATGTGGGATTTTCAACCGGAATAAGGGAAAAGGATCATGCTTGCCGCTGGACTCGACCGCTACTAGCTACATTTTTTTCGTAACGTCAATAATAATCACGATATAAAATTTTTATTGACTGAAAAAATATATTACTATTAATATAAAACAATTATAATAAATTTGAGATCATAGAAATTTCTTTAAAATCAACGTACTTATGTAAAGCATGGCCGCTACTACGGCTGCCCGAAACCAACCCGAAACTCGTACTTTCCCGCATCCTAGCTATGCAATGTCATTTTGAAGTTGAAAAATACTTCAAACATGGCTCCAGTATTCCCATAATAACTTTTGTATTTTTTAAAGAAATTAAGTAAAACAAAAATTATTCGAAAAAGGATGCTTAGCTGCATGCGTCTTGCTTTTTAATTTTTCTTGCCATTGATAGTGACCGACAAAAATCATATCAAATAATTACAAATAACCGCAAAAAACTTCATTTTTAAATTGTTTTACTTTAAATTTCTAGGCCAAAGACAAAACTAAAAATATAGAAGCATTAAGACATCCTTTGTTAATACACTCATATGTAAAAGCATTATATATTTCAATTATAATTAAAGTAAACGTGGGAGGTGTACTCTCTGTAACGCTGTAAAATTTTAGGGTAGACGTACACCTTGATATAAGTAATAAAAATCGTTACATCTAGTTCCTGCCGCACTCAAACATTCAAATAATAATTTAGTCTCTGGTAAATTCAACGAAAATAGTGGTTTATGAATAATATAAATAGAGTTTTCAATTTGGAAAATAAAGCGTATTTGAGTAGTAACATTTTTGTAAAATAATTAATGGTTATACTGACGAATATTTACTAAACATTTATTAAAATTCAATTGGCCAAATATTTGTAAAACATTCGCTAATCAATAGCAGATTGAAATGCAAATAAAAGTAATATTTTAAACATAACCAACTGGTTTTTTAAATACGAATATTTAGAGGGTAAACAAACCCGAAATGTAATATTTTCTTTACAGCCGATATTTCGATTACGCGCTTTGGAGGGATCGACAAACAATGAAATTTTCCAGACTGAAAGATTTTGCAAAAGCTATTTAGCAAATATTGACAGCTGTCATATTTCAATGCCTCATGCAAATACCTAAATATTTGAAGAATCAATAAAAAGTTTTATTTTAATTTCGAAGTTTAAAAATGTGAAAAATGTAAAAATCACGGAAGGGAAATTAAACAATGCCGAGAATTTGAATAATATTTCATCGGGGAATATTTCTTCTTTGCCCGGACTTTCATTAATAATAACAATCCACATACTTTTCAGCTAAAAAGAAAATAAAAACACTGTTTACTCAATCGTTGATTCATATTTACTCAAACAAAAATCTGATGTGCCCAGCACACTGCCTCCCACCGTATCTAGAAAACTGACTTATAAACTTAAATGTTTAACAAATAAAAATCTAAATATTTAAACACCTGAATCAAAAGATTCATTCACAGGAAAACTTAAATAGCAACCGCAGGAAGATTTAAACAACATATGGGAAGGTGTAAAATAAGGTCGAATGAACAAAAGGAACAACCCAGAACCATTCTTGCCTCAATACAATAATCTTAATATTTCTCTAAACCTTTTAAAGTATTTGAGAACATATCACTCAAGCAACAACATTAAGCTAATTCAGCAATATATTCCGTTTCACTCTGTCTTCAATCCAAGACTATGGACGTCTCTCTTAGTAGTTCTAAATTAGCAGTACTTAAATCTCAATCAGTAAATTGTTCCCCAGAGATTTAGGCCGCAAGTTTAGGATGTAGCAAACAAAATGTACATGAAACAAATTTAATTATACTATATTAAATATCAAATTAATTATATCATATCATGTTGCGGTGCCAAAACATTTTGAAATAAATGTTAATTAATGACGAAAAACAACACATGATAATTTTAACACGTAGGCGAAGAATTAGATGCCTCGGTCATAAATGCGAAATTTCCTCTGTTGGGGCGAAGTTAGACTTCTCGTTTTGTTATTATCTGAGATCGTATCTTAGATAAATTGCAAAGAGTAATTAATTTTTGAGTTTATTAATTACTTCCTTTGATGTTCTTTTGAGTAATTAACGATGTTTTGATAAAGCAAAGGCCGCGGCTCATGATTAGAAGCGATGCGAAAAATATGTTTAATTAATATTGTGCACAATACTATGCTCAATAGCGCTTCGTTTTATATTTTTGTGCACAACAAAAAGAGTTGCACAAAATAAAACAAGGATGAGTAATTAATTTATATCGACAAAACACTAATTACATGCTTTATTTTCTTTTATTTTTATCACGGGGCTGAAGCTTCCTTAAAACATGCTTTTATCAAGCTTCACAAAACACAAATGTGTATCTGTTGCTGTTTGACTAACGTAAAGTATCTGAGTATAATATTTTTATTTAATGTTTTGTTTTAAATTGTGTATTATACATAGTGATAAAAATATCGAGTTTAATAAATAAAAATAATTATTAGCTCCATACAATTGGTATTTATCTGAGTTTTATTAATTATTATTATGAAACAATAACATACTGCTTCATTTGGTGACTCCGATAAGAAAAAAAATAAAATTCGCAAATTTTGTCCAAGTATTTCATTAGAAATTTGGTTTCTTCATCTGTATTTTCTAGAACTTCATTGAACACATACCAAAAAATGTACGCACTGGCAAAAGACAGTACAAAGGTTGAATTTTGGAGTGTAGATTTCAGTTTCACCAAAAACATTGATTTCAATTTCCATCTACAAATTAAATTCTCTCATTTCAAATGTCAAACTTTCGCTTTCAACAATCGTAACAAGACATCTTCCACATTCTCGTGCCAGTCAACGTCTGAGACTCTTGTTCCGCCATTTTCTATTTCATTTACCTGTAGCTCTTGAGGCAGATGGACAGGTAGGCAGGTCGGGTATTTGCTCTCGACTGCTCCTTTCGTATACAAGACATTCAAGTCTAATAAGAGCCAGACAATCAGTGTCCAGCTAAAGTGAAGGCAATTTGAGCGGATTTTACCGGCTCCTTCGATTTCAACGACCTGTGACGCTAGTCACTTATATTCCCCGGATTCGCTGGTTTGAAAAGTTTCTCGAAAGCTAATATATGAGCGGAATATTTTCCTGGATTACTACAATGCTTTTAAATAAACTTTACTTTGTTTTTATATATCAAAATAGCAATAAATCATTTGCAATAATTAATTTAATTAGTACCTACATAACTAAATTATATATATTTTAATATTTATAATCAGTTCTGGTAATACTTTTCAATCTAGGAAGGCCATTGTGTTTTTAAATTAACATATGTAACCGCTGGCATTTGAAATGTTTATATTAAATTCCGCCAAATATATATTCGTATTAAACAACAAATTTCAACGAATAAAAACAATTGTGTATAATGAATAATGTGTTAGTAATAATAATGTGGTGAATTTAAATAATAAGTATAGAATTGTCAATTCCAGTGAAACGATAAATGAACTACAGTTTTGAAATGTAACTAAAATTTAATATTCATTTTAATTATTTATCTGTAATAAACGATAATAACATTATAGTGATATTATTACAATGGAACCCAGTTTCAATAAATGAGTTAAATTTAGTTTATTTCGTTGTCACCTAGCTTTAATTGCAAACATATTTTATTACATCTACTCCTTTATTACCAACATTTCATACGAAAATACATACTGTCACGCAGAAGTGAATTTAAATAATAAGTATAGAATGGTCAATTTCAGTGAAATGGTAAATGAACTAGAGTTTTGAAATATAACCAAAATTTAATATTCATTTTAATTATTTATCTGTAACAAAAAACGATAATATCATTATAGTGATATTATTACAATGAAAACCAGTTTCAATAAATGGATTAAATTTAGTTTATTTTTCATTGTCACACAGCTTTAATTGCAAACATATTATTTTACATATACTCCTTTATTAGGTACCAAAGTTTCATACGAAAATACATACTGTAGCGCAGAAGTTTTTATTAATTAAAAAATGAATTATTTTTATTATAATTATTATGAAATTTGACTAAGATTCTAATATTACATAGAATTTTTTTTTGTTAAATAAAAATCCACTGAAATTCTTCCATTTCTGCTCACGTTTGCGTCACGAGACCAACATTAAACTAACTGCATCCCAGGGGACAATATGTCTATCAAAATGACATATAATGACATATGGCAGAATTATTGACCGTTGTATTATTTAATAGTATTGTTTTAAAATGACTTTCGTCTTTAAATAATTAATAATATTAAATATAATTAAATTACTACTGCGAAAACGTTATTATTAATGGGCTTGGGTTATTAAAGTTGATAATACTACTAAGAGCGGACATAAGCAGTCGCTAAGATATGAATAGGATATTAATAGGCGAATATAACAAGTATTACAGTATGCTTTTTTTTGCTAGAAACTAGAACTAGATTTTAGAAACTTTTTTGGTCTAGAATCACATTCAAGTTTTGTACTAGTTTCTTGACCAGCCTGTAATCAATGTTATCAGCACAAAAATTTTAAACCGTAATTTTGACGTTTTGTTAATAATTAGAAATAAAAAAATCTGATGTGGCCAGCACACAACCGCCATATCTAGACTCTAGATAACAAAAATCGCTTTTGGTTATTGATTGTTGATGGCGATGTATGTACAGAAGGTTGGCAATGCAAAATTCGCGTTTATTGCTTAGGTCTAGTATAAAACTTGAATGTAAATGGGACCGGAGCTATTTTTTAAGTCGGAAAAAGACGTTTCTAGCATGAAACTTGAATGGAGATTTTCGTGTTTTACATTATCATATTTTGCATTCTAAAATATAGCATGAAACTTCTTACCGAGAAAAGTATGCACATTCTTTGCACGTTTATTTCGTCAAGCGGGTCCAACGCTACCTTAAGCGAGTATTGTACCCCGAAACTAATTACCCAGTCAGTCAATCCGCTCCCGTGTCATCACGCTGATCCCGCCAGCGATCGGGCGGAGTTCCCGAAGGAAATACAGGAGTCGGTGTCCGTCTCCGCTCCCCGCGTTACAAATGGGAGTTTGTGCCCAATCTGCTCCGGCGAATCGCCGAACAAATTACACTTTGCGATGAGTTCGATATCCATCTCTCCCCAAGATTTACTTGTAACTTTTAAACGCGAGATATGAAACTTGCAGCAAGGCCGAGTACGTGAAATATTAGGCACTGCGTCGGTAATTTGTTATTTGCGTTATCCGGTATTGGAAGATGGAGAATTTCATTACGAGGAAATTGCCCGGTTTTCTTATTGCTTTATTCGGGGTGGAATGATTGAATCTGCTTTAAATTCAAATGGATAAATTAGTCTCACTGCGCGCTAGAAATTATTGTGGACTAAATCACTAATACACTTTAAGGCTGGTTTATAATGGATGTAATCGGTTACTTGTTCTGTATTATGTAAGATGTATGAGAATTGTGAGGTTCATAATATCCAAATTGAAGACATTAACTGTTAGAAATGAAACCGTTTGATAATTGTAGCGAAATCCAAATGTAAACAAAGATCCACAAGGAACAAACAAGATTTGCTTGCTATTGGTAGGGAAAAGAGTGAACCCACTTAACAAAATAAAATCTCCAGAACATTTCAAGAATGTGAACATCCTGGCCTGTTACTTGCTATATTTTCCTACTAACATTCTACAATATCTTAACGATTGTCATTGTCTGCCCTTAGTTACTCGTAGTAATAATATCTCAACTATATGTGTGCTATGTAATTCTTTTATATGTTTGTATTGAGTACGTAATTTTTGATCGTACTCAGGATGTGGCTAGGATTGACTTACGTAATATTACTTAAAGTACAAGGATAGGACATTTTTAAACATCCCATGGGCGATTCATGTCATATGGGAAGTATGCAATGAAGGAGACTTTAGCAAAATTGTATTTGAATAAAATATATGTTTGGGAATACATAAAGAATTCAAAAGTTAGATACTGAACTATTTTTTGGATGTCATGGTACAGCTAATCATTGTTTAATTTCACATTTATTACAGTATAAAACTTTGCAAACTTGGTTGCAATATAACGCCTATGGCCACACTCTTAATTTAGTAATATAGGTACTCAGGATGTATTTTTTAAAGTTGGCGAACTTTACTGTTACATTATAGGCAAACGTCAAATTCAGTGTCATTATGAACCGTAACATAGAAATGCTTAGAAGAAGTAACCAGTTACATCCATTATAAACTAGCCTTATTTACACTTACTATTGATTCATTACTTAAAAATACTTTATTGAGTTGTCTTCTAATTTTATACATAATTTAATAATTTATGTGTAAGAAAAATTGATCCACCTTAAATTAAATAGTAATTTTTTGTAAAACAGATGAATTATTTATGTAGGTATGTATAATTATAATTGACTCCCATATGTCTAATATCGATTTAAAAAACTACAATTTTAAAATATCGGAAAATATTTGATGTACAAACTGATAATAATAAGCAAATAACGTTATTAAGCTTTAATTACATAGCTGGAAAATTAATCAACATAAAACTACTTTGTAGAGATCTATTTGATTTAATCTTTGACGAAATATGGGAATAAATTGAAATGTAATATCTCGTCTTCGTGACAATTCGCGCAATCTCCTCGGCATTCTTTGAATGTCGGTAATTAGAGCCATACATCTTCATTAACCCGAAGTTGGTGTGCGTAGCATGATTAATTTTCCCCGTTGTACGAAACAATCCAGTGCTAATTTGGATGGATGTCCAGTCACCGCGTCTAACAACCGCATGCCACATTTCATTTAAATGGACGGATTCTTCTTTACCGGCCGAGTTGAAGAAGAATCGTTCACCTGCAACGCATCCACCAAACATGTGTTCTATCACTGCTACTATCGATCGCCTGGAACATTGTTGCTGAACATGGCATAACTAGGAGCGGGCACCAACCAGAAAATTACACAGAATCTATTACACCATTCGAGAAAATAAGATATATGTTCAGTTGATGGCCACAACACAAAATGTGATTCAAGTCATTGCAATAATGATGATTATTTACTTCATCTGCCATCTATCAAAATAAGACCAATAAAAATGCAGAATATTGAATTTCACAGCCAATCAAAATGAGTAGACGATTATTTTGTACTAGTAAGGTTGTGTGTCGACTATTCACTACTCTACTAGTACTTTTAGGTGACTATTTAACAAATGAACATTTTTATTATAATCTATATTTTCCATTTTAATTGCACCATTTCTATCTCTGGGTTTTCTTCAAAGATCTAGAACATTTTTTACTTTCTTGTGATTCACTATTTTATTTGTAAAGAAACACAAAAAACAAATAAAACACATTTGACGTTACCTCAAAATTTTATCAATAGTTATTTACGTTATTAGTCCGGTAGATGAGTTTTTACGGTACGAGTAAGATGTTTCCGAACGAGGCGACGAAGGAGCCGAGTTAGGAATTTCGGAACGAGTACCGTGAAAATCCTCTACCGGACGAATGACGTACAACGTTTTATTTCATACCTGTGTTGCATTTTTGGACTAAAGTTTGCACCCATTCTTTATATATCTTTTCTAAATACAATCAGGTCGTCTTGGTCTCAATACAAAAATTAAATTTCAGTCCGGAAAATGAAACATTACGGTATTGTTCTACTTTACAATCCTGTAAAGTAGAACAATACCGTAATGTTTCATTTTCCGGACTGAAATCAATCTCATAAAGAAGCAAATGCAACACAGTATGAAATAAAATATTTGTTTTCTGAAATCATGGGTAACTGCATTTTTTGCCATTTTAATTTAAAACAGGAAGAATTTTTTTTAATTCGCAAAAAACTTGCATTTTTGCCACTGGTCGGTAGTTATTTTTAATAGTTTGTTTTCAAATCTAAGGATAAGTAGTATGAGATGTGTAGATTAAAACACAGAAAGAAATTCGAAAACTTAAGGGTAGTTTACCTGCAGCATTTTTTGTAGTACTGCACTGGATTCGTTTTCCTATTAAACAAAAATAATATAAATAGCTAATCAACATCTATAATTACATAAAACTAGCAAATAAACAAACAAAATTTAATTATTGTAAATTAAACAATAATTATTATTACTCCACCGAGTGGCAGTGGCAACAAAAAAATTTTGACTGGGAAAACAATTCTTTCTGTTTCGTAATCGACACATGTCATCCTTAAATTTGACATTAACTTCAAAACCAGCCTGTAGAATGATGTGAGTCCGCTGCTGTGTGTAAATTCCGAGTTGGCGTATGAGAATATCCTGTAATAATGACTAGCGGAAGCATCGTAACCACCGGGGTATTTGAGCAACACTTATGGCAATATATAAATCATTGTTAGTTACTCCAGAGGCAATTACGCCTAATGAATGGCGTAAGTGATAGGTTTATTCCTTGGAAATAGGTTAGCAGTTTGAAAGTGAATATCGAAGACCCAATTAATCCCTGGGCCTACAATAAAACACCCCGAGTTCCAACTATTTCCCAACTTTCGATGCCTGGGGAACTTGTTCGCAACTCAAATCCATTCATAATGATTTCACCATACGATGTGTCAGAAGCAAGAGGATCGCGATGACGTAGGGTGGAGGAGACAAATTCCACATTATTTACAAGGGAGGAACAGACGTGGCGGTGTGAACATTACATTGACAAGGGTTGCCAATTAGGACGTGATTTTTAAAGAGACGAGAACGTCTTCACTTTACTACGACCAGACTATTTCTATCTCACAAATCAATATTTTAAATAATCACAAAAATACAACTGATTAGCTAAGTATACATTTTTCGTGTATCGTTCAATAATCAGTCAGTTTCAAATGAAAGTAATGTCAGATATTTAAATAATGTTGAATAAGTGTAGTTTATGTAGGGTGTTGTTGTTAGAACTACTATAATATTAACTGGGGTTGTAATGTTGAGCAGTCAGTATTTGATGTCTTCTTCAGGATTGAGAATTTAAATAAATTTAGATAAACAAATAGATGACTTGCATATACCAGTAGTGTTTTATTCCTAAATAAGTTATTATGTTCACAATTTGATTCTTTGTGCTACTCACAATTTTGAAGCAATTAATTAATTAGAAATTTTTCGTTTACTGGACTCATTGAAGATTCAGATTAGCAGCTCTGCTATTTGATAGACAATTCTCACCATGATTCTTATTCTCAGGAATTCATAAGCATTAAAGAATCCTCAAAGAGTTCATATGTGAACAGGACATGGCATAAATAATGTTATAAGAAACATAACATGAACTTATTAGTACTTATTACTAAGTCACATTTCCACTTGACATGAACCGTCCAAGAAATGATTAAAAATATCTTGTACTTGAATACTTGAAGTGACATTACGTCTATCCTAGCCACATCCAGAGTACGATCTAAAATTACATACTCAATACAAACATCTCAGAGAATTACATGGGACACATCATTGGAATATTATTACCAAATTACTAACATTGCGATGTTACCTAGATAATGTTACTAAGGACGGACATTCTCAATCGCTAGTATATTAAGGTGTTGGTCTATCCTAAAATTTTACAGCGTTACAGAGGTGTACGCCTCCCACGTTTACATTAATTAAAATTGAAATAATATGATGCTTTTACATATGAGTGTATTAACAAAGAATGTCTTAATGCTTCTATATTTTTATTTCTTGTCTTTGACCTAGGAATTTGAAGTAAAACAAATTTTAAATGACGTTTTGAGCGTTTTTTGGCATTATAAATGGCAAGACAAATTTAAAAAGAAAGAAGCATGCAGCTATGCTTCCTTTTTCGAATAATTTTTGTTTTACTTAATTTCTTTAAAAAGCACAGAAGTTATTATGGGAATACTGGAGCCATGTTTACTTCAAAATGACATTGCATAGTTAGTATGCGGGAAAGTACGAGTTACGGGTTAGTTTCGGACAGTCGTAGTAGTGGGGAAGAGAGTGAAATAGAAAAAAAGTAATATCGAGAGTATTCTGGAAATTCGAAAGAAAGGTAGACGAGCCCTTTAAGAGGATGTTGTAATAGGTAAATATAGCAAGTAACAAGAGTGAATTGTTCTGGTGATTTTATTTTGTCAAGTTGATTGCTTATGTCGTACTATGTCATCAAATAGTAATAAGCATGTTTTTAAATCCGGGTATTTGTCATAATGTGAATAGTTTCTTCAGAAGTGACCATGACTTTCCTTATGGTATTAATAATTTGTATAGAAAGATGCTTGTCAATTCTCAATGATTAGGCCAATAAAAACCGTGCGAAAAATATCCTCTCCCCGTGTTTGACTTGTATTCCCTGGACAGCAAATCCTCTTAGCCGGGAGTCCATCTCACGGCGCACGGCGCACGGAACAAACGACCTGGCAGTCAGGTCATTTATTCGCAGAGCTCTCGGCTTTGCGTGTTGGCTGGCAGATGCACTGACGGACATCTCATTACTTACACCAGAGCCAACTACAGAGCAGAGCAGATGGACAAGCGTCGTCCCACCGCACCGGGCTGATGCTAATCGGATTCCATAAAACGCGTTCCTTGCAAGTGCCGCCGAAACATCACAAAATCTGATGTGGCGAGCTCTAAACCTCCCACCGTACTCTACGCTTTTTACTACTATACAAGTATATAGGTACTTGCAAATATATTTTAGTCATTTAGTCAACTGTAGAACTGTAAAAGAAAAGAGGATATAAACGATATCACTTCACTGTCATTATCAATTAAATGCTAAAAATTTTAGATAATAATATATGATCTTTAATTTGAAATAAAAAATATTGCGATAAATTATTCTCAATATATTCAAGAATAGTAGTACTTCCGGTTTGGGGATTGCTTCCAAAAATAACTGAGTCCTTAAGATTTATATTACGACGTTATGTATAAAATTTGATTGTTAAATGTTTGTAACTTTTTGAGTTATAGAAAACGGAAAAAATGTTACATACAACCTAATGTACACACACACACACACACACACACACACACACACACACACACACACACACACACACACACACACACACACACACACACACACACACACACACACACACACACACACACACACACACACACACACACACACACACACACACACACACACACACACACACACACACACACACACACACACACACACACACACACACACACACACACACACACACACACACACACACACACACACACACACACACACACACACACACACACACACACACACACACACACACACACACACACACACACACACACACACACACACACACACACACACACACACACACACACACACACACACACACACACACACACACACACACACACACACACACACACACACACACACACACACACACACACACACACACACACACACACACACACACACACACACACACACACACACACACACACACACACACACACACACACACACACACACACACACACACACACACACACACACACACACACACACACACACACACACACACACACACACACACACACACACACACACACACACACACACACACACACACACACACACACACACACACACACACACACACACACACACACACACACACACACACACACACACACACACACACACACACACACACACACACACACACACACACACACACACACACACACACACACACACACACACACACACACACACACACACACACACACACACACACACACACACACACACACACACACACACACACACACACACACACACACACACACACACACACACACACACACACACACACACACACACACACACACACACACACACACACACACACACACACACACACACACACACACACACACACACACACACACACACACACACACACACACACACACACACACACACAGACATCATATCGAAAATAATTTATTCGTTTTCTATGGATCCTAAAAGGTGCTTATCCACAAAATACTTATACTCGAAAATTTTGACACATCACAATACCTCCCTTATAAAATATGAGACGAGAGGTAAAAACTGTTTAAGCCAAGCATACGTGCCCACTTGACAAAATTAAATCCTCAGATCATTACAAGAATGTGAACGTCACATCCTATTAATGTCCGTCGTCCTCCCTTAGTAACATCCCAATGTTAATAATTTAGTAAATATCCCAATTATGTGTCGCATGTACCTATATCTCTGAGATGTTTGTATTGACTTTGTAATTTTGATCGTACTCAGGATGTAGCTAAGATCACTTAAAGTACAAGAATAAGATATTGTCCAACATCTCATGGAAGATTCATGTCAAGTGGGTGGATTAATTGGGAATTTCTTGATTTTCCAAATCCTGCTAAAAATCACTGTTTTAAATCAATGAATTATTCTTTGTTAAATGTAAGTAAGAATGATGTTTATTTTAAATGAATCTGACAATGTTCGAAAAATATTGGTTGCAGTACTTCACTACATCATTAAGAATGATGTTATTGAAACAAATAAGTATACAACTAATTACAGAAAATGGTTATTTATAGGATTATTAGTAGTTTATTTGAGGAAAATAAACTGCTCGAATTTTGACGATTCTTTAGGACGCACTAGGCTATAAAGTGGTTCGTGGGCTATAAAGTGACATTTATATCAAAGAAATTCGTGTATAACTGTCAAATTACGATATAACCGTGCATACAAATTATTATTGCTCTACTAGTACATACTTATCTAATTACTATTTTCCCGTTTTGGACAATACTATTTGTAGTCTTTGATTCAATTTTTGAATTCAAGTAAAACAATATCGATTGAAACAAGCGTAAAATCCTGGGCAACAACGGCGCTGGTATATTTATTTATAAAAGTCCTCGTATAAGGGAAATTATTTTCCAGGAAAGTTTTTATTATCAACATAACTCACAAATAAAATATACTGGGAATTATGTTGTCGCAGTATATCTCCAGGAATAAGTGAAGTGTAAAGGTAGCAGACGTTCCTGCAGATTTCCTGAGGTCGGAGGGCGTGGGAGGTCACTCAGGCCAATCGCCATTACATATTGAGAGGGTGTCACTGTTCCAACTTCTCAATCCCGCATCGCTCTCTTCTTTGTCTTGGGAACTTTCCACCGCAACCGTGATGACAATTTAAACTCACGAGTCTCTTTATATTTAACACTGTAAATCAAACTTTTTAAGGTAATGACAACTGGTTGAAAAAGTTATTGGTTCATTTTGCCGTACCGAAGTCAAATTTAAAACTATAAATAACTTTAATGATGTTGCGGTGAACATTTGCAAATACACTTTTAGACCAATATCAGTTGGACAATGTTGTGGTTGCTCCCTAGAGAAATTTCATTTCGAATCGAACTGTTGATATTGCTTTGCTTGTACACTTTTAGTTGAGGGGATCGCCCACCTTCCATTTTAAAGTAGAAAATTATTCATCATTAAGCTCTGCTTTTTTATGGAAAAACATAGAATTAGAACATTTTGATTTGTTCAAATGCTAGTTTAAATTTTAAATAATTATTAAAAGTTGCCGGAAAAATATAATTTAATTTAAAAAATCTGATGGGGCCAGCACACGACCTCTCGCCTAATTCTGCTTATTCTACTAATCTATAATAAATAGTTTTACTTACATTTTAATAGTTTCATATTCATGTAATATGTAAAATGTAAACCAAGATGCAAGCAAATGATGTCTACTGTACTGTCACTGTCATAATCATTCAAATTCAAATTTCGTGTAGAAACTTTGATATGATCATGGACAACAAGATACTAGAATTTCAAAAAGTTGAAATTAACTGTACCCATAAATAATTATACAGGGTGATTCATCGTAACTTACTTATTTCAAAACGAAATAATGCCCATTTTATGAATCAGAAACTTTTTATTTGTATTTTATAATGTAGGTACATATCTAAAGTTTTGTTTCACCCAGTTTTCAAAATCATATCAGGTATATGTGACGCCACCCATTTTCTATACACTGAATAAGCCAATTTCTGGCGTTTGTCATAACCCTTTCCAGCATGGTAGCGGGTATGTTGGCAATTGCGGCCCGGATGTTGGCCTGCAGGTCTTCTAGGGTCCTTGGACGGTTGACGTAAACGCGGGATTTAAAAAAACCCACACAAAAAACATAAGTAGCCAAATCGGGCGAGCGGGATGGCCACTCCAAATCGCCCCTTATTCAGATGAGGCGACATCGATGCTGCTCCGTGCTCCAACGCATGATGGCGACTGACCGGGTGGGGAACAAAACTTTAAAAGTGCACCTGTCGAATGAGATCACTACCTCCCCACTACGATCCCTAAAGCCTGAATGGCACGCATTTTTAAAAAGCAAGTTATGATTAATCACTCTGTATTTTCTTTAATTTTTAATTGCAAAAATTGCCATACATAAATAATAGGTACATTATTTATTTACGGAAAACTATATCAAGTTTCAAAAAGTACTACTTCCGGTTTGCGGATTACTACCAAAATCTCATCCGGTGTTAAGATCCTTAAAAACGTTAAATATGAAATTTGGTTATTAAAGGTTTGATACTTTTTAATTTATCGTGGACGAAAAACCGTCAGTCCATTACACGTATCCAGTCAAGATTCATATAATCCATGTTCACTTTTCTGTGTATATTTCCCTGATCTTGACCGCCGCCTTGGCTCTATGCGACAGGACAGCAGGGCGTCGCGTTATAAACGCCGGATGAAGCGTAGGGCGCGACTGCGTCGAAGGCGCAATGAATACAGATAATTAAAGCTTGGCTTGGCTCGACAGCGGCATGGATCATTGCTTCCTGCCGAGATAACAAGAGGGGAAGGAAGAGAAACACTCCACGCTTCTCCGGCCAGCAGATGTGGAGCGCAGCGCGCTACCCTAATCAGAAATAAGAAATGGATGTCGGAGTTATTATCACGAGATTAGAGCACACAATTGCCAATCCTGGACTAACTTACTATTGATTATTTTATTTTCTGCCAGTTATAGAGTGGTTGGTGTTAGTTAAGTGGAATACAACCACTTTGACTGATTTGTCTCAGGAACTAAAAAATAATTTTGGTTGATTTCTACCGCAACGAAAACGGAATATTTCGTTTTCGTGTCGTTCTCACCTAAAAATTTTCGTGAACCGAAATAAAAAACCAGGTAAAACGTTTTATTGATACGATAAAAATCAAATTATACATATTCAAAAGGTAGTAGATACTAGATAAAATTAATGGAATATAAAAAAAAAATTGATGTAGCTTGATCATACTCCAACTTTATAATTTTTTTATTTTTCTTTATTTATTTATTTTGATGCAAAACCAATCAACAGGATTAACTCCCAATTACAGAATGGTTGATGTTATCATAGTGGAATCCAACCACTCTGTCCCAGTGGTATTATTGTCGGTTGTGCTGGGAATTGAATTGGGAACCGCTAGCATACTAGGCAGTCCCTCTCCCACTGAGCTAATCACTGGCCTAATATTATCTATATTAATAGATAAAACAGAAATTTTTATTATTATGATAGTGTCAAAATCTAAGAATAGTTAAAACCGGTTAATTTTGTTTTCGTTTCCGTTTTAGTTCCTCTAAAACTTTCGGTTAATTTCGTTATTTCGTTTTCATTTTCGTATCGTTTTAAGTCCCTGATTCGCCTTGGTGCAGTCAGAATCTTAATCCGTGCGACATCCTTTGAAATCCAAAGCAGCAACGAAGAGATTATTTTTGCAACCAGAACTACATTTAAGGTTCAAGGATCAAGGTTTCACCTTGAAGCTTATAAAACGTACTGCATTGATTATTTTATTTTACTAGTAATCATTCAATAGGATGGTAGATGTTACTAAAGTGCAACCGAACCACTTCGACCAATTCGTCTTGGCGCAGTCAGAATCTCAATCCGTGCAACGACATTTGACATCCAAAGCAGCAACGGAGGTATTCATTTTGCAACCAGGATTACATCAAGTGGTCAGCTTGAAGCATCCGAGTGCGATTTAATTGCAAGGTGTTTTACAATTTGACATTTACAATTGACGATGACATATGTCATCACATGCAGAGAGCTGTGCTTATACCTCTTCGACCATGTATAGGAATAGACAAAGAACGCAAGCCTTTGTTGTGAAGCAAAGAACTAGCGTAGCGGTGTGAAGAGAAGTATGACCTGCAGACACCTTGAAGTGTGAATATTTTCATTCTCTGTTCCATGGTAACAAACCAGAAGTTAGCAATGTGCAACACTCTAACGTGTCCTCACCTCCTTTCTCCGCCTATAGCTGCTGCTCCCTGCTACCGTACTTCTTGCCTTCACAACATTGTATACTACAGTATTGAGTGTTATCTGTCTAAACCTATATATGGTCGAAGTTAAACCTCGACTAGTAAGGATAAGGAAGTAACTACAGGCCTCACTAAATTGTTTGCGAATTTAGAAGTTCAGTGTTAAAACAGTAAAATAATGCGAAGGTAGTGAAAAGAAATATTCCTCCTCCAACGCAGTTCTTTATTCAAATCGCCCTTTATAAAAATTCACATTCCTGTTAAAGGCCCTTTTCCACGCACGAATACAGACGTACAGGACATGATAACATATTCATTCGTACTTTGCAGTGTATTGCGTTATGTAAACAGACCTTTACGCAGACAAGCAGAAAAAGAAAACTCGCATGAATGCATCTGAAAACAGCAGGAAAACTTGCCACACAACGAGGAAGTATTGCCAACTAATAATACGTTTAATTTTGTTTGCGCGGAATCAAATTAAATTAAGAAGAAATATCAAAGGGAGGATTTTTAATTTATTTTGTGAAATTTGTTATTAACCCTCGTTGGCTTTCATAAAAGGGATAATTTTTCATTTTCTTTGAAGGTAATTTTTTCGTGACAGATTTTTCCTTTCATGGAAATTTTCCACTGATATGTGTCTGGGCAGTTTTGAACATTTATCTCATTCAATGTTCGTTTATTTTTAGCTTGTAATTGTATTAGATTTATTATGTTAATCTCATTATAGGTAAAATATTTTAATTTTTGAAATCTAAATTCCGATGAAAAATTATATTTGAGCTATTAACTTGAAAGTATAGCAGTCTTATAAATTCATATTTTTTATGCAAACAGACAAGATACATCTATGTATAAGATATGAAAATATATAGAAAATCGTTTCTATGGTTTTTAAGTAATTAATACAAATTGTAAAAAAATAATTAGTTTGTTTATAGTTCATAATTTTAGAGATATTATCAAAAGTGATATTTTTTGTATAAAGTAGTAATAATAGTAATACAAAAATCCAAATTCGTACATAATTTACAGGTTTTAAATAGCTAAAGTATATTACAGCCCCAATCTACGCCACTAGGGATGACGTTTAACGTTAAGATCTAACATTATGACATGACAGTCCGCCATCTTGAAACAAAATGGCAGTTTGATAACTCAAAATGTACCTACTGTACCGATTGGGTTCAAATTTGGTATGGTAATATCTGAGGATTTAATTTACGACATAAAGCACACTAAAATGTCAGTCTGCCATCTTGAAACAAAATGGCGGCCAGCTAACTCAAAATGTGCTGCATCAATTTAGTTAAAATTTCGTATGGTTCATGGGCGTAGCTAAAGATAAGTAAATTTTTTGATTCAAAGTTAAATACCTTCAAATTTAATTTTTCATTTCCCAGGAAAGTCAAGTGCCCCCTGCCCCCCTATCTACGCCTATGTATGGTATGGTAATAGCTTATGATTCTAATAACGAGTTTCCTTTAAATACGAGTTAAAGGTGTAAGGCACCGCTAGTTAATAATAAATTAATCAAGTTAATGGACGAAGGAACATAAGTAATAATTGTTAAATTATTTATAAATTACCCAAAGTACATCATAATCTGTTGGAAAGCAGTTTAAAATTTAAATGTCGAAAATTATATTTAAGAAAAACTTTCAAAGCAATAAATTAAAAAGTCCCATTAGACGTCAGTTTAATGGTTTCCTAAGACGCTGCTATCGGGAAAAAGTTTGCTAGTATTTCAAAAACAATTAGGAACACGAAAGAAGTAACTATAAGTAGCTTTCTCAGCGCGGCGTTATCGTTCTGCTTTACACATAACTTGTCATTATTTATTCTCTTTCACTTGCCAATTGCTGCCTACTGCGGACATAAAATTTAAAAATTCACTTAGCAGCACAGGAAATTTACTTCATATCCACTTTAAACTTTAACGAGCGAATTTTACACTTGAATTTATAACTTTAGCTCATCTTTCTTAATTTTATACACACCTATTCAACAGGATTTTCCGTGGAAATAGTCAAATATGTGTCACAATGTTGGTTATACAAATTTTTATTATTCTGGTAGTATTATTATAGTAGAGTAATTGAATAAAAACGAAATATTAATAACACGAGTATTTAACCGTCGTAAAACGAGATCTCGTAGTCGAAAAAGATAATTATAGAGATCTAACTTCTGAACGATACAAGATACAGGACTGATCTTGGCACCGTTGGATTCCTTGATTTAAATTAAATTAAATAAAAATATTTTGTGGGTTTAATTAAGAGAGTCCTTTTTGTAACTTCTGAACATCTGAACAATAAAAGATACAGGACTGATCTTGGTATCGTTGGATTCCTGGAGTTAAATTACATAAGTTTAATTAATGAAAATATTTTGTGGGCTTAATTAAGAGAGCCCTTTTTTGTAACTTCAGAACGATACAAGATACAGGGCTGATCTTGGCACCGTTGGATTCCTGCTGTTAAATTACATAAGTTTAAATTAATGAAAATATTTTGTGGGCTTAATTAAGAGAGCCCTTTTTTGTTACTTCTAAACGGTACAAGATACCTATAGGGCTGTTCTTGGCACCATTGGATTCCTTGACTTAAATTATGTAAGTTAAAGTTAATGAAAATATCTTGTGAGCTTAATTAAGAGGGCCTTTTTGTAACTTCTGAACGATACAAGATACAGGGCAGATCTTGGTACCGTTGGGTTCCTGGTGTTAAATTACATAAGTTTAAATTATTCAAAATATTTTGTGGGCCTAATTAAGAGAGCCCTTTTTGTATCTTCTGACGGTACAAGATACAGGGCTCCTTTTGGCACTATTGGATTCCTTGACAAGTTTTTTTTACTACCAATTTTTAAAATACTCAGCCCTCCAACCACAAATCCTGACTGCACGCCTGCGAGTTACAAATTTATTAAAATGCAATTCAAATTTTAAAGTATTGAACCTAGGACTGCTACAGCACAATATCGTTGAAACAGCCTCCGTTTAAATAACTACATAAATAAACACACTAATATTTATTTTGCTCAGTGAAACAAATTTTACAGTTTAGCAAACTCGATCAACAAACTTGTATTGGCAAACTCTTATTGGCATCTAATTATACCACGTGTTTTTTTTAAAGGAAATAATTCGACCAAAATGAATTGCTACAAGGATGCAATTTTTTGTTCTGAAAATCGCATGACACAAATAGGTAACAGCCAATAAAACAATTGATTATAATAATAATTCATCAACTGTAATTACACAAGAGCTTTTTATTTTTCCGGCTAAATTTCTGCTTGTATTAAAACCTTGTTGCCTAGCAATTTGAAAATAAAAATTGTTTAATAAAATCACGACACCGTAGGTGGGGTTCAAATTTGTAATGGTTATAATTTATGATCTAACTTATGAGCATACTAAAAAATCAGGCCGCCGTCTTTAAACAAAATGGCGGTAACCTATTGAGTCTAGTATCATGGACGTAGTTAGAATTGCCACTATGTATAGTTTTGTATTAACGTAGAATTCTTATAACGAGATTCCTTTAAATTCGAGTTGGAGGCGTAGCAACGCGCGCCGGGTTCGCTATAGTTGATTTCTTAACTAAAAGGAGAAATCTGAAGTTGTCTCGCTGAGCCGTATTTACACTGTGTAAATACGAGAAAAATATCACTAGATTTTTTGGCGGCAAAATTAATTTTGACCTATAAGCGGGAAAACTCGATACAGTCACTGACAAGACAAGATGGAGAAAATTCGTTTGTGTACATTACAAAGTTTGTGTGGTGTAAAACTGGTGTTACATCAGTCAATAAAAAATCTGTTGTGGCCAGCACATGACCTCCCGCCTTGATACTGTAATATGTGAATTTGGATTTGGTTAGGCTACTTTTTGTAATTTTTGTTATAGTTCTTCAAGCAAAGTCCCGATTCCTATTGGCATTGAAATCAAATTAGCTCTTTGTAGATAAATTTTTTATTTTATTATTACTTACCTTATATCCAGTTATAATAATAATAATGAATCGATGATACTTCTTGACTGAATACGTTTAATGGAAGGATAAAAACTTAATTGAATTCAGTCAGTTTTTAATTTATTATATTTCGGCTCCTATAGGTTCTAAGTTTCAAACCCAGTTAATAATATATTTATATTTCAAAAATTTCAGAAACTGTGTATACGTCTGTTCATCTATCACATTGACATTTCATTTTTGTTTTTAAATTTTTTTCCTATATTATGATTTACAAATCGTGGTAGGTAAAATTACAAATTTTTGAAAATTTATTTTCCTTTATTGGTAAGAGATATAGAAACGATGTTAAATAAATATTGTAAAAGATAATTTGTTCTTTCAAATGTCGAATGACAAATTGTAACTATCGCAGTATTTCCTATATTTTTTGCAAAAAATGTTAAAATGCTTCAAGAAAGTACCATTTCCAGTTGGCAGATTTTTACCAAAATCTTATCAGCTCTTCATTAACATATATAAAAGTATATTCCAAAATATTAGAATTTTATGTTCAGTAGAATTTGAGATAATGAATCAGAACGAAAGACTATAGTAGGCGCACATACAGACTTCCATACATACACACACACATACACACACACAGACACACAGACATCATCGTAAAAATAGTCAAAATAGGTTCTAAAGGTGCTAAAACGTGCTTATTGACAAAAATCTCGACATCGAATTTTTTCACGATCCCTATACCTCTCTAGGCGAGAGGTAAAAACGATCAGTTTTAGCATTCCAACTTCAGATTGCTCCGTTTAGTTAAGAATTCAACTATAGTAACATTATAAAAATAAAACCCGACGCAACACCAACAACTGCATAATCTCCGGGGTGGAGTGTTCTGACCCCGTGTCTGATCTCCGTGTTAAGTCCGCTTGGTCTGTGAATTGAACGATGTGTTTTGCGTGAATGGCGAGTGTCCGAGGTCTGTTAACAGCGGCGTTCGCTGTTCGCCGCTTGACACAATGTATGCGCTCATGTAACCTGTTGATATGCACAACTCAATGCAATGGAACTATGACATGTGTACGTGTACGTACGACGAGTGTATGTTGATTATATGATTTGAATAATCAGAAATGGCGTAAATGCCCGGGAACGGAGACGATCAACACTGACGGTAATGTCCTACGGAATTATTCAACGTGTGCTACTCCAAGTGTTCAATCAAGTGAAATATAAATACACGCAGGTATCACTGGAAATAACTTTTGGTTCAGTTTTAGATTTATCCAAATGCCTCAAAACTTTAAGGGAAATATCTAACTGCGGTTTGCGGCATTGTATTTTCTACACTTTAATACAGAGTCGCCATCAAATTATAGAAAATTCGTATGAGTTTAGAGAACTGCAAAAGGAATAGGAATATTTTAGTAATAAAATCGATTTCCGAATATTTTGGACACAAAATAACTAAAATTTGTAAAATAAATTAACTTGGTCCATGAAACTCAATAGTGACTAAATCAAGTCCATATATCTCGTATTCTTTTTCAGATAACGAGAGTATTGTAACTTTATAACAACTCATACTGCCTACCTACTATGTATACAGGTGTTCCACTACTTAAGACAAAAGTTAAAGGGTAGATATATTACTGTACGACGTGCTGATCAAGAAACAAAAATAATTTTTTTTAAATTCGCAAAGTTAAGGGTTGTTTACTTGATGTGTGTACATTTTAGTATGACTGTTTTGATGGTATATTTGATAATTATTAATAATTTATTAGTATTAGATATTATGTAAACAATTACTTTCATTGTAGAAGATTTGAAAAAATTATTATACCTAAATAACTACCGACCAGTAGTAAAACATGTTTGCTTGAAATACAATGCAATTTTTTTGCGAATATTTAAAAATAGTTATTTATATCACAAGGCCAGAAACTGACCTTTTGCAAGAGCGAGTATTTTTGACACGCCGAGCCACAGGCGAGGCTTGCAAATTACGAGCACTAGCATAACAGTGTCTGGACGTGTAATACACAATATTTTATGTGCCGATTTCATTACAAAAATATAAAATAATTATACATAACCTAAAAAATTGTACACTGAATACTTGCATTTGAGCTTAAAATATATTTATTTCAGTTTCAATTAACGATTTACGTCTAAAATTTGTCAAAATCATGTTAATTCTTGCATAAAAAATATTCAACGCAAACATCTGTTTGACAACTGTAGTAATGTCAAGATGCCAACCTATAACTTCCGGTTGTTTGCCGGCCTAGGCTGGCAACAAAGAGTTTCTGGCGGATTTTGAGATGTGGAAAACTAGCGATGCCGACCGGGGGCATATAAAATTATTTTTGTTTCATGATCAGCATTTTTTGTTTAGAATCACATCCAAGTTTTGTACTAGTTTCTTGACCAACCTGTAATCAATGTTACCAACAAAAAAAATTTAAACCGTAATTTTGACGTTTTGTTATTAATAAAAAATTAGAAATAATTAAACATTTAATATTGTTGCAATATTAGTAAGTAACAAAGCGGGATGTTCACATTCCGGGGACTTGATTTTGTCTTGTGGGTATATTTCCCGCTAAATATGGATACCTCCTCCCTGTAAGGGAACGTGTCCCTGGGAAACAGGATGAGATTGTGATCCGCTCGCTTGTATCCACCGCTATACATATACATATAAATCGAAACGCACACAAAGGATAGTGGCCGTGTGGACATTTCACAAACCTTTGCGGCGCGGGCGACCGATGCATTCACCGCATTGAGACCGGAAGTGCCGCGCCGACGTCGCCGGAAAATGAGTGGCGAGTGGCGAAGACTACGTAAAACCCTGTGACGTACTTCCGGTCCACGTATACAGTTCATGAGATACGAGATACTTTACATACACACAAGATATTTCGTTTTCATATTATCACTTAGGTCAGTGGAGATACTTTTTATAATTATCACTTAGGTCAGTGAAGATACTTCGTTTTAATAATTATCATTTAGGTCAGTGGAGAGAGATACTTCGTTGTAATAATTATTACTTAGGTCAGTGATTCAATACTCAATACTCAATACCTACTTTACATACACGCACACAAGATACTTTGTTTTAATAATTATCGCTTCGGTCAGTGATAGCACAATGGTTGAGAGACAGTCATTAGTTTACTAACTGTTAAATGAGTGTTTATAAGTGATTGATCGTCACATGATTTGGAGAGGTTCGTTTTTACCTCTCGCTTCATATTCTATAAGAGAGGTAGGTATTGTAAAGGGTCAAAATTTTCGAGTATGGTGGATAAGCACGTTTCAGGGTTTCTAGAATACGAATTTACTATTTTCACGATGATGTCTGTGTGTGTGTGTGTGTGTATGGACGTATGGTCTGATAATTTTTCGTCCACGATAACTTATAAAGCATCAAACCTTTAATAACCCAATTTCATATTTAAGGTTTCAATAAGGATTTTAACACCGGATAAGATTTTGGTAGAAATCCGCAAACCGGAAGTAAGTACTTGGTATAGTTTTCCTTTAATAAATTGGTACATTATTTATTTATAACAAATTTTGCAGTTAAAATTAATAGAAAATATAATTATCTATGAGTTCAGTTAATTTTAAATACAATTTACTGAATCTGGTAGTATTTAACAATAAAATAAAGTACAATTAATATTCTACTTTTTGAAGTTCCAGTATCTTGTTATCCATGATCATATGAAATTAGTTTTTACCCAAATTTGAATGATTATGACAGTGACAGTACAGTTTGACATCTTTTGCTTGCATATTGGTTTACATTATCGTTTACATCTTACATGAACATGAAACTATTAAAATGTAAGTATTTATTAGATTAGTAGAATAAGCAAAATTAGGCGAGAGGTCGTGTGCTGACCACATCAGATTTTTTGAAAATGGTAGTGGTCTTGGTGGGGTATGGTGTGTGCTAAGCCGTGGCAGATTTCAATGGAAATAAAATTCTGGTAAATCTATTTCCGCTTGTTATCGGACGGGTGATGAGAGCGATTGTGCAGCATCTTGAGAACAAGAAGCCGCTGCTCTACTTGTAAATCGATATGCGCTTAGGTTTCGCTCCGCCGCGGTACACAAGAGAAGCACCAGCACGTCTGTCAAGGATTTGTTCCCAAATCAATTTTGTGACACAATACGCTTTCACCGGATTACAGTTACATCAATTTTATCAATATACGCCACCGAGTGCTAAACTGATTTGTCGAGATTTCGACACGCTTTTAAAGTGTACACCTAACAACTTATTTCTTCACCAGATCCTGAGCTTAAATTAAAATTCACCCAAACTCATTCACTCTTCACCAACAGGGGAGAATATCGGGAAAACCTCATTTTATTTATTTATTTATTTAATTTACGAAGTATTAACATTATCATTAGTGGCGTGATACAAATTTTTACTATAATATTTCGCCGTGCTATACAGAAAGACACCTATAAATAAATAAACGGAAAAATAACAGTTGAGCAAGATTATTTTGATATTGACATTTCTCAGAATTTGACAGATGAAAACTATTTGTATTGCGTCGTCAAATTTTATTTGAACGAAGTATAAAGTATATTTTAGTTGAAATATAAGGTCAATATTAACATTGTATTGTTCTTCCAGTGGTATGTTTACTATTAATAAAACTTTCAGACTAATAGTGGGATTCTGTGAAAATCTGTTGTTGCTACAGATCTATAAAATTATTGTAAAGTCCATTTTACATTGAACAAGCGCAACGGGCAACTGCAATCTTCAAGTCAGAGCAACATGCAATTACTTATTTAATGTATAAATTTGTTAATAAATTTAACAATATTTTGTTAGGAACTATATTATTATGTCAATTTAACCTCTTGGATTTGTTGTATTGTATATTGTTGAAAAATAAGGATAGAATGGCATTATAACCACTAACGCACTAACTTTTAAACACAAATTAATGTTTTTGACGTTTATGTTCAGTTGGTTAACATCATAACGTAGGTACTAAAAATAACCAGAAATAATTGTGAATTGCCTACAAGCTTTACAAAAATTAGAACATGTTCTATTCCATGCAACCGTTGCCTCAAGATTGCTTCAGGATTGCTTCTGCCTGTTGAGCGTGCAATTTCTGTATTACACTCATGCAATATTGAATCAATTTGTCAAAAGTTGCATCTGCAATATTGCTCAATGTAAAATGGACTTAAGATTATTGTTCTCTCCGGTATCAAAATGTGTTTGCGTTTGGGATGGATTAATATCACAAAACTAAAGTGTTAAAAGGAAATGGCAAACACTATTGACTTGCCTATTATGTGTTTCAACTGCGGCGGGGCGAAGCATTCGCAGCATTCTCTGATGACAATGTGTGCGGGGCATCTCCCAGTCTCTTTGAAACATTATCAACGTCGTGCATATGCTGTCAAACACATTACACGCATATAGATTTGTTTGAACCAACAATGCCCGCCTTTGATATGAGCTTGTTTGGAAGAGTGTGCTATGTGCCTATTTGAACACATTTACATGACAATCATGAAATTCATGAGATCGAAACAAAACGGAAAAGGGTTAATTGTTTTCTCTTTATACCCATGAGCTTTGCGTATTTTAGCCGGCCTCAATAGCGCCAATTGTTATTTTATGCGAAGAGGATGGTCGGTTTTTACCTGCATTACTTTATTAATTACTCAGAGGTAGGCGCTGGAAACAATGCATTGTATTTTTTTTACCACCAACCTGAAATGGACTTTCCTGTTCAATAATGTAACCAAAATTTTTGCTCGGGTATCCTAAAAAAATAACTAGGAGAATAAAGTGTTTTCTTTGAATTTAACAAAAAAAATCCACTCTTTTACCTCTCACCTCATATTCTATAAGAGAGGAACCTATTACAATAGGTCAACATTTTCTTAAAAATACATTTTGGGGTTCTAGAACACGAAACGTATAGACGTATGTAACTATTTATCGTCAGCGATAACTCAAATATTATTCGTTAATATCATAATTTCATATTTAATATCTTAATACGAATCTTAAGATCTTGATTGATTTTGGTAGAAATCCGCCAACAAGAAGTAGAATTTTACTTCAAGTTAGATATGGTTTTACACAAATAAATTCTAATACATTTTACTGTACCTATCTGGTATTATGTAAGTATTATTATAATACAATAAATATTACTACAAATACACGTATAGTCCCCGATGGTATGATTATTTATTACATTAGTAGATGGAGCAGAATTAGGCGGTAGGTCATCAGATTTTTTTAGCCTATAAGAAGGTAATACTAAATTTATTTATAACCTAAATAATAATATCAATGGAAGTTTCGAGTATTAAAGTAGTATTATTATTATTATTTATGGAAGTCATTAAAGACTATGTGACAGATTTTACACAGAACATTTCAAAATTGTGAACGCCACACTTATGTCACTTGCTATACTTGCCTATTTAGATAATTTGTTTATTACACTATAATTAGTACAAAAGAGTAAAGTATTCAGCCATGCTGATTTTCAACCCTCCCCGAAAATACAAATTTTACTTTAAAAATATAAACATTTAAACAGGATATAAAGACAGCTGATTAAAACGTAAAATACATGAAACTAGCAAACAATAATAGAATAGTAAATTAACATCCTATTAATATCCTAGCGATTGCTAATGTCCGTCCTTAGTAACATTATCTATGAAACATCCCACTGTTACTAGGTAATTTAGTAATAATATTCCAATTATGTGTCCCTTGTAATTCTCTGAGATATTAGTATTGAGTATGTAATTTTTGATCGTACTCAGGATGTGGCTTACGTAACATCACTTACAGTACAAGAATGCGATATTTTGAAACATCGCATGGACGATGCATGTATTTACTGACAGAATTGATCCGTACCTACAGCGGATTACCGGTTAGAAACTTCGTGTTTTTGGGTGAAAGTATCCAAGTCAACTGTGTCTATCATAATGTTTACTAAGAATCTACATGCCGTCGTTAGCAGGCTGCGCACCCCGTGGCAGGTGACGTGATAAGGAGCTGACAGCGGCGTAGACAATACAGGGCCAACGTGATTAATTGGGGCGCATTCCGTCACGGAAAAACGATCCTTTATTCATTATTTACCACCGGGAAGATTGCCCCACTAAGTTCTATTCAATTTTCTTCATTTAGTTTTTTATTGAGCTTCATTGGGTAATAATTGTTCACTAGATAAAGAATAGCTTATTGATTGCAAAATTATCTTGTTTTGTGCCACTTATACCTTGTTTCTAATAATGTTACCTAATCACAAAACATATTTTTACAGTTAAATTATTATAAATAGACAATATTTAAATTACTAATGAAATCAGTTAAATGCTTGTTGTTACGCATGTAAATCTGCCCCGTTCAAAAATATTGAATTATTTTCTTGTAATTTTCTAAAAAATGTAACAACCAACTTCGGTCTCCTACAATAATCTGAATTTTAATTCTGGAAAACGGGTCTTGAATTCTATCCTGGAGCAAAAATTCAAGATAACTACGGGTTATACAATTTCCATAATTTTAGAATTCTGGATGCATATTATATCCAGATTCAAAAATTACTGGAATTTGATTGTCTAACTTTAAGCAATACCTACATTCATCGGTCATTTCAATACCGGATTTGAAGTTTTGAATACTTTATGCCTAGTGCACACGGAGAAACATTTTGACATGTTTCCTGAAAAAAGTCCGGAAACTTCATCGTTCTAACGCCGCCTATAAAAATGAGGCGTTTTCAGGCAACATTGTGAAGTGCAACTAACTTCTCATTTGTCAATTCGTCAAATGTGACATGTGATCATAAACATATTTATTGTTTTCCAAAAAAATCTCCATTTTCAGGAAACTTGTCAAAATGTACTGGGCATTAGTAGACATTAGTAGACTTGTCAAAATGCACTGGGCATTAGTAGACTTCGGATTATGGAAACTAAAGTCCGGACACATCTGGTTTATAATCTATTAACCGTAGATTCGGATTCAAAATTTTGTGTAGTATTTTCATCCTTTTCAGCCCAGATTCTTAACATTCCTGGGATGTAAGCTATATGATATAAGATTCGAAGTCACGTTGGTTGGTTTGATTGGAATTAGATTTGCGTCGGTCGTTAGCTCCGTCAGCACAAGGCGCTAAGCCAGCGCTAAAGTAAAAAGTGTCAAAACATCGCGAGTACGTCTCAGGCATACCGAGAGGGCCGTGGAAATTGATTCTTTCAGAGTCTTAGTGTAAATCCTAGGTGGAAGACAGAGGTTGGTGGGCCTGGTCGTTTGTCACTGTTAGAGTATTTTGTCTGTTTTTTGCTCGGCTGGGGCCTCGGCTCGGACAGCAGCGCCAGCAAGAACTAGCGGCAGAGGCGTTGTTATTTGTTGGGTGTCGAAGTTCGCACGGCAAAACCGATTATATGTCAGTGAAAACAAAGAACCGGCAAGATTAGCACCCCGGCTCGTTTGTAAGTTCGTTACGGAGACGGACTAATGATAGAGGGACCTTGGCCAGAAAACATCCATTGCATTGACTCACTATCTCGGACTATTACTCAATGTACTTCTCTACATAAAACACAAACAGATTTCAAAGCCACACAGACACACTCTTTCTACCCCAGACATTCTTAACAAACCAACCTTTATAGTTAACGCTAGGTTTATGAGAAATTACATGATTAATTTAATCGTATCATCAATTGTTATTACCTTCTAATGTGCAACATTTATTGATAATTATCAACAATATAACATTAGTTAGGTACTTATAATACCTTAGATACTTATAATGAATTAGTTACGAACTTAATACGTTACAACATCAAAACCTTCCATAATATGCAAACTGTCAACTAATTGACAGATAAGATTGTTGATTTGTTTGAACATGGCTGTCGTTGATGATACGATTAAGCTTTGAATATAACGCGAATATATGCGATTTAAGCTCCCTTGGATTTTCAAAGAGACTGGGTTTCACCTCGTAGCTTAGCAACATCCTCGGTATTATAAATCGCATAATATTCTTGTTATATTAATAGATATAATTAAGGGGTGCGTCTACCTTTTTTCGAATTCCGTTTTAATCTATATCACTCTATTCCCCACTACTATACGGTTGCCTAAAACTCATACTTTGCCCCTAGCTATGCAATGTCATATTGAAGTTGAAAATTACTGTAAACATAGTTCCAGTATTTCCATAATTTATAGTGACCGAAAAAAATCATATCAAATAATGACAAAAAGCGTCTGATTTTTTTACTTCAAATTCTATGGCAAAGACAAAATTAGCAATATAGATGCATTGAGATATTATATATTTCGATTATAATTAAAGTAAACGTGGAAGGCGTAAACCTCTGTAACGCTGTAAAATTTTAAGAAGGCGAAATCATCGTTTATTAAAAAAATTAAATAAACTTCCTAGATAAAATTCTTAATTTTATATTGCAGTTGCTGCATAAACCACCATAATTCAAAATAAACACATACTTAATAATAGTGTTACACTATTAATGATGCAATTAATAGTTATCTAACTATCTAGTGTGTTAATGAGGGCGATTCATAATTGAAACAATTTGATGCGTTCGCTTCTCTCACGCGATAATAGTCTAGATTATTAATCGCCTATTAACACATGAGTTAGTTACAATATTTTACGTTCATCGTACCTATCATTTAGAGAAAATATAATTTTATTCCATGACAAAAATATTTTCTACTACTGCCCATCAATACGTTAATAGTAAACTAGGACTGTGAAAAATTAAATGTCTAATTGAGTTTAGCATTTCGCTACAACTTGATAATCATGCATTAATGAGGCTCATTAATGTATCATTTTGTATGTATTAATGATAAGATAATGATGGTACATATAAATAAACAATCGAAGAAGAATATTTTTTTACTAATTGTATGTGTAAACGTTCTTATGTTCTTTACGAATCATGGCAATAATTATAAAATCAACTGCAACCAATTTAAATTTTTAAACAATTTATCTTTCTGGATTAACTCTTATATTGGACGTAGATAAATAGTAAATAAAATTGGCTTATTCCAAATACTACAGTTCTGAATCTGTTTCTCTCATATTAATGTAAATTATTAAAAGGCATGATATGAATTTGTTTATAAGCCATCTGATTGAATCACGTCTGTAACGCTTTAATCTGCTTAGCAATGGTGGAAACTCAATAACGAGAGTTTAACTCATGAAAATTAATGTTTATTACTCGAGCCGTAGGCTAGTATCAAAATAATTCGAACATACAATTATTGCGTATTAATTTTAAATCATTGTTGTTAACTAAAATTGGCAAAGTTAAGGGTAGTTTACTTGACGTGTGTACATTTTAAGTATCACTGTTTTGATGGTATATTTGATAATTTGACATTTATTAGTATTAGATATTATGTAAACAATTACTTTCATTGTAGAAGATTTGAAAAAAATTATTAAAAATAACTACCGACCAGTGGCAAAAAAATGTTTGCTTGAAATACAATGCAATTTTTTGCGAATTTAAAAAATCGGCACGTCGTACAGTATATACTCTTAATTTTTTGTACTTAGTTGTGGAACACCTGTATTAAGGGGGTTTTATCGCTCAGCGCTGCTAAATCACAAATCCTCGTTATTTTAGGTATCCGCGCTGACAGCCTATGTTTTATGAGCACATGTTGTCTCTATTTATCTAATTGCTATGTTTCGCTCCATTTTTGTTTAGAAAATACTCAATTTGATTGGCTAGCGCGCATACAAGTTTTAAATTTATTTAACAAATTACTCGACTACTATTTGAAAATTTTATATAATAATGTGATATAAACATTTAAATTTACAATGCAATCAAACTTACGAAGAGTTTTTCTCAGAATTATTGTTATTTAATTGATTATAAATAATAATAATAACAATTTAAAAAAATCGACAACGTAGCTAGATTTTTACTGCCTTTATCTTTATATGGTATTTTTTTTAGATTTATAGGATTAATAGGTTGGGAGTAATTTGTTAAATACTTTTTTACTGTGATAAAAGCCCCTTAACTGGGATTATAATGTTGAGCAGTCAGTATTTGGTGTTTGGTGCATGAATTTTTTTTACAATTATTATTATTGTTTTCCTTTCTGATGCGACTAATATTGATTTTCTTTTACAGGTGAGTCTGCAACATTTTTATTGTCGTGTCTACTGTACCAGTAAGTCAAATCTATCCAATTATATTTACTGAAGCATTTGTCTGTTTGAATTATAATGTCTTTTCGTACGCAGTTTCGAACCTACGACATTAAGTACGTCGTCAATAACTACAAGAAGTTAACAGCTCATTATATGGAATTTATGTGTCAGTTTTTGTTATGCAGATGTAGTACAAAGTACAAGTGTAATTACCATTTTATTACCTTATATTTGTATGCATTGCCTCTTTACAGGTTTGATTAATTAATGGCCGAGACGACATTTAGTACAGTAAGAAAATTTTATCGGTCGTTGCGCAGAAATAACTCACTCGTCTATCATGTGTGTGCGGTTACCAGCCATTCAAATCTAAGTAAAAATCTGCTGTGGCCGCCACAGTGCTTCTCCGACTATAGTTTTAAATACTTGCTTTCGTAAAGGATTTGATTTTATACTTCATTAAACAAAATTTAAATAAATTTTTCTTTTTCCTGGAAATATTTTAGTTGATACCAACTTCGGCATAATTTGAATAATATTTGAAAAAACAATTGGCTATCGTTTAAATAATGTTGTTTTTAATTCTTCGACTATAATTCTTTCTCGAAGTTATAAAAATAAAAAATCTGATGTGATCATCAGAAGACTTTCCGCCATACTCTACTGTTTTTACTACTATACAAATCAAGATACAAATATTTTTCTATATTTTTTGAAGTACACCACTGGATTCCTAGTATCAAACTACTTATAAATACATATTTTCTTTAAAAATTCTATCGTGTACAATTTTAAATGCACTTTGAAAAATTTGAAGTGTCGAAAATTTTCGATTCGTTCAAAATTTGGTTATACCCTATTTAGGACCCGAGGAATCCATTTGTGCCACTAAAAAAATATTTTGGCTAATACTTTTCGAAATAATTTGTGAAAGTAAAAGACGGGAGTAGCTATGACCGTAATTTTTACACCATTGGTTTCCTCGCGTCGAATTACACATAAATCCAAATTTTCGCGAAAAAATTTCAACTGATACAATTTTTATGAAGGGTTTTCGAAAATGGCCAAAAACGAAGGTACACCCCTTGATGAAATTTTGGCCAAAATAACTTTTTCTCTCAGAATTGGCTGAAAATTTGGTTATATACTAATTCGATCCCGAGGATTTCAAATCTGTAGTCCAAATTTTTTTTCGACCAATATTTTTCGACATAATTTTTTTTAGTCGAAAATTGGTCGAAATGGAACCTTTATTTTTTCACCATTGGATTCCTCGGGTCAAATTATATAGGAATCCAAATTTTCACGAAAAAATTCTAAGGGATACAATTTTTATTGATGCACTTCCAAAAGAGTTAGTCAATCAGATCGCCCATAGGATAAAAACCTATTTAATGAAAGGTATTTAAAAAATGGTACAAAATCGAAGAGATAAAAGTTTTCTAGCCTAAAGAATATCTACAAATAACATTCATTAAATTGTATAAAATTTTCGTTAATATAAGTATATGGAAAACTTTTCATGTTTTTGATTAATTTAATTATTATTAGTTTAATATTTTTCGTTATTTTATTTATATTGTTTTGTAAGCATACGAAAAATATTTCGAGTCTTCGATTTTCTGTAGTTTAAAAAAAATAATTTGCTCACCTTATCGTAAGATTCATAAAAATCTTGAACTGTCAAAATATCACGATTACAATACTTCTTCCTATTACATATAGGTCGAGGAAGTAAAAACTAAAAATATAAAGCTGAAAATCCGTTGTTAAACAATGTTAAATTAATTTAGTACTGTTTAAACATGAGATATATTTGTTTAACCATTCAACTAGTATAATTCCAATTAAACTTCTGTTTCATTTACTTTAGTACATCAGGTAAAAGTGAGCATTACAATCGGTACATCAAAGCTAATTTAAAAACATAGTTACGTAGTAGTATTTAGTTATCTAGTATTTACTTACTGTTCGGAAAATTAAACCTTATTAAATTAGCTCGTTAATGTGAAATCCCTTTGAAGATCCGCTGGCATTGAGTCGCGATTTGAGACTGAAAGCTTCTGCGTCGGAGGGAAGTTTGATATTTGTTTGTAGATCATTTTCGTTGTTTGCTCGGTTTGTTTGTACGTACGCTATATTATAAACACACATGAGAACTTTTCCATTATTGAATTTTCCATCAATTACATCGCAGAGAGACCCGGCAACGTTGTATTTTATTTATAGTTGTTGCATAGTGCGCTTTATATTTACTGAAAACTTTCGTCTCTTGTGTGTACCGTTTTGCGCTGGGAGAGGAAACAATTAAATTGTTTATTGATTCGCAAAACTTCATTAAAAACCTATAAAAATTTATTAAACCATGAATGGACATAATAAAAATTAATGTACTAATATGAGTACCTGTTGAATTCAAATCGAATATTAAATATTTTATGATGTTATAAAATTGACTGCCTCCTACATTATCAAGTATTGTTTTACAGTATAGTAAAATTCGCTTTCATTTTATATCCGCAAATGGATTCATTCTTTTAGAGGAAGGCGGCCGTCCGTATCATTCCCTACAAGTTTTATTTCACTCATCCATCTTGGTTTTCGAATAAGCACGACTGGAATGAGACATCCTACAGAAGATTCCAAGTTTGCGAGGTCCTCGCTTCGTCCTTTTGTAAACTGTGCCAAAAAAAGATAACTCGGCACTGCTGTTTCAACCCCAAAAGATTTTTTAAAGCGTTTAGTCAGCTACCATTCAAAAATTGAATTATTATCATCGAGATTGATTGACAGTTCTATGCAAATCCACTTCATATGAATCATCCATGGGATGTTTAAAATATCTTGTACTTTAAGTGACGTTACGTAAGTCTATCCTAGCCACATCCTGAGTACGATCAAAAATTACATACTCAATACAAACATCTCAGAGAATTACATGGGACACAAAATTGGGATATTAATGCCAAATTACTAACACTGGAATGTTACATAGATAATGTTACTATAAAGGCGGACATTAGCAATCGCTAGGATATTATTTGGATGTTAATAGGCAAATATAGCAAGTAACAAGCGTGATGTTCACATTCTTGAAATGTTCTGGGGATTTTATTTTGTAAGTGTGTGAAATTTTCATGACTTCATTTGGATCGATTTAAACCTTCGTCACCATTCCAAGTTGGGGTACAATAATTAACTTGGCAACCACAAAGTTATCAGGCATTAGTTTGTGGTTGTTAAGGGCTTGCGCGAGTTAGAATAAAATCAAATTTGATACGGTATTTTATAAGCCTTTTGGAATTACAAAGGTGCCACCTACTATTAGGAACCCCTGTTTAGGGGAAAATGCATGTCACTGCTAGGCAATACAATACTTGGGGTACTCAGATACTTGGAATATTTGAAACTATTCATAAATTTTTGAAAATACTTCAAGAAAATTATAAATTTAAAATATATTTGCAATTTTTTCACAATAATTGTAGTAGAGTAAAATTCAAATAGCTAGGACCCTGGACTGCGCGAGAAGGCATTGCTTGTCCTGTACTGTCCGTTTTACAAAAGCGGAGCTAGCGAGTATATGCTGCGCTGCACTTCAATTAATTTCAAATAAAATTAAAATATAACTCAATCACAATCAATTACAAAATTCGCAGGGTTACACGAAGCAAAACACTACGAATGTCAGCATGAGAATAACAGATATTGAAGCTGATGTTATGTAGAACAGACAGTAGCGTAGTTTCCTCTTGTTTATCATCTATGCTTCTCTCTCTAAGACGAGAATTCGTACTTCGCGCAGGGTTCTAGCTATTTGAATTTTACTTTAGTATTCTGACAATTTTTTAAATTAACGCAGATTAGTCTATCAACGGCGAGATAGTACAGTGGTAGAGTGCTTAACTCTGCTTACAGACGTCGTGGGTTCGAATCCGGGTCAGGTGTGAAATTTTCATGGCTTGACTCTGATCGCTATTTACTTTCGTCATGGTGCCAAACCGGGATACAATTAACTGTTACCACAAAGCTACCAGGTACCGGCTTGTGGTTGTAACAGACTTGGCTCATTGTCAGGATGCAATTAAAGTCAATAAAATAAAAAAAAATACAGAAAATAGTCTGACGCAGTATATTGATAAACTTACCTAACCGCAAAATTGAATAAAAAAGCTCGGGCGGGCGAAATCGTGTGAAATCTTTCGTGGTCAAAACTCCGGGAAAAATTCCGGGAATCCTCGCGTCTTGTCCCCGGAGAGGGCCACCTTCGAAGCCCTGCGGTCGTAAGCCTCACGCTGTATTACCGGCAGAATGTGACTTGTTTGTAAACTTGTAATAGTCGAGAGTTTCTACTGGTCCCCGGTTGTGGAAATGAAGATGAAATATTTAAATGCATCGAATGGAAAGGTGCGTTGCTGCCATGTCGCTAACGGGCGCCGCGACGTTTTTCCAAATCATTTGCATTTATACGAGCGAAAAGTCGACGCATACAGCGAGGGATGTCGAGTGTTTTGAACCCTCACCAAATTGCATAGATATGCTAAGTTGCTTAGATGTGTGCCGCTTGTATCGCTGCCCCGCCGCCGGTCAGAGATGCATTCAGGAACAAAACAACTGTTTATTCACAAGTGAATTAAAACTTTTTAAATCACTCAACACATTTTTAAATCACTCTTATGTCATTATTTCGTCAAAAATGCATAAAAACAATGACAACTTGCCCCTGAAGACTACTTTGATTTTTTTTTATGTCAAAATAAATTTATAATTTATATATTTGGAATAATTTCGTCAAAATTGAATACAATATTTTATAAACCACGTGAGATACGAATGTTTATTCACTCGAAGAAATTATCCCACTCGCCCTTCGGGCTCGGGGGCTAAACTTTCTTCTCTTGAATAAACAGTCATGTATCTCATTTGATGTATAAATATCTATTAATCCAGGATACATCTGATTTTACCCAACCTAATATATTACAATTATCTTGATTTCATTGAATCTAAAATATCTAATAAATGTATTGATTCTGTTTCATAACCTAGGTATGTTTAGATTTATTCCTTAAGGCTCCTTTCGAATGAGCGTGTAGTAGTAGTAGTGTAGTTACTTATTAAATTCATAACTCGCTCATTTCGATTGCTTTACCAACCAAATTTTGGTAACACTGTATGTATTGTCTTTTTCGATTTTCCAGATTTGTTTTGAATCTTCGACCATAAATAGGCTAGACTAAGTACTGGTGCTTTTGTTTTGAAGCCAACATCTACGGTTCGGGGAGCGGTGTGGTGCCCCTATAACGAAGCACTGCGTGTTGCTGACACTGACATTCGAAGGTTGACGAAAGGTCGATGACTGACAGATATATTAATATTTGAACATATCTACAACATTTATGTATGTATTTTAAAATACTAGTTATTGTATTGAAATTCTAGGATTTTCAAAGAAATAAAAACAATTTTTTTATTAATGAACATACTATTTAATTTTATGAAAATATTATTGTTTTTGTACTATTTATACTTACACGTGAAATGTTACCACAGAGTCTTTATGGAATCTTTCCTTACAATTAGGAGCTGAACATGAACGAACCATTTTCAAAAGTGTAAAATGTATACGAACAAGTGTCAGATATCAAAATTACAACAAAACACAAATAAACAATATAATATATTATGCAGTTTTCATATACAAATGTCCAAAAAAGTACAATCAAAACATCAAAACACTATTAAAGCCAAATAATGCTGAAACTAAAACCACGCCACGCTCACTTGACGTTTGTAAACAAGGAACGAACCTTCGACCAGCAATACACCTTTATGAAGGCATCACCCTCCCTCCCGCTTCACTATGTTGGCTTCAAAACATTGCCTACCATAGGTGGCGTATACTGTGTCTATCTTATTCATGGTCGAAGTTTTGAATACTGGAAAGTCTAGAAAACTATCAAAATTCGTAGTTTATCAATAACACATTTGTCGATTGGAATATTTTTTTCAAAAAAATTACACATTTGCTATAGTGTCTCAACAGCACTACATCACATTTTTTTCAAGAAATGTCCCTCATTTTAAATAAAAAAATTAATCAAATTTTGGATTTATTTTTAAAATTTAAAAATGTACCGCTGTAAGAAATTTTTGTAAATACATTTTTCCTCTAAAATGTCCCTACAAACTACAAACGCCTGTCTGTATGAAGGTGAAGTATAGCCTTAACCTTTTTCAATGTTAGTTAAATCATACAAATATCATAAACATTCGTACAAAAAACATTTAGTGAATTAAACTTGTTGCAACATATAAACATTTTTACTACGGAGTTTTGCTTATTATAGAAACATCCTCTTTGCTTAAAAAAAAGAGAATAATTATGCTACTGATGCCCTGTTGCATCACAGTTCCTTAACTTATGGATAATTTTTTAATCCTGTTCCTACATGGATTATAACACTTCTGAAATCAGAAAAAAATAAAAATTCATTGTTTTGAAGCTATCAATGAAATAGAAATTATTCTTTTCTATAAGAATCATTGAATATTCAATTCAGATTATTTACAGATACATATATTTTAATTTAAAGAATCATTAGTTTACAGAATTATAATTTTAATAAAAACTGCGAAAAATAATATTCTAAAAGTACGAGAATTGCAGTTAATCTGGCCCTGAACATAGTAAATGACATTCTTACAGGCTTTGATCACGAACGAGAGTAGCACATTTCTACCTATTTACATTAAGTAGAAAGGATAATGAAATACGGCACTCAAGCCATTTTAAATTTATAATTACACATATACATGAATAACAAAAATTAATATCCTTACATCCGTATGCATGCATAATATAACATTTTTATTACAACAAACATCAAGAGAACATTGCCCTTATAAAAACTTTTAAAATCCTTTTCTTTCTCTAATGTTCTCTCACAAATAAAGTTTGAGAACTGCTTCTAAACAGCAGACAATCCACTCCAGGAGTCGGTTGTCGCTTGGAAAGAGATGGGGATAGAATTACGTAGATCCCAGTACGTTATTGTTTTCATTCGACGTTGTCGACTGCTCCCTGTCCAATAACCACCCTGTACGCCACTGGCGAGCAGTGTTGATGATGGTATAAATATGCTAATCGACCTCAGAGGATGGAGATAGAACTGGGAGAAGGCAGTGGCGTGCGGGGATGCAGATTCTTAAATAGAAGGAGACAAAAATAGGAATTAAAAAAACCGAGCGAAATATCGATCTCCGGTTTGCGGAATTGTATTCCTCGCACTTTACTGACGTAAACTAGTGATAATAAAGCCTCATTTCTACTGACTGTTTTAATGCTTAAGAATTATGTTTGAGTAGCTCATCTACGTTTTTACTGAATTCCTAGAATACTCTCGATTTTACTTTTTTTCCATTCCACTTTTTTCTCCACTACTATGACTGCCAGAAACCAGCCCGGAACTCGTACTTTGCCGCATCCTAGCAATGCAATGTCATTTTGAAGTTGAAAAATACTGTAAAAGTGTTTTCGTTGCGAGTAAACTGTCAGATTGTTATTGACTTCAGGATAATGTTTTTATAAACATTTAATAGATAAAGAATGGATCTACAGATGTGCCTTTTTAAAATGTTAAAAATTGATTTGTATCATGAGATATAACCGTGTAAAATTTGCATAAAATAAGAAATTTTTTGAATTTTTTGGATGTACAATTATTTAATCAAAATTTTAATCATCTGTAGATCCTAAATCCTGGTTGAAATAAAAAATTTCCATTCTTGTACTGCCCACAAAACACTTGCTACGTTAGTACGTTTTATGCTGGATTTTATGTATTAGACGGGCCTCTTAATGCATAAGTACTAAGAGCAACGCATAAGAACAAAACTTTGCAAACTCCAAACGTAAGGCGTAATGCACAAGCATAATGATTGATATGTGTCATATTTATTACTTGTTTCGAGTTGGCAATTTCAGTCTATCTCTAAATATGGAAATGAATACCCTACTTACGAAATTAACAGTTCTTCCATTCTTTATCGCAAAAATGGCGGTAATGATTAAATTACCTAATTCGAATTAAACGAAATAGGTGGAAATGGCCATCTAATAAATAAATCATTATGCATTATGACGCACAATTATTATGCATTAAGCACTAAAACAGTCGGTGAAAATGAGGCTTAACATTATATATTTTCTTTGATTTTCAAAGAACTGAGCGTTCATAATTATTATATCCAATAATATTTATCTATTTATATTTTTATACACGCACTGTTAGAAATGTCATGAATTTTAATGTACTTTTAATGTACAATTGTGCATTAAATTTCATATTTCGGGTACATTAATCGAAATTCATGTACTTGTAATGAATTGCAATGTACATTTATACAGTTTCTTTAAATTTAATGTATTATGACATACTTTTGTAATATTTCACGACATATCACGTAAATTTTTAATTTTTCCTAAATTATTCATATTATATTACATTTGTAATACTTTTTCAGCTCTTGAAGATAACCCACGTGGGCCGAAACCGGTCGAGGTTGATTAATTTTAAATAAATTGACTGTTGACTGCATCCCGGCATTGTGTATTATTTCATATAATATAATATTTTCGCAACCGAAGACTTTCAAAATGCATTGTTCGCACTTGCATCACCGGCGATATCGTCTACCGTCAACGGCGCGGCGGTTCAATGTTCAACCTGTAAAGATTTTATCTTCCTCGGTACATATCACAAGTTACCACAGAGGGACAGTTTCCTCAGCTTTCTCCGCTGTGCTGCGAGCCACCGGGCGTAGTAATTCACACTCCAGCTGTTTTTGTAATTCAAGCTCGCTGGATAGAAAATTACCTTGAGCGGGTCATACCGGCCGGATTTAGTGCAAATCGTAAAATGGGGCTCTAGACTGCGGGCTGTTACGCCACCCTATAAAGCATAAACCAGTGCCGTAGCCCGAGAAAACGATCGGGGTCTGAATTAGTCATTATTTGGTTTTGTTCACGCAGTCTTCTTTGAGGATTCTTGAGGAATTTTGCTGTTGGAAGCTATCAATGAATTAGAAATTCTTCTTTTTTAAGACTCATTGAAGAATCGTGTACGAACAAGACTTTGAATGAGGTATTTGTTACTTTGACAGTACACGATTTAGTTTGTACTGACGACTCAACAGTATCAACATTTCAAGAATGTGAACATCACGCTAGTTACTTGCTATATTTGCCTATTACATCCTATTAATATCCTAGCGATTGCTAATGTCCGGCCTTAGTAACATTATCCATGTAACATCCCAATGTTAATAATTTGGTAATAATATACCAATTATGTGTCTCATATAATTCTCTGAGATGTTTGTATTGAGTGTGTAATTTTTTGATCGTACTCAGGATGTGGCTAGGATAGACTAACGTAATATCACTTTTAGCTTCAAATACGTCGATTTTCACTGTAATTTTCTATGATTTCAAATTAATTAAAATTAGTTTTTTATTAGTTGCTAACTTCAAAACAATTAAATTTACAAGTTCTTTTTTAAATAACGTCGATAAAAATTATCATTTGTCATCTGTCAAAAAATGCCAATGAAAATGCAGAATATTAAATTTCACAACCAATCAAAATGAGTAAACTTGATTATTTTGTACTAGTAAAGTTGTGTGTCGACTATTCACTACTAGTATTTTTAAGTGACTATTTAACAAATGAAAATTTTTATTATAATCTTTATTTCCCATTTTTATTGCACCATTTATATCTTCTCTTCAAAGGTCTAGAACATTTTTCATTTGAAATTCACTATTTTATTTGTAAAGAAACACCAAAAAATACATAAAACATATTTGACGTTACGTCTAAATTTTATTAAAATATTTGTTTTCTGAAATTATGCATTTTTCATCATTTTAATTTAAAACTGGATCTAATTCAATGAATAATCTCTTGAATACCATTCGTAGGCATAGTGAAGTGTAGATTATTTATCTCGTAGTATATTATAAACTCATGCACCTTGTGATTGCGAATATTATTCGTGCTGCGCACTCGTAATATTATTATCCAAACACAAGGAACATTCTTAATAAGTGATTATGATTGACATAATTAAAAGTTCTTATCGAAAAGCTTAAAATACGTCGATTTTTTCACTGTTAATTTCTCTTCTCAAATGTATCTAATTTTTTTTATTAATTGCTAACATCAAAATAATAGAGACAATAGAAATTTCCAACCGACGTATTAATCTCTCCGGAGCGGTCTTAACATACAAGAATAAGATATTTTTAAACATCCTATGGACGATTCACGTAGAGTGAGAATGACCTTCCAGCTGTCATAATTGGATCAGTTCTCTTATCAACGTCCTCTTATTGAAGCCCCCTCTAGTGAAATTCCCTTCTCCGTCCATGCTTGAAGCATATGCTCAGCTCAAGTTCTCAGCGTTCTTGGCTCTGTCGATCGTAGACGAACGGTCAGCTATCGTTACATCTAATGGCGTCGACTTTACTTCCACTTCTGCTGCGATCAACCGATATTGAGTCGAATGGCCGCAGATAAATATGATATTGGTCAATTACACTCGTAAAAGTGCACCGAAATACGATTTTGATCGGCGAGATTTTACCAGCGCGAGCTGAGACGCAAATGGTATTTTTATTTTAATGCGAGGAGAATGTTTATGGATGCATTACTTATTTCATTATTATTGTTGATTTGGAGGTTACGCCAGCTTGATAATAAAAAGTCATCTTGATAATATGCCTGTGATTATTACAAGTATAGAAATCTAAATTTATAAATTGTTGTCGTAAATATAATCATATTCTGAATAAATTATGAACCAAAATAAAAAAAGTACTCAATTCAATAATATCAAATACGAATATAATGTAGGTAGTACACTAGATCACTCAATTACCTACTATATTTTATGTGAACTTTTTTAACTAAATGAAGAAGTTTGTTAAAGAGAATCATCTACCTTTTTTACCTCTCGCCTCATATTCTATAAGAGAGGTATTGTAATGGGTCAAAATTTTCGAGTATGAGTTTTTGGTGGATAAGCACGTTTCAGGGTCTCTAGAATACGAATTTACTATTTTCACGATGATGTCTGTGTGTGTGTATGTGTGTGTGTGTGTGTATGTGTGTGTGTGTGTGTGTGTGTGTGTGTGTGTGTGTGTGTGTGTGTGTGTGTGTGTGTGTGTGTGTGTGTGTGTGTGTGTGTGTGTGTGTGTGTGTGTGTGTGTGTGTGTGTGTGTGTGTGTGTGTGTGTGTGTGCGTGTGTGTGTGTGTGTGTGTGTGTGTGTGTGTGTGTGTGTGTGTGTGTGTGTGTGTGTGTGTGTGTGTTTGTATGAATGTATGAACTGACGATTTTTCGTCCACGATAACTGAAAAAGTATCAAACCTTTAATAACCAAATTTTATATTTAAGGTTTTAATAAGTATCTTAACACCGGATAACATTTTGGAAGAAATCCGCAAACCGGAAGTAGTACTTTTTGAAGCTTGATTAAGTTTTCTTTAAATATATTGGTACATTATTTATTTATGACAATTTCTGCAATTAAAAATAAAAGAAAATATAATTATCTATGGATACAGTTAATTATAAATACAATTTGCTGAATCTGGTAATATTTAACAATAAAATAAAGTACAATTAATATTCTATCTTGTTGTCCATGATATGAAATTTGTTTCTACATAAAATTTGAATTATTATGACAGTGACAGTACAGTTGACATCTTTTGCTTGCATATTGGTTTACATTACCTATCGTTTACATATTACATGAACATGAATCGGATAAGATTTTGGTAGAAATCCGCACACCAGAAGTAGTACTTTTTGAAACTTGATATAGTTTTCCTTAAATAAATTGATAATTGGTACATTATTTATTTATGACATAAATATAATTATCTATGGGTACAGTTAATTTTAAATACAATTTGCTGAAGTATTTAACAATAAAATAAAGTGCGACTAATATTTGACTTTTTTCAAATTCCAGTATCTTGTTGTCCATGATCATATGAAATTTGTTCCTACACAAAATTTGAATGATTATGACAGTGACAGTACAGTTGACATCTTTTGCTTCCATCTTGGTTTACATTATCGTTTACATATTACATGAACATGAAACTATTAAAATATTTTTTATTAGATTAGTAGAATAAGCAGAAATAGGCGAGAGGTCGTGTGTTGGCCACATCAGATTTTTTTAATGCAGTTTAGATATAGGTTTCAAAGATTCTTTCAAAATTTATAATAAGTACGTCAAATTAAAAATTAAAAGCTCTATTTACCAATAACGTATTTTCTCTTTTATTTCTCTTAAAGTGAACCTACATAGGTGTGTTAATTTGTTGGTTACAGTAACGTTCATATTTGTCCAGCGGTATTCAAGGCTAAGATCGACTAAAATTCTAATGAAGTTAATGAAGCAATTAGCAGTTGACTCTGCTCTTATGCAGCGCGGCATGTCGACCTCTGCATTGCCGGCGCCCGATGGTTCGCTTTCCGGCATCGTCGCCACGAAAGTCCGGGATATAAGAGGATTAAGGAATTAGCCAATGTGTGCTAAATTCATTTCGTACCACACCGTCAAACAATCTCATGCGGATCTAGATATAATTAGAGTGAAAAACCGGAGACGATAAACGAATTAAAAGATTTGCCAATCGATTAATTGACCCAGAGAAGATTATTACAGGCGATGATAACCAATAAAAGCGAAATTAAATATACAAACTCGTATTCGAACCCACGACGTGTGTAATCAGAGTTGAGCACTCCACCACTGTACTATCTCGCCATTGGAAGACTAACTTGTGTTAATAATTATGTCATTTTAAAATTTTTTGTGGGTGAATACTATAATTTAGATTTTTAATTTTCTTAAGGTAGAAAATCCGTCGGTCATAAGCGTGCGTGATTTCGGTGTGAGGTGAGGCCGAAGCAGTCAAATAATCAGAAATAAATCATTAAAAATCGTAGATTTGGATGTAAATTACAAATCATAGGTATCCAATTAAATAAAAAATATAATTGAAATTTAAGTTTACACTGAAATGCAGTAGTAGTACGTCAAAAACATAATTTTTCTTGAGACTGGAACCTTTTGCATACGATTTCTCAACCATTATTGCGGTGACTCATATTTTTTATTTTTCTAATAAATACCTCAAATATCAAAGAATAACATATTCGTTTTCCAAATATGTGTTGGGTTGTTATGATATAAAATTTTCTAATCGTTTAGTAAATCTACTGGTAACCTCCATATACGCAATGTATTTTAGCGCGTTTTTGTGTCAACTTTAAATTCAATTATCTTCGTTATTTCAACGGTTACCTATAAATTTTAATTTTTATTCAAATTCTACGCCTTGTAATGAATGCTGTATATTAATTTAAGTCATATTTTGGGTTGTCACTACTCATGGATTTACTACCTTAAAGTACTTTTGAAAATTTATGATTATTTTTAAATATTGCAGTTATCCGTACCCTAAATAATATATTTTCAAGTGCCGATATTCATTTTTCTCTAAATAGGGGTTCCCAGTAGTGGATGGTGCCTTAGTAATTCCAAAGGGCTTATAAAACAATATTTCTCTTCGCGTAGGTGTTAATAATTAAGGAATTAGCCAATGTGTGCTAAATTCATTTCGTATAGGGTAGTTTATAATTTTTTTTAAAAAGTTTTTTATTGAAACTTCATGATATTTGAAAGCGACTGAGAGTACTGCTAAGCTTTAATTGTTCTTAATAAAGTTGTAATTAATTTTAAAGTTTGTGTAACGTAAATGTATAGCTGAAAATCTTCTCAAACCATGGGGCTGGAATTAAAATGTACTCATGTAAAATCAACTGTTTCTAAATGTTACAAAATATAAAATACAATTTGGTAGTTTCTTTATTACTGTAAGTAAGAATACACGTGAAACGCATTATTGTGACGTAGATGTATCGATACGTAAAATCTCAAATATTTAAAGAACTATTCACTTTTTGAAAACGTTTTTCATGGCAATAACTCATTTTTGAGGTCTCCTTTCAATATAATTGACTGGATTGCAAATTTGCTACTATGGTAAAGTACCCTATTAGAGTGAAAAACCGGAGACTATAAACGAATTAATATATTTGGCAATCGATTCATTGTGAGAAGAAGATTATTCGAGGCGATGATAACCAATAAAAGCGATATTAAATATACAAACTACCAGGAGTCACCCCGCAAAAGCGCAGGTCGTAATTTGATTTATTATTGTAATTGGGATGCAATTACTGATATTTAATTCATCCCGAATCACATTTTAATGAACGAATAAATTTCTCTTGAACGAATATTCAGTTTTCTCCTTCGATAGCACTTCGTTCCCGACTTAATCTATGGTTACTCAATGCATATAAATTCCTAACGCTTAGAGAGCGCAGTTTGTCATAAGAAATGGCTGTTCAAAAGATTATTAAGTTTTGTAATCATGATATAAATCAGCGGATTAACCAGGCCCCCCTTCTCAATTAAGGAAATAATTTCATACTTAACAAAAAAGCTCGGATCTGGAAGATACTCCTGCTAAAGCTCGTAAATTTCAGCGCTTTCACCGCAGGAATGAATTTATATTTGCCTGAAATTCGACGCAGAGGGATAACTCCTTCGAATGTTAAATAAATTATACAAAAAGATACTTAAATACAGCCCGTGCATCGAGAGTTGACTGCCCACTACGCATAATGAGACATATTTCAAATTAGTGAACAATATTAATCGAGCGGCCACTTATTTGCCCAAACTGTTTAACAGTTAAACGGATATTTGACCGAATTCTTATTCTTATAACCTGTCATTTAACCAAACGAAGTTTATTTTACACGGATATTTGACTAAACTGGTATTTTACCAATCTGTTATTTAGTGAAACGCTGTTAAATCAAAACGTTATTTGACCAAATCGTAATTTGACCGGGGTAGTTCATCTACGCATAAAGTATTATTTTCTACGTCTACACGTAAAGTTTGCGTAAACTATGTAAAATGTAGACAATGTAGACTTTGCGTAAAGTATGTAAATAATTCAATTGTCAGAAAATCTAACCTATAATTTTTTTCGTTTTCGATGCGATTTGTGCTTTGTCTACATTGTCTACACTAGTTGTTTACACAGATACTGCATGCGTAAATTACGAGTTTGTCTACGCGTAAAATTACACGTAATCTACGTTGCGTAGACTATGTGAACAACCCTGCATTTGACCAAATTGCCAATGCGACAGACGCTAGTGACATCTTTAGGACAGTACTAGATGTGGCTGTATTGTAGTATAGTCAATCCGTCATTTGACTAAACTGTTTTATTTTACTTGTCATTTCACCAAACGAATTTTAGGAAATTTCGTATTATAAAAACTACAATTCCCTTCTACAATGGTATATTTCTAAGTATAAGTAAGTACCTCCATTTATATTAGTAAAATATAGAAATAGTAGAGGTCATGTGTTGGCTACATAATATTTTTATGACAGCTCTCAGCATTTGTTTTACTTTCAAGAAATTTGTAGTAAATACTTTTCTCGTGTGAACAGAGCATTATGCAGTTCAGCTTTAATGCATTTTCAGTTCCACGTTTAAATGTCATTAATAAATAATGTACAAATTAAATGTGAACCAATATGGTTAATTATATTTATGTATATGGCGATTGGCTAGCTGTGCACGTTGAAGTCGAATGGGTTTGAAGTATTTTTGGAAAATTAGCGGCTAAATCCGCGCACAAAGTAAATCATGCGTGTAAATTTACAGTGTATTGGAACCCGAATCATTGAAGTGGTCCTTAATGCTGCAGGTAGTCGGCAAATGCAAATTCAAATCTAAATTTCACGTGGCTGGAGCACTTGCATATGTGTGCAGCACACACGGCGCTACGGCTGTTTGGCAGATTCAATTATCATCGCTAATTATGTAGGTGGCGCCACTGTTCAAGTTTACTCAGCTTAAATCATTAATGGATTCATTACTGGCGTATCTTTTACTAAATATTCGACACGTGCTTAATTATTTACACTGACATAACGGAATTTGAATAAATTTGTTACCCGCTGTAAACTTTCTCTTTAAACATTCACGCCACTTCGCACCCTTCCTTAATCGAATACAAACACCTTCAGCGCTGACCGAAAAGGAGATTCTAACCAAGGCTATGAAGCCAATGTACAGTGTATAGTCTATATCACATCAAAATTTTATTTATTTTTAATTGTTAATTAAGCCAAAATTGGAATTCTGAGATTGGAAATATGAATAATATTTATTTGCTTTACAAGTGGGCAAAGTAAAGAATTACCCACGAGGGAAATCTTAACTCACGAGGCCGAAGGCTGAGTGAGATAATTTTCTCGAGTGGATCATTCCTTTTTGCCCACGTGTGAAGTATAACGTTTTATCCAACACCTCTTAAGCTTGAATTACATTATACTTTTTTCGGCTAGAAACTTTGACAATTTTCATACTTAATTCTAGAATCCTCACTTGGATAATGTAAATCAAGAAAATTTCGATCCAATTTTCATACTAGAACCGTCTTTTTATATAACCTCAAAAATAATAAAGTTAGTGACAGCAGAATAACTAAATTGTAGGTACATAAAACTTCATCACTAATACATTAACCGAGTACGTTGACAACCTCAACTGACAATTACATTTCTTTTTAATTTTCAATGGCAGTATTGGTCAATGAGCTAAATAAAATATGTCAGTGCAAGAACAAATTTAAAACTAGATTCTAGCCGAATTAAGTATCTAAAAAAAGTTCTTTTTTCTAGCCGAAAAAAGTATAATGTAATTCAAGCTTTAATAACTGCTTAAATATAAAAATATTAAGTTTCAACCTAAAACATCGTTTCTATGGTGACATCCAACAAGCAAAGTAACAATTTATCCACAAGTGGGTATAATTTTGATCAAAGCCATTAGTGGACAATCTTTTACTTTGCTTGTTTAAAATCACCATAGTTAAGATGCTTTTATGAAGAGGTGTTGGATAAATAGTATTTATTTGGATGACTGGCTTTATTGTAAAACATAGTTATAAGTTTTGTGACGTTTCGACCAGGATCATGATTATTTTCAAGCAGAAGTTAACATGTTGATAATTTGAAAAGTCAGTTGAGTTACATTACATGAAATATTACTTCACTGTTAGACTCTTGGGATGTGTAGTGTACACACTCCAAATAAATTTTAGTTTTAAGTATAATTTCATATATAATAATGTAACTCAATTGACTTTTTGAATTATCGACATTTAATAGAGAAACAATGGATCTACAGATGTGCCTTTTTAAAACTTTAAAAATTAATTTGTATCATGAGATATAACCTTGTAAAGTTTGCATAAAATAGGATTTTTTTTGAATTTTTCAATTTTTCTATCCTCTAACTCTCAGATTGTATCTCATTTTGGAAGGCATAAAATTTTACACCTGACTCGTATTCGAACCCACGACGTCTGTAATCAGAGTTAAGCACTCCACCACTGTACTATCTCGCCGTTGAAAAAGACTAACTTGCTTTAATAATTATTATGTCATTTTAAAAATTGGTGTGGGTGATTTGCAGTATTTCTATAGTTGATTCCACGTAAGTTTGTGATAAATGTACAGGTTTCTGAAAAGCAAATAATTGACCCACAATTCCTATTTCTGCAAGTAGGGAGGTAAATATATTTAAATAAAATTGAGGTTATGTCACAAATTATACCTGTGTAAACGATATAATGTCGCGCAATCACAAACTTACGTGAAATCAACTATATAATTTAGATTTTTAATTTTCCTGAAGTATTTTTGAAAATGTATGATTATTTTTAAATATTGCAAGTATTCGTACCCTAAATAATATATTTCCAAGTACTGATATGCATTTGTCTCTAAATAGGGGTTCCTAATAGTGGCTGACGCCTTAGTAATTCCGAAGGGCTTATAAAGCAATATTTCTCTTCGCGTAGGTGTTAATAAAAATGCCGTATAAAATTTGATTTTATTCTGGAAAATTAATTCCACTGTTCAGAATTGAAATTCCTCCGTTCGATGTTCGTGGTTTGACGTAGAATTTTAATTAGCATTTTTGCGGCTGTATTTGAAACGTGGCTCAATGAAGCACTGTTCTCTGGCCGTCAAAAGCTGGACGCTTCTGTGTCGGATATTAAACACTAAACTGTATTATGTGCGTGATACGTTGATGGGTTTATTGTTATTGTTGCCAAAATGAATCATTAATTAAAAGAATAAATTATTACATACCTATCACGCATTTTACCCACCTTGTTCTCGAATTTCTAAAAACTCGATTTTTTCTGTTTCACTTCTGTCCCCATTACTACGGCTGCCCAAAACCAGCCCGAAAGTCTTACTTTTCCGCATCCCAGCTATGCAATGACATTTTAATGCGAAAAAATACTGTACAATTTTGTTAAATATAATAATAAATTTTAAAAAGGCACATCTAAGTATATAATTCTTTAAAATTTTACCATTCTTGTGCTGGTCACAAAACACTCGCTATGTTAGTACATTATTATGCTAGATCCAGTGGTAAATTGTCGGTTGTTGGAAACGAACAAATTATATTTTAACATTTTTCAATATGACATTTAATTTTGTTTTGTTAAAACTGTACTATCTAGTATTTATTTCATTTTATTTTCCATTAAAAATAAATATTATTTTATAATATTTTTTGTTTATATCCATATAAAATCACACAGATTACATTTTATAAAAATTCTACAATAATATAATTTACATGTATATTTCATTGCGTTTTTCATAGAGCAAACAAAACAAAATAAAAAGTAATATATTTAAAATAATTCTTGTATTAAATTCAAATTCAAACATCGCCAATCTTCGTGCATCTCCGCAGTTCCACGAAATAAATCTTCTCATTTTTAAATAAGGAAATAATCCGTTTAATCTTGTCAAAACACCTAATTTGCTGATTAGACGCTCAGTCTGATCCGTCCGTCTAAAGAACAAACCGCGTAGCAAACGTAGTGCATACGTTTTGTGTTTTGTAGTAGAATCATGTGATGTTTTAGTGGGTGTTTGTGTTCAAAATGGGCATTAGAGTGTTTTAATTGTTTATAATATATTCCGCGATCGGGTATAATGAAATTAATAATGATTTGTGGATTGTGAGTGAGTGTTTGGATCTCAAATGGCTGCCTGGGCGATAGGACATCTTTGAGAAGGTTTGTTTTCATTAATTAAAATTATACATATTTGTTATTCTACATCTACATAATGTAGTATATAAATATTGAAATCATACACATCGTTGACATAACCATGAAAAAGGGCATAGAATTTTATTGCTTTAATAGGCCATTAATAAAAGTTGCTTTGTAATAAAAAGAGAGTCTAAAAACGCTACTTTACACAATTTATTGTTCAATAGATTAAAACTCGGATTAAAATAAATAAAACAGATTAATTTTAAATGTAACATTGGCGACATTTTTAAGCAGTTGTTTCAATGCTACTTGACAGAAGGAAATTGTCAAATGCATTTCACTTAACCTCCTAAAAAATACGATATTTTAAATATATATATATATATATATATATATATATATATATATATATATATATATATATATATATATAGTTGTTAGGTATTTATATATCGCTCGGTTTTATTAAAGCACTCTGCTTCGCGTCGTACCTCGCGTTGTAAAATAAAACTTACAGCACTATTAAATTATATAAAAAAATTAACCTGAATCATGAGTGGAGAGTGGACACTAGGGCGGATAAAGTGTGACCTTTCTGTTTACCTTTTAGAGAGAGACAGGAAATACGGGCCAGCTCGGAGTGTAAAGCCAGAAGGTTGCGTGTTCATATCACGTCGGGGTCATCAATCTGGAGTTCTTTATAATTGTAAATTATTGTAGAGAACTCTAGATCTTTATGATGTAAAAATATTCCTTCAATATTCAAATATGTTGTATAAGAATTAAATAAATAAATAGGTAACACTTTTATCAAATACAATTTTGGTGTATTCAGTTTTCAAAATACATAACAACTGAAAATCATAAATAGCAACCATTAACCAAAATGTTGTTGGTCGGGGGAAAATAATGTAGTAGCAATCTCAGTGTACTAGTTAAGTACTGCTAGAGGAGCATGCATTTTATGACGATAAATAACGGTAACGATGGTAACGCGGTGGACAGTAGTGATCTTTCTCACACAGGGTAAACAAAAATTCCACGAATCTACAGTATTGCTAAGATACGAAGTGTCTATCCTGTGTTTATATTATACTTCGTTACCTGAATTTTATTCTGGATGTTTTGAATTTTGAAAACTCGGTTTTGGGTTCGAATACAGTTAAATTGCACAAAAATCTCCTTTGTGGTGCACTCTATACACTTTTTAACAACCATGTCTAACCGTAAGTTTTAATTTTTAATCCGTTTTGGCATTTTTAATGATCGCCGACTGTCTTTTCAGCAGCACATATAATCCGCTGATTCGATACACTCAATTACTCGCGCCGTGCTGAACGTAAAAATCAATTACATCGCGTTGTGGCATTATCAAAACAACCACAAAACGAATTTCACATTATGGTTGCTTTTAAAATTCGTTGTTACATTTCCACCGAGAATGAATTGAATCCTGCCGGCATTTCCAATAGCTGTACAGGTGGATTGATTAGCAAAATTTTTGCCGAGGTAAATTTTCCTAGTAATGTCTTTCGAACGTGCCTTGATAAGGAGCTGCTATTATCTGCGAGGTTTAACGCTGGATTAGCGGCTAATAATTGGCGAACGTTTAAACTACCGCACGTACTTCCTTGCATTTTAAATGCAAGATAATATTCTTGAAATTAACTTTACCTGCAGCGTTAATGCTATATTTAAAGTTCAACGTTTTGTTCAATATTTAATTATATTCGCAATATACTTTATTATTAATGTAATGAATATTTGTATTAATATTGTATTCATATTAATATTACAAATATGTACAGTTTTCTCTAGATAAGAAAATCAAAACACTTGGTTTACCCCCAAAATGGGTTTTTTAAATATATATGATCAAGAATTTCGGGGATTTTGTAAATAAAAATTAATATTTCATCCTTAAATTAGCAAAAACTACCCCTACAAGGGTGTCTTTGCTATTCACGAACAGCGACCCAAAAACCCATCTGCACCAAATCTAGACGCACAAAGTGCGAAAATAGCAGACACCCTTTTTTGGGGGTAGTTTTAGATAATTTCAGGGTGAAATATTAATTTTTATTAAAAAAAACCCGAAATTCTTGATCACCGATCCAAAAATCCTATATGGACTAAATCTGGACGCTCAAAGTGCAAAAATAGCAAAAATACCCTTTTTTGGGGGTACTTTTAACTAATTTAAGGGTGAAATAATAATTCTTATAAAGAAAATCTCCGAAATTCTTGATCAGCGACCCAATGTGCCAAATCTGGGCGCTCAAAGTGCGAATATATAAAAAATACCACATTTTGGGGGTAATTTTTGCAAATTTAAGGGTGTTCCGCACATTTCTTTACAAAATGACCCCGAAATTCGTGATCAGCAACCCAAAAAACCTATACTAGACCAAATCTGGTAGTTGCCAGTAATAATACAACCCCTCCCCGTATTTTGACTGGAGTACAGACACTTAAATTTAAATTACAAATAATTGCTCTTTATATAGTACACATATTTAAGAGGGAAAAACTTGATACATCTACTTGTTCGTTCACAAGTTCCGACTATTAATTCCCTTTCAAATACTTAAATGTAGTCTTGGCTGAAAAATAATCTTTCCGTTACCGCTTTAATTTCATAGAACGTAGCACGGATTGAGTTTCTGACTGTGCCAAGAAAAATTAGTCGAAGTGGTCGAATTCCACTATAAAAAACATCTACCATTCTATAATAATTACCTTTGAGGATGAAAATTTACTGCAATCAATAAATATATTAAAGCTGACTGACTATGTTGATTTGGTGTGATGACCATATCGTTCTAGCACGATATTCATATCAGACTAGTTCATGATACTTTCAACTTTCTCAAGTAGGCTGCTGTTATGATATCAATTATTGTCTGTATTAGTGTTATGGTCGTGTTACACTACGCTAAATATTGAACAAGAAATTGCGCAACAAATTGAACAATATCTTGAGCAATAAATTGCTTTGTTTTTAATGAACTCTGTTTTATACTTAGACAATTTTATATATCTACCTACAATATTTAGTTTGTGATTCTGCGCAGTTCGCTTATAATAATAATTTGACATCCGCGCTTATCTATTTTTACAATTATTTACGAAAGCAATGCGATATTTCACACAATGTGCTGTATGATACTACACAATTTAGATTGTTTCAAAAATAGTTCAAGATTTACTGTAGGTAATGTAAAACGGGCTTTAGTCTAAAAAAGATGTTTGAATGGTATTGTAGAGGAAGTTCTATTGGCCATTAAATATAAAAAGAAGATCTATTGGTTAGAAAGACACTGTAATTAAACAACATGTACTAATGGCATATTAAATTGATAATTTAAGAGTCATAAGTAAAACAATGTTTTGAACTTGTATGATAAATGGTGAAGGTTTTAGTTTCGAAACTTTAACGTCAACAACCCTGAGCGTATTTTGATTAGAGGCAACATGTCAAAATAAAAATACCCTAGAATACCTCAAGAGTATAATTACATCGAAATTATTCATGTATTAATACAGTCATCATTTTTCTTTCGTAGAAAATGATATATTCCACCTTAATTATAAGCTCCACACGAAAGCAAACCACGGTGTTTTTATATCGAAGGCGGCTTAGGCAAGATTTTTCCAAGTCCAGTTTGATTTAATAGCAAGACAGGGCCGTATATTCCCGTGACGGTTAAATCCGCCCACGGTTCCCTTTCCAGGGCTGGACTGCATGGAAATTATCCCCTGGAACGCGCTAAGCATCTGAGGGCGCAGATAGATGGCCTTATGAATTCTAATTGCGGTTAAGTGGTCTGAGGGGGCTGTGCCTACCGCAGCACCGTACCCAGATTTTTAACAGAGATTTTTAAATGTTTTGTATTTTCTTTGTAATGACTGGTACTACAAATGAAGTAAAAGATATCCATTTGTGTTTGAATTGGCCATAGTCAGTCAAATGTTTGTTCTTTATAACTATAGTATTTTTTTATTTGAGGCATGAAGTATAATATAAACAAAGGAGTGGAGTATTTTAGTAATACTGTAGATTCGTGGCATTTTTGTTTATCCTGTGTGAGAGATAAAGATCACTACATAGTCCGGCAGTTTACTATTTATAATAAATAATATCAGTTTGTTATGTAGACAAACATTTTTTATTTACATGAATAAAATTAATCAGTACAATTTAAATTTACAACATAACTATTGTTACATTACATAGAGAACATTAATGTATTTAAGTAACATGAACTTACATTATCTTGTGGTTTGTTCAACGGTCTGCCTAGCAATTAAATTAAATTTCCAACAACTTTGGATTCTACCATTCTACCAAAGTTGTAAATTAACAAGTTATTTCAAAAAAACGAAAAAATTGAACTTTAAATCAAGATGGCGGCGAACGCAATGGCGGGATTAGTTAGAATATCGAGATTTAGACTTCCAACCATCCCCCTCCGAAGTTTAAAAAAAAATCGCTCCCCCTAATTTTTTCTATTTGAATGTCTATCTCGACTGGACTACGACTGCACTTGGCGAGATATGAAACACGAATGAACGTGTATCAGCGTGTCTGCCTTTACAAACGGAATAACAAAATATACACCGATTTGTGTATACATAAATGTCAAATTTACACTATTGAGTGTAAAAATAGGGTAAAAATTTACACATTTTGGTGTGCAAATGCAATGAACCAAATTTAGTGTGATTTTACACGTCTACTCTATGTTACTGTGTATATTTACACTAAACATAGTATTATTAACGAAAATAAACGTGTACTCTTACTCTTAGACATTTACAAATTTCGGTGTAAAATTTGCCATTTACACGAAATTGTGTAACTTTTTATTAAATTTCACCAAGCTCTATTTTTTACATCGAGTAAAAATGTAGTCAGTTTTGTGTTAAATTTCACTCCAAACTACTTTACCACTTGATTTGGTTAATTTACTCGGGCAAAATTTCTTAGAGTGTTTATATGAGTCACCAACGCTGCTGAAAGAACAATCCTTTAAAAAAAAAAGAATGGTGGCAGCGCTAACCGCCATGAAGCAGAATCTCCATTTAATAATTCTTTTATTCCTCGTCTCATGTATAGCAATGGTTCCGCGGCATACGTTTATATTGTTATAAAGCCTGTATAATAAAATCTTGATTCGCTGCTGTGCGTGAGACAAGATTCCTCGCCGCCGCGCGTGGTTCACGCACACGCACACACAAGAGCGTGCGCGTGACGCGTGCCAAGGTGGTTTAGCGCCAATGTGAACAAACGTGACCGTCGACCCCAAGGAAGAGTTCTCGAAAGTCAGGGTGGGATCAGGACGAAATATACTTTTGACTATATTAATCTGTGGTTCTCAAGAAGTCGTATCATACAAATCCCATATAATAAATAATAATAATACTTTGTATCTTATTTAAACAATTGTGGCCACCACAGTGCTTTAGTTTTAATAACTTGCTTTCGTAAATGCTTTGATTTTAAATTTCATTCAGCAAAATTTAAATTAATTTTTTTTTCCTGGAAAGATTTAAGTTGATACTCGGAAAAATCTGATGCGGCAATGGATAAAACCGGCTACTTGTTCTAAATTCTGTGAAGTTAAACTATAGGCATATTTATGTTATGGTTCATAACGACACGAAAAGTATTTGATTCAACTTTACAGAATACAAAATGAGTAACCGTTTACATCCATTACAACTTGCCTATATTTCATAGTTTTTCACAATTTATAGATTGCGACTTTGACTGCTTATTATCTTAAAAACTAAGTCTGATGTAAAAGAACGGTTTGTAGCATTTGATAATTTCATAATTTTTGTTGTGAAAAATTACTATCCTCAATGTCACAAAAACAAGCAGATTTTTCAATGTTAATCTTGAATTAAAACTGTACCAATTGAATTTGTAATTTCGTAAATTGACGCGAAGGGTACAATGTTGACAAGATGAAGGTTACGATTTTATTTTTTACATTTACGTGGGTGCGTTATATTAGCGCATTTGGACTTTATCAGTATTTGCTTATCGACGTACGAAAAGCGTTATATAAGCGCAGAAATTGACGTTAAATAAGCGCAGAAGGGGACATTTGAAAAGCACAATGGTTTTAGGGATTGTACGACAGTTTTTCTACAATATTTTTTGAATTTTTTAAAACTAACCTAAGCTAATATTTTTCTGAACTTAACCCCATCATACTCGAAGACGATCTGGACTAACTTGTTATGGTCAGAGATCTCATTTTCGAAAAATGCGCTTATTGAACGTTACGATCTGCGCTTATTGTACATTTTACTGATTATATTTCTGCACTTTTCATACGTTTTGATGACCTGAAATGCGCTTTTACAACTCTTCGATTTACGTACACCAACAGTATTCAAATAGCATTGCTTTTAAATCAAACCGCCGCTCGCCCATAATCTTATTTACGCAGGTGGAACCATCCCTCTTCCTTCAACTGAACAATCCTCACGCTAATGGAACAGCGGAGTAGACACTGCATGCGCTAAGTTCGTACGAACTTACATTCATGTTACATGCAGCAGATAATGTGAGCGTCTTATTGGAGCAGGCAGCGCGAGTCGTTAACACTTTCAGCAAGACGGAGACGTCGCTGACATTTGCAGCGGAAAAATGGACGAAAATATGGAAAATTATGATGGAGCCGCTCGTAAAGGAAATGGATGGGGTTTTTCATGCCCTAACGAGGGGGGTAATTTAAATTGGCGCAGATAAGACAGAAATGTATTGTTGCGGTACTTGTGACCTGATATATTTCATAAGTTTTTGGTATTTATGTTGTAGTATACTGTAGCTCATTAATTCCTTTAAGGAATAATTCCTTAACTAGTTAAGCGGCTCGTCTACGTATTTATCGAATTCCAAGAATACTCTCGATTTTACGTTTTTTCCATTCCACTCTTTTCCTCACTAGTAGGGCTGCCTGAAACCAGCCCGAAACTCGTACTTTGCCGCATCCTACCTATGCAATGTCATTTTGAAGTTGAAAAATACTGTAAAAGTGTTTTCGTTGCTATTAAACTGTCAGATTATTATTGACTTCAGGATAATGTAATAGAGAAAAAATTGATCTACAGATGTGCTTTTTTCAAATTTTAAAAATTAATTTGTATCATGAGATATAACCAAGTAAAGTTTGCATAGAATAAGAATTTTTGTTGAATTTTTTGGAATTTTATATTCATGTACAATTTTGTAATCAAAATTTTAAAAAGGCACATCTGTACATCCATTATTTCTCTATTAAATCCTTATTGAAATAAATTTTTACCATTCTTGTACTGGTCACAAAACACTCGCTTACTTAGTACATTTTCTGCTGGATTTTAGGTAGTAGACGGACCTCTTAAGTAAAGGGCATAATGGGTACGTTGGTACGTTACACAAATGGCGCAGTTGGTAGAATAACTCTTTGAAATAATCAAAGGAAATTCCCCGAGAGGTGAATTTATTTAAATAATTTTGTGCTGACGCAAATTAAATGTCAAAATTTTTAAAGAACTCAAGCGGTAAAATTAATTATATAATATAAAACAAAATCGTTTAGTTTATGAACTCGGCAATGAGTAAAGTATCCAGATTAGTGTATGGTGTGAGGTTTGATACAAAGATTATAATGTATGATTCAATGCAAAAAACTAAACACAACAATAAGACAATAAGACACAAGACTACTACTCTACTATCGTCTACTTGATAGTGGTACGGGAATCAAACCACTCGAACCCAGTGGTATTATTATTATTAGATATCAGTCTTTAATAGACCCTGAGGATGATTAAGAGCATTCTGTACAGGAAGAATGTACGCGTAAAAAGAATTTACACGCATACACCTCATCGACACATGGTTGCACATTTTAACAAAAACAACTTTTTATATGGTAGATAAGGGATAAAACTTCATTCTATTAGTGCAAATTTTTTTTTTCAGCACGTTCAACGATCAAAATTACTTACTTTCAACCGCTTGCAGGCGTTTAGAAGCACCTACAGATTTTTCTTTATATTTCGCAGAACATGATATTTTAAACTTGAATCATGTAGTTTAAAGTTTAATCTACGTTGGGGTAGTGTTATTTTTTAGAAAAAACTTTCTGATTTCGAGAAAATTAGAGGTAAAAAATGTTAATTTTTGTAGTTTTCTTTATTTTATAAACTAAAATTTCGATACAAAACAGAAAAAATGGCACTAATAGAACGAAGTTTTATCCCTTATCTACCATATAAAAATTTGTTTTTGTTAAAATGTACAACCATGTGTCGATGAGGTGTATGCGTGTGAAGTGCTTTTTACGTGTATATTCTTCCTGTACAGAATGCTCTTAATGACAGACCCTGTAAGCTATGTTTTATAAATATTGTGTTGTTTCTTGAACATATCTTGTAATATTTTAATGCAAGTACATCAAATTAATTCATGGTGCATGGAATCCGATGTCAGTTCTGTTTTCTAAATATTTAAAGTCGTTCCTTCAGACTATCTTCCGGTTTGCGCCATTAAAACGTAATTCGATTTTGGACGAATGGCGTGATTTTGCAGCCAAGTGATCTAGAACCTCGCGACGTAATCGGAACGACAAACGTTCATGAATTAACGAATTTATGTCCTCATTAGCTGCACATTCATTATCCTCTCCCCGAATGGAGTTCGTCCCTGCGTCTCAAACCGCACGCCACGGCACACTCGGATCTGCTTGAAGTGGGACAAAGCACACGTAATCTCAACGACAAAAAGAAGACGCACGCGCTTTTTGCCTCCGTGATATGCCGGATATTCTGAATACGTGGGTAATTACAATGAGCGGATTTTCAAATGAAATTACCCCATTGGACCACAGGATTACAAGGGGCGCAAAAACATTACAAACAAACACTGGACTGCGCATTCTACGACGGTTTACTCAGCACATGAGCCGTACCCGTAAGTTATATAATAGACTTTACGAAAATTATACCGATAAATATGCACCACTCCCCAATCGGTTTCCAGCTGATTTTTAGGTAGGTACATGGATCTGGTTGAAATTAAGATATTAAGAGCATTCTGTACAGGAAGAATGTACACGGTAAAGCATTTTACACTTATACACCTCATCGACACATGGTTGCACATTTTAACAAAACAAATTTTTATATGATAGATAAGAGATATAACTTCGTTCTATTAGAAAAAAAAATTATTTTTCAGCACGTTCAACGGTCGAAATTACTTACTTTCAACCGCTTGCAGGCGTTTAGAAGCACCTACAGATTTTTCTTTATATTTCGCAGAACATGATATTTCAAACTTGAATCATGTAGTTTAGAGTTTAATCTACGTTGGGGTAGTGTTATTTTTTAGAAAAAACTTTCTGATTTCGAGAAAATTAGAGGTAAAAAATGTGAATTTTAGTAGTTTTCTTTATTGTATAAACTAAAACTTCGGTACAAAACAGAAAAAATGGCACTAATAGAACGAAGTTTTATCCCTTATCTACCATATAAAAATTTGTTTTTGTTAAAATGTGCAACCATGTGCCGATGAGGTGTATGCGTGTAAAGTGCTTTTTACGTGTATTTTCTTCCTGTACAGAATGCTCTTAAGAACGCTTACGGTATAATGAATAGACCGTATCTGTACTTATGAATCAAACTTTAAAGGTATATGTAACAAGATCTACTGATAACGGGACAAAAAGAATTTTTCAAAAATTCGCAAAATTAAGGGTGGTTTCTGTTGTTTTATTCAAATATTAACAATGCACGTATTTATCTAATACAATGCTGAGATTGTGTAATGAACAAAATTAATTAAAAAAAAATCTGCTGTGGCCAGTACACGACCTCTCGCCTAATTCTGCTTATTCTACTAATCTAATAAATAGTTTTACTTACATTTTAATAGTTTCATGTTCATGTAATATGTAAACGATAATGTAAACCAAGATGCAAGCAAAATATGTCAACTGTAATGTCACTGTCATTATAATTCAAATTTTGACTAAAAACAAATTTCATATCATGGACAACAAGATATTGGTACTTAGTTGCACTTTATTTTATTGCTAAATACTACCAGATTCAGCAAATTATATTTAAAATTAACTGTACCCATAGATAATTATATTATCTTTTATTTTTAATTGCAAAAATTATCATAAATAAATAATGTACCAATTTATTTAAGAAAAACTATATCAAGTTCCAAAAAGTACTACTTCCGGTTTGCGGATTTCTACCAAAATCTTATCCGGTGTTAAGATCCTTATTAAAACCTTAAATATGAAATTTTGTTATTAAAGGTTTGATACTTTTTAAGTTATCGTGGACGAAAAATCGTCACATACGTCCATACGTCCATACGTCCATACGTCCATACGTCCATACATCCATACATACATACGCACACACACAGACATCATCGTGAAAATATTAAATTCGTATTCTAGAGACCCTAAAACGTGCTTATCCACAAAAAACTCATACTCGAAAATTTTGACCCATTACAATACCTCTCTTATAGAATATGAGGCGAGAGGTAACAACATAAACAGCTATGAAACCAGTGGCACTCAACATGTTTTCTTTAAGTTAACCAGCCTCAATTTTACGAATTTTTGATAAATTATTTTTGTTCCGTTATCAGTAGAACGTGTTACATAATATACCCTTAAAGTTTGATTCAGAAGTAAAGAAACATCCTGTATACAGGTTCTCCCAGAAGAAAGGACGGAGCTATAAGTTTAGAACGAGTGAAAAAAAATAAATTGAAAATATAGGGATGACTAAAGAGTCATAAAACTATATTCTTAGACAGTTTAGAACTTCCATGCAACGTGGAGTTTTTTTAGGGGATGGTTCAACATTTTTAATTAGCAACCCCTGTCGAGTTTCACCTTATTTTGAAGGTAATGAAAAAATAGGTTCAAATGTTTAAAAATAATATTTTTCATTAAACGATAATTTTATATCGACGTAACTGAAGATCGCATGTAAAATTTCTTGGTTAGTTATTACTCTCTAGTCAACAATTAAAATTATAGGAATTTATTGAAACACGAGTTTCCAGTCCATTATGTAAAAAGAACGCTCTAATACATTGCTGTAAAATTCGTAACCATCCTGTTACACGTTAAAATAAACTCGCGATATTAGTGTAAATAAAAGAAAGAACTCTTTCATAAGTGAAGCTGTGTAAATTCTTGTCTTAACTCTATTATAAAATATTTGAACAATCCCTGGATGTATTTCTGCGGTGGTAAGCTAGTATTTGAGTGGTGCACATCTGTCTTTCATCAGTTGCAGCGCCTGCTGTTGTTCTGCAGAGTTGGCGCTTCTTAAGTCTTAACCGGAATCCTCGCTCTGCGCCGGAGTTTATGACTGATGGCAGCACATATATTAGCGCTGTAATTATTTTCATGAGGCATCAGCATATTTACGAACGTATTTGCATGTCATTATGCACAGCTAATTATTCTTGCTTTGGGTTTTTATTTAGCGGCCTCTGTTAATATGATAACGAGAATGGCGAGTAATTGCACTTCACTTTCGGACCGTAAATTGCCCTTTGAGTTTTACGCCTGGAGAATTTTTCCCGGATTAATTACAAAAAGGATGCGTTCATTTCTTGATAAATAAAACAGCAGCCAGTTTTTGATTGCTACGAAAGTTGGAGCATTTTTTAAAATTATTTTTTAGCTATGCCACCTACTTTTCAAGATATATAAACGTTAATAGAATTACATAATGAGGGAGAAGAGAAATTGAAAGTCATGTACATTATAGTCTGATTTATAAACTTGACATTGTCGTTGCAGTTCGCCGTTAGTGACTATTTATTCCATAGGTATACTTATTTATTATTTGTTTAATTACACTAATACTACGAAAAACATGGACTGAAGAAGTAAAGAGAGCCCTAGAAAAGAGAGGATTCAAATTGGAAGAAACTATCTAATGTTTAAAAAATCTGACGTGGACACCACATGACTTCCTTGTACGCCTATTAAACTGTTCATACTTTTCTTAATAACTAAAATGTAGAATAATATAAAAAAATCTGACGTGGCCACCACAAGACCTCCCGCCATATACCTATTTTATTCTTTTAACTTATTATACATATAAGTACTACTACTACTGCTAATATACTCACAAATATATTTTAGTCATTTTATTTAAACTGCAGAAGAAGATATAAAGCAAATTTTACTATTGTCACTGTCATGTCATAATCATTTAAATTTTACGTAGTAACAAATGTTAATCGATCATGGACTACTAGATACCGAAATACTAAATTATAAATATATACTTTAATTATTCTTAAAAATGATACCAGATACAAAAATATTTATAAAATACTGGTTGTAGTTAATAATCACATAATCTTTCATATAAAATAAAAAAATTTGTCTTAAATTAAATATTTATCGAAATATTTGAAAAAAGTACTACTTCCGGTTTGTAGATTGAAACAAAAAATAGGAGGTGCACAACAAGATGCTATATCAGTCCTAAATACAAAATTTCAACTTTCTACGTCTAACCGTATTTGAGTTATGCGACATACATACGTCCGTACGTCCGTCCGTCCGTACGTACGTACGTACGTACAGACGCACGACGAAACTAGTCATAATGGATTCATAAAAGGTCAAAAAGGATATTTACGTCAAAATCTGAGAACCGAAATTTTTCGCGATTACAATACTTCCTTTTTACTCCGTACAAGGAAGTAAAAACACTAGAAGAAGCAGAATTGCGAGCAGAATAAAGAAGAAAGGCCAGGCTTCTACCTGAAAAGATAAAAAGGGTTTAAGAATTAAGTAAGTAAGTAAACAAGTAATTAAACAAATGATCTATCTTGATGTATAGGAAATGGTGCAAGTCCGTGTATTTTTTCCGTGGGCGGAACCGTTTTGCGAAGGTCTTTTGTCACGAGGAATAGTGAAGCGTGGAATATGAAATCACATTACCTTTGCTCTTTGCTGAGCATTTGAGTTTTGCATTCGATCGAAACGGTAGCGAATTCTTTTGTATTTGTACAGAAATGTACGTCAATCAGCTGAATTTATTTCTGCGTTCAAACATTCGCAGCGCTTTATGTGAACACCGTTATGATTTTCTGCAAAGAGGAAAATTTAAATATTATTGAATTGTATTTTCCACTGTCTTCCACAAACACTGGGGACCTTTTTATTTATTTGTTTCGTTGATAGAATTACTGAATGGTTGTTACGGTTCCTCTTTTATTCATATCACATGACTACTCTATTTAATGTGGAGATAAACTATGTATTGTTGGCGTCCCGCTTTTGTGTGATTGGTGCTTATTTATTTACAACCCTAATTCGCTCGCCGTTAATCCTCTATATCATATAAATTACACACGATTTTGTTCTATTAAAAGGAACGTTGTTGAAAAAGCTTCAAGCCCATTTTACACTATACCAGTTTCTTGAACAAGAATATGAGATTCGTGCAAGTTTTCATCATAGTTTCAATAATTATTATGGAACATGTCATATTTTTCATCACAGATTCCATACAAGTTATGCAATTTTGTAAGATATTTTTATATAATAATAAATAATAAAGGTATTTATTTACAAATACACAAAGAAACTGTATAAAAGCGTCAAAATTACATAAAAAAATATCATATATAAGTTAAAGTAGGTAGGTATTCATCCAGACTTTAAATTTTGGAAAATTTAATAATAATTTTTTAATTTTTCTTTTTAATTTTTTTTAATTAGGTAGGTACTAATATTCATGGTAACCACTCAACTGTATTTGCTTCCAATTACAGAAAATGGTAGATTTTTTTTTAGATGGAACTATAATTTTCACTACCTACACTTATTTATACAAATTTGGAAAAAAAATCTGTTATCAGTGTATCAAATTATGTAACCTATTAAAGTTACGTGCAGAAGTATAGAAACATCCTGTATATAGAGTGTTCTGTTGTTCTGTTTGAAATAAAAAAGTTTCGGTTTAACCGGAAATGATATTTTTGTGAATATATAATTCATGTATCACGTGGTACATATTTGACTAATTTGATTGGCTAAAATAGGGCAGTAAGAGGCTATCAAATCGAAGATATTTTTATCACCGCTGTTACATGTCAACTGTTTTGTTTATTAGTTACAAACTGTCAGTTTCTCAATTTGAAATTGCTGTTTGTCAAAATTCAAACTTAAAATGTGGCAGGATAGGGGGATAATAGAGAAGAACGCTCCAAATTGAGAAAGGTAAACATAATTTAAAACGTTTTTGACAGCTATTGAAAAAATATAACCAAACATTTTGGTCTCATTCATTATATATTCTCCCCAAATATAACTCGGGCTATGATTAATCATAGGTGATAGCATTCGTAAGTCTTCAGAAAATTGAACTCGTGCTGCGCACTCGGTCAATTTTCATCGACCAACTCATGCTATCACCGATGATAATCATAGCACTTGTTATATTACCGCCGAATATATATTTTGATGTTTTTTGTGGCTAGTTTACTCATATAAAATTTTATTGGAATTCCTTTATAATACAAATAGTTAATTCTAGCGTACCATTTTTCTAGGACACCTGGTATAACAATTGTGTTGCATAATGTTCCCCGCCAATTTATTACATTATAATTAGACATTAATATTTTATATTTGACATTTATTTTAACTCTCATTGATTTCAGTTTGTTTGATGATCACGGTTTTATAAAAAATTTAATAAGAAACTTGCACAAGTAGTTGTATAGTGTAAAACGAGCTTAACAGACCATCGAAGTGTTTTATTCTGATTCAATTTCTCAACTGCGATGTCTCGTCCACTACAGAATCAATCGCGGTACACAAAGCTTCAATTATCACAAAGTACTTTAACAATAGCAATTGTTGTAAGAGTACTTCATCTCCTGTACTTGAGTTGTTCACCTTTGGCGTGTCACCAGCCACTGCTAGTCAATTTCCTGTGATATTGCTTACATTTAATTTGTGAAGAATGGTCCAGGAAATCGAATATGATATTCCATCAGCTTCAGAGGTGATTTGTATGTCTTTCTTTCGCTTGGTAATTACACAAACTTCTGAGGATGTTCGAAGCAGATAAAGGAACATTTTATCCCGAAGTTAACTCGTTAAGCGATGCTATCGCATTTATTTGGTTACTTTTCTTAAGAATGTGTTTACTGCACAAATACGATCTTCTGGACATCATGGAATAAAAGGTCTTTAACACGTTGCGGACATAGGGCATACGGAAGTAGGGATATAAAAGAACCGACATAAAAGGGGAAACGTATTTGTATGGGGTAATTGCTTCTTTAGCGAGGGATCGCCAAGGTTGCGTTGTATTTTCTTTACATTTTTTGCCAATCATCGTTAATATGACCAATATTGTTCTTTGGTAATATGAGTAATATAATTGAGAGTAAATTCTGCTGAATGGTTAAGTATCAGTAAAAAGATAATTATTCACTTTTTGTACGATAAATCGTCCGAAAAATATCACTTTATGTCATAGTAATAAAATAAATAATATTAATAATATTAATAAATTTAAAACATTAGCTTTCATAATATGAACGCTGAATCATATTATACTTTTTCCACGACCATTAAGTAAAACATCAATTATTATATATACGTTTTTAGATAGATTAGATGGTTCATTATTATAATGTAAAGAATATGAATCATTATTCAGCACTTTTAAGCCAATAAGATTGTGGTTGCTATAGAAACGCCATTATTTATTAGTTTTTAAGCCAATCAGAGTGGGGCGACGTAGTTTTAAATACGCAGAGATTGAATACTATTGCCATCCAGTGACAGTCAACGTAACACGGAACTACAAAAGTTTGACTTTTAAGGTTATGAATTTTTTTAGATAATCCGTAAGGAGAGCACAGTGGATGAGTGCAAAATACTTTTAATTTAAAATGGAAGTAAACAATATTATTATTTATTTTGTAAATTAAAAATGATAAATAAAATTGTGTTAATTCATGTTGCTTAGAAACTACTATTTGACGTTTATAATGAACCTCAAAAATTTATTATTTTCTTTAAAAAGTTTTGTTGAATGGTCGTGGAAAAAACATAGTATTCAACTCGCGAATTATGGCAATTATTCATTCGGACTTACAGCCCTCGCCTTTGGCTCGTGCTGCAAACTTCGTCCGAATGAATAATTGCTATCATAATTCGCTCGTTGAATAATATACTATTATTAGTCTAGATTCTAGTTCGAAATTCATCCGAGAAGCAATTTCTAGTTCTAGTATAATATAAATCAGAAATTCCCATCTGATTTCAAGTATAGAAATATACTCCTGGCTCTATTTTTCTATTCGAGATTCGTACTAGATTTGTTTACGCTTGCTTAGTTCAGTGTGCAGTCAGTTTGACCAACCTCTAAATATTTTGGCTCGGAAAAAATCGAAGATTTCCGATTGAATGTGAATAGTTCGGAAATTAAGTTTGAATTTCGAACGAAATGTGGACGAAAAACGTATAATTCTGTCTTAATAATATGTTTTCTGGAATGAATGTGGAATTTTACGATTTCAGGAGTGAAATAAACTAATTAAAACTGCATCTAAATATAATTAAGCATCTTGGGTTCGTTTATAAAATGATATCAGAAATGAATGCACAGTAATGAAAATGCAAATGTCCGTTCCACTGTCCTGGCGGAATCCCGAGTTCGTCAGTGAAATTACATTAAATTATCAATTAACAAATGCTACAATTAAGCGAATCTCTAGCATGAGAGTTAACAGATACATAATTACAAAATTTCTGGCTGCCTTTTCAAATACTGCGGCTTATTTTTGTTGTATTTCTTACGATGAATTTAATTATCGTAACCAAGTAAGTTAATTACGACGGGCCCTGAAGCGTTTGGACTGAAATGGGAATTTCTTCAGTGGTGTGACGTCATCTTTGATAACTTTTACTACTTTCTTATCTGAAATTGTCCTGTGATATCGCGGAAGTTTTACTTTTTGTTTATGTTTAATACATTGTTAGATATAACAGCAGGACTAATAACAAAGTTTTGAAACGAAACATTTTTTCACATTGGGAGATTTCTGATAAAGCTGGACTTTGGTCAAGGTCGTAGAAAGTAGAGATACAATTTCAGGAAAAATTTTTCAGGGTCTTAGCCATTTTGTTTAAATACTAGTTTCGATGGAGTATAACATAAAAAACTAAACTTATCACTTTGTCAGCTATGTTGTATTAGACAATGAAACAATGGAACACTCATACATTTGACAGAATATTAACAGAAACTGTGTGACCTAACTTTACCCCAATTTTTATTATCCTACATGCACGCTTTCCCCATTTTTGAAGATTTCTTAAAGGGTACCCACACGATTTTTTCTAAAATCGACAATGTTGGATAAATCTTGTACCCGTCGGAATTTTGAACTGAAAATTGGTACACATATGTAATTCGGCGCGAGGAATTCATTGGTGAATAAATTAAGTCAATATATTGAACCATTTTTGAGAAATCGAGGGTGGTAGGTTTGTGGGAGGTCAACAAATTCCAAAAATGTCAAAATTCTGAAAATTTGTTTATAGATTAATTTAAGTGTTAGAAATACAATGCTGCAAACTAGAGTTTGATTTCTCGCTTAGTTTTTGAGATATCGGCCTTTAAATTTAGAAAAGGGGGAAAATGGAACATCATTTTTTTCCAACTTGTACGAAGAGATTTATCTACACTTTTTTAAATACCTCCCAACCACAAATCCTGGCTGGGCGCCTGGTACGGCGGGAGGTCTTGTGTTAGCCACATCAGATTTTTTTTATTAAAATACTATTACTATATTAAAATACTTTGGAAAAGAATTCTAGTTTAAGAATCAAAAACAACATTATTTAACGATGGTAAATTGTTTTTTCACATGTTATTCAAATTATGCCGAAGTTGGAACCGAGGATTTTTCGAAGCTTAGTTGATGGGGAACCAAATGATAATAATATTATTTTGTGTTTTCTGTATTTTGTTTCTCGTTTCGAGGCAAATATCAGGAAATAAAAAGGCGCTTAACTGTTTTCTTGTTTGTATTATTAAAGTTTTGCTGCGGTATTTGTCAAGAACTGCTTAGTGGTAAATAATCAATCAAGTGAAAGAGACACGAACAGCAAAAGAAAAACAATAGTGTAGCTAGCCGAGTGTGCAGAGTAATATTGACGTCTGTGAAACGAGAGGTTCAACTACCTTTCTAAATATAGAAAGAAATTAAAAAAGAAATAATTGTGCCGTATTTGCTTTTAATCCAGTAAATTTCCAAATTTGAACATCGTTTGTTATTTCTCGGTTCATTTGTGTAACTTCCGATTTGTTTGTTTTGTTTTCGCTTTACATTGTTGAAATGACGCATTCGGGCATTCCGCGTTCGTTGCTTTGTTCTGCGGGGCTGTCACCGACATTGCAAAACAGATACGTTCAATAATTTATTTCCTTCTCTGCTCCCACACAATCTGATTTCATTTTCACGTGGAAATATAAAGAAATCCAATAAATACCAACAGAGAAGGAAGCGGACACATAATTAGAAAATGCGGAGATTTGAATAAAAGTGGCTGGCATATTTTTAAATGATTTATATTACGGTACACCGAAATTTTGCTAAAACATATAATTCATATAATTTAGTTCAATTTTGCTAGCACTAATGGCAAACCGCGTTTTGATAAATCGTTTAGATCTCGACTATGGACGTACGAATTATGTGACGATATTCGTCCACGATAACTTAAAACGTATCAAACCCTTAATAACCAAGTTGCATATTTGAGGTTTTAATAAGGATCTTAACACCGGATAAGATTTTGATAGAAATCCGCAATCCGGAAGTAGTACTTTTTGAAACTTGATGTAGTTTTCCTTAAATAAATTGGTACATTATTTATTTATATCAATTTTTGCAATTAAAAATAAAAGAAAAGAAAATAATCTATGGGTACAGTTCATTAAAAACACAATTTGCTGAATCTGGTAGTATTTAACAATAAAATAAAGTACAATAATAATCTCTATTTTTTTGAAATTCCAGTATCTTGTTGTCCTTGATATGAAATTTGTTTCGTCATAAATTTTTGCTATCAAAGAAGGCTCTTGGGATGGGTCTTCCGTTTAAAATAAATATGAATGAAAATCCTGAGTGAATGTGAAGTTATTAAAGCAAAGTTCTGACACATTGGAGCGGATATCCGTCTCGTCTCAGGAAAAAGAGGAAATAATTTGCATAAAAATGCATTTCCGCTTTGGGTTGTCAGCGATATTTACAAACAAACAGATGAAATACGCGGCGGCAACAACAACAGAATTGCGAATTATCCTTCGAGCCCTTACGGCCGCACGGACAACAAGAATGCGATGCCACTGCCGCCCTGGTGCTATTCTGGTCATGTTGGCCAGCCTGACAACTTGACAGCTCCGCGTTAGTTAGTGGCGCTTTCGTTTTCCATCGCCCAATTATTATTTAAAATACGAATCATGTATTCACTGCTCCCTGTTGAGCTATTCTCTTGCCTGAAAAATTTAGGTCGTTGAATTTGTTCTTGACTGGAAACGAGTACGTGGTAGAGAAAATAAATTGGGAGTGCATATTTGATCATCGTTTCCTTGTTTTCATAAACACTGGGAATTCTGTATTGGTTTGCCTACACAAACTACATTTACCTACTACAAATTACAGTTCATATTTTCTTAATTATCTATCTGTAATATACTAATTTAACATAAATCGTCCATGGTATATTTAAAAATATCTTATTCTTGTACTTTAAGGAGGTTGGTGATCATAATGAAAATGATGATGAGATCCTGAAATTTATACAGTACCTTTTTACACTATTTAGATTCTAAAATACTTTTTTTCAATTTTCGTCTATCCGGTTTTTGAGTAATTTAATGTTGAAATTACACTCGTTTTACATGGACTCTTATGGCAATTCACTAAATCTTTGTTTTGCATGCTTCAAACTATAAGCTAAAATGATAAAAAATTCAAAGAACTTGTATTAATATTTCCTATAAACCTTTAAAAATAAGTTCTTGAAGATTTTGTGTACTTTTCCTAAACCATTGCAATAATATCAGCCAACTCGCGTTGAGCGAATTTTGTTTTACATCATAAAAAATATTTTTGTTTTCATATCCGCCCCAAGACTGCATGCTTCACCAACCTACTTAAGTGATGTTACGTAAGTCTATCTTAGCTACATTCTATGAGTACGATCAAAAAATACATACTCGATACAAGCATATCAGAGAATTACACGGGACACATAATTGGGATATTATTACCAAATTACTAACATTGGGATGTTACATAGATATGTTACTAAGGGCGGACATTAGAAATCGCCAGGATATTTATAGGATGTTAATAGGCAAATATAGCAAGTAACAAGCCGGGATGCTTACATTCTTGAAATGTTCTGGGGATTTTATTTTGTCAATGGGTAGGATAATATTTTTTTAATTAAAACATGGTGCTGGAATTCAGCCAATTTATTTAAACATAAACCTTCAACGTTTCGATCGAATATTTAGGAAAGTGGTGTCAAAATTTAAAAATAGTTTCGTTAAACATAACAAAATTTATAATCTAAATACATTTTGCAATTAAATCACACTCGGAAGCTTCAAGCTCACAATTTGATCGTCTTAAATGTAGTCTAGTTGCAAATAGAAACTATCATTGCTGTTCTGAATTTTAAAGATTTTCGCACGGACTGTGTTTCTGACTGTACTAAAACGAATCAGTCGAAGTGGTTGGATTACACTTAACATGTACCATTCTATAATAAAAGGGGAGTAAACTCTTTTTAATGGTGACCAGCAAAATAAAATTAAACAAAATATCCTCAATACATTTAAAACATTTAAGAAATACGTATATAAGTATATTTTCTTTTCTTTTTTCGTTGTTTAATATCTATCATACCATTTACCCAATTTAAGTGCGGCAGTCTCAAATATAAAGCCATTATTTCACGATTGTTAGATTAAAGATGCTTTTTGTGTATTAAACTTGAATATGTACCTGAGTGGATATGAACCTGGCTTGTTAAATTACAGTCGTTTCAAAATAAAACCGTTTTTTACCCCCTTGGTCTTGTATTTATTTCTGTGGCAGTGTTGTGTAAACACGAGTGAAATGCCAAAGGTTAATGCGTTTATAAACGTCAGTTTTCTTCCTGATTATATTAATTACGAAGTAATCAAAGTCGGGCAAAGTTTGCGAAATCACATAATAATACTCGAGTCATGTAATGCTTCAGCATTCAAGACTCCGTCTCGTCTCCGCGCAGAGAACATAAAATTGAATTGAAATGACAGAAATGTGCGGGGTAGATTGATGTCTGTGGACCGCACCACGCATTTTATTAGAGATTTTCCTCGCTAGTTTTCCACGTCAGCAAGTCGGAAAAGTTTCATGTGATTATCCGGGAAACTCAGTACGTCTATCAATGCTCACTGCACACGAGGCAAATGTACAACTTTGTACCAGACACTAATATAAAATTTACAAGAAATAGAAAATTCTTTTACAAACTTTTAATTTATAAGTTACACTCATCAGCGCTCAACAAAGTTGCGGAAACATAATAAAATATTCTAAAATTATTGATAAAAAAGTTTTTCACCTGGCGAGAAATTAACAATAGAGCAAAACTTGCACAGATTTTTACTGTCCGTGCAGCCAGAGTTGGCCGGTGTGGAAACAGAGAGAGCTGAGTCAAAGTTCGTCAACTTATTACTCGCCTGAACGCAACTGAGCCAAAAGAAAAAGCGATCTGGACGACTTCTTTACACTTCTTTGCTAAAAACTTGCTGATAATCTATGTCCGCTCGATTAATATTGATTATGCACGGTCATATCATAATTTGACACTTATACACGAATTTCTTTGACGTAAACGTCACTTTATAACCCACGAACCACTTTATAGCGCAGTGCGCTATAAAAAAACGTCAAATCAATGCAAACAATTTAGATTTTCAATTTTCCTAATATAAACTACTAATAATCCTACAAATAACCATTTTCTATAATTAGTTGTACCATTTTTACCTTCCGCTTACCTGTAAAGGAAGGTATTGGAATCATGCAAAAAATCGGGTTGTGAGTTTTAAGTGGATGAGCACGAATTAGGGTCCTTACAACTCATTTTTGATAGTTTCTCGATGATGTCTGTATGTATGTGTGTGTGTGTGTGTGTGTGTGTGTGTGTGTGTGTGTGTGTGTGTGTGTGTGTGTGTGTGTGTGTGTGTGTGTGTGTGTGTGTGTGTGTGTGTGTGTGTGTGTGTGTGTGTGTGTGTGTGTGTGTGTGTGTGTGTGCGTGTGTGTGTATGTGTGTGGTCCGGGCCGATGCCGGATGTCGCATAACTCAAATACGAATTACCCAAAAATTTTGATATTTGGTATTTTGCAATTGTATACGAATAGGAAGAGCTCATTAGATTTTGGTACAAATATCTTCACCGGAAGTGATATTTTTTGAAGATTGAAAAAGAAAATTGTCAAAAATTTATATAAATTTGGATAAATATAGTATTTATTTGTAATAAGAATAAGAAGCAAAGTTATTTGCAACTCACGTTATAAAAAAATTGTCTTTATCTGGTAGCATTAAAGAACTGCAGTAAAATTTAAAAAATAAATTTATCAGATAAAACGTTGAAATCTTGTAATCCATGTTCGGGTGACTTTTGTTTCTGCGTAAAAAATATTGACAGGTGAGACGGGTGACAAGTTGGCATACTAGCGCTATATGTCATAAGTAAGCTATTAAATGTAGTAACTGAACGGAGGATTGCTTCAACACAGAAGAGTTTTCGTGTGAATGAATCTTTTGATTCAGGTGATACTAATTTCTGTGTTTGAATATTTTAGATTTTTATTTGTATATTTTAAATGGGCACCGGTTTTCACGTATACATTTCTGTTTAAAGTGTAGATATGGCGGAAGGTTGTGTGATGGCCACGTCAGATTTTTTATTTAAATAACATAATTTACATTTAACATAAATTATCTTGTAAATGTTTAATTCAACAATGACAACTTTTTTGTTATCTTGTACAAAAAATTAATTAATTTATTAGAAGATATTCAACCGTGCATAAAGTTTGGGTATATACCTACCACGGGCGTAACTTGCTTTTATGGCTCTTGACGTGTTTTTAGCCCTCGGCTAACGCTCGGACTCAAAATCACGTCTCAAGCCATAAAAGCTTCCTTACACCCTTAATACATAAATAACTATTAGTAATTTAAAATTCCTAAATCCGGTCTTCTGTTATTTCGCGTACTAAAGCTTGTAGTTCTGACAACTCAGGTTCAAACCCAGTTCGGTTCACATTTCAAAATAACGGGAAAAATATCTGCTCTATGTGGTGTTCTTTTAATTTACAACTATAAGAATCTGTGAATTGACGATATTGTTTTATTCAACGAATAACATATAAAATGGCTAAATATAACTTCGTAAATATACAAAAAACTGTTGTTTTTGTTTGTCAGTAATTAAGTTTAAATAAAATAAGTCTGAATGTAGAACGGCCTGAAAACAAGTATTGACTTTTTTGTATCCTGTTCAATTTGTCATTCTACTACAAAAGTATTGTAATCTAACCCAAGCTTTATTCGCTCTGGCGAATCAATTTATTAGAAATAATGCGCGTTTCTTTCTGGTGTCGATTTGTCTTTCTCCCTTTCAAATATGAAATGTAATCCATTTGAAGGCATCAAAATTCTCGGCACTGAATAAAATTTGTCTCGTTCCGATTGACATTAGAATGATTTCTTCCATGATTTTTAAAATATTGAGCGAGCATTTGAAATATTGTTCGCATCCATCGTACTGAAATTTCATTGATTTCGCGTCCATTATCTCGACACTGACATGCATTATACATCGCAGAAGTAGTTGTACTTGTAATTGAACCTAAAAGAAGAAAAGAACCAAAAGATTCTTCGAGAACTCTTTCAAAAAAATAATCCTGGTGAGAATTCCCTGTTAAATTGAATCTTCAATGAGTCTTGGAAAAGAAGAATTTATAATAATTTAAAAATATGTCTCTTGCGGACACTACCCTTAAATGTACGAATTTAATTTTTTTTATTTATGTATCAAGGGAATCATGGTGATGTTTATGCTCACCCGAGTGTCTGTAAATCTCCCGAGGGCTATAAACATCGATAATATGCCCGTGGTGCATACAATATTTTGTCTTACTATTTTATTTAAAATATTCTGCGCATCACATTTCGTTTTGACGTTTTAAATTTTGTTAATATTCTTGTTATCCTGGCAACGGGCAGGAAATATATGAATTTTAGAAGAAATGCATTTGTGATGTGTCAATATTAGCATGGTAATTTCTTAATGCCCTAGGGTATAATGTAGTTTGTAACGTACCTCGTATCCATGACATAAATAAACAATTACATACTAAGAAGACAAAAAATTATTTTATCTACGACTACTATGAAAAGTTTATATTTATGCTTTCAATTGTCAACGTAAAGTTGATTGTTACTGAGGACCAAGCAAAAACACATTTTATTGCGCAATAAAGTACTTTTTGATTACATAAAACAAAAGAAAATGACAGAATCAAACACATTTTTTTATTTATTTATTTTGATATTATTGGTATGATCATGGTTACGAATAAAACAGAAAATGATTGAACGCAGATTGAACTAACTGAATACTATTATTATTATAACAAATAATTTTAGTCGTAGATAAAATTTTGTGTGTATTACGAGCGTAAAGTGTCTTTGTTCCTCTTGTACTATTGCAGCTCTCGCCTTCGGCTCGCGCTGCAATTACCGTGCGCGAGTAACAAAGAGTCACTTTACGCTCTTAATACACAAATAACTATTATCTACGACTGCTATAAAAGTTTATATTTATGCTTTCAATTGTCATCGTAAAATTGATTGTTACTGAGGACCAAGCAAAAAAACACTTAATTGTGCGTCTCCTATGACAAAGCGAGCTATAGTGTTTTATTCTCGGTTTTATTGCTTAAAATAAAAGAAAATGACAGAATCAAGCCAAATTTCTATCTTTAGGTCCATGACCATTTAACATTTTGTTGTTCTTACGTAAATTTAATTTGATTATGAAAGTGACAGTGTCAAAATAGTGACACATCGTTTATATCTTCTTCTACAGTTTACATAAAATGAAAAAAATATATTTGTAAGTACTTATACATTTATAGTATAGTAAAAACTAAAATAAGTGACAAGAGTATGGCGGGAGGTAATGTGCTGACCACAACAGATTTTTTCACGTGTTATTTAAATTATGCCGAAGTTAGTATCAACTTAAATATTGTAGAAAAAAGTAGATGCCCACAAACGTGAAGTGTAATTTATATTAAGGGATGAAATCCAAGGAAGGTTTTCAAGTAAAAGCGTCTTTCTTCACTTTCTTTATTTATATAATAGGTCGACCTATTATATAAATAAAGAAAGTGAAGAAAGACGCTTTTACTTGAAAACCTTCCTTGGATTTCATCCCTTAATATCAACTTAAATAGTTTGGGAAAAAAGATAAATTTATTTAAATTTTGCTGAATAAAACAAAAAATTAAAGGCGTTACGAAAGTACGTTATTAAAACTTATAGCCGGGGAAGTACTGTGGTGGACACAGCGGATTTTTAATTGTAACATTAGGAACGGTTTCCATAAAAAATAAATAAAATATGTGAGTCCACCACACCCAAGTCGGGTATAAGTCGTGATAGTCCAGTGAGACTCGACTCCAGCAATTAAACCGGTTCCTCCTCATTAACTTCACCCTTTCCGCTTGCACGGTCCTGCGTTTCTCTGGAACTTCAGTGTCCAGTGTTGATAAGGGTCAGGGGTCAGGTAATTGTGTGATTTGACTGTGTATTTTGTTGCAGTGAACACGGTGGCAGTGGATGCTGTGCTGGGGCAGAGTGCGTCGCTGCCCTGCGACATCGAACCTGACGGCAGAGAAGACCGCGTGTACATGGTGCTGTGGTTCCGGGAGAACGCTGGGAAGCCCCTTTACAGGTAGGAGGAGTTTATTCTACACTTTGTCATTCGTAAACTAACAGTTTTACTAAAGCTTGTTACGCGTAGAAGCAAATATGGTAATTGTTGTAGGATATTAATAATAATAATATTTATTGCGCTCAGTACCTATGTATGTATAACTCCAAAAAGAAACAGTACAATTTAAAAATTACAGTGAAATATACGTACAACAAATATAGACAGCTAGCATTTTTGACGGATACAAATAAGAGTTAGGTTTAGTTTTGTTTTATGTTTACGTTTATTTATTTATTTTAATAAATATGATCAACAGGTCAAGGACCCAATTACAGATCAAGAATACAAAATCATAAAGTAATATAAACAGTGTACAAAATTATACAAAGACGACAACAAGCAATACATAGATATAAAATAATGTATATGCTCGTATAATGACATATAAAGTTTAAATTCATATTTATAAATACGAGCATTCACATTTCCCACTTTCAAGCTCTGAATGCTCGTATTTAGTTGGATGTATTCAAACTTTCTTAAATGTAAACCTTAAAACTAAATGCTTTATGTGATTGACGTTTTACTATGATCTAGGATACAATTTAACTGTGATGCATTTAAGTAAACTTACAACTAAGGACTCGTAATTATAAAAGTTGAGATTATTGATTATAAATGTAACTTTATAATATTAATTAATAAGAAAATGCTTATAATTAAAACAATAAAAGAAAATATTATAAATAAAGTACATGATAAAATTTTTAGACTAACATAAAGTAATATAAACAATTTAGGAAAAAAGTCTGCCATGTATACCAAAAATCCGGGGGTTGCAATGGACCGGAGCAGACCGGAATGCCGTTCCGGTTTGTGAAATACCGTTTCGCGTATTTTCTTGTGAAGTAGACTAGTTAGGTAGTATATATTATTTTTTATTTAACTACTGTATAAGTGTAGGACTATTTAAAAAAAATTTCATTTTAAAGAAACATAGCGTCACACTTCGTAAAAAGTTATTTGTGTCATGCGATTTTCACTTGTGATATCTCAAGTGCATGGAATTAATATCCCAAATTTTTTTTGAATGCGACGAGTGAAATAATTGTATTGCAGTATTGCACGACTTTAAAATTTTCTGGATATTAATCCATAGCGAGGGGTATTCGGAAAGAAAATAGTATTATTACTAATTTATAAAAAATGACGTTTATAAATGTCTACATAAATATAGCTACTAGACAATATTTCCAGGAACAAATGCAATTTTCACCTTATAACATAAAAACAATCAATAAAACCAGTAATTAAATTAATGCGTATGTTTTATTTAAATTGAACATCAAAAGCCGACAAATTTTGAACGTAAAAATAATTAATTTTATTTATCCAATAAGCTGTTCAAAAGTGTGTTAATCAATTTAAATGTTTGTTCAACTACAAAAAAACTGACGAGCGTGTGTTTTAATAAAAATTAATAAAGCAACAATCAATTTAATTGGAAAATGTGTGTACATACAACCGCGGCTGCAATAACAATCAGGTGAAAATCTTTTGTATTCTCCCTGCAGGCTACTTAGTGCAGGGTTTTTGTTTTTATTCGCCCGGCAGAATTTCCCCAGTTTATTACTGTGGCGTTCCGTGGACAAACGTTAAGTTCGTTGATGATTTCAGGAATTATACGATATGTAGGTACGTGTGTTTAATAGCCCGTGTAAACCGTTCAGAGCTTTTGCTTAATTCGCTTTTGCCCATAAAATCTTGAGCGCACCTTAGTTATTTCTCCGGAGAAAATAACGGTAATTTTTGCGCAGCTAATTTATGCCTCAATGGGGGAGCTTTATGGGAGATGGAATTGGTTTATTTAATAACTTTTGTAATTACCCCGCGTTAGTTTAATTAAATACTGACGTCCTTATATTTATTAAGAACACTACGTACATTTTTACAACCGAATTCTTTAAAAAGTTCCACTATAATTTTGTAGTAAATTATTTTCTTTTACTTAATTTGTTGAGCGAAATTTCAGTGTAGGTACAAGAGTTTGTTTATTAGAAATGACTAAAATTTCACCTGTTCACACAAAAATTCTTTGAAGATTCTTTCATGCTTCTAAATCCCGAGAAAAATAATCCTGATGAGAATCCTCTCAACTGCGCCAATATATTATTATCGACTGTGTTGTTGTTCAATTATCTAACAGTAAATTGTAAAATTACTCAAGATGTTTTTATTTGAAGCACCGTTTACAAATGGATTCTTTGAAGATTCTATTATGTTCCTAATCTTAAGGTGTACGTCTACCCTAAAATTTTACAGCGTTACAGAGGTGTACGCCTTCCACGTTTACTTCAATTACACTTGAAATATATGATGCTTTTACATATGAGTGCATTAACAAAGGATGTCTAAATGCCTGTATATTTTTATTTTTTGTCTTTGGCCTCGTAATTTGAAGTAAAAAAAATTGTTATTACTATGAATGGAATTTTTTTTTAAGAAGCAAGAAGCCTGCATGTAACTTTCTTTTTTCGAATAATTTTTGTTATACTTAATTTTTACAAAAAATACAGAAGTTATTATGGAAATACTGGAGCCATGTTTACAGTATTTTAAACTTCAAAATGACATTGCATAGCTGATGCGGCAAAGTACGAGTTTCGGGCATCCAGCCGTAGTGGGGAAAGAGTGAAATAGAAAAAAAGTAATATCGAGAGAATTTGGTGGCAGTCTGGCAATGTGCCTGTCCGTAAATTTTTCTCTAGGAAAAAGCACATGCAAAAATAAAAAGCCAACTAACGGACTTGATCAAAGCCTGTAATTACGTTACGAGATTGTTTCAACCTCAGTACCCCTTTTGTCAGGGACCAACGCTTTTAGTTCACGCAGTAGACGAACAATTTCCCTGTGACATTTTAATTTTTAACTTAAAATTGAAATTTTCTAGATCGTGCCGCCATGCGGGCTACAACCCCCAAGGTACGAAATAAAACATTCACTACCAGTGATTATAAAACGAAAGTTACAAAATTAACAACGAAGCTGAAATATACTAGACGGCTAGTTTAATATGAAAAAGTAAAGGAAAAATATCGAATTTAAAACTTTCAATCGTTTAAGTAGTCCAGTCAAATTAGATCGTTTAGTGGAAAAAATTAGTAGAAAGCTGGATTTTGGTATACTTTTATCAACAACACACTAAAAGTCTCAATCGATTGGACTGGAGCTTAATATTACGAAAAAACAGTTAATAACAAATTGTAGAGCACAAAATTTGCTATAAAATGGTATACATATTTTTACTTCCTTGTACGGAATAAGGAAGTATTGTAATCGCGAAAAATTTCGGTTCTCAGATTTCGACGAAAATATCCGTTTTGACCTTTTCTGAATCCATTATGACTAGTTTCGTCGTGACGTCTGTACGTACGTGCGTGCGTACGTACGTATGTACGTACGGACGTATGTGTGTCGCATAACTCAAATACGGTTAGACGTAGAAAGTTGAAATTTTGTATTTAGGACTGTTATAGCATCTAGTTGTGCACCTCCTATTTTTAGTTTCAATCTACAAACCGGAAGTAGTACTTTTTTCAAATATTTCGATAAATATTTAATTTAAGACAAATTTTTAAATTTTAAATGAAAGATTATGTGATTATTACCTACAGTCGGTATTTTATAAATATTTTTGTATCTGGTATCATTTAAGAATAATTAAAGTATATATTTATAATTTAGTATTTCGGTATCTTGTAGTCCATGATCGATTAACTTTTGTTACTACGTTATATTTAAATGATTATGACATGACAGTGACAATAGTAAAATATGCTTTATATCTTCTTCTGCAGTTTAAATAAAATGACTACAATATATTTGTGAGTATAGTAGCAGTAGTACTAGTACTAGTATAATAAGTTAAAATAATTTTAGTTATTAATTTTTATATTATTCTACATTTTAGTTATTAAGAAAAGTATGAACACACAAGGCGTACAAGGAAGTCATGTGGTGTCCACGTCAGATTTTTTATGAAAGTGGTACAGTTTTCGGGAAAACGTATTTTGAAAAAAAACGATAAATTCTGACCTAGTAGGTTATGTTTCATCATACGAAAACGGCTGTAATTTTTCTATGAATAAAAATATAGATTTCCGGTTTGCAGAATCAAATTTCCTGAATATTCTTCTATGAGTAAAATTATTTTCGAATTTTCTGACGGACGGGTTTAGTCACAATTTAAGGATATTCTATCCGCTTGAATTATAGCCTACATTATGTGATTGTTATTACCATTCAATATTATTAGTATTACACGTGATGTTATGGTAGCACAGATATTTCTTTAATGAAATTTCCCCCCGCTGTTTTTCCTTTATAACCCACCATAATCAAATGGCATTCAACACATTAAGAACCCACAATTCACCGGCCGTTGCTTCCCGTTTTCCATAAAAAGACAAATCGTCTTGGAGTGACTCGGCAGTGACTCGGCACTCGACTCGCGAAATTAACAGAGTGGTAAACAAGTTCAGCCGTCAGCACAGCACACTTAATCATAATATCCGAGGAGTAATGACATTTATGACAGACAGTCTGAAGCTACAATAACACTTCTGGCGCGAGGCGAACAGAAAGTGCTGTATCGAATCCGAGGGTATTTAATGAGGTGTTGGAAAGTCAACATGAAGATATTGTAGAATACTTCAAAATTTAATTAATTTTATCGTAGCTCTATAAGAGATTGATATTTAAAATGCCATCACAATTCTTGTACTAATGAATTCCAACTTCATACTATGTACCTGGAAAGGACGCGTGCAAAGCCTGTTTTACATTACACTAAATCTTGAACAAGATTTTGTTAAATTTTTGAAACAATCTAAATTGTGTAGTATCATACAGCAAATTGTGTGAAATATTGCATTGCCTCGTAAATTGTCTGAAAAAATAGATAAGCGCGGCTGTCAAATTATTATTATATGCGAAATGCGTAGAATCACAAACTAAATATTGTAGATAGGTATATAAAATTGTCTCAGTACAGAAGAGAATTTATTAAAAACAAAGCAATTTATTGCTCAAGATATTGTTCAATTTGTTGCGCAATTTCTTGTGCAATATTTACCGTAGTGTAAAACGGCCATTAGAGTCGCTAAGGCTATTTGTATTTCAAAACGGAAGTATTTTGCCCATGTGCTACATGAGTTAGACAGTGATAGGGATACTCCCCAAATGATATACGTCATAAGTTTGTTTCTGTCTCAACTGGCCTCACTGAAAATATTCAAACACAGAAATTTGCATCATCTGAATCAAAAGATTCATTCACGCTGTCCGTTCAATTACTATATTTAATATCTTATTTATGACTTATATGGCGTTATTATGCCAACGTGTCGCCCGTCTCACCTGTCAATATTTTTTACGCAGAAATAAAAATTAACCGATCATGGATTACAAAATTTCAACGTTTTATTTGATAAATAAATTTTACTACAGTTCTTTAATGCTACCAGATATAACATAAGTTGCAAATAACTTTTCCTCTTATTATTATTACAAATAAATACTATTTTATCCAAATTTATATAAATTTTTGACAATTAATCTTTTCAATTTTAAAAAAATATCACTTCCGGTGAAGATATTTGTACCAAAATCTAATGAGCTCTTCCAATTTATATACCTACCAATGTTAAATACCAAATATCAAATTTTTTGGTATTTTGGTATTCGTATTTGAGTTATCCGACCTACACCCCGGTCTTGGCCACATGAAAACTCTTCTGTGTTGAAGCCATCCTCCGTTCAATTACACTATATTTAATATCTTACTTATGAGTTATGAATTATATGGCGTTAGTATGCCAACGTGTCACCCGTCTCACCTGTCAATATTTTATACGCAGAAACAAAAATCAATCGATCATGAATTACAAAATTTCAACGTTTTATCTGATAAATTTATTTTATAATTTTACTACAGTTTTTTAATGCTACTAGATATAACGTAATTTGCAAATAACTTTTCCTCTTATTCTTATTACAAATAAATACTATTTTATCCAATTTTATATAAATTTTTAACCATTAACCTTTTCAATTTGCAAAAAATATCACTTCCGGTGAAGATATTTGTACCAACATCTAATGAGCTCTTCCAATTTAGATACCAATGTTAAATACCAAATATCAAAATTTTTGGGTAATTCGTATTTGTGTTATCCGACCTACACCCCGGCCTTGACCACATGAAACTATCAAAAATGAGTTGTAAGACGCCTAATTCGTACTCATCCACTTAAAACTCACTACCAGATTTTTAGCATTATTCCAATACCTTCCTTTACAGGTATGGCGAAAAATAAAAATAAGCTATTGTTTGTACAAACATGAAATAGTGAATTACTAAATAAATGTATGTCACAAAATTATGATTAATACATGTTACTAATTATTTATCATATAATGATGTATCGCATAGGTATGTTATATTATAAAATATAAATTTCCATCCCGAAGCACATAAAATAACTTATTCATTATAATATGAACCGCAAACACACATTTGTACATAGATAAATATTCCGCAGAGCTTCAAGGTTCCATCTTCGGGCTGCTTTCGTTGTAAATGTGTTGCAGGGATGGGCGAAGGGGGGTTTCTACATTTCCCTGCGGACGGATCGAAATAGCTTCGCGAATGGCGAAAGGATAGATATTGTGGGAAGATTCCTCGACGCATTAAACGAATAAACATGCGAGGAATCGTTGAGTGCTTGACACCCTCGAAGATTTTTTGCCTCATTTGACGCAAGATTTATGGAAGTTTAAAATCCAGGAGGAAATAAACTCGACCCAAATTTGGAGCTGGGATTGTTAAATAATTTGGAGACCCTCATTACTACTTTAGTGCTTTGTGGCCCATTTTCATTACCAGATGTTCGTAAAATTGCCACAAAATTGAGCTCACTTTCTAAACACTACGAAATTTTCCATCGATAGTTCAAGTTGTAAGGTAGAAAATTCCTTGATGGTCACAACCCAAAATGTGACTCTAATAAGTATAGGTAATATACAGGTGTAACCCAACTTGTGTAACAAAATTTAAGGGTGTATAGTATTGGACGCACTGATCATGGATCAAAAAAATTTTATCCAACACCTCTTAATAAAAGCATCATAACTATGGTGATTTAAACAATCAAAGTAAAAGATTGCCCATACTAGTGGCTTTGATCAAAATTATACCCACTTGTGGGTAAACTGTTACTTTGCTTGTTGGAAGTCACCATAGTAACGATGTTTTAGATTGGAACTTAATATTTTTTAAATATTTAAGCAGTTATTAAGAGGTGTTGGATAAAACGTTATACTTCACAAGTGGGCAAAAATGAATGACCCACTCGTGAATATTATCTCACTCAGCCTTCGGCCTCGTGAGTTAAGATTTCCCTCGTGGGTAATTCCTTACTTTGCCCACTTATTAGTAGTAGTAAATAACTATTGTTGAACGTCGTAAAATTAACAGTAGTTTGTAAAACAATACCTTTTTGGGTACCACTGGTTGTCACATTTAAATACAAAAATAATTAAACAAGATGCAGTATAATATTAATTTAACAAACAGGAAAAAATGAAATTTGTAGGGACTTACAGAGTGTCTCATTTGCTTGGCCCTATTTTTTAAATTGCGAATTTCTACAAAAAATTTAATATTTTAAATGTTCCTACGAGTATTTAAGTTTCTTTTGATAAAAGGGCATGCATTATTAAATCAGAGAAAAACGCAACGTTTTTGTGCAAGTGAAAAAATGCAATTTTCCATATGACCGGAAAGCGTGCAAGGGTTTAATACCCGCTTTTCTTTGTTGTCATAGGTTCAATATTCTATCCTCCAAAAGGCATGCTGTATGAATTCGGAGATCAACACTTGTCATGAGCTCCCGGTCTATAATGTATCGTGCGTGAATAAAAATCACAAATCAAGACATATTAGGTACATAATTTGTAATAACAAATAAAACAAGTGACAATTAAGTACGGGTTATTGCTACTTATATACTCCTTAGCGCTTCAGTACACAGGCAGCGCACAGATTGGTCGAAATAGTTGGAGCAAAAGTTGTTCATCTATTTACGATTTTGCAGAACAAAAATAAATTATCATTGCCCAATTTCATAAAAATATTTTAACGTGACCCGTCGTACGTTATCGGGCGTGACAATCAAACAAATTCGTGAGCGTGAGTGATCGTGAGTCAAACGTGAAACGACATACGTGAATCCGTTTTCAATTTCGTGGTCAAAAAGTTATTCACCTGCCCAGATCCAATTTAAATGTTAATTATTATAAATCATACGTAACCTTTCGAATAGGTACAATTTTTACCTTCCGCTTACCTGTAAAGGAAGGTATTGGAATCATGCAAAAAATCGGGTAGTGAGTTTTTAGTGGATGAGCACGAATTAGGGTCCTTACAACTCATTTTTGATAGTTTCCCGATGATGTCTGTATGTATGTGTGTGTGTGTGTGGGTGTGTGTGTGTATGTGTGTGGTCCGGGCCGATGCCGTCTGTTGGATAACTCAAATACGAATTACCCAAAAATTTTGATATTTGGTATTTTACAATTGTATACGAATAGGAAGAGCTCATTAGATTTTGGTACAAATATCTTTACCGGAAGTGATATTTTTTGAAGATTGAAAAGATTAAGTGTTAAAAATTTCTATAAATTTGGATAAATATAGTATTTATTTATAATAAGAATAAGAGGAAAAGTTATTTGCAATTTACGTTATAAAAAAATTGTCTTTATCTGGTAGCATTAAAGAACTGCAGTAAAATTTAAAAAATAAATTTATCAAATAAATCGTTGAAATCTTGTAATCCATGTTCGGTTGATTTTTGTTTCTGCATAAAAAATATTGACAGATGAGACGGGTGACAAGTTGGCATATTAGAGCTATATAAGTCATAAGTAAGATATTAAATGTAGTAACTGAACGGAGGATTGCTTCAACACAGAAGAGTTTTCATGTGAATGAATCTTTTGATTCAGGTGATACTAATTTCTGTGTTTGAATATTTTAGATTTTTATTTGTATATTTTAAATGGGCACCGGATTGTACTTATACATTTCTGTTTAAAGTCTAGATATGGCGGAAGGTTGTGTGCAGGCCACTTCAGATTTTTGTCATTGCTGACTAGTTATTGGCAACTGTCGTTGGTTGCCATGGTAAAATAAGTGAACTCTGGTGTAAAAATAATTGAAACATCCTTTACTGGCGTCGCGGAATAACTCTTGTGCGTCAGCGTCGTAATACAGCGTGTTACGCGTCGCGACGCGCGTGTTTACTTGGTTGGCGCCCGACGTAATTTCGTAGTTCGTACATAACATGAGCCCCGAAGACGCCGACGCCCCGCCATCTCTAAGCGACGTCGCGTTGCTCAACTAAATTGCGATCTGCATATTTATGTGTAACTGACATGTTTTTGTTTTGCGGTGTACAGTTTATTTAGGATGAATTTAATTAAACTCTTATTGTTTTAAATATTAATAATTAGTAAGCTTGCATGCAAAGCCGAGATTTGGAAGCTTTAACATTATCATAGCAGGGTAGTTACATTTACATGTTCTACACGGAGTTTAACGTATTTACATACATAAAAGTTGCTACCATTCAAAATCTATCCTTTTGTACTTGCACAAGAATCCATTACCTAAGTGCACTTTATTTTACAAAAGAATACTTTGCACTTCTTTTACAATTATTTTTTTATCTCATAAAACAAAGTTATCCACTTCGCTTCAGGTAGGTGTAACTCCAATTTGGCAAACACTTTTGACATAAAAACAAGAATAAGAATAAAACTTGACTTAAACGTCAAGAGAGATAAGAATTATTATTCGATTGAATTCTAAATAATAAATTCATGTTATCTACGACCATTGGTCATTCACTTTTTAATAAACACATTTTGTTTCAAAAAGCATAGTCTTCGATAAATCAGACTTGAAAAAATGGAATGTACATCGAGAATTTTTGATTATTACATTTCGTCGTCAATATCACGAAACGACGTAACTCAGTTTTGTTAATTTTGCAGGAGAGCGATTTAAAGATGTTAATAGATTTTAAATAAGCATTAATATAAAAATAATGAAGTATGCCTTTAGCTTTTTTCGTTATTGAGGGATGCATATATTTACTTTCTGACAGTATGAACATTTTTACATAACATTTTTCATTAAAATTTCAATAATTTAAGCCATAATTGAGATACGCCTTTTTGGGAAATTTATTCTGTATAATGAAAACTATGAGGAATTTGACATACGAAGCTTCGTGGAATTGTAAAACTCTCCATTTTATGCCTATTAGTGACTTATCTCAATTTTAGATTTTTTTGAGTTACGTCGTTTCGTGTTATTGACGACGATTTGTTTGTTGTTAAATAAATCACAAACTTGTGTGCAGCATGTTTTGGTCATTTAGGTAAACGATACTCTTAAATGTGTGATGTTTGCTACATAATGCCATATATTAATCTCGCAGGACATAATAGTCAGTATTCCCTCCTCTGCACCAATCAGAAATTTAATTTTCCTGCGCAAATTATTTGTAGAAAACATTACAATGTTTAATGATGGAACTATTGTGATATAAAACTTGCTATAATGGCTATTATTCCCTCCGATGATTAAAACCCTCGCTCGCTTAAGTTTTAAACTTCATCTTCGGAAATAATAGCATGCATTATAGCGTCGTTGTTTAATATACCTACTGTTATTTAGTATTTTTAAAATTTATGTATATTGACTCATTTGCCGCTACCATGATAAAAATTTTGTCAAAAAGCAAATTGAATAATTTATTATTATTTTAATTACCTTCTGACAATGGGCGTGAATCAATCAGGGCTTTTCTTTAATCTAACCGTCACTCGCAAGCTCTGGTTACAACCACTAGCCGGTGCCATATAGCTTTGTGGTTGCTAAGTTAATTGTATCAAAATCAGTCCTTACCCAGATTCGAATCAGGCCTAATAACTGAAAGAAAAGAAAAATCTCAGACTGAGCCGGGACTTGAACCCGGAACCTTTAAATCTCCGGTCCAACGCTCTAATAATTGAGCTACCAGTTCCTAGGTTCCCAACCTAGGGCCTGGTAGCTTGTGGTAGCTCAATTAGTAGAACGGAGATTCTAAAGTTCCGGGTTCTAGTCCCGGATCAGTCTAAGATTTTTCAAATTTCTTTCAACACTTTACCGGATTAGGTATTCTCGATATAAAGATTCCAATATTAATAATAAATTAACCAAATTTTGTGGTTAAAGCACATAGTATGTGCTGTTGGATTTTCGTTATTGGGTATTGCATGGATGAATCATCTTGTTCGTTTGGGCGGTCGTATTTGCAATTTAGGCAGCAATTATCTTGTGTGAAATATGGCATAAAATTGTTCCGCAAATCGAATGGGCGGAAGGAAGAAAATAAATCACAAAAGTTCCCCATAAAAACTAATTCCGGCGTCAAATTGCTTCGAAATCAGATTAGCGAAGTTACGATTTCAGAAGTCGTAATTCCATACATCCCATCTGTCAAGTTATAATAACTGTCAGTGAAATAGGAAATTTGTAACGTATAGTCAGGTGTATTATCCACTAATCCCGGTGACATCTTCCCCTCCCCCTGCTAATCCTCTTGCCGGATCATCCTAATGAACGAAGGAAGAAGCGAACCAAGCGAAGACGAAATGAGAAGATATTTTCCTAACCCAATGACGGCGACGGTCTAAGAAAAGGGGATTAATAAAGAGGCAATAAACGATATATAGTTCCACGCATGCGCCGGCGCACCTACACAAAAGAATCCGGAATTATAAAAGCTGATTTATGGCCCGGAACAGCCTGCTAGAGAAATATTTTTGCGTTCATGCGAAAGAAAATGACAAAATCAGGAAACAGACCACTACACATCAACGTCGGAACGAATTTTTCAGGGGAAACTTAATTTTTAGCATTTTATAAATTGTTATGTCATAGTACTTTAGGAATTAAAAAATTATTCATAATTTAGAGTAGGTATGTAACTTTAGTATCTTGTTGTCCATTAACAATGATTGATTACCAATAATTGTTACTACGAAAAATTTAATTGATTATGGCAGCGATCGAGTGAGAGTGCCAATATTAATATTTTTTGTAAGTACCTATATATTTGAATTGTATAGTAGTAAAAGAGTAGAGTATAGCGGGAAGTCATGTCGAAAAATGTTAGTTGAAAATTTTTTTCGACAACAGATTTAAAATCTTCGTGGTCGAATTAGTATATATCCACATTTTAAGCCAATTCCCAATATTATTCTTTAAACTAGAAAATAAGCAAGTTTTATCTCTCAATCTTGTACCATTAGTTTTAAATATCTCAATAAAAATTGTACCCCTTAGAATTTTTTCGTGAAAATTTGTATTCCTACATAATTTGACCCGAGGAATCCAATGGTGAAAAAGTAAATTTTCCATTTCGACCAGTTTTCGACTAAAAAAAATTATGTCGAAAAATATTAGTCAAAAATAAATTTCAACAACAGAATTAAAATCTTCGTGGTCGAATTAGTATATATCTACATTTTAAGCCAATACCCAATATTATTCTTTAAACTAGAAAATAAGCAAGTTTTATCTCTCAATTTTGTACCATTAGTTTTAAATATCTCAATAAAAATTGTACCCCTTAGAATTTTTTCGTGAAAATTTGTATTCCTACATAATTTGACCCGAGGAATCCAATGGTGAAAAAGTAAATTTTCTATTTCTACCAGTTTTCGACTAAAAAAAATTATGTCGAAAAATATTAGCCGCAAATAAATTTGGACTGCAGATTTAAAATCCTCGGGGTCGAATTAGTATATAACCAAATTTTCAGCCCATTCTAAGAGAAAAAGTTATTTTGGCCAAAATTTCATCAAGGGATGTACCTTCTTTTTTGGCCATTTTCGAAAAACCTTCATAAAAATTGTACTCGTTGGAATTTTTTCGCGAAAATTTGGATTTATATGTAATTCGACGCGGGGAATCAAAAGGTGAAAAAATTACAGTCATAGCTACTCCCGTCTTCCACCTGCAAAAATTATCTCGAAAAGTATTAGCCGAAATTTTTTTTAGTGGCATCCTTGGATTCCTCGGGTCCAAAATAGGGTATAACTAAATTTTGAGCGAATCGAAAATTTCGAAAATTTTCGACATTTTAAAAATGTTTCAAAGTGCATTTAAAATTGTACCCGACAGAATTTTTTAAGTAAAATATGTATTTATATGTAGTTTGATACGAGGAATCCAGCGGTGGACTTAAAAAAAATATACAAAAATATTTGCATCTTTTGATAGTAGTAAAAATAGTAGAGTATTGCTGGAGGTCTTGTGGTGGCCACATCAGATTTTTTTAGTATACCATTTAGGTAAATTACTAATATAACGTATGTAATTCTTTGTAAATTATATTAAAATATGTGACATCACATTGAAATCATTGTCAGTTTGTTAGGCGTCTGCTAAAAAGTAATAATAATAATAATAATAATAGTAATAATAATAATAATAATTTACTTACCTCTAAACGGGGTCGTTGTACAATAAATAATGTATACCTGAAAAGAGAAAATACAAATAATAATAATAATAATAATAATAATGTTTATTAAGCCTCAGAACATAATACATTATAAGCCGGGTCATAAAAAATAGAAATTCATACATAATACATAATACAATGCACACAATACAAAGTAGTTTTAAAACACAAAAATTAAAAACGTATTTCATTTGAAATCTATAATTTTATATATTTATACTTTTAGGGTGTTGTTTCTTGTACAATCAAAATATGTTATTCCAAATAATAATGACAATGGCATTTCCTATCTGAGTTTAATTTATCCGCGATTGATTTTAACAAATGCGTTGTTTTGCAAAAATATAAATATCGTGAGATGCCTATCTCATATCTGCATGGTTCCCTAGATCACATAAATAATGAAAATTTCAGACAATTACAAGCATTTTTAGTAAAGTACACGACTCGATCTTTTTAAGATGAAAATCTTGGTGTACGTCTATGAGCTCGCTGCGTGTAAGCCACATAGATGGAACCTATCAGCACAGTAAGTGCCCTCAAGGGGTCCGGAAGCATATCTCCATCTCTCTCCGGAAGTGTGTCTCCCCCCCAAATTGTTTCCATCCCGTCTCTTAACCCCCTCGGGACTAAAAGAACTTGTAGTGCTTGACAACGATAATTAGGTTCGTTTTTACCTACGTTTATTAAGTCTTCTAAAAGGCGTGTAATCCTGAAGATACGCGAATGATAATTAAGAATGGCGGCCGCACGCAATGCGATATCTCCATCAGAATGAGATATCAGATTCGTGTCATTATTGTATTGATTCACTGATAACCAAGTAAACAAAGCTATTTTTGGATGCGAAGTTTATTTATTTCAAAGTAAACAGGAAAGGTGATTTGTACTTAATATCAAAACAATAAAAGTACGTTACATGTTACATGAAATCAAATGTCGAATCCATTTCAAAGATACATGAATATTATGTTTACTAGATTATTAAAAGTACATATAAATAAATTTGTAACGTTCTGAACATTAAAGAGGCAGAATAATTAATTCTGTATACAGTTTTAGTAAACATTAACGTATAAAATATAAGACTAAAGTCTTATTAGAACATGTTTGAAAGCAGTTACTTGACAAAATAAAATCCCCAGAACATTTCAAGAAGGCTTGTTACTTGCTATATTTGGCCATTAAAATCCTATTAATATCCCATCGATTGGTATTGTCAGCCCTTAGTAATCTATTGCACATCTCAATCCCAATGTTCATAATATCCCAATTATGCATCCCATGTAATTCTCTGAGATGTTTGTATAAGTATTAGGATGTGACTAGGATAGAGTTACGCAATATCACATAAAGTACAAGAATTAGTTATTTACGAACCAAATGCGGAAAGATTTTTATCCCACATGAGCGATTTTTTGAAACACAAGCGAAGCGAGGGTTTCATTTACGCGAATGCTGGGATGGTGTCTTCCTACAAGATGTTTTTTTGTAACGAATAAAACTATAATTAAATATATTCAAATTGTAGTTTGTTGTAGTCTGATCATTAAATTTGAGGTTACGATATTATTTCTACTCACTACTACTGACAGTAGGCGCGCTAGTCGCACATATTTATTTCAAAATTTGTTTATATCGATGGTGTTTATGAGTTTTAATACATGAAAATCGTGGGAAATAACATTCATTAAAATACATTTTGTTATTTTGAAGATGATTTTATTGTAGAATGCACAAGAAAGCCAGTGTTTGCATTTTTCCTGATTGACTACACTGGGAAATTGACATTTCCGATTGTCAATTGCGTGCTTCATATGTCATAGGTTATCAGGATTGAAAAATAACATGTTTTTTTCAATTTTAAACAAAACATTTGTTTTTTACTGTTTAAAACTGTTTTTTTTGGTTTAAAACATGTTTTTAACTCTGCACAAAAAAACATGTTTTAAACAACAAAAAAGCATGTTTAAAACATGTTTTAAACAGGATATCTGTTTTAAATAAATATTATTTCCATCGAAATATGTCGCCAATGCTACTTTTTGTGCGAGGACGGGGATTTACATCGCTCTAGCTGCGTAGCTAGGAGTCACCGATGGTCGGTAGTTGAATTTGTTTTGTTTGTGTTATGCGTCGTGAATGGATTTCGATATCATTTTTAAACACATGATTTAAAACACAGTTTAAAACATGCATTAAAACATTAGGCCGTGTTTAAAACATGTTTAAAACAGTTTGTTTAAAACAAATTGTTTTAAACATAACAACCCTGTAGGTTATGCGTACAAAAAAGATATTTTTAAACATCCCATGGACGATTCATGCCATTTATCACATGCCTTGAATATGTTCACAGAACTAACTGTACTTAACTTATAAAGTAGGTTCAATTTACTTCTTGATATAACATGAGTTATATTTTTTGCTATAATTTAAATGAATTGGCAACATAGTCTAGCTCTTCGTCAACCCTACAGACTATAAAATATAAATAACTTTTAATTTTTTAAAGTATCTTTAAGGTATATACAATGGTGAAGAAAAGAAATGAGAAACCTACTAATTAATTGTACCTTCTTATTCTTCTTTGACTTGCAATTGTTGTGATTACATTTTCTCGTGTACCTGGTAAATACTAATTTGCATTAAATTTATAACAGGACCAGTTCCGCGACAAACGCAATTAATAAGTATAAAAGCATAGCACATAAATACGCGTCGTAATGTAACGTCTAAGTGTAGCAGTGATGAATGCACTGGCACTCATGAAAGTACATTTCAGGGAATTTCTAATTAACGTAATATGTAGCGCACTAACCCTTGGGCATATCCCGCATTACTATCATGCGTTGCGCAATCTCAAGTGGAAGGGACTCTCAAACGTCACCAGAGAAAAAAAAGACCTGAATAGCTGGCTTAGAAATAATAATAAAGTGCAGTATTTCTTCAGACTTGTTCAATAGAATCTTATAAAAAATTAAATTTAGGTTTAAATTAAGCAATAATTGTATGACCACAAAATGCGATTAATTATCATTTAGTAGATCATGGATTTTACAATATTTTTTCTTATATTTCAAAATTAGGAAAAACATTTGGAAAATGTATGTTCCCACTTTACATGAATCGTCCATGGGATGTTTAAAAATATCTTATTCTTGTACTTTAAGTGATATTACGTAAATCTATCCTAGCCACATCCTGAGTACGATCAAAATATTACATACATCTCAGAGAATTACATGGGACACATAATTGGGATATAATTACCAAATGACTAACTTTGGGATGTTACATAGATGATAATGTTACTAAGGGCGGACATAAGTAATCGCTATGATATTAATAGGATGTTCATAGGCACATATAAATTTTTATTAGGCTGAGCTTGTTGGGTAGATGCATTTAAATTAATGTTTTAATTAACAGCTTATTGATGTAACGTACTTAGTTTTAAATATGAATGGAAAACTAGTCGATATATTTGTTATAGTGTCATAGCTATTTATATGGCATTTCTTTTGAATATCCATATCGTCTGATTCCGTGTCTCTACTATAATACACCAAAAAACAAAATTCTAGAATAAGAAAATTCATGCTCAAAAAGATTCAAATTTAAAAAATTCATAAGTAGGTAATAAAATTTCTGCATCCAAAGAGTCATTCTCAGGAAAATTCAAATCTAGAATTATTTTAGATTTGGCATAAATGCAAACACAGGAAGATGCAAACATAGGAAAATGCAAATCTAAAAAAATTACAATCATAACCAAGTAAGTGGAAGTCAAGAATGGTATTGGGTTATGTCCATTGAGTTCAGTTCAACTAATTTTATCTCCCTTGTGTTGAAGAGACAAACTAGTTTTCTGTATTTGCATCTTGCTATGTTTACATTATAGGTAAGCCGAATCTAAAATTCTGGATATACATTTTCCTATGAATGAATCGGTATTGTATTATGCATAACTTGAATCTTCTTGTGCGTGCATTTTCCTGTGTACGAATATTCTAGAATTATAAAAATGTAATTTTCTTGACTGTGGCTTTTAATTTTATAAAAGCACTTACAGGAAATTCACATTCACTACTCAACTCATGTCATGGACCAGTTAAACGTGATCTACAAACTGTGACGAAAAGGAAAGATGGCAATTCTTGGGCACGTGCTACTCGTATCTAATCCCAGACTTCGCCCAAGTGTACTCACGTAATCGATCAAACAAACACGACCATAACTTCATTAGCACACTTGGATTCCTATATCATTAATTATAATTACAAAAACAATTTCCAGTAATTGTATTTCTAGAATTATATTTTCTGGATTGCCACCCCTTGGTTAGTACATCTCTTACAGTTTGACAATCTCCGTTTACATCTCATGTACAGTACAGACTACAAAGTCACTTGAATCCAAGTCCTTGTCGTGCTGACCATCGTGTCCTGATGTTCACCGCTATCCACTCCAGAATAACCTGGCCCTTCCTGTGCCTGCTCTCCATCAGACTCTATGTCCATTCCGAAACATTCCTCCCATAACGACGCGGCGCGGCGGTCCAAGTACTGCCACCGCGTGCGGAGATTGGGAATGTGCTGTTGAGAAGAGAACGAAAAAATGGAAAGTGGGATTCTTACTTGGTTGACTTGGTAAAAAGGTTTCTTTAGTATATTAATTAATGCTATTGTTCTTAGTTGGGCCCTTGGCGATTAATTAATAGTCAAAGGTAGAAATAGTTATTTAACTATTGAGTGTGTTAATGACGGTGATTAATATTTGAGACATCCTTGTTGGAATGGACTTTTACCATTCTTGTACTAAGCATAGAACACTCGCTACGTTAGACAATTTTATGCTGGATTTTAGGAGGTAGACGAGCTTCTTAAAAGAGTTTAGTGTGATGTTTAAATTTATGGTGGCAGAAAACAGTCAAAAGCATTGATTCCGCACGCTATTCTATAGCGTTTATTGTTTTGTTAAACATAAAAATAACAAATAATTTATGTTTGAGGAGAAAAAATAATTTTGGCCCCTATATTAGTAAAAAAGAAGGTTTTCGCGCGCCACTGTACAGCTTTTATTTATAAGAGAATTAACTTTAAATTTTAGTTGTCAACCAAGCTTGGATTTGCGAAATTACCAATCGAATTTTTAAAATTCGTTTTAAAAGTCTCATATCCGTAACAAAATATGACGTGTTTAGAGGTGTAGCAGTTTCTGCTTTACTCACTGCATATTATAAATTTGGAGGAAACACAGGTACTAAATGTTTGTGAAAGAATTAATCTACGTTTATGCCCAGTTAAAATTTTGAAAAAATCTTTCGAATCCATAGAAAAATTAATGAAAAAGTGTGTTTTAAGCAATTTTCTTACATGCTTTATGTTATTATTAAGATATTTATTAGAAAATATAACTCGGCATAAACCTAGTTGCATTCTTCGTCTGTAAATAAATTTATGAAATTTAGCTTCATCTATAAAATTTCGTGAGCATTTTAAAAATTGGTAGATTGCTTTTACGTACGTTTCTATGCATTAACATAGGACGTGGAATCAATACCCTTAAGATATTTGTGTTCCAAAAATAACGAAAATTATCAAAATTCAAACTAACTACATACTTAAGAGTAAAAATATCATATCGATGAACATGAACAATCGAAATGAAAGATCGGTGATGAAAGGGAAGTAGAATGTGTCGCTTTGAAGCGCATTACGTCATGTATGCGGTCCACACGGGAGATACGTGGGTATCTATAGCAACGTATCATAATACCTCCATCACTTTGAGAGTACACAGCTCCGGCTGCGGCACAAACGTATCAGACGCGACTCGGCGACGGCGACTCTTGCCACTTTCAAACGCGAGCGCGACATGTAAATTGGGTTTCGAGAACCAAGGGAGTGATATGTTCCGGATTATGTGTACATAGTGGAATCATAAACAGGTTTACTGAATCGATGCCCGAGATATCGCGTACTTTGCGCTGCACATGATGCATTCAAATTATTTATCACCGATAGGGAACAGGAAAACTGGAAAACTTACCACACCTCACTGCTACACCATTTGCATATATCGTTTTTCATTATTTATTTGTTTATCTTTGACGGTGCTGCATTTATAAATAAGATTAGAAATACAAAATACAGTGTCAATACTCCATTACCTATGTGAACGATCCACTATAATAGTGAACAGTCAAAATTTAACACATGAGGTTCTATAGAACACGGTCCTTTTCGATTATGTGAACAGCTCAACAGTGCAGATCTACTTGGTCTCTTGGTAGATAAACTACGACTTCCCCTGAATGTTGACATATATAAGGGTAGGTAGGTAATTTTCAGGAAGTGAAAAATTTTGAAAATTTGGTTATAAGTTAATCAAAGTATGGGACGACCAATGCTTCAAACCGCAGTTCGATATCTCTTTTAGTTTTCGAGTTATGCAGCCTCAAAGTTGCGAACTGAAATAAGTGTTGTAGAGATTACTCATCAAGAATGGAAACGCGGTACAATACTTACTAAAAATTCAGTACTATTGTGTAACAAGTCTAATTAATTACAATACGCTAATAAAGTATGTGCGAAAGCAGTCATTACTTAATAGGTCAGAGTTACCAAATAAATATGTGTTTATTGCTAATAGTTTTGATAACTTAGGACTTATACAAGTATAACATGGGTTACAAATTGGAAAATACATAGTTCCAGTTCAGCTGCGTTCCGGTTCCAGTTTGTGACAGCATAGAGAATAAGTGTTTAACGTAAGATGTACCTTCTTTATATTATTATTATTATATTATTATTGAAATTCATCAGTTTTATTATTTTGATTCAATAAATTTGAGATGATAGCACAGTCAGAAATTTCCAATAGAAATCGACGAATTTGAACTCGTCGGAGTGTTGACACAAGAATTCTTTGAGGATTCTTTCACGCCTCTGAATTTTAGGAAAATAATCCTGGAGAAAATAATAGTCTAAGAAGTAAAATACCGGCGCAGCTATCTTGAAAAATAAACATTTCTAACTCATTGATAGCTTTAAAACAGCGAATTTATTTTTTTCCAGAATTCAGAAGTCCGAAAGAATCCATGTGTGAACAGGCCTTTATTGTTTTTATTCTATTCTAGTTTTTTGCCGGAAGTGGAATTTGTTCCAGACCATCATCGATCCCCACCCCTGCACAAAACAGTAATTACGCGTGTTTACTCTCGAGATATTAAGCCCCCGTGCAGTTGTGTGGTAGATATAATCCCTGCAAGTCCTCAGGACTTTGTACCTTCTCAGCTGTTTGTCCAGCGTCTCGACATCAAACCCTGACGGATAGTTGGCCATGTCCGGCGCTAAGTCGCCGGCTAAGTGCCCGGGTCACGTGACTGCCCACGAAGCATGACCCGCGCTAGATTCATTAGCGCTGCTTATGGAAATCAGATCCGAGACGCTGATAGGCACTGGGTTCCTTCTTTGTTAATTACAGGGGTTTATATTTTGAAGCTATCAGTGAATTTGAAATTCTTTTTTCAAGACTCATTGAACAATCAATTTAGCGGTACTCATCAGCCTTATTTTGCTTAAGGGGCTCGTCTACGGTTTTTCGAATTCCTAGAATACTCTCGATATTAATTTTTTATCTATTTCACTCTCTTCCCCACTACTACAACTGCCCGAAACCATCCCGAAACTCGTACTTTACCGCATACTATATATGCAATGTAAACATGGCTCCAGTATTTCCAGAATAACTTCTGTATTTTTTAAAGAAATTAAGTAAACAAAAATTATTCGAAAAAGGAAGCTTAGCTGCATGCTTCTCATTTCTTGCCATTTATAGTGACCGAAAATATCATATCTAATAATGACAAAAAGCCGCAAAAAACGTAATTTTTAATTTTTTTACTTCAAATTCCTAGGCCAAAGACAAAAAATAAAAATATAGAAGCATCCTTTGTTAATACACTCACATGTAAAAGAATAATATATTTCAATTATAATTAAAGTAAACGTGGAAGGCGTACACCTCTGTAACGCTGTAAAATTTTAGGGTAGACTTTAAAATTAGGAACATAATAGAATCCCCAAAGAATCCATTTGTAAACGGTGCTTCAAATAAAAACATCTTGAGTAATTTTACAATTTACTGTTAGATAATTGAACAACAACACAGTCGATAATAATAGATGGCGCAGTCGAAAGGATTCTCATAAAAATTATTTTTTCGGGATTTTGAAACATGAAAGAATCTTCAAAGAATTTTTGTGTGAACAGGTAACTACACGCAAATCTATTTTAAACTATGAAAGAATTGACATCCACACACACGGTGTAGTAAATATATTTATTAGGAACAGAAAAGACAGTTTTTGAAGAGTTTTTTCGACTCCAACCTGCATGGATCTTCTTCATGGATTTTTTTGATTTGTTTCAAAATCATTTTACTATTTATGTTGGTGACTAAAAATATGTGAGGCTGCGCCACCCAAGACGTGAACAATCCATTATTTATACACAATTTATTTCTTCTTCAATGTTCGCCTTCTTATCACCTGGACGTGATTTTCTCCTGTACGTGTTAAGACAGGCTCGTTTTCATCTTAGTATCAGCAGCACGTCCCTGCGTATCTCGGAGTTGTGACCGGCCGAACATCTGCACTCGTTCTATTTCCGGTTCCGCCATCAAACTTTATAATTACTTCTGTTATCAAAATCTTCATCAAGGGGTGCTCTTTTACAGGACCAGTTTAAACAAATTTATAGAGGAACTCGTTTCGCAACGCATACATAGAAATTCGATCTGAGATTTGGATTTGCTGCTCGTTTTCTGCCACTTGCAAACTTGTTCAGAAATTGGAACAGTGAACTTAAATACAATGAGCACATATTTCTGTAGCTTTTTATTAGATTTTTACTTAGTTTTTCAAAATGAGAACCGTTATTTTAGTTTCTTCAGTTATTGAAATATTGTAAAAAGTAATAATTCAGTTATTTAAACTGTGAACATTGCAAATGCATTTGAGGAATAGCCGGATCAAATAGTGTACTTCATCTAAGGGATGTATAAAAATATTACGTAAGTCTATCCTAACCACATCCTGAGTACGATCAAAAATTACGTACTAAATACAAACATCTCAGAGAATTACATGGGACACATAATTGGGATATTATTACCAAATTACTAACATTGGGATGTTACATAGATAATATTACTAACAATCGCTTTGATATTAATAGCGTCATACTCACAGTCTTGAAATGTTGTTCATTTTGTCAAATGAAATTGAGAATAAAATCTATGTAAAATGCCGTTGTTATGTCAACATAAAAACATAAAAACTTTATGAAATTGGACTTTACTTGACTGTTGTGGGATGAATAGTAAAAAAAAACGCTACTGGAATGCAGTCATATAAAAAAATTTATTTTCGGGGGTAATATAACAAGTGCTATGATTATCATCGGTGATAGCATGAGTTAGTCGATGAAAATTGACCGAGTGCGCAGCACGAGTTCAATTTTCTGAAGACATAACGAATGCTATCACCTATGATTAATCATAGCCCGAGTTATATTTGGGGAGAATATATAATGAATGAAACCAAAATGTTTGGTTATATTTTTTCAATAGCTGTCAAGAACGTTTTAAATTCTGTTTCACTTTCTCAATTTTGTCTTCACTGGTATTACCCATGGTACAAGAAGACAAGGTATGTTCGTCAGGCGGACGCGTTTTCGTTCAGTTCGCGCATGTGGGCCAGCCGACGCCATCTTAGTTTTATCCCGCCTCCTATTCAAATGTTGTAAAACATGTTAATGAAGATTTTCAGCGATTCTTGTGTCCATTAACAAAAAAACGTTTTCTAACTACAATTTCTTCTTGATTATGACCACAGTTATTATGGCATATTACGTGTCGAAGATTATAAAACTCATGTTCTTTGAATGTGACAGTGACAGATGTAAACAAAAAACTAATATGGCGGCGGCTGGCCCACGGTGCGAGAGAGATTACCCAAGCATGAGAGAGTAAGAGAATGCGCAAGAACATACCTTGTCTTCTTGTACCATGGTATTACCCCACCGAATACAATCAGGTTCATTCAATTTAAGTTTTATTTTTGACAAACAGCAATATTTAAATATGAAACTGACAGTAGGAAATTAATTGACAGAAACAGTTGACATGTAACAGCGGTGATAAAAATATCATTTTTATCTTACTGCCCTATTTTAGCCAATCGAATTAGTCAAATATGTGTCACGTGACACATGAATTATATATTCCTTTAATATCTAATATGTATTGCATATTCTAAATAAATAAAACATAAATAATTATTACAAACCATGAATACACAAAATTGTTAAAACAATTGTAAAATCTGTAAAAACCGTTGCACCCTTATGGAGATCTATTCAAAGTTTTTTTTACTATAACAACTTAACTTTTTTTAGTGACATGGTATATGTTATTTAAATACAGCATTCTGTAAAATGGTATCGGGACGATAATTAAAACCGTGAAATATTCAAAATATACCTGTGCATTTTCAAATAATGGGCGCATTTCACGCATAGTACAACAGGTCCCCTGTTTCAGGGAAATAACTAAAATTTTCCAGATCCCATTTATAAAGGCGTAATGTAATAAATTGTCTGATTCTCGGAAAGTTCGTTAGAGTACGCACGTGCCACAGAATAGTGGAAAATTCTAATTGAATTTGTAAGTCGAACACGCAAACTTTCAGCATATGAAAAATTGAAGACGAGGAGAAATCATTGATCCGGGTTGTAGAACTTCTTTTTTGATTCTTGGTGGTTTTAATAAGTAATACGAGATGTATTATTGCTGGGGATAGAGTGTATCAGTAAATCTAAAAACCTATAAATTTTTATAATGACCCTTCTCTGTGTGCTATTTTTCTTTTTTGATTTATTGTACAACATTTGGCGATATTCTTTTAATATTTGATCTTTTTATGTTCCGATAAATTGAAAATGACAGATATTCAAAAGGACTTGCTTTTTTAGCTTTTACACTATACTGTTCGCAAAGAACAAAGGTTGGACGATGCATATATTTAAAACGTGAACACCCGTAAGAAGAAATATTTTTTCGTTGATATGGGTCAAGATCTTTTCAAAAAGACATTTGGACGTAGAAATGCACCAAGACCGTAATAAAATATTCCCAACAACAAGATATATGCAGAAACGGCGACAAGATAGCACAGTGGTAGACTGCTTGACTCTGGTTACATAGATCGTGGGCTCAAATCCAGATCGGTATCTACTTTCGTCACAATTCTAAATTGCTATACAAAGCTATCAGGCGCCGACTAATTCCACTTGACTTGAATCGTCCATGAGATGTTTAAAAATATCTTATTCTTGCACTTTAAGTGATATTACGTAAGTCTATCCTAGCCACATCCTGAGTACGATCGAAAATTACATACTCAATAATTACATGGAACACATAATTGGGTTGTAACATAGATAGTATTACTTAAGGCGGATATTAGTCATCGCTAGGATATTATTAAGATGTTAATAGGCTTATATAGCAAGTAAGAAGCCGCAATGTTTACATTTTTGAAATGTTCCGGAGATTTTATTTTGTCAAGTGTGTAGGATAATACTTATGTTAGTGAAGATTTTCCTTAGCTGGAAGGTTGATAAATGAACAACAACTTTCTTGGGTATCAGCCACAATATATTTGGAATAAACTACCCTCAACGTTTCGGCCCTACCAGGGCCATCCTCAGGAGCTATAACATTTATTAAAATTTTACAATGGAAAAATACAAAAAAATATATAAGAGAACTTACGGTGGTGTCAACAATTTTTTGTGATACATGTTAAAAATCATTAAAATAATAAATAAGTAATAAATAATTAAAAACAACTTAAAAAAGAGACACATCGAAATACCAAGCAATAGTCGTCAAAGAAAAAACGTTACAATGAAAAATTTTTAATTAACGAATTAATTAACTAGTTGCAAACAACTTACTAAGTAAAACTTATGTTTAAGTGAAATGACTAGAATGCACCCTGACTTAGATGACAGCAAAGCAAGAGAATCATGACTTAATTTTACATTTTATGAGATTGTTATAGATGCTACTGAGGTACATTATGTCTGTTTTGGTATTTATGTTGTTCTTATCCGCTTTATGTTTAAATACTTGTCTGGTTCGAAAGATTAATTTTAAAATGCTGCTGGGAATCAGCCAATTTATTTATCCTAGCAGAATCATCTTCGGGAAAGTGGTGTCAAAATTTGAAAATTGTTTCGTTAAACGTAACAAAATTGATACACATTAATACAACTTGCACTCGAATTTCACACTCGGATGCTTCAAGCTGACTATTTTGATCATCTGAAGTTGGTCAATGTTAAAGACAGTAGCTGCGTGGGTTTAAACACAGATCTCTGCATAATGATGATGTACAAACTCTTTATTTTGTCAAATGGGATGGTTATTAAGGGCTTGCGCGAGAGGGTTAGATGGAAGAACAGCCCATTGTGGAGAGGCAAATATAGGTAGTCAATAAAATAAATAAATATTATATTTAAAAGATACTGGGCAACTAAGCAGAAAGCTGAGTATAGTGTGTGATGCTGTGATGGCTCGGTTGGTTTTTATTTCATTTATTCAACAATCGCGCCATTAACTCAGCCACAATGACTTCTCTCGCTGACGTCGGCAAAAGGGCGCAGCGGCGGCGGTGTTGTATTATCTGCAGCGTGGCAACGCCGCCTTTCACCACGGCCCACAAAACGCTCGGCTGCGATATTTGCAGATGAATTGTTAAAGTGCTTTGTGTGTGATAGCTTACGGAATTTGCCTCGAGTATTATTCATTGTAAATGTTTCCACCCACTTCGAGTCACGCAGATAAATCTTACCGAGACTACATTCAGGGCTCGGCCCTTTCAATTTCTACACAGGCGCTTCAAAAATATAGTTTAGTTTAACCGGCATTTGAAAAACTAATCTAGATCAGTTTGTGTGATTTAGATCAGCTCATTTTTGTCACGATGATTACTTTAAGTTTATCGTATAGATTACAAATGTTCAAATAAGAGATTAAAGCTACGTTTTGACCTCTTCACATAAACACTGTTTTAGTTTTAAAAAATAACCTTAGGGCGCTACACTTGTGCCAAAAATATAGTGAAAAAGTAACCTTGCTATATTACAAACAGATCTCTTGTTAGCACACCTACACTGTCCATATTTTATATAAGATAGTTAAAAGATGACTCTAGAGTACTAAGAAATTATATTTTTGAAATACTTAACGGTATTTTAGTAATAAATTAGTAAAAAAAAGTCAATTTGGTGTATTTTTTATTATTTTTTTCGTCTGATGTGTAATTTTCTTGACAAAAAATATTTTCTTAGCACTCTTACGAACACCTGAATGAACTGTAAAGTAATAGAGTGAAATGAACATTACCTTTAATACATCAAAATAGAACAGAATTCATCTTTTCAGTTTATCGTTACGTGTTTAAAAAAAATCTTGCATGAGTTAGTTTAATAAAAAAAAAACTTACCTGAAATACAATTTTTTAAATAACTCTTAAACTGCTAGACAGATTTACACCAAACTAGAGCATAACAACCTATGCATTATGTTTAATGTAAATGAGTACAAACAGCGTTTGTCATTGTGGAACACTCTCCCCTATGTCCTATGTCAAACATCTTAGATTTTGTAAAACGAAAACAGTGTCGAAACGTAGCTTAATATGAGGTACCTATGTGTGTTAGAATAAATGTAAATTTGATTTTGTTTCTCTGATCAACAAAGAATGAAGAATACAACACGTTATTCGTATAACTCGTTAGAAGTATCTCTGGCCATGTTGTCTTCTTCTAGCAATACCAAGCCCCGAGCTGGAAAGAACTTTGTGCTGTACATTCATTAAAACGAGCTCCTACTCGTGTGTCTTGTTTACCTGTTTAAAGTTAATATGTCGCGTTAAAACGTCTCCGGCAGATCGATAGAAGCAATCAGTTGTGCCGGTTTTTTGTCGCGCTCTTCGCGAGAGTTTAAAAGTGCGCGTTATATTAGATTGAAGAGGGCGCGCCGTTGTTTTCATAGACGGTGAATAAATTCGTGTTTCTTTGTCGAGTGACACTTCAGCGCCGTCAGCTTTTTAAACAAGCTACCAGGGATTTTAAAATAGCACTCGAATTCCGTACGCTCGTCTGCAAAAGACAGGTGAGATAACGAAACGAAAAACGCCCGGGAATCAACAAGAGAATTCACAGAATTATTCAATAGTTTCACGCGGCGAAATGCGCAAATCACATCATCTTTATAAAACAAATCAGACATTTATTTCAAATACAAACTCAGGGCTTCTCTCCCAGCAAAAAAAGTATTTAACAAATTACTCCCAATTAAAGACAGAGGCAGTAAAAAACTAGCTACAATGTCGAATATTTTTATTTGTTAAAGTTAACAATTAAAAAATAATGATTCTGAGAAAAATTCTTGGTAACTCTGATTGCATTGTAAATTAAAATGTTTGTGTTACACAATTAATTATTTATAATTGGTTTATTAATTATTTACTACAGGGTATTATGTGATTGTTAGTTTACTTGGGAAGTTTTTTTTTAAGGGGAAATCCCTATGGTTTTAGGTATTTTGCCTATCAGCCAGTAACATAATGTGAATTAGATTATACATTTTTTTTATATAAATCAAATGTTTAGACACTCACAACATCCATGCTCTTCAGTGGGATTTGAACCCACAACCTCGCTGCCCGCTCGGACCACAGTATCTAGTCACGTTAGTCCGCGCGGCCATCGTGGCCGGCTACTTGGGAAGTTGACATAAGTGTAAGATTATTATTGTACCGATCATTCAGGAATAAAGACGTGTAAAATATAAACTTGATTATTCATTTAAAATTATTGTAACATTTGTATCATATTATGATATAAAATTTTCAAATAGTAGAGTAGTTTGTTAAATAAATTTAAAAGTTGCATGAGTGCTACAAATTGAATATTTTTTAAACAAGAACAGAGCGAAACAAAGCAATTAGATAAATAGAGACAACATGTATACTCAGAGCACATAGGCTTTCAGCGCGGGTACCTGAAATGGCGGGGATTTGTGAGCTAGCAGCGCTGAGCGATAAAACCTCCTTAATCAAGGCAGGATAACTGATTCCTTATAGCATCCTGGCCGAATCCTGTAATAAAGCCAAGTCATCACAATGCAGTATGTACGAAGTCATGCAGGCATTGGTTTTATAGGTCAGAGTTACCAAATAAATATAAATAAACATGAATTTTGACTTTACTTGAATGTGGGATGAATAGTATTCGGTAACCGGTTGATTCGAGGAAAATATATATATATTTTTTTTACTATAAATAAACATGTGTGTATTGCTAATACTAGTTTTGATGACTAAGGTCTTGTACATTTATACACAGTTTACTAAAAGCCCCGGGAACGGTGCTATAAGTTTTGAACGAGTGAAGCAAAAAATTGAAAATTTAGAGATCACTAAAGCGTTCGGGTCATTGCGATACCGAAGAAGGTCGACAAATTGAACATTTATTGTTATAATATCGTAGTAAACGTGCAAAAAACATTAAAATTAATTTAAATTGTAATTTCTTGACTGTTTAGGTAAATGGAATGAAAAAGTAACAGAGTTCTCAGTCTTCAAAGTTAAATTTATTTATTAACAGATGATAATCATCACCGACGTTTCGGTAGTCGGTGATGATTATCATCTGTTAATAAATAAATTTAACTTTGAAGACTGAGAACTCTGTTACTTTTTCATTCCATTTACCTAAACAGTCAAGAAATTACAATTTAAATTAATTATCAATATCTTGAAGAATTAAACATTTAGTTACATAAAAATTTATCAACTTGTCGTCATAATTTAAAACATACACCATACAGAATTATTTGAATATTTGTAGACCAAGCAAAGTTACTACCAAGAATCCTTAATTATTAATTATAATTAAATTTCTGATAGAACTAAGATATCAAGATTTGGTGAATGAAGATGCGTTTCTTTTTTCAATACCTTTAAAATAAGGTGAAACTCGGCAGGGGTTGCTATTTAAAAATGTTGCATGGAAGTTCTAAACTATCTAAGAATGTAGTTTTGTCGTTTTGTCGGCAAATCGAATTATTCTTTAACCGTGATTCACCCTTTATAAAAACGTGTTTTTATAATTTTCTGGAGTCAAGTTTAACAGGCACCGAATCAGATACCAAGCGGGCGTGTCTGATTAAAAGACTGTGCTTATCCTCGTTGCTATCGCTTGCGACTATTGCTCCGGTTTATCTATTTATAATAGCTGTCAGTCGCTCACCTCTCAATTTACACATGTATACGGGCGTGTCAGTATTCTTCGTACAAAGTCACGTTCAATTACCGAACGCATTAAATTATTAAGTGCACATTAGCCGTGAATTACCGTTCATAATTCATAACCGGGAGATCAGATAGGGCGCGGCTGCGACCACGTGGCGCGCACGTGGCGTGGGCGTGAGGGCTCACGCGACAGACGTCATGACGTCATGGAGTCACCTTCGCGACTAATGATTTCATTTGCACAACAGCTGAGTGCGGAACGTGACTCACTCGGGTTCGAATCCAGTCAGATGCCAATTACACTCAAATCTCTCTTGTAGTATATATCCTAAACGGGAACGTCTTCAACGCTAGAATAAAATGTACTAACGTAGCGAGTGTTTTGTGACCAGTACAAGAATGGTAAAATTTTATTTCAACTAGGGTTTAATAGAGAAAGAATGGATCAACAGATGTAAAATGATGAAAAATTGGACATAATTACACAATATTCCAAAAAATTCAGTAAAATTTCCAATTTATGCTAACTTTACACTGTTATATCATATCTCGTGATAGAAATTAATTATTAATATTTTAAATAGGCACATCTGTAGATCCAGTCCTTCTTTATTAAATGTTTATAAAACATTATCCTGAAGTCAATAATAATCTGACAGTTTACTCGCAACGAAAACACTTTTACAGTATTTTTCAACTTCAAAATGACATTGCATATCTAGAATCTAGGATGCGGCAAAGTACGAGTTTCAGGCTGGTTTCAGGTAGCCGTAGTAAGCGGAGAAAAGAGTGGAATAGAAAAAAAAAGTAAAATCGAGAGTATTCTAGGAATTTGGAATAATCTAAAAGGGGTTGCTTAAGAGAAAATTATTATTACATCATAAAGTGATGCGAAACTTCATGATCAAGATAATTCATACAGAAAAATAAATATAAAAGGAAATTCATACCAAGATGGAAAATTCAGAACTGAGCTATAAGTTTTGAACGAGTGAAGAAGAAAAATTAAAAATTTGGGGATCACTGAAGCGTTTGGGTCATTGCGAGACCGAAGAAGGTCGGCAATTTGAACATTTGTTATAAAAATCGTAATAAATGTGCAAAAAACATTAAAATTAAATTCTTCAAAGAATTAAGCTATCAGGTTTTGGTTATTGGGGATGTGTTTCTTTTTTCAATTCCTTTAAAACAAGATGAAAACAGGGGTTGCTATTCAAAAATGTTAGGGTGGTCATCCTCTAAAAAAACTCCACGTTGCATGGAAGTTCGAAACTATAGTCCGTCCCAAACTTCTTTGCCGTGACGTCATACCTGTAGTTCGTATGAATCAATTTGAAATTATGGCGGGAAAGTTATATTTTGATATAAAATATTTTTAAACTATATTATGTGAATATTTGGAATAACTATATAAATTTAATAATAAATAAATACCTCTAGAACAGCTGACACGGGAATAAGTAATTCTCCTTTTTCTTTTTCAGCAGTAAAATATTGGTACAAATTCAAGACAATCTGAATTGTTTGTTTATTATTGCGTTTGCCGGGCATATTTATAAATATTATTATAAATATCTATATGTAAACAGCTAATGGATGCATAAAACAACGATATACCTATGTTAAATTATTTAATTACAGTGAAAATAGATTTAATTTGTTTGACAGTTCCAAATTGACAATACATATTTCATAAAACAATATGAAAAACAGCCTACTCAAATAACAAATTGCTGGTATATCAACAATATAATTATACGTTTTCTATTTCTTTCTTTTTCTACTTCATAATAAAAACAAAGAACAAAACTTCACGTAACAGTATCAATATTTCGCAAATTTCGAATGACATACGTGTTTCAACTAAATAAATGACAGTAATAAGATAGAAAGAGTAAGACAATGTATTCTTTAGTTATTCTTGAAAATAAAATAATGACGTCACGGCAAAGAAGTTTGGGACGGACTTTATCTAAGAATGTAGTTTTTATGACTCTTTAGTGAACCCTAAATTTTCAAATTTTTTTCATTCGTTCAAAACTTACAGCTCCGAGACTTTTGAGAAACCTGTATATTATGGTGCACTGCTGATTGTACTTTGTGACTTACTACGGTTCTGATAACCCAGGTTCGAAACCAGTGAAATATCTGTAAGAAAAACCTTTTCTGACAGCATTCAGAAATGTGTGAAAATCGTGCTTATTTAATTTTATGCAGTTACAAATAATGTAAACTGCTTAGTTTATATCTATAGTTTCCTTGTCCAATGAAATCGCAAAGTAGAACAGTTAGAATTTTCCATGCAACCCCGTGCACTTTTATTAAAATACATGATGAGTTGTGATGAGTTAAAACAGTAGGTTGGGTCGTAAAGCCGAGAGCAAGTGGTGGATCATCTCAGACACACAAGCTCAGTGGAAGTAAAGTGCAGCGCAGCTTGTTCGCTTGCAGCAGAAATGAAATAAATCTTACTACATGTGACATGTGCACCTGCCTCTGCCGCACAGACCCAGACACTCAAAAAGGATTACCTCAAGTGCAGCCGGATAATCGTAAATATCATACGCCGGGTTACACTCATCAAATTCAATTTTACTTTACGTCTCACACGACGTGAGATTCACTAACGAACATTTTGGACCTTTCTAGGTTTGTATACTCCTGGAGACCTATTCTAATTCTTAGGGCCTGTTGTCTCAGTCGCAAAGTCAATCAAGTCAAAGAGTCAAAATCTTGGGAAACTAATTTTTTTATGTTGGTATAAAAATTATTTTGTGTTGGTACTCATTATTCTAGATTTTAATTTTCCTGTGAATGGATCTTTTAATGCGGGTATTTTATTACGTACAAATTTTCTAAATTTGATTCTTCTCCTGCATGCATTTTTTAAAATGAATATTCTATAATTTTACTCGCTTTTGAACTTTTTACAACTATTATTTTATCCACAGTAACATTATGAACACTGTGAAACCTGGACCATATAGTTTTTAGTAGAAGAACATTATACCTATCCAAAGAAATCAGAAACATAGCTTATGATGACTAATACTTTTGATCTAAGTGTATAGTGACAGTATAATTTATTAGATATGTTTGGTATATTGTCAGTATTTTGCTTAAAATAACCATTTTGAGCATTTAAAAGTAAACAGAATATAAATTCATCGCGGACTGCCACAAGGCTCCATTTTGGGCCCGGTATTATTTTCGTCGTATTATTTTCTCATATCAATACAATACTTCTAAATTATGTATTATTATGACGTATTAAGAAATTAACTCACATGTATGTTAAGTTGGTTTTAAAGCATCCAGAATAAAATCTGGATTTACCAATTTATCATAATAAAAAAGTTGTACAGAATTTAAAATACAATCCAACTTTTTAAAATATAATACACCGGTTTATGCTATATAATTTTATTAATTAATTGAGCACGAATCTAGATTATCTAAACACGTATATAATACAAGAATTTGGCATAGATTACGTGATCGGTTTCGGTTTTATTGTGTTGTAAAACCTTATTAATTTTCAACGGAAAGTAATATGCCGGCAGTTCTATAAATGCTTTTTTCCATGTAATGTCTTATCGTAAGTGAATTTCTGCAAACGTTATATTTCTTTGTTCTTTTAATCTGACAAGTATGTAACAATCTAGCACTATAATTAAAATGCACAGTTAATCTCCGAATCTAATAATGAATTCGTATTAAATTATGCAATACTATACGTGTTTCAAATCCTTATTTACTGCTTTATAGTAACGCGTGTCCTCGGTCATATTTACATTTCCACATGTTCATTTGCTTGTTTGCCATTTGCTTGAAGAACGTCACGCACTAACCGGTATAATTAAATGCCTGTATTTCAAAAATCAGTTAATCCATTTGTTATACTTCACACTGGAAAAACTACTTTCTTATTGAATTATAATTAAGACCTTCTGAGAAATAAATAGTAAAGGAACTCCCATAATGCCTTCGACTCATTTATCATCATTATTAGATTATAAATTTTCACTGTATTTACATAAATATCTTATGTAGATTTATATTTTACTTTGCATGTTCAAATTGATTTAACAATTAATCTTTATTGATTCTCTAAGCCAATAATTTAATTTTTGGCCTCGTGACGTGTAAACATAACAATTACACATCGTTGACGTCTATGGTAGTTACGATTAAGACATGTCATGAGTTTATTACACGCGGGTTAGATAATACGCACCATTTTTTTTTAGTATTTAGAGGTTATTAAATAAAAATTGCTTTGTAATAAAAAAGAAAACCTGTAAAAACGCTTGTTTACCCAGTAAATTATTTAATAGAGTCTGAAATAAGTGAAAAAGTTTCATTTTAAATGTGACATTTGCTGACTCAAATGCACGTTTTTAATTATTATATTGACATTTCATTGTTTTCAAGATTGTTTTTCAACGCGGCTTGATTTTAAAATTCAATGTTCACAACTTAAAATTTTATACCGTGAATTTATTTTAACATGAAACATAGGACTTTTCATATCCATGGTTACGAATTTGACAGCAATGTATTAGAGCGTTCTTTTTAAAATCGAACAGAGGGAATCAATTTAACTGTATTATTCTTGACTAATATAACATATTTGGGCAGCTGTAATAGTTCCAAGAGAAGCCTTCAACATAAACTTTTAATTGTTTAAACTATACCTACATCGTATTTCCAGATAGCAACATTGGAGTCAAACTGATCCTACCTGGAAATACGATGTAGGTATAGTTTAAACAATTAAAAGTTTATGTTGAAGACGTCTCTTGGAACTATTACAGCTGCCCAAATATGTTATATTGGTCAAAAATAATACAGTTAAATTGATTCCCTATGTTCGATATTAAAAAGAACGCTCTAATACATTGCTGTCAAATTCGTAACCATGGATATGAAAAATTCCATGTTTCACGTTAAAATAAACTCACGGTATAAATTACATTATGTTTAATAAATAGTTAGTACGATGGCCGCAAAATAGAATACATTATGCGTGCGGTAGGTAGGTTTTATTAAAGCACTCCTCTTCGCGTCGTACTTTAATATAGAACCTCGCGTTGTAAAATTGATTCTACCGCACATATAATGCAAATTACTATTGCATGTTCAAATTGATTTAACAATTAATCTTTATTGATCCTGTAAGCCAATAATTTAATTTGTTTAATGGTGCAACAATTAAGTGTGGAAAAATGCTAGTTCCCGCTACTGTCGTAATTCTGCTGCTGAGCTCCATTAAGTTCTAAGCAGGAGATACGATGTTCTCTTAAATTCATTATGCCTATATAGCCACTAAATATATATGCTGATGTGTAAGAAACAAGCGTTACGACCTTAATAAAACTTTGATTATAATGGAGATTAATTAGTACAAGTTTAATGTTTACAACGGAATAAAAGATAATCCCTCTCTCTCGTGCGTGAGGCTTGGAACGCGAATCGTTCTCTACCTCGTGATCTTACTCAGGTTTATGGGATTAATATTGTTTTTATGTACCCGCACGAAGCTAATTGTTACCGTCTATAAAAGTTTTAATGAACATTTTTGCGATAACGGCGCTTAGAGGCAATTTGCTACTTGAGAGGTTCTCCTCGATGGCGTATTGTTTGCTGACGGTTAAATGGAATTAAATTTTAGAAGCAATTACTTGTTCAGGTTATCGTTAGTTTAATATATTGCATTTAAATTGCAATCGTGGTTTGTTTCGTCTTATTGCTACAGCAAACAAAAGGCAAGGCTTGCTTTATTTCAGTGCATGCTAATAATTTTTCCTGTTTTTACCTCTCGACACTTGGCTCTGGGGTACGTTCCAAAACGTTTTATCCGAGTACTGATGTCATAAAGTAACATTTCTAATTATTTATCCTGAGATTGTGAACGCATTCAGTGATTACTGGAAAAATGTCAGAAACCTTACCTCGTTTTCTAAACTATTGCACACTAAATATTTGCCATTTACATTCATTGGTTATTAGGCGATAATAGTATTCTATACATATTTCGGCTGTCTTTACTGCCAAAATTGATACTCTTATAAAGAATATATAAACGTCAAGTGTATCATTTGACATAAACAAATACAAATCGAAATGTCAAGTAAATTAATAATAAAAAATCTGACGTGGACACCACATGACTTCCTTGTACGCCTTGTGTGTTCATACTTTTCTTAATAACTAAAATGTAAAATAATATTAAAAATTCTTTTAACTTATTATACTAATACTCACAAATATATTTTAGTCATTTGATTTAAACTGCAGAAGAAGATATAAAGCATATTTTACTATTGTCACTGTCATGTCATAATCATTTAAATTTTACGTAGTAACAAATGTTAATCGATCATGGACTACAAGATACCGAAATACTATAAATTATAAATATATACTTTAATTATTTTTAAATGATAGCAGATACAAAAATATTTATAAAATACCGATTGTAGGTAATAATCACATAATCTTTCATTTAAAATAAAAAAAATTGTCTAAAATTAAATATTTACCGAAATATTTTTAAAAAGTACTACTTCCGGTTTGTAGACTGAAACCAAAAATAGGAGGTGCACAACTAGATGCTATAACAGTCCTAAATACAAAATTTCAACTTTCTACGTCTAACCGTATTTGAGTTATGCGACACACATACGTCCGTACGTACGTACGTACATACGTACGTACGTACAGACGTCACGTCGAAACTAGTCATAATGGATTCAGAAAACGTCAAAACGGATATTTCCGTCAAAATCTGAGAACCGAAATTTTTCGCGATTACAATACTTCCTTACTTCGTACAAGGAAGTAAAAATAATAATAATAAAAATCTGACGTGGACACCACATGACTTCCTTGTACGCCTTGTGTGTTCATACTTTTCTTAATAACTAAAATGTAAAATAATATTAAAAATTCTTTTAACTTATTATACTAATACTCACAAATATATTTTAGTCATTTGATTTAAACTGCAGAAGAAGATATAAAGCATATTTTACTATTGTCACTGTCATGTCATAATCATTTAAATTTTACGTAGTAACAAATGTTAATCGATCATGGACTACAAGATACCGAAATACTATTAATTATAAATATATACTTTAATTATTTTTAAATGATAGCAGATACAAAAATATTTATAAAATGCCGATTGTAGGTAATAATCACATAATCTTTCATTTAAAATAAAAAAAATTGTCTAAAATTAAATATTTATCGAAATATTTTTAAAAAGTACTACTTCCGGTTTGTAGACTGAAACCAAAAATAGGAGGTGCACAACTAGATGCTATAACAGTCCTAAATACAAAATTTCAACTTTCTACGTCTAACCGTATTTGAGTTATGCGACACACATACGTCCGTACGTACGTACGTACGTACGTACATACGTACGTACGTACATACGTACGTACGTACAGACGTCACGTCGAAACTAGTCATAATGGATTCAGAAAAGGTCAAAACGGATATTTCCGTCAAAATCTGAGAACCGAAATTTTTCGCGATTACAATACTTCCTTACTTCGTACAAGGAAGTAAAAAACAGTAGGGTGTTTTATCACTCGATCATATTGCCCAAACATTTTGGAACAATATGAAGCAGGAAAATTACTGGGTTTCAGTTTTTTAGAACAACTTCAGAGTAATGTCATCGACGACATAATTGCGACTTTAGAAACGATTGTTGGTATAAAAAAAACTGATATTTTTTTAATACTGATATTAGCAATTAATAACAAAATTCAATAAATTTGAGATCATAGCGACGTCAGAAAGTGCTTATTAATTGAACATTAAAATAATAAAAAAATTGTTTTTTTAAAATATCGTCAATAATAATCAAGACAATAAATTTTTTTTATTGACATTGGTAAAAACAATGATACATTTCAATTTGATTTAGCAATTAATTTAAAAAATTATATGTGATTATGGAAATTTCCATTGAAACTCGACATACCTTTTTGAAGATCTCCGGAGCGCTCTTAAGAGGTCCATAGAACACGATTTTCATAGTTTTGCCATATCTGTCTACGTGTGTATGAATGGGATACATTACATTAGATCTCATTATATTGTGTTGTTAATAGTACAACCGGAAATGGTAGTTACCTGAAGATTGAAGTATTTTTCTGAAATATCTTAACAATTTGTGGAATAATGGAAATTTTTGTAACGACAATGTATCTATATTAACAATAATAAATTAAAGATTCTTTAAATTGGTTATAAACTCCATTTATCTGTTTACAATTTTAGACAATTTATTATCAAAATACAAAATATTGTTAAATATAACAATTTTCTTTTACAATGGGGAGAGGTTACGTATTGGCCACACAGATTTTTCATCATGATATGCGGCGTTTCTTTAAGAAAAGGGAGATCAGTTTCAGGGGAAAATAAATTTCCCTGATATTGTCGTCGGCCGTGATGGGAATGGCCCAGTTAGGCAGCGGTAGAGGGAGACACGAGCTACTTAAATACATATATAACGTAGGTACACACACATATAACACCGTTCTGCAAGATTACAGAGATACAGCACGCAGGGTAGAGCGACTTACACATTCTGCCACTCCGTGGAGAACAGACTACAAAACTGGTGATAAATAACGCATTGTGATGTGAGTGTTACACCCTCATAACATGAATGCATGTACCAATTAACTGGCTCAATTCTAACTCCTTTGTTTCCGAGAGATTCAGTTTATGTGGGAAGCTCTACGCCTGTTTTGCCCTTACGTTTTACATTTAATCCAGAGAGAGTAAACACCATTTCGTCCTGCATAAAAATTACTTGATAACTGAGTGTCTTATGTGAAGAAAAATCTACTCTTATGATTTATGTAAGTGTTTAGCAGCCAACTCACTTGACATGAATCGTCCATGGGATGTTTCAAAATATCTTATTCTTGTACTTTAAGTGATGTTACGTAATTCTATCCTAGTACAATCAAAAATTCCATACTCAATACAAACATCTCAGAGAATTACATGGGATGCATAATTGTGATATTATTACCAAATTACAACATTGGGATGTAACATAGATAATGTTACAAAGGGCGGACATTAGCAATCGCAAAGATATTATTAGGATGTTAATGGGCAAATATAGCAAGTAACAAGCCGGGATGTTCACATTCTTGAAATGTTCTGGGGAATTTTATTTTGTCAAGTGGGAATTGTATGGATGTATGAAATAGTAAAACTTAAAAAAACAAACTAGACAAATAGAATCAAATAGATCATTAGCATTATTTGTGTAAGTATAAGTAGTATACATATTGGTCCCAGAATTGAGCCGTGTGACACACCATGTTCAATTATTAAATTAAAATAAATTAAGAAATACTTCATAGAAATTTTTATAATGGTCACTAATTCTGTGCTACCTTTTTTGTTAATTTAAGATTTCAGTTATTATTTATTTTGGGTATACAAGTATTTCTGTAATTTGTAATAAATTATAACACGACTATACCGGGTGCTTCAGACCACCCGTACCCCCTGAAAATTTCGCGAAAAACCAAACGGATTGAGAAACCAAAAAATACGTCTAAAATATTTTTGAAAGTTCTATCTAATGGCACCAAATGAAAGTTCACCACCTCACTCCCTGGGAGGAGAAGGGGGTCACTTCGTTATCTTAAACGGTAGCCCCCAGTTTTTATTGCAGATTCGGTTTCCGTGATATAAAAAATGAAGGTTTTGTCTGAAAAAAAATTTCTGTTCGCGAAAATTGACAACAATTCGTAAGAAAACAAATTTCATATGAGTTTATTTATTATGAGTTTTGTAAATAGAGAAATCCAGAATGATGTCATAGCAAGGGGACAACCTACTATTCCAACCTCACTTTTGCATATTTTTGATTAAATTTGTTTAAATTAAATTAAACAGTTTCTGTCAAAACGTAATTTAATTAATTTTTATGATATAAAATACCTATAAAACTGCATATAAAATAGTATTATGTTAACAGTTACATTTAAAGTAACGACCATTTTGACAGCTGACAAATTCATTTGTTATGGATTCGTCTATTTCTTTCAATCTATAAAAGATTTTAAGGTTACGGCTCCGTGTAATTATGAATCGTAACATAGAAACATCTTTGGTTCAATTTTAGAGAATACTTACATAATAAACATTATGAAACAAGCATTACTGTAATAATAATAATGACTGCATATTGGTGCTACCCCGGCGTATATTGTGAATTGTGGTATTTCAGGAATGTACCCCTGAAACTCATTTCACTTTTACGGTTCTTTTTCCGGAAACGGCGGATTTCGCAACACTCGCAATAAATTAGCAATCTCGCGAAATTGAAATGACGCTCCAAATCGAAAGTTATCTTCTCCGGCACGTGCGTCGTAAACACGGCGTCACGCATTGCTGCAAATTTTCAATTTTCCTTTCCCCCATTCCTGCCATTAATTCCGGCGCTGCGAGCACCGATGGCCGGCGAGAAGTCAAAGTAAGAGAAACCATTTAGGGAACGTCACTAAATAAACATTCAGGTTTTGTGCGTGCGGAGTACAGCAGAGAGCAGATGTCTGCGCCTGTGAACGGCTCGAACCCCGGTGATCACTTCCCAGCCATTGATCAGAGTTGACCTTACCCCACACAGCGGACGTACCAAGTGTTTCAACCCTGAAATAATCGCGAGACACGAATTCTTAGACGTTGAACTGCGAAAGTAATAATTATCCATTGAGTATTAGGCTTTTTTTCTCTGCAATAACTTTAAATAATTTTTTTAAATCTTACATTCCTACCCAAGTAACAATGACTGACAGTACACCAAAAATAAACGTTGTATTTTTAATTAATGTTATATTTTGACGTCGCACAGACGTAACCCAAGTAACATAGACTGACCGTAAACCAAAAATCGACGTTGTATTTTAGTCATATTTTAACGTAATATTTTGACATCGTGCAGACGTAGAAGCTATGTATACCATAGACGTAATTTTACCACCACGTTTGGACGTCGTATTTAAATCATAATATAAGTCATAATCTGACGTCGTATTTTACTTTAGTATGTTTATTTATACACTTCTTTTATGGACGTAATTTGTTTTTAAATAAAATTTATATTTTTCCTACGTTCTCCACCAAGGTTGGGTACATATAATACAACCGCTGGGCATACTTCTGTGTGTCATACATTTACTAGAGACGCACCCATGGGGAAGTTGTTACTAATGGTCTAGTGGTTCAAAAAAATTTGGGTGCTTGTCCGGATGAGTGGCAGTTTTGGCAATATTTTTGAAAAATGTCCTACTTTTTTAGTTTTTTGCGATTAACGCGTAAACGGTTAAAATTACGACAAAAAGTCTAATTACAAAATTGTAGAGCATAAAATTCTCTAAACTTCCATATAAATAATACAGTTTTGGAGAAAATCAACAAAATGTGTTATAAAAAGCACTCTTTTTATATTTAGTTATAATTTTGTTTCTTTTCACACACAAACAGCTGCCATTTCTTACCGGGTTGAAATATTGACTTCCGGTTTTTTGCAATCGATTCCTGGAATGTTTCTCTATAAGAATTTTTTTGTGACTGTTACTTATCTGCCGTGTAAACTTATTCTACGAGAAAAAATATGAAATTTTTTAAAATTTCTATTAAACGTTGGGTTAAATCAACTATAACTTCTGATCGATTAGTAATATCGACACCCGGTTTTCAGCATTGAATTTGTCAATCATTTTTCTATAAGGTACAGTATTTTTGTTTTGTTTAAGGCTATGGGAGAGGGTTTATTTTGAGATTTTCTCTGAGAGAGAAAAATACATTTTTGTAATTTCTTGAAATTTTTATGTTTAATCTGCTCTAATATCTAGACGCAGTGATATATGGATCTAGAATCGGATTTTTTAACATTTCTTTATTAGGGAGATTATATTGAAAATCTTAGGGCCGTGGATAAATGCTATTTTGTTAACAAAGTGATCCTTTTTTCAAAACTTGTACTAGATATTATTCTGCTTCTTCTTTTTTTTAACCACTAGATCATTAGTAATAACTTCCCCATGGGTGCTTCTCTGGTAAATGTATGACACACAGAAGTATGCTCAGCAAATTGACTAATAGTAATTCTATACCTTTTAGTCTTGAAAAAGAAGCAACATCGTCGTTCTTGAGGGGTGTACCGTGATAAATATGATTGGGGCGGTAAGATCCGTCTCCCCCGTAATAGAATTAGTAATGCAGCAGGTAAAGATGAGTATCTTCTCACGATCGAGCAATAAATCAGTAGAGTTCAGGCTGTATCCAGGACAGTACTATTATAATATTCGGTCTTCGGCTGTGCTGTAGTGTTCTCCGCGCTCTCATAACTCACGTGTCACGGAAACATGGCCCGCCATTTTGTACACGCACCGCCCGTGTACCTCAGCCCTGACAACGCCCTATGTAAATGAGCTTTTAAATACATCGCCGGACTTAATAAAACCGGACTTGGCCGCCGGAGAAAAAACCCTCTGTGCTGGGACGCCGTGCGCTGTATTTGCATTATAAACGAAATTGTTTTTGATGTCGTTTCGCTGGAATACATTAATATGGCGGCCGGTGATGTGTGCACCACTTGTATCACTGTTACCGGGACCGACCCAGCGCTGCTCAAACACACGCACTTAGATTCAGTCATCCATTTTGTCACTCAGCTTATTCGAAATATTTTCTAGTAGTCATTCTAAAGTAGTTAATATTTGTCATAGCTAAGAAGTTATGCTGTTGCTTGGTCTAGTCTGGACCGCTAGTCGTGAGTACTAATCTTAGTGACTAGCGTCTTTCATGAGCTTTAATCTTAGTGACTAGCGTCTTTCAGGAGCACTAATCTTAGTGACTAGCGTCTTTCGTGAGCACTAATCTTAGTTACTAGCGTCTTTCAGGAGCACTAATCTTAGTGACTAGCGTCTTTCGTGAGCACTAATCTTAGTTACTAGCGTCTTTCAGGAGCACTAATCTTAGTGACTAACGTCTTTCGTGAGCACTAATCTTAGTTACTAGCGTCTTTCAGGAGCACTAATCTTAGTGACTAGCGTCTTTCAGGAGCACTAATCTTTGTGACTAGCGTTTGGAATGTTAGGTTTATAATAAATGTAACCGGTTACTTATTCCGTATTACGTAAATACAATGTTTAAATTTTAATTTTGCTCTAGGTTTTTTAGAGTAAAAGTGTAAATACAAAAGATGTTCAGAATAAAAAACTGCATCGAACAAGCTTAATTTAAAAAAAAATAGATTTCTTTCACCAAATAAACATGAAATAAAAATTAACATTTTAGGCTAGTTTCAGACTGCCATGTAAAATTAAACAAAACAAAAATATTTATTTCGTCACTCTGACAGTTGACAGACTTGAAATTGCTGTTCTAATTGATTTATTGGACCATAAGAAGGATTCACTAATCAAAAAAATAAATTAATAATTATTTTATTTTCCTTCTTTTCTTCCTAAAGTACATTTTATCGTAATTAATTGAAGTGTTTATTTTTTTGATCTGACTAATTCATTTTATTTTTCATGGCACTCTGTAAACAGCTCAAATACTTATATCAGATTTAATTTACTTTTATCTCGTGACAGGAACGTTTTATATCAATAAATAAAGGCTTGTTTTTTATTCTGAATATCTTGTGAACTTATAATTATTTTTCTCATTAGTCTTGATTATCTTAAGGAACTTTGTTTTTAAATAAATTATTGTTCTTTAATATTGTCTTACTCATATTGCTATTATTATAAAAATCTGATAACTCCGGAACGGAATAGTTTAATGCTAAATTGTTGAGCATTCTCAACTGAGATGCAGGAAGATATTTTTTTTCGTTTGGTGTCGTTTTATGTTCGTAGTTTGACGGTCACTGCCGTGGCACTCACCCTGTCCCGTGACGAAATCAGGCATCACACATGAAAACTTCATCACTAGAGAGACTGAATATTTTTATATTAGCATTGAGTTTCATACGAAGACCTTTGATCATATGCCCATTCATGTTTATAAATATTCCGTCAAAGAAAAGCCGGCCCAAGGCTTTATTTAGGACACAGGAATAATGATAAAAAAGAAACTTTTATGCGATGCATACATTCTTTTCCCTTTTTCTTTTTACATTTTTTGAATTTGTGCGGACATTTCGAATGACTACGGCATATATAAAGTATAAACGCTCTTGCTTCAAAGCTCATTTCACGGAATTGTTAGCTTTGAATTCTTTAAACACAAATTCAAACTCATACATGCATCACAACATATTTGCCATGATGAATACATTACTTGAAATATATATCTTGTTCTGACGCTGTGCCACAATGACTACGTTATAAGCATCAATTGCGTTCATTATAGGCCAAGAACCATAATGAATCCAGTATGGTACTCAGTACCATTATGAAATAACAAACAATTCCACTTGACAAAATAAAATTTCAAGAATGTGAACATTCCGGCTTTCTACTTTGCTAGATTTGCCCATTATTAACATCCTATTAATATCCTACCGATTGCTAATGTTCGCCCTTAGTAGCATTATCAATGTAACATCCCAAAATTATCAATTTGATAATAATACCCCAATTATACATCCCATCTCTGAGATGTTTGTATTGAGTATGTAATTTTTGGTTGTACTCAGGATGTGGCTAGGATAAACTTACGTAATATTATTATCAGTACAAGAATAAGATATTATCAAACATCCCATGGATGATTCATGTCAAATGGGACTCATTACTAAAGAAATTTCAATAATAGCATATCAGATTTTTTTAGATTTTAATTTTTTTGTCCAACATCAAATAATTTATTTTACTTTTTGGCAAATTTACGCCAGAAGATAAACTTTTGTATGCAATACGGATCGTAACGGTAATCATTATGATACACGTCGTGTTGTGAAACTCAGCTTCGCCTTGTCTAAAAATCTTCACGACTAGTACCTACCATAATGATTGACGTTACGATACTTATAAAATAAATAACTATTACATAACCGCACCCAAAGTAACTGACAACTACATAGTATTAAATAAAAGTTACGAAATTATATGGAAGTGTTGAAGTTTTTGTAGATTTTATTTTGAATTCAGAGAGTGTAAAATAAAATCCCCATAACATTTCAGGAATGTGAACATCCCGGCTTGCTACTTGCTAGATTTGACCATTAACATCCTATTAATATCCTAGCGATTGCTAATGTCTGCCCTTAGTGACATTATCTATTCGTTATTTATGTAACATCCCAAAGTTAGCAATTTGATAATAATATCCCAATTAGGCATCCCATGTAATTCTCTGAGATGTTTGTATTGAGTATGTAATTTTGAACGTACTCAGGATGTGGCTAGGATAGACTTACTTGCTACGTAATATCATTAACAAGATATTATGGACGATTCGTGTCAAATAGCATAACTGATTTTTTTTAGATTTAAATTTATTTGTTCTATATCAAATAATGTATTTCACTTTTTGGCAAATTTACGCCAGAAGATAAACTTTTGTATGCAATACGGAGCATATAACGTCAATCATTATAGTACACGTCGTGTTGTGAAACTCGGCTTCGCCTCGTCTAAAAATCTTCACGACTAGTACCATAATGATTGACATTACGATACTGATAAAATAAATAACTATTACATAATCGCGCCCAAAGTAACTGACAACTACATAGTATTAAAAGTTACGAAATTATATGAAAGTGTTGAAGTTTTTGTAGATTTTATTTTGAATTCAGAGAGTGTAAACTCTTCTCTCTAGCGCAAAATTCAAAGTGTCCGTTTGAAATTGTCATATCCATGTCAGTTTTTATGAGGGCGATAAAACCGCATTTCACGACTGACTTGCACAAAGTTTCAAGCTCTAGGGTTAAATGTTTCATATAGTGAAGCGAGCTTTACTCGGCGTCGAGTTTTAAAATTATTAAAATTCTTTGAATACGAGGATCAATAACTAAATTACGTTTATGGAAGAAGAAACGTTTGAGTTGTTTGAATTTTAAATTCGACATTTCGCAGCATGAGCTACGGCCATTTATCACGAAGATTAATTGTTGGTTTTGATCAAAATAAAAGCTGCTTTGTGCCTTCCATTATGCTAAGTTTGCTCCGTATCTTTGCATTCTTAATAACACGAATTTCATTACAGTTCATTTGGAACTATCCTTTTGCCGGTTTAAATTATAGCATTTTACATTCACAACCCATATTTATTATAAAATGAATTGTGATCAACCTTTTGATAAACGTTTCATTAGTGTAATTAATAAATAGATTTTTCTGTTATCTCGTTGGATTATATTTCTTCTTTTAAAAGGTCTTACTCGACCGTATGCAATAAAGGTTCAGGTTCGGTTCGCGTTTTGTGGTTCGGTTTTGTTCCGGTTTTTATTTTCGGTTCAATGATTTAGTAAATACCGAGTGTAAAAATTTTTAATTTTAGATTCTTTCGTTTCACAAGTTCTTTAGTAATTGGTTCCAAACTAAGGTTTTTGACGTAATTGTATTTTTTGGCGTTTTGTTTGATATATTTTTATTTTTACAATTTTTATCGGGCTATTTTGTACGTCATTGGGCAGAATTTAAAAAAAATTGAAGCATATGATTGGGTTAATTAATCTGTGGCAAATAGTCACGTTTATATCTCAGCCTACATGAGTTAAGAATAAGATTCATTTTTAATATAAAATTTCAATGTATTCGTTATTTTAAATACAGAAAAGTACATACCGTTGAAAAGGAAATAATTAAAGAAAAGTACCACTACCCATTTAAAGAATAGTTATTTGTATCACAAGGCCAGAAACTGACCTTTTGCAAGAGCGAGTATTTTTGACACGCCGAGCCACAGGCGAGGCTTGCAAATTACGAGCACTAGCATAACAGTTTCTGGACGTGTAATACACAATATTTTATGTGCCGATTTCATTACAAAAATATAAAATGAATTTAATTAATTTGTATTGTATTATACATAACCTAAAAAAATGTGCACTGAATACTTGCATTTGAGCTTAAAATATATTTATTTCAGTTTCTATTAACGATTTACGTCTAAAATTTGTCAAAATTTTGTTAATTCTTGTATAAAAAATATTCAACGCATAAAATTGACATCTGCTTGACAACTGTAGTAATGTCAAGATGCCAACCTATAACTTCCGGTTGTTTGCCGGCCTAGGCTGGCAACAAAGTGTTTCTGGCGGATTTTGAGATATCTAAAACTAGCGATGCCGACCGGAGGCATGTAAAATATATTTTTATCTCCACCGACGCCCTTATTTTTTTAACCCCCATATAATTATGTCCTCCTTCTTACTGCATAAGCCTATGTGTCATTTTGTTCCCTGAAGTAATTAGTTAGCCCGAAAAACGGATGGGTTAATTTACACTCTGTATTATTTCTATGTCGTATTATTTTTCGGACATAATGAGCTATACCTCTAATAAATAATTTAGTATTGTATCGGGTGTTAAAAATATAATAAAAATAATTAAATTGAGCAAGGGGATCGGTCAGATTCCGAAAGATCTAATTAATATATCATCTCCTGAGTTGGCCACAGCAAATTTTTTGCCCCGAGTGGATTTGCACAAAGTAATAATTTTTCTACGAGACGTCCAGTTTTTGTGTATGAAAACACGTCATGCGAAAATTTCGCAGTCGTAGGTAAAATTAAAATATGGGAAATTAGTTCTATTAGAAGATTTTAATTAACTGATGTGGCGTTCTCAGTCATTATTTGCTTTTCTTTGCTGCATTCGCTGGAATGTTCTAGCGTTATTCCTCGTTACAATTTTCTTGCTGAGCAAACTTCCAATACGTTTGATTTCTTTCCGAACCTTTGAAGTTGCTGCGCGATTCAGTATAAGTTTCTGATGGGATTGATATTATATACCTGCGTTGCGAAGTATTCGAGCATTTGCGCTGAAATTCCGTATAAAGGTTTCATGCTACGCTGATTTCTGGAATGTTTTTCTCTCGCAAATGAAGAAAAATTGGCCTTTAATTAGGAAAATTTGACAGAAGTTTCAATCAAATGCTTACTTTGATTCTCAGTCAAAGAGGCCTTAACAAGCAGCAGTATTTCTCGATCGATATGCAATTACTAATCATTTCTCCTCTTTTTCAGGTAAGAGTTCACCCTTTTCGTTGTTGTTCCTTCAGCAAACCGTAAGTTTTTTAAATTTATATTTTTTGTATTTACCGTATTATAAAATCCTACCATAGTAAGTATATTGTTTCTCAACTCTATTAAAGAATCGACACGGTGTGCAACCGGTTTCATTGCCAATTTGACTTCCATTAAGTGGAGCAAATTTTTAACTCAAACCAGAGTTTGACAAATCAAAAAAAAATTATTCCAACTTCCAACACTATAAATAGTGTCAACCTGCTAGGTTACTTGCAATACAATAATAATTGTACACTACTTCTCTTTTTAACTGTACTGTATTATTGTTCACCACTTACTAAAGCTATTTTAAGTTCATTAGGTGAATGCTATGTTTCATAAACTTAAATATAAATGTAACCTTAAAACTAAATGTTTACGTGTTGAGGATTTAAGCCTCATTCACATAAGCATTTAGTTTTAAGATTTACATTTATGTTTAAGTTTAAGTTAACTTAAGTTTTATGTTTACCACTTAAGTTATTTTATCCTTTATCCGGGTAAGCTATTTTATAAAATCAGACGAGACTCATATTATTTATTTGTTTTAAGTTTTAATGCAATTATATAATTTTTTAAATAAAATTTATGTTATAGATACAAATATTTTTATATTACTAATACATTTTTAATAATACCTATATTATTTAACAGCAAGGAGCGGCAGCTTGCGAAGAGGCTGATGGCAGGCATTTAAAAGATGTTATTTTTAAAATGTTATTTTTTTAAAAACTCTTCATGATTAAAACTCTTTTATAATCAAAATGATTCATTTTCAATAAAAATGTTCAGTGACTTATATGGCCCAATATATAATAGGTAAATTTGTTAAAATGAGTCCGTTGGACTCACCTTGCCCGGATATTATGTGAATGCTTTATAAACTTAAATATAAACCTTCAAACTAAAAGCTTACTGTCTTAAATTTTCGATTACCAGGAAAAATGCATATCAAAGCCACTGGCAAAATAATCTATTGTAACCGACTCGGAATCAATACATATATAAGAGAAATATTATGTCAAAGCAAATCGCGGATTACTTTGCAAAAGAGCGTAAGGCAGAACATCTGTATCTCGAAATACAGAATTTGTTCGACGTTGAAGTTGATACAGATATTTCCGAATTTGATCGTGCGTCAAGTGAGTGCTCTAAACGCAATATAAATCTCTTTGTTGCCGTTGTATGAATGCAAACATGAAAAATTCAGAATTGAATTCACCATCTTGCACATGCACTCGGGACGATTACAATTTATTTCGCGTCTAGGAATGCCAGCCTAGGCGGCACAACTGATTCGGGACGTAAATTAAATTGGAGCGTTTAATTCCGTGAGCTTCGGGCTGATGAGACGCGTTTAGGTCCGGAATTGTCCTCATTGCAAGAATATTTGTAATTGCGATGTAATTCCGTCTTACTTACCCTTGATTGCATCTGATATTTGATTTGTTGTCATAATATCTCTTAGATTCAACCCGAACTATGAAACAGGATTACGGTTACCTGAAAATAACTCAGATCAACTTAGAGACACTCTAGTAGATATCAGGCGCGCCGCAGGATTTGTGGTTGGGGGGCTGAGTATATAACAAATTTGTAGTAAAAAAACCTGGCAACAAAATACTTCGCGCCGAAATACATATGTGTACCAATTTTCAGCTAAAAATTCCGACGGGTACAAAATTTATCCAACATTGTCGATTTTAGAAATAATCGTACCCTTGAAATCTTCAAAAATGGGGAAACCGTGATAAATCTTGTATCCGTCGGAATTTTGAGCTGAAAATTGGTACACATATGTAATTCGACGCGAGGAATTCATTGGTGAATAAATTAAGTCGATATATTGAACCATTTTTGAGAAATCGAGGGTGGTTGGTTTTTGTGTGGTAAAAAATTTCAAAATTTTCAAAATTCTGAAAATTTTGTTATAGGTTAATATAAGTGTTTGAGATAAAAAAGGGGAAAACGGAACATAAATTTTTTTCCAACTTGTACGAAGAGATTCATCTACACTTTTTTAAATATAATTAAGTAATAGATATAATACTATTATTAAACTGCAATTAAAAGAGTAGGTTATCTTGAGTAGAGAGGTCTTGTGCTGGCTACATCTGATATATTTTTGTTATTTTAGGTTTTGATTGGCAATCTCTTGTTTAAAATTAAAACTTGGTTGATATTTTGTGTATATTTTTGTGGACCTTTGGCCGGGTGAATGCGCCTGCAATCAGGGTTATTACTTAATGTGACAGCTAGACAAATGAGTGGAAATGTCTCTAAACGCACGAGAACAAAAAGATAAAAAACCGTAAACGAAATAAAATAATCGGGAATTTCGCGTGCAGCCGGCGACGCCTAACGAGTTTGACTTTCTTGATTTAAAAGTTTCGTGATAAAAGATTAGCTGAACCCGTCGCTGTAGGCCACACAAACCCAGCGATAAAACTGCTCCGAGTCGCCTTATTACTGTTATTACAAATTTGTTGCAAATAATTCAACCATTATTTTAATTATTACAATCAATCAGGTGAACAAATTATTGCCTGAAATATCCGCCACACGACATAAATGAAAGACTCTTTTTAATAATTTCTAGCTGCCGTCAATTCTCGAGTTACTCAGTTAATGGAGAGATTTTTGTAGTTTTTCTCTTAAAAATAATTAATTAATGAGTCTCATAAATGTAAAGAAATCATACATTAATGACCCTTATTAATGCATGATTTTTATTATTCAACGATTTTTTTTGAATGCGTTCAACAAACGTAATATTTACAGGAGTGGACACTCCGCATCTTAGCAATACTGTAGATTTGTGGCATTTTTGTTTACCCTGGGCCCGTGCATTATCATCGTTACCATTATTTATCGTTATAGAATGCATGCTCCGAGCTGGCCCGTATTTTCTGCGTCTCTCTAAAAGATAAACAGAAAGGCCATTTTTCATCCGTCCTAATGTCCACTCCTGTCATGTATTATACTTCGTGGCTAGCACAAGTTGTAGAAAGATACTAAACATAATTTTTATTATTAACGAGATGATTTCAACAGTTCTAGCTAAATAATATTCAGGTAACATTGCTCGGCAGCAGTGACCTCTAATAATTATGGACGGGAAAGCCGTATACTTTCAACACATAAGGGGCTGGCTCCTGCGAACTGTCATGGGAGAGAGTTCTTCCTTTTCTTTTTAACATGCCATCTCTTTCTAATGTATGCAACTGCGCATGCTCTGAAATTTGGCAATTGCAATACTTTCGTTGGTTAGAAAGAGACAACCTCTCTGCATTGTTGCGGGCTGCATACGATGTTTTTGGAGCCACGGGCAGATGTTTTCTTTCCGGTCCATAATTAATAGAGGTCACTGCTCGGCAGTATCAAACGTTAATAACCTAATATTTGTCATGAAATAAAATCAAATTAAAAAGGTACCTACGCTTCTCTCGCGCGTTAAAATGTCTCAATTATCATTAACAGACTAGTTAGTTAAATAACTATTTAGTTTTTTATTACGTATTTAATTTATTAAAAGTCTGTATGTCGAGGAAAGCATTTGAATTAATCAATTGGTGTGCCGAAACAGCACTCTACTATTACCTGAAATAATAATGAACACAGGATGAAATATCTCCCGTAGTATAATATGCATTAGCCGTCGACATTTCAGTTCCACATCTCTTTCTGGTAAATGTCGCAAGTTTCACATTCGTTTTAGGAAAGCATTTCAAAGGTCGGGGTCTGATACTGTGACTATTGTGTCGCAAATTCTCTTGATTCATTTACAGATATGAACCTTTGACATTTCTATATTATAAATGTTCAAATGTTGTCGAGTATACACATTCAGAATTCATACTTTCATTAAAATACGACTGAGAACGAGAGTCTATTCAGGCTCAGCCATTGACATTTATGTTTTCACACGGAGCACTCTTGTTTATAAAACAGAACTTTACGAGTAATCCCACGTATAAAAATAAAAAATCTGCTGTGGCCAGCACAGGATCTCTCGCCTAATTCTGCTTATTCTACTAATCTAATAAATAGTTTTACTTACATTTTAATAATGTTCATGTAATATGTAAACGATAATGTAAACCAAGATGCAAGAAGAAGATGTCAACTGTACTGTCACTGTCATAATCATTCAATTTTTGAGTAGAAACAAATTTCATATGATAATGGACAAAAAGATACTGATATTTCAAAACAGTAGAATATTAATTGTACTTTTTTTATTGTTAAATACTACCAGATACAGCAAATTTTATTTAAAATTAACTGTACCCATAGATAATTATATTTTCTTTTATTTTTATTTGCAAAATAATAAAAGGAAAACTATATCAAGTTTCAAAAAGTTTTACTTCCAGTTTGCGGATTTCTACAAAAATCTTTACGGTGTTAAGATCCTTATTCAAATTTTAAATATGAAATTTAGTTATTAAAGGTTTTTCAAAAGTAGGTATACCCAAAGTGTGATGATATTAATAAAGGAATAGAAAGGAATAGATAAATAAATAAAATATCCTTGTGTCTTTATCACACTGTTCTTTAATGAAAATATTTTATAAGGATATTTTATTTATTTATCTATTTCTTTCTACTCCTTTATTAAAGGTTTGATACCTTTTAAGTTATCGTGGGCGAAAAATCGTCTCATACGTCCATACGCACACACACACACAGAAATCGTCGTCAAAATATTAAATTCGTATTCTAGAGACCTTGAAACGCGCTGATCCACCAAAAACTCATACTCGAAAATTTTGACCCATTACAATACCTTTCTTATAGAATATGAGGCGACAGGTAAAAATAAATATTGTTTAATGAAAACGATGTAATTTTATGAGTTTGTTGTAGTAAGAAATTCCGGGTTGTAAATCTACCTGAGATTAGCGCCATGTGACAGTTCCATCAACGCATCTCTCAGCGTAATTTAAATAATTGTTAGGGCTCTGGACAGTTGGCGTCGCGACGCACGGCGTCGGTCTGACAATAACGCTAATGGGCTCTGACTAATTGCGTCGGTATCTTTGCTGCCGAGAACCCGACGCCACCGGAAACAACGCCCAACGAAAACGATGAAAGATTCTATGTTTTCTATTTGCAGTTTGCAAACTAAATACTCTACATTGTAGTCAAAAGCTTTATTACACTATGACGTAAATAAACTGGTAGGTACAATTATAACAATTTTTTTAAAACTTTTTACCTCTTGGACATGAGTGAAATGCAGCCAAAGTTAATTGTATCCCAACTTGGAATGGTGACGAGAGTTAATGCAAATTTGACACCTAACCTGGATTCGAGTTCACAAACTCTGACATCAGAGTCAAGCACTCTACCACTGTGCTATCTCGCTATAGTAACAATAAGAATGAAGAAAATCTTGACCTAATTTAGAATTTGAAGATGGACAAATATTGGGCCCACTTGACATGAATCGTCCATGGGATGATCAAAAACATCTTGTACTTTAAATGATATTATGTAAGCCACATCCTGGGTACGATCAAAAATTACATACTCAGTACAAACCTCTCAGGGAATAACATAGTATACAAAATTGGGATATTATTACCAAATTTTTAACATTTGGATGTTGTATAGATAATATTACTACGGGCGGACATTAGCAATCGCTAGGATATTAATAAAATATAGGAACACACGCGTCAAAATATTTTTACATTGCCTACTGTTTTGTACGAGTTTTTTTTCCTTAACCGCACGTTATCCTTTCGTGCAAGCTCTATTCAAAATTAAGTGATTCTCCATTACCCGAATGTTGGATATCTCAAACAGGATTGAAACTTGGAACACACCCCTCAAAATATGTAACTTTTTACATTACCTACTAGTCCGGGACCCGGACTAGTAGGTAATGTAAAAAGTTACAGTCCGGGAGCTGGCGTCAAATTTGACCTGACCATTTCAGCTGGTTTTTGTATAATTAATTAGTTCTATAATAACTAATTAAGAATTGCAGTGTTAGCTGGCTCAAGATTTTAAGAGGCTGTGGAACTTGCAAAAAATAAAAGATTTTTAAGTGAACCAGTAAAGCTAAAATTTTATATAATGATAATTTACCAATTATATTTAACAAAAAAAATTGCCACTTGCCCTGTCCAGCTAACATATTTTTTTGTTAAATATAATTGGTAAATTATCATTATACAAAATTTTAGCTTTGCTGGTTTCACTGCAGGCCACACGGTCGTGCCAGCTAACACATGTTTAAGTGGTTAAACCAACAAAATATACCATCTACATATAATAAAAAAATTTCCTGCAATTACCCATGAAAATTTGACGCCAGCTCCCGGACTATACTGTTTTGTAACATATTTATCCTTTCATGTAAGCTCTATTCTAAATGAAGTGATTCTCCATTACCCGAATGTTGGATATCTCGAACAGGATTGAAACTTGGAACACTCCCCTCAAAATATGTAACTTTTTACATTACCTACTGTTTTGTAACACATTTATCCTCTCTATTCTAAATGAAGTGATTCTCCATTACGGGAATGTTGGAAGCCATCTGATTCCGGCTGCTGTAAAACTAATACAACTCGGCAAACACACGCGCCAGGCTCCGTGTTAGTTAATTGCACGATGTTTAAATTTGGAGCCACTAATGAATCCACTTTGAGATGTCTCAATGGTGAACCATTTGACAAATTTGAGAAAAGCGACAGCAGAGACTCCGCACCCGACTCCAGAGACATCTAAAGGGATGTTCGTTTGTTTGAACAGGAAATGACGAACTTGATACGATGAACGATGCTCACATAGGCGGAGCGCAGAAACACTCAGGAACTTTAAATCGCTAAATAAATATATTATTACACAGATCTGGGCGATACTGTAGTTACAAGCTATACGCATACGCATTTGTGGACTCTAGCCACATATACAGAGTGTAGTCTTTTTTAATTCAATGTTAAAATTTTTACTTTCCGCTAAGGTTTTACCTATTGATTTTAGACTTTAAATACAAAAAACTGCATTGAATAAGCTTAAATTTGTTGTCCAAGTCGATTTCTTTCACGAAATAAACATGAAATAAAAGTTAACAATTTAGGGTAGTTTCAGACTGCCATATAATATTAAAGAAAACAAAAATATTCCGTCACTCTGACAGTTTGTTGATTTAAGTTACTCTGAAATATTCATGCTTGCAACGCATTTACTCAAGTAAAAATCTGCTTTTTACTGAGCAGGTGCAAGCATATAGTGTTGTACTCACTTATTACAGAACTTAAAGAATTTTTTCAAAATTCGCATTTTAAATATCCAGGTTTTTTCATCAAACAGTTTTGGATCGCTGTTTTCAACTAAATTTTAATAAATATACTATTCTTGTCATTTTACAATTAATTACTTACATTTAATTTTATTCCATTCGTAGTTTATCAGATACCCATTATACAATCAACAATCCAGTGGTTTCAAAAATGTGTTTCTTGCGAAAACTGCCCTAAATTTTCGAATTTAAAAAAAATTATTTTCGTTCTATGATTAGTAAGTTGAGTACTGTAATGCCATTCAAATAAATATGCACGAAGTTGTGAATCACTCTTTATGTGTACGAAATAATTAATTCAATATTATTAACATAAGTAATTCTAAACGAAAGTATTTAATAAAGTCGTTAAAAGTAAAAATCGAAAAAATTAAACTGCAGTCAAACCACGAAGACGCAGTGAATTTTTTAGTTTTTTTGGTGAATATATGCAGAACGGAAAGCATTTATGACATTATTCATAAACAAACTGCGAGATATAAACATACCTGTTAAATAATGTTTCATCTGCTACTTAAAATCTTAGAAATACAAGAATTACTGGTATCTTATAAATCTATTCACTGATGTACGCAGTGAATTACTATGCGCGACATTTGTATTGGTTCGCCTCAGTTCGTGACGTCACAGCGACAATCAGGCGCTCTGGGCAAGGCCTGTACTATTTAGGAGGCAATGGATAGCTTACAAAGTCAGGAATATGAAAATTGAACCGAAATATACAATGGGATAGTGTAATAAGTCCTAGTCATCACAATTAAGTAGGTGCGATGTCAGTCATTAGTTTAATAGGTCAGAGTTACCAAATAAATATAAATAAATAAGTTTGTATTGCTAATACTAGTTTTTCTTACTAAGGACTTGTACATGAGTATAAATAAGATACAGATAGGGTAATAGAGAGTTCCAATTCAGTTGCGTTCCGATTCCAGTAGGTATGTGACAGCATAGAGATAAGTGGTTAACGTAAGATGGTATTATTATCGTTAGGTATTATATTATTGTTATTATTATACATTAATTTATTAAATATACTTTTGTAACCTTTAGTATTAATTGATACTAGTTTCCCAGTCTCGACAAGGACCCAACTACTTATTATTTGTACACCCAATTTGGGTGGTACATAATTGGTGGCAGCGGTGGGATCTGTTGTCAGACCAAAAGGCTGGTACAATAGTTTATGATTGTCATGTAATTTTTAATTCTCTATGGGGGAATTCGTCGGTTGGGGTTGGCATTATGGGCTGAGAAGTTCCTGCCCGGACTTCGTATTAGGTCAGGTGCTGTTTAAGCATTTTGTTAAAGCGACCACTCTCAATTCTCCAAACTTTTCTCCCTTGAAGGTTTGGCCGTTGACTTGGTTATCCCTTTTTATACTTTTTCGTGTTAACTGCTCGCCATTTCAGGCAGCCGCGCTGTTAACTTGTCAATATGTGTCTGCCGTCAGGAGAAAACTTCACTAGCTTGGTTATTTTTGACAGGGCTGTCTTCCGCGTATTCTTGTTTAATACATTTTTAATGTGGCTAATAAAAAATGTCATGTTGACGAAAAGTAAGCAGTTTCATTCCGGTTTATAGTTGGCGATTCTACATCAAATATTTATTATTTTGCTACTTACTCTCAGGTCAATACACTTAACTTTCATGTTAAAAATATGTACTATACAACATAATCTTACATAAATATACACTCAACTTGAGCGTAGCAATCACCGTTATAAATATACAGGATGATTCAAAATTTGGCATAATATAGTCAACTCACTAATCATCGAACAATATAAATTCTTTTAATTTCTTAAATTTAAGACGATTCTCTACCGCGCCAAAAAACATGGATTTCGTGCGCCACTCCACAGCGTTTATTGTTTTTTAAAATATAATAATCTAAAGATACTGTTGAAGATAAGAGTACAATCTACAAAATTGTCGATACAGAATTTTAAAATTTTGCTTTAAAATCGAAATATCTTAATTTGAATTTTGACAATTTTTTGAACACAAATATCTTCTATTTTAAAACGAATTTAAAAAATTCGGTCGGTTATTTTGCAGATCTAAGCTTTGTTGACAACATATTAAAATTTGAAGTTCATTCACTTATAAATAAAAACCTGTAAGCCTCATTCACATAAGCACTTAGTTTTAAGGTTTACATTTATGTTTACGTATACGAAAGTTTGAATACATCTAACTAAATACGAGCATCCACAGTGCTTGAAAGTGGCAAGTATGAATGCTCGTATTTAGTTATATGAATTTAAACTTTCTTAAACGTAAACATAAATGTAAACCTTAAAACTAAATGCTTATGTGAATGAGGCTGTAGTGGCGCGCGAAAACCCTCTTTTTTCAAATATTGCAGTTATTTACAAATATGGGTGCCAAAATTACTTTTTCCCCTAAAACATAAATTATTTATTATGGTTATGTTTAACAAAACAATCAAATCAAATTTAAAGCCTCAAAAGAGACTGCTTAAGTCATATTTAACTAATAAAACTATCTTTTCTCACTTTTTCTAGGTAAATGCTTATTTATTTTAAAAGCATCGTATATTTTTTATTTGCTCTGGCTCTACTGTGTCCACCTTTTTGTAAACAAAATTTAATTCCGGTACTGAATACCAATAAATCGAGTAAATGTAAAGTAAATTTCGAAACGTGAATTGCCGTCACATGGATTGAGTGACGCTAGTCGGGTGTTATAACAAAGCGACAAAACAGAGGAACCAACAGCTTTCGTTCCTCCTAGTTTACAAACCCGGCAAGACGAGCTAATTGTTATGGTTAGAGTCTAAACAATGCACGTGAAATTCACACCAACACCGGCCGCTATTAAATATCGTATGAATTGAACGCAACGTGTTCACCCCGGGTATAAGTTAATGTGAAGATTATTGGATTAAACTTCGTCTTTGTCTCTGTTGATGCCTTGTAGCTCTGGTGATAATGATGTGGCGACCAACTTTACGTGTATTTTGCGGAAACGCCGTGGGATTGATAGTTTCCTGTTACCAAACATGATAGAATGCAAAATGAAAACCAAGTTTACACAAACTTACGGCTTGCGAACTTCAAGATAAATGGGCTAATAAAATCGCGTTTTAATTTATAGGCACCTACGCCAACTATGTTACACTCTACCAACTTACATTGTGGAAATATTACCGCGAACCACATAATCAACAAGATCATATTATTCAGCCTGAATTACATTTTACTTTTCTCGTAATTTATGCTAGTTTTCTAGTTTAGCGGAAATTTAATTATTTCGAAATAATAAGAAAGGGTTAAAAAATTTGTAGAAAGAGCAACATTGTTGTTGTTCGAGGAAAGAAAGTACTGAAGGTCAAATGCCTTGAAAGTTAAATTTTTTCTAGGAATTTGAAGCTGAATGTTTTTCACCTACTTCATGTGCAAACATAAATAATTGTCGGGTAACAGAAGCACAGATACTTGTAGAAAATTAAATTTATTTTCTCAAAGACTTCCTTTTTACGAAACCAAATCGATCGTCGATGAAAAGGCTAAATTACATTATACTTTTTTCGTCTAGATTCATTCTAGATTTCTAGTTCGATTTTCATCCATTTCCAAACTAGGCATAACAAATATACAGAAAAGTTAGTGAAAATTTAATTATTTTGAAATAATTGATAAACAGAAACTCATAAACGTTAACAAAACAAAATGCCAAACCTAGCTAAATCTTTTAAAGGTTGGTCAAACTGACTGCACACAAATACGAATCTCGAATAAAAAATCTGACGTGGGCACCACATGACTTCCTTGTACGCCTTGTGTGTTCATACTTTTCTTAATAACTAAAATGTAGAATAATATAAAAAATTCTTTTAACTTATTATACTAGTATACTCACAAATATATTTTAGTCATTTTATTTAAACTGCAGAAGAAGATATAAAGCTTATTTTACTATTGTCACTGTCATGTCATAATCATTTAAATTTTATGTAGTAACAAATGTTAAACGATCATGGAGTACAAGATACCGAAATACTAAATTATAAGTATATACCTACTTTAATTATTCTTAAATGATAGAAGATGCAGAAAAATTTATAAAATACCGATTGTAGATAATAATCACATAATCTTTCATTTAAAATTTAAAAAATTGTCTAAAATTAATTATTTATCAAAATATTTTTAAAAAGTACTACTTCCGGTTTATAGATTGAAACCAAAAATAGGAGGTGCACAACTAGATGCTATAACAGTCCTAAATACAAAATTTCAGCTTTCTACGTCTAACCGTATTTGAGTTATGCGACACACATTCGTCCGTAAATACATACGTACATACGTACAGACGTCACGACGAAACTAGTCATAATGGATTCAGAAAAGGTCAAAACGGATATTTCCATCAAAATCTGAAAACCGAAAATTTTTGGGATTACAATACTTCCTTATTACTCCGTACAAGGAAGTAAAAATAGAGCCAGGCGTATATTTCTATACTAGAAAAAAGTACGGAAGTCGAACGGAAATCTGATTTGGATTTCTGATTTACATTACTAGAAATGGCTAGGAACTTCTCGGATGAATCTCGAACTAGAATCTAAACGAAAATGGTATGGTACCTATTTTACTGTAATTATTAAAAAATCTTCCATATTGTTTACACTAAAATTAAAATATGCAAAATAAAATGAGCCAGTTTATTCTGTTGGCAATATTGGATAAAGAGGCAAATGTCAAGAAAGTGAAATTATTTCCCAGTAATGAATATTTAAATGAAAAACTCCACCTATCCGAAGTAATAAAACATATTTTACTGGCTATTCTCGAGCACGACCTTCAGAAAAATCAATGGTAACATTTTGTATACGCTAAGAAAATTTCGTTTTGTCCTAATGATATTCATCACGAAAGTTTGGAAATTGCTGGTAGCATGATATCAAACCATGTACATTAGTCGAGTGGCCAACTTAAACATCAAATAGTCGAATTATAAATTGATCTAATAAAGAAGATGGGGAAGAAATCTCACGAAAACTAAAGGTGAACTAAGGGGCCAAACTTATGAAGATGAAGCCATCTCCCCGACTATAAAAACAGAATGAGGCTCTCAAATATTCTTGAAGTGTCTCACGCAAACATCTCGCTTTACGTCCGTCGAACATGCAGTTCCAGTTTCATTTTATTTTTTAATTATGTTAAAGCATTCCACCGCAGAAACGAACAAACGAACAAGGAGCCAGTTTTCTTTAGTGGCTTATTCCCAAACCGCAAAAATCAATTTCCCCAACCGCGTTTTAAATTATTTTTGTAAAGTTAGCATATTTGAATGAAAGCTTTTATGGCGACTATATATCTATTGGGACCTGATAATCTATGATTGCAATAAATTTTTATTTAAAACCGGGCTATATATCATCAACTGGCGTTGAAAATACTGATTGTAGGTCCAGATTTATGATTTTGTAATCGCTATCACGAAAACATGTCGATATTCTGGTAATTCAATCAAAAATAAATGTGTGCGATGATACATGGCGCGAATTCAAGCTGCATCCTATTTCCAAAAAGGAAAAATCTACATGAAACATAATTTTCATTGCTCAACTTATCAGATAGTATTTATATACAACACGAAGTGGGCAGCAAATAAAAATACTGTGAATATAGATTCATTCACAGCAATAAAAATAAAATTACATCTAACATAAAGATTCTTATGAAAGTGTTCATAGCAGCTTAAGCGTCCCGTCTAGGTGTTTTCCGAATTCTTAGAATACTCTGGATTTTACTTTTTTTCTATTCCACTCTTTTCTTGACTACTACGACTGCCTAAAACGAGCCCGAAACTCGTACTTTACTGCATCCTAGCATTGCAATGTCATTTTGAAGTTAAAAGAGTAAATTTTTAGTTTATTTTTGACTTCAAGGTCCCACTAGACAAAATAAAAACCCCAGAACATTTCAAGAATGTGAACATCCCGCTTTGTTACTTGCTATATTTGTCTGTATTAACATCCTATTAATATCCTAGCGATTGCTAATGTCCGCCCTTAGAACCATTATCTATGTAACATCCCAATGTTAATAATTTGGTAATATTATTCCATGCAATTCCCTGAGATGTTCGTACTGAGTATGTAATTTTTAAGAATGTAGCTAGGATTTAGGATATACTAATGTAATATCACTTAAAGTATTAAGGTAAAAAAATAAGACATTTATAAACATCCCATGGATGATTCATGTCAAGTGGGGTAATGTTTTTATAAACATTTAATAGAAGAAGAATTGATCTACAGATATGCCTATTTAATTTTTTTTTAAATAAATATCTATCAGCATATGTAAAGTTTGCATAAATTGCAAATTTGTTATGAATTTTTCGGAATTTTTATAATCATGTACAATTTTTTTATTAAAATTTAAAATTGGCAGCTACAAATCTATCGGGCACCGGCTAGTAGTTGTAACAAGGGCTTGCACGAGAGGGTTAGATGGAAGAACATCTTTGGCTGAATTTCGCCCATTGTCAGGAGGCAATAAAAGTAAATAAAAAAAATGAAAACAGCTAATAATGTGAGATTGAATAACAGTTTATTTAGCAAAAAAAACACAATGAATAAATCTTTCTTTGCTTGGCTGTCGGCATCTCCATCTTCATTGTTTCCGTTGAGAAGAAAAATTTGAAAACATTTCAATGCACAAACAAACAGTCTCTATGGAACAGTAAACTTAGGCTGCGAACGGGAATATTTTATTTTCATTTTCTTGACAACAGACGAATTCAGATGTAAAATAAATAGCAAATATTTATTCAGTTGCTCCAGGAAGTTAAATCAATATTAAACAGAAACAGAAGGATTTTATTTTTCTATAAGTCTCTGCAAAAATAACATAATGATGAGGAGAGTCTAGGAGAGCATGAAGTATTTGCACAAGAAATAAATATCAAGAATGAGGACTATTCCGAGCAAAGTGCTGAGACGTTATTTATATCAACAAATAAGGGCTCGTTGGATGCTGTTTTTATATCTCGCCTCATATTCTATAAGAAAAGTATTGTGATGAGTCCAAATTTTCGAGTGAGTTTTTGGCAAATAAGCACGTTTTAGGGTCTCTAGAATACGAATTACACATTTTTGAGATGATGTATGTGTGTGTGTGTGTGTGTGTGTGTGTGTGTGTGTGTGTGTGTGTGTGTGTGTGTGTGTGTGTGTGTGTGTGTGTGTGTGTGTGTGTGTGTGTGTGTGTGTGTGTGTGTGTGTGTGTGTGTGCGTTCGTTCGTTCGTTCATTCGTGCGTTCGTTCGTTTGTATGTTACAATTTTTTCGAAAACGATAACTCCAAAAATATTAAACATTTAAATACCAAGTTTTATATCTAAGCTAAGGTTTAAATACGATTGTATTTTGGTACCAATTCATAAACCGGAAGTAAGACTTTTCATATAAAGCAATATGGTTTTTCTTAAATTATTTCGGTAAAATAATAGCTATAAATATAACAAGAATATTATGCGATTTATAATACCGAGGATGTTGCTAAGCGACGAGGTGAAACCGAGTCTCTTTGAACATCCAAGGGGGCTTAAATCGCATATATTCGCGTTATACTCAAAGCTTAATCGTATCATCAACGACAGCTATGTTAAAACAAATCTTTATCGGTCAATCGTCTGTCAATTAGTTGACAATTCGCGTATTATGGAATGTTTTGATGTTATTATGGTTATATCTAAGGTATTAAGTCCGTAACTAATGAATTATAAGTATCTAACGTATTGTAAGTAACTAACGTATTATGTTGCATATCAAAAGGTAATAACAGTTGATCATACGATTAAGCATTTATGATATTATGTCATTGATTATAACTGAATTTTTTTTAAAGAATTTTCCCTTTGGCGGCCATCTGGCTCAGTTAATCCGTCAGATTTCAGTCTCACCTGACCTTGCCTAACGTGCATTATTGTAACAAATTTGTATTTTAAAGGACACAATATTTGAAAATACAAATAAATTAAATGAAACAGTTAATTATAAATTTCATGGAAATGGATCATAATGGCTCAAATTTAAAGATTTGTTTATTATAAACTTCCAAAATGAGTATTTACCTTTTACTTTGCTGATAATTCTAGTTAAAACAAGTCCATTTTTAGTAATAGACGAGCAACTATAGAACTGCGAGTGAGCTTTCGAGCTTTGGTGTAAGTTTGTATGAAACGTTGGTGGATATGTAAAATGTTGTCATCTCCATCATCTCGCAGCCGTCGCGGAATCATTAACGTAATGTTCTAACTCTAACTGATTTTAATTACGCCTGAGTCTGCGCTAGTCTTTTTTCCCCAAATGAAATACATTATTAAATTTAATACGCGCGGTGAAGGAAATGAAACACGGGGTGCGCAGAAAGCTCGCGACGTTTACACTTGAAGTGTTTTTAAACTGTTGATCTGTTTGAATTAATTGCCTTTTGGAACGTATTTCAGACGCAACGGATTGATTAATGAAATTTTGATTTACACTTCAGTCCACAATTGCGCGGAAAATTGCGGGGAACTTACGCTTGTAGTGATTGTAAATGGTGACCTTGCCGCGTTCTGATTGTCAAATATAAAAAATAATAGTTTAATTTCAATATTATTGATTAATACTACTCTTCATTTACTGTCTGCTTTACTACAAGGTTATGAACATAGTTATTTACATTATAAGTGCGGTAGGATTTATTTTACATCGCGAGGATCTGTGTTAAAGTACGACGCGAAGCGGAGTGCTTTAATAAAACCTAACCTAACGCACACATTACGTAGGTATTATATGTTTTGTCCATCATACCTTTTTATTGATAATATCGCTTTTTTTTCTGAGGTTAAGGTAGATAATCCATGGGTAGTGACAACCCAAAATATTATTCAAATTAATAATTACAAGTCGTAGAATTTGGATTAAAATAAAATTTATAGGTAACCGAAATAAGGACAATAATTGAATTTAAAGTTGACATTAAACCGCTTAAATGCATTGCTTATATGGAGGTTAGCAGTAGATTTATTAAACGATTAGAAAATATTATTTCATAACAACCCAACATATGTTTGGAAAACGAATATGTTATTTTTTGATATTTGAGATATTTAAAAAAAATGTCACCGCAATAATTGTTGAAAAATCACACGTAAAATTATGTTTCACGTCATACTACTGCATTTCAGTATAAACTTTAATTTCAGTTACCTATCTTTTTTTGTTCTACGGGTACCTATGATTTGTAATTTACGAGGTCTGGCTATTAAATAACGAGACTGCGCGAGCTGAAGACGTCCTAGAGGGACAGGAGGGGAAACGAATGCAGCGTTAGATAGCTGGAAGTGTCTACTATTCCGGTACGAAAACACGTTTTTGTCGCTGTAGTAGTATTTCTTCTATAAAGGTTAGAAACGAACGTGTTTTCTTCAAATGGATTTTCTACCTTAAGTGAGATACATCTGACATAATGGACTTAAATTTCCTTGTGTCAAGTAGCCTTGAAACGACTGCTAAGAGATGTCGCCAGTAAATGTCTCATTTAAAATTAATCGGTTTTATTAGTTTTAGACTATTGAACATTATGTAAAGTAGCGGTTTTATAAGCTCTCTTTTTTATTTTAAAGTTACTTATTTTGAAAGAAAGCAACAAAATTCCGTGCTTATTACCGAACAATATGCTTAAGATCATGGCATGCGTAAAATCCCAACAACCATAGACGTCAACTATGTGTGATTATTGTGTTCACACTTCAAAAACAAATTTTTAGAAATGTACATAATATTCGTTTGCCGGCAAATGAATACTTATTCCGTAGAAGATAGTTCTGATGTAAAAACGGGCTTTTTAGTCTCGTGATGGTCCCTCTGTATCAAATAGCCTATAGTGATATTTCCATATTAATCGTAGTTATGATCGGTATTCCCGTATTTCTCGGAGTTCAATAAGGATTTCAGTAATGGCAGCAAGTTTAATGATATTCATGCATGCTTCCAAATAGTTGCGCTAGCGCCTTGGGCCCCCGTTCTATAGGTAGGGACTCTGCCCTCTCTCTCGGAGTGCGAACTTAGTTGTGATAAGACGAATTCCGAAATTGCGCCGAACGCGACGCTCCGCGTTCCGAAAACAGTATAGATGGAATTCTCAAAATACCTCCAGTCGCATCTAAACATGCTTCTTTTTAACTCGAGGAATTTCACAATAAATGCGCAAGGATTCTGACACTGCATGCTCTGTCCTATTCCCCATTGTTCCTGCATTGTACGACATTTTTTTTATTGCCTAAGATTTCACGATAGAATCCTAACCCAAACATTTTCACCGCCACTTACATTTTAAGTGACACTTTAATCGAATTAATGACAGCAATGTTATTTCTACGTTTGACAATTTTGTTTATTTAAGGAAAACTTAAAATTTATGTGTAAGCGGTGCAACTGGCCATGTTGTTGTCTATCAAAATCGATGACGACAGATATAAATAAAAATTTTATGGGGTTTTTACGAGACCCGTTTCATTTAAGTTGACCCAGACGTAAAAAAGTAGTTTTTTGTTGAACAAAAGTTTAAATAAAAATCAAAATACAAGTATAATGTACTGTATCTTATATTTACTGAAAACTGCAATACATTTTACATAATCTCAAATCAAATCAACAGTCGAAACTTTATGGAACAGAGGACAATCAAAGAATTGTGACACAGACTGTAGAATATTTGGGAGTTTTTCTAGAGAAAAATATGTTTAGGACTTAAATTAATGTGTAGTTGCGCAGGGGAAAGTCGTTTATAGTAATTAGAGCAAATAATAAAAATATTTGCCAGCTGTATACCTATAGGTATCTAAGTTATATTTAAAGTTTAATTTACTTAAAAATATATTAAAGATATATTTAATGTCCATATAATTTTAAATAGGTATAACTAGAGATAGTGCTCGACTTTGAATGCTACGTTTTTACTTATACCACTGTAAATTAATTAACTTTTATTAATCCTAGGTGTAAAAATAATAACTTTTATCGATATTTCAGTACATTTACAATAATATTATGTTCTTCACTATAATCATACGACTCATTTAAAATAGATAAGTTTTTCTTGTTGTGAAGTACTTTTCAGGGCAAAATGACATTTGGAAATTTTCTGTGATTGATAATAAATAGTTAAGTATCTTATCTTAGGTCAGAAAAAAAATTTTTTTAATGCAGCAAGTATTAATGATCATTCTAGATGTATATCAACACATCTCTTGTATGCTCACATATTTAATTTACAGAAATGTGTGTGTTTGGTGTTTCTGATAACTTTTGTCTCCGACTATACGACCAGTTCTTCCTTAAGGTGACCAAAATCCAGTACTCAAAGTGAGTGATTTTGAAGAAAGTTGGTGTCCACATTAAATAGTTGCAAAGTAAGCAATTTGTTCAAGTATCTTCTTGAAATCGTAATATTTATTTCAAGTGGGACGTTTTAAACTTTTGTTACTAAAACAAAGACAACTAAAAATCCATCTACACAGGATTATTTGACAGTATAGCAGGACTGAAAGTGCCACTTTTTATTTACTTGACTGGAACCATAACTAAAACCAATGATGAAATTTAGTGCTAGTCTACATCAAGCAAGTACTACTAAAATCCAGAGTTGGATTCACCATAAAACATTGCCTCTATAAAAACTTATTTTTTCTCCTGTCCATTCTCCATTGAATACATAACAAAACTCGCTACGTGGATGTGATTTGAAATCTTCGTATTCTTCCGTTGATTCTCCCAGTGTTCTAGTTCTGCAGGGTGTAAAACTTGGCGGTAAAGTTAGTTAGCACCTTCTGAATGAAACATTTGGCTGATCGCCACTGTGCAGCACTTTGCCTTGTACCCTTTAAGTTCTCATGGCGTAACAGAAGCCTTCCACTCTCCACTGCCTCGGCATGACTCGGAACTTGTCCCCCGTGAATTGCTCTTCCTGATGTCTGACAAAAGCTGCTGAGCTACGCGCTCAACTCTGAACAAACTGAACTCATTTAATTATGAATGAGGTCACGGGATCGCAATCAATGCTGGGTTAATCATTTGTTTATATTTTTAGTTATAATTCATTCATTGCATGTTCTACTTTAAGAATAACCTTGGCGCAATCAATAAAAATATTACTTGCTACTTTGCTTTATGAGCAATAAATATTATAACTAATATCCGACTACTTTAGCGTGTTGGTTAATCGTGATTCAAGTTTGTTATTTAGTAGACGTCATCGTATTTTGTTCTACTATATTTTCTAATTATTTTTGTGGTTGTTGACGTATACCTTTTCCGAATTCCGAGAATACTCTCGATTTTACTTTTTTACCTCTCGCCTTATATTCTTTAAGACACATCGTTCATATCCTTCTTCTGCAATTTACATCAAATGACTAAAATATTGTGAATGCTTATATTTTTTGTATAGTAAAACGACTAGGAGTATGGCGAAAGGTTTTGTGCTGGCCACATCAGATTTTTTATATTCCACTCTCTTCTCCACTACTACGGCTGCCCGAAACCAGCCCGAAAGTCGTACTTTGCCGCATCCGCATCCTATAAGTGTAACAGTGGAAATCGGATGTTGATTACTTTATTAAAACTTTGGGTACGGAGAGGAATTTATAAAATAAGAAAGAAAACACGTGATTACTAAAATCTAAAATATAATTACAATTAAATAAATGAAGGAAGTTTGGAATGTACAAATTGACCAAGAATAATAAAATGGAATTATAAATTGCAAATACTTAAAAAACATATGCCCGGAACAGTGTACTAACTATAAACAATTGAACAATACAAAAATAGTGGAACTTACTTGACTTTCACATTTTAAACTAAAACACTTAAAATTAACGAACTTAAACTAAAACTATTTACAAACACAAAACTATTGAACTTTACATTTTGAATATTAAGACTACTTATCGTCTTGACTGATAAAAACCGACTCTCTTTACTTTTTGATCTTGAGGAATATTGTCAGTTTCTATATCCCCTCTTTTAGAAATGCACCCACCCACATAGCCCATAAGGGGTGGTTTCTTAAAGATCGTCAAATTTGATTGGTTTTTCGAGATATAACAGGAACCTTTCAAGGCCCGTAAAAAATGATACTAAAACTAACTTCTAACATTAACCGTTACACATTCCAGCAAGTAATAAAACAATTTAGAAAAACCTTTTTCAAAGATGAGTAATAAAATGTCTTGCAGTCGCACGTCTTATATTTCCAAAACTAAGGCTTTCCAAAAGACCATAGAAACTGCAAAATTCCTCAAATTTTACAGTAATAAAAATATAAAATAATTTCAAAGTGAAAGTTCGAAAGAGTAATAAAAAATAATAAATGTTAAAATAATTTTGAAATTCTAAATTTACAAAAACCAAATAAATAAATAAATACTGTTCTGCCGTCTGTTACATAACTATGCAATGTCATTTTGAAGTTGACAAATACTGTAAAAATAATTTCGTTGCTTTATTATTGACTTGATAAATTTCTATCACGAGATATAACATTGTAAAATTTGCATATAATTGGCCTGCACTTTTAGGGAAACAAATAATGTGCCTATGTTCTACACAGATCTGAGTCAAAGTTCGACAACTTATTACTTGCCTGAACGCAACTGAGTCAAGAGAAAAACCGAGCTGGACGACTTCTTTATACACTATTTCAAAAAATTGCTGATAATCTATGTTCACTCGATTAATATTGTTTACCAATTATTTAAAATGCCTGTAGGTACATAGTACCACTACTATTTAAAAGTAGCTATGATTCTAGTGACAAACTGTAAATTTGGTTGTAATTTAGTTGAAATTGATTGCGCATTGTTATATACTTTGCATAAATTTATCTCGGGCGGAAAAATTCTAAACAATGTTTCGTATTTAAAAATAATTTGTATGTGGTGCACGTAGTGCTATAACGCTAGCCAGAGATTTATTTAGTAGATTTCTAGCCTCGGTTTACAGCACTTAACTAGCCCGTAAGAAACACATCAAAATGCGCCGAGCGACGCAGTTGCATCCAACTGATGAAGAATTCATTAAAATATGAATAGTACAACTTTATTTTTATTTATTTCCGTTGGAACTTACGGAATTTTTAATTGCGCTTTCATTAGTCCTTAAATATTGAAATAGAAATTTTGTTTTTGTAAAAAGCGCAGTTAGATGCAAGTAAATTACTTTAATTAATAGATTAAGATCTCGCACACCATTAGATTCAGAAGTGGGTAGTTCTTGAAGTTTATTGTTGAGATTACAATGATACTCGGCACTTGAAACTTAAACTGGATGGAACAATTGAAAAATAACAAAATCAAATACTATTCCCGTGGTCGAGAGATGTTATTCTTTTATTCTTTTATAGCAAATAGATATTTTTTTATGTACTGTACATATATGGAGCAAATAAAGCTGAGGACATATAATATGACCGACTATGGTTCTGAAAAGCCAGTCCAGTGCTTTCTAACTGCACAAGAAGCTTTCTTGTGATATACTTTTTATTTAGAACGATTTATACTTTTTGTAACATTGTTAAAAAATTTCTTTCGTTCGAAGTTTTAATCTATTGATTTTAGAATAAAAGTGTAAATACAAAAATGTTCAGAATAAAAACCTGATTTGGATTTCTGCCATGTAAAATTAATTGTACAAAACAAAAATATTTATTTCGTCACTTTAACAGTTGACAGATTTGAAATTGCTATTATAATTTATTTATTGGAGCACTGATTAAGAAATTAATAATTATTTTCTTTTCCTTCTTTAAATTCCTGAGGTACATTTTATCGTAATTAAATGAAGTGTTTATTTTTTATATCAGACTAATTCGTTTTATTTCTGTAACCAGCTCAAATATGGAAAAAGTATATTTATAACGAGAATCTAAAGTGCGAAAAATCGTACGAGGGTAAAGTTTGACGATCGAGGTACAACCGAGTGAGGCAACACACGAGCAATACGATATATACTTTCGAACGAGTTATGAACAGTAGGTATTTTTTAGATGACCACAAAAATACTTTATATGCTTCCGGTCGGCATCGCTAGTTTTCCATATCTCAAAATCCGCCAGAAACTCTTTGTTGCCAGCCTAGGCCGGCAAACAACCGGAAGTTATAGGTTGGCATCTTGACATTACTACAGTTGTCAAGCAGATGTCAATTTTATGCGTTGAATATTTTTTATACAAGAATTAACAAGATTTTGACAAATTTTAGACGTAAATCGTTAATAGAAACTGAAATAAATATATTTTAAGCTCAAATGCAAGTATTCAGTGCACAGTTTTTTAGGTTATGTATAATTATTTTATATTTTTGTAATGAAATCGGCACATAAAATATTGTGTATTACACGTCCAGAAACTGTTATGCTAGTGCTTGTAATTTGCAAGCCTCTCCTGTGGCTCGGCGTGTCAAAAATACTCGCTCTTGCAAAAGGTCAGTTTCTGGCCTTGTGATACAAATAACTATTTAAATACAAAACAAAGCAAAAGCTGCCTTGCTATGTTGATTTGGTCTCATACGATATAAGCATAATGTTGTATTATTCAAATCATGCTAGTTCATGATATTTTCAGCTTTTTTCAGTAGGTTGCTGCCGCGATATCTACTATTTTTTGTAGAGGCCGTTTAAAAATTTAATTTACGTTATCTCGAGACAGGAACATTCAATATCAATAAATTAGGACTCGTTAGATACCGTTTTTTATTCTAAACATCTTTTGTATTTACAGTTCGACTCTATAAAATCAATAAGTAAAATTTTAAATAATATTATTTAAACATAGTCTTTCCTATAGATAAGTTTGGGTAAACGGCGTGACAGAAAAGGACGTTCAAATTTAAATGACATCTACGCAACTCTCCTGTGAAATATTTTTTTTCTTGTAAAGTTTTTAATTATGAATGGAACGCACGCCCGCTCGTATTGAATATTAAGTAAAACTCTTCTTCACCTTCTTCTTCGTAAGATGTCGAGCGACTTTATTGAAATTTCTTTTAAGAAACGTGACATTGTCAAATCAGAAGCGATATGTTATTTCGTTGGAATATTGTCGAACATTATGGAATATCGGTGATAACGTCTCAGAAATTTCATCGCTGGTGAGAATGTGTATAATTTAGAAAATTTGCATCTGGAATATGCACAGACGGTTCAATACAAATCATTTATTGCTATCGAAAATCGCATATTGCTTTCGAGAAGCAAACAGGCTCGAATTCAGGGGGGGCAACAACAATTTTTAATAAATCTAAATGCCAATAATATAATCAAAAACAATGAATTATTTTTAAATTCTTTGTTATTACCATAATATTAATTTTGTTTGGATGTTTTTACATGGATTCTTTGCCGATTCTTTAATGCGTCTATATATTAAGAAAAAGAATCATGTTGAGAATTGCCTGTCAAATAGCGGTGACGCCAAATTTCATTTTTGACGAGTCTTAGAAAAGAAGAGTTTCAATTTCATTGATAGCTTCGAAACAGTTAATTTATTTTTTTCTTGGACTCAGAAGCATTAAAGAATCCTCAAAGAATCGATAAATGTACGATAAAAATATCCTGGACATGGATTAATGCACGAGTGCATCTGTATATTCGGTAAGAAAATCGCAATGACACCACCGCTCTATTATTTAATTCTGTTTACAATATAAACTTGAAATATTCACTATTTGTATTGAAGATTAATAAATACGTATTATTTACCTTTTTTAAAATACTAAATAAGCCGAAATTGTAATTCTGAGGTTAGAAATATAAATAAATCCTAGTTCTTTGGCTGACTGGCTTTATTGTACACCGTAGTTAGAAGTGAATTTAGTTAAGCAGAACCCTGCGCGAAGTACGAATTCTCGTCTTAGAAAAAGAGGCATAGATGATAAACAAGAGGAAACTACGCTACTGTCTGTTCTACAGAACATCAGCTTCAATATCTGTTATTCTCATGTTGACGTTCGTAGTGATTTGCTTCGTGTAACGCTGTGAATTTTGTAATTGATTGTGATTGAGTTATATTTTAGTTTTGTTTGAAAATGAAGTGAAGTGCAGCGTAGCATATACTCGCTAGCTCCACTTTTGTAAAACGGACAGTACATAACAAGCTCCGCCTTCTCGCGCAGTTCAGGGTCCTAGATATCTGAACTGTACTCTACAAGATTTGCGACGTTTCGACCAGGATCTTGGTCATTATCAATAAGCAGAGAGTTACATGTTGTTAATTTGATTTATAATTGTTGAGTTACATTGTATAAAATATTACTTAAATAACTATTAGTTTGTGTACACACATCCAAAGAACTTTATTATATTTCCAACCTCAGTATTATTTACCTTATTAATAATTGCTTATTTATACTAAAAATGACAATTTAAGCAATTTTTAATTTAAAGTCAAACTGACATAGTATGACAGAATCATGAAACTAAGAATCATTAGATTGTTTCAAAAATTTATTTTCTCTTTCCAGTTAAGGTTGTTCAGTTTAAATCGTAGTGTTCCAGGATGAACTTTATCAGACTTCTTTCATCTCACAAACTATATCAATTTTGTATGATTCGACATTGTGTATAAGAAAGCTACAATAATTTCTACCATATTACTCCCAGGGTATAAGTAGATGTTATCTATCTTTCAGGATTGTTATCTTAAGAAATAACATCTGAAGAGATAGGAACCCTCGCTCCTCGCTCCATTTACGAAACAAAGGACAAATATTTTCTTAAGAATATTTCAATTATGTGATGTTTTGGAAGCGTTCTCGGCCACTCTGGCACTCTCTTGACATCTTCGGTCTTGTGTTCCTGGTTTATTATCCACCGTCAAGCTTGTAACCCTTCTATAACGAGGGATGTTCTCTAATGCAAATGCACGGAGAGATTGGTGCATCTCGAGTTGCTCTTTATGGCTCGGGCACTTGGTTATGCTGCAACTGCAGAGATACATTACATTGTACTTGCTCTGCATAATGTATACAAATGCACATTACTGCAATTATTATCTGTACTGCCATTTACTATAAACTGCTTCGTTACTATTACTGCCGTAGCAGGGCAGATACGATCTTTGTATTATATTTCGCTAATCTTACTGTCAAGATGATTTTAATATAATCACGCCTCTCGCGTGCATATATTTGTTCGTATACTTGGATTTTTATATAAAGTGGATTCAAATGTCAGTGCATTAAAACACGAAACGCATTATTTTTCAAGGAGACAGATTAAAGGTGGATTTATAATTGCGCACAGCGCACAGAACATAATTTAGCACAACATAGCACAGCACAGCGCACAGCATTTTCTTCACGGGGGTTTTATAAATCACACAGAAACACAGATTTATTGACGGGTTCTCACAGCTGTTTTGACATTTAATTTGTAGGCTTTGTGTATTTTTATTGTGTTTTACAAATATTTCTTTAAAATAATGGACAACAAAATAATATAAACCGTGTTTGACAAAAAAATAATCTTGACAGGAGACTTTGACATAAATAATAAATGAATAAATGGTAAATAAATAATTCGTGTGCTGTGATAAATTATTTTCTATGCGCTGTGCGTCTTATAAATGGATGCACTAATTTCCATATGACCAATTCATATGCTATGCTGTGCTAAATTATTTTCTATGCGCTGTGCGTGTTATAAATCCACCTTGAGGCGCAACACTTGTGCCAAAAATATAATGAAAAAATCTGCTGTGGCCAGCACACGACCTCTCGCTTAATTCTGCTTATTCTACTAATCTAATAAATAGTTTTACATACATTTTAATAGTTTCATGTTCATGTAATTATTTAAACCAAGATGCAAGATGTCAACTGTACTGTCACTGTCATAATCATTCAAAATGTAGAAACAAATTTCATATGTTCATGGATATCAAGATACTGAAATTTCAAAAAAGTAGAATATTAGTTGCATTTTATTTTATTGTTAAATACTACCAGATTCAGCAAATTGTATTTAAAATGAACTGTACCCATAGATAACTATATTATCTTTTATTTTTAATTGCAAAAATTGTCATAAATAAATAATATACCAATATATTTACGGAAAACTATATCAAGCTTCAAAAGGTACTACTTCCGGTTTGCGGATTTCCACCAAAATCTTATCCGGTATTAAGATACTTATTAAAACCTTAAATATGAAATTTGGTTATTAAAGGCTTGATACTTTTTAAGTTATCGTGGACATATCATCGTGAAAATATTAAATTCGTATTCTAGAGACCCTAAAACGTGCTTATCCACCAAAAACTCGAAAATTCTGACCCATTACAATACCTCTCTTATAGAATATGAGGCGAGAGGTAAAAGGAACCTTGCTATATTACAAACTGAGATCTTGTTAGTACGCCTACACTGTTCATATTTCATAAGCTAGTTAAGATTAAAAGATGACCGCTATTTCAAGAAATAATCACAGGGTTTTTTTACCTTCCGCTTATCTATAAAGGAAGGTATTGGAATCATGCAAAAAATCGGATAGTGAGTTTTTATTAGATGAGCAAGAATTAACTCATTTTTGATAGTTTCACGATGATGTCTGTATGTGTGTGTGCGTGTGTGTGTGTGTGTGTGTGTGTGTGTGTGTGTGTGTGTGTGTGTGTGTGTGTGTGTGTGTGTGTGTGTGTGTGTGTGTGTGTGTGTGTGTGTGTGTGTATGTGGCCAAGGACGGGGTGTAAGTTGGATAACTCAAATACGAATTACCCAAAAATTTTGATATTTGGTATTTAACATTTCTATATAAATTGGAAGAGCTCATTAGATTTTGGTACAAGTATCTTCATCGGAAGTGATATTTTTATAAGATTGAAAAGGTTAATTGTCAAAATTATATATATAAATTTGGATAACTATAGTATTTATTTGTAATAAGAATAAGTGTTTATAAGTCTAGGAAGGGCGGATTTTTTTTATTTTCAAAAGCATGAAAGATTTCTCAATGAATCTTTGTGTTGACTGGAATTTAAAATACAAAAATGCTTAATTAATATATCAGTTATACCATTATGTCAAACGTGTGCCAAGCGTAATTGTTAGTAAGTATCGAGTTGTGTATTTAAGAAAGTCGTTGTTTTTTACGACATAAAGTTTATCAAACCTTCCGTTTATAAACAGCGTGGTGGGTAGACAAATACTCGTCATATAAAAGTGTCAAACATCTCCAGCGTGTAAACTTCTGCGACACGTTCGATGACATATATTCACATAAGTTCAAAGTGAAGAAGAAATAAAATCAAAGTATCAATAGTTCCTCGTAACACAGATCTTGCGCTCGGTGGAAGTGTAGAATTTTCCAGTGCACACTCGCGGGATTGCGCCGGACTTATTGGCGGCGTTCATCGATATTCCCAAGACAAATTTGAATCGAGTGAGCGCTCTTTTCCGCCATGAACGGCGCCGGCATTTTTACCATTGTCTCTAAACTTGCGAAGCGGTTACACCGTAAAATAAAATGGGGACCATTTCAAGTTTCAAGCGCATAATGATCAATTATACATTCAGTTTTATCAAAGAAAGTAGGAACTATGTTTGTATTGTTTTTTACGATCATTGAGAACAAACTTATAAGGACCTCATTTCAGCTAAGAAAGAGAAGAGAAGAGATGACAAATAGAAATAAAAATTATGAAACATTGCTATAAATTACAAATAGAATTACTTAGCGAAAAATTCATCCATTGAATAATTGTATATTATTTAACGAGTAAATAATGTAGGCTATAATTAATGAGGATGAAAGTTTGTTCACGAGCCGAAGGCGAGTGTATAAATCATCCGAGTTAATTATAGCCATTATTTTCGAGTCAAATACGACGTTTTATCTACAACTTTTTAAATAAAGCAACATTTTCTTACTACAAATTTGTATTGATATTAACCTAACCTCAAACTTTGGAGTGATGACAATTTATCCGAGTAATTTAGAACTATTATGGGCTAGTCATATACATCGTTTTACAAATTTTTATTATTTTTACTGTTTCTACTTACAACGTCATAAAATGATAACTTGATGTAACATTAATATTAAAACAGATGTGATGGCAGTTTGACAGTTCGAGAGAATAAAGTACTCATTATTTAACAGTGTGAAATAATGAATTCATTATTTCATAATGTGTCCTTATGGAGGGGTTTATTATATTACTTTCACGTATATAATGAATACATTATTCTATTGTTGTAGATAAAAGTTATTATTCTTAAGAAATTGTTTAATTTTGTTTTTAAATATATTAAAGCTACCTGCTTCTTTAATTTCACAAGGCAGATTATTATATACTTCCAGACCAACTCTGCTAGGAGCTAGCTTTGCTGTGTTTGTTCTGGAGTAAGGGATGCTAAAATTGTCACTATTTCTAGTCTCATAGTTGTGTTTCTCCGAATTTACAGAAAAATTGTCCTTGTGAAGGAACACAAAAAGACAAACATCAAGAATATAAATATCTGTATTTGTATTTACACTAGCAAACATTTTCATTTCCGTTAACATTACAAATACCTCTTTTTCTTTTGAATTTCATAGTTACATCAAAGTACTACAATATTCTATAGATGACAGCTTTATTCACAAAACATGTCAAATGTTGAAATAATAAATTATGTGAGGGTTTTCGCAGTGCCATTAGCTTTTTTCTTAGCTGAAATGAAGTATAAAAATAAAGCCTAGGTATTAAAAATTTTCGAAATTTTCGATTCGCTGAAAATTTGATTATACCCTATTTTGAACCCGAGGAATCCAATGGTGTCACTAAAAAAACATTTCGGCTAATACTTTTCGAGATCATTTTTTCAGATGAAAGACGGGAGTAGCTATGACCGTAATTGTTTCACCATTGGATTCCACGCGCCGAATTACATATAAATTCAAATTTTCGCGACAAAATTCCAACGGGTACAATTTTTATGAAGGGTTTTCTAAAATGGCCAAAACACGTAGGTGCACCCCTTGATAAAATTTTGGCCAAAATAACTTTTTTTCTCAGAATTGGCTGAAAATTTGGTTATATACTAATTCGATCCCGAGGATTTCAAATTTGCAGTCGAAATTTTTTTTTGACCAATATTTTTGGGTATAACTTTTTTTAATCGAAAACTGGTCGAAATGGAAAATTAATTTTTTCTCCATTGAATTCCTTGGGTCAAATTATGTAGGAATCCAAATTTTTACGAAAAAATTCTAAAGGGTACAATTTTTATTGAGGTATTTAAAAAATGGTACAAAATCGAAGAGATAAAACTTGCTTATTTTCTAGCCTAAAGAATAATATTAGAAATTTGGTTAAAATGTAGGTATTTACTAATTCGACCACGAGGATTTCAAATCTGTAGTCGAAAAAATTTTCGGCCCACAGTTTTCGACATAATTTTTTTTAAGTCGAAAACTAGTCGAATTAAAAAAAATATTTTTGCACCGTTTGATTCCTCGGGTCAAATTATATAGGTGTACATAGTTTAAGAAAAAAATTATATCGAATATCGTATGTACATACATATTTTCTAATCAGGATATGTCGAAATTTTAAAATATTGTTCATATGATACAAATGTTTGTTACTAAATGATATCTCACTCACGCAGGGTAAAAAGAAATGCTACGGATCTACAATCTTCGTGGTCTAATCAAATAACTTATGAGGAATATAGGTACAATTAAATTAGAATTTGATAAGCTGGGACAATTACCTGAAATAAATTTCTAATAACTTTTGTTTGAAATATTCTTGAAAATAATTTACAATCCGATTCTCTTTCGCTCCTCCGGCCATGTCGCTTGTCGTAGGTCCAGGTCCTGTCTGTGTTTTCGTTTGTGAATGTGCGAACGCGTCATGCATATTGCATTTCCGGTTCCTGAGTACTGAGACGTTGGTAGTAGCGCTGCGTACGCTGCAATGTATGTATGTTGTTACATTCGAACTGAAATCTCAAGACGAGCGAGCAGCATGAATGCAACACTGCGTTTAAAGTCGACTAATGAACTTACATGTTTTTGCTAGAGAATAAATATAATAAAATGTGCAATTTAGAATATAGTACAAATGTTTCTACATATTTATGCCACGGTGATTTGTGTTTTGTCAACACAGTGCCCTATAGCTACTAATTTTAGTTAAAGGTGTTAAGATACAAATTTCAGCGAAAAATTTCAGTTAGTATAAATTTCATTCAAGATTTTACAAAGAAGTAAAAATTGTTCATATAAAATTGTTCATATAAAATACCTTTACCTTTTATACGAAATCAAGTGTAGTATACTTTATGGAACCTAAAATGTTTACATTTCTATAAATTTATTTATACTTAAGTCAAATAATGCAAAAACCCACAATGCAATGAAAAACTATCGATATCTTGCCTTGTTTTTAAGATAATGCGTATTAAAGTTATCTGAATAATATGAAAAATCGGAATAACTCAAACATAAACTGAGTTTTTAAAACGCGGATAACAACATTGAATTTCTAATTAAGATAAAAGTATCTATCCAATACCTCTTAATAAAAGCATCAACTATGGTGATTTTAAACAAGCAAAGTAAAAGATTGTCCACTAGTGGCATTGATCAAATTTATACCCACTTGTGGGTAGGTAAATTGTTACTTTGTTTATTGGAAGTCACCACTGTAACGATGTTTTAGGTTGGAGCTAAATATTTTTTAAATATTTAAGCAGTTATTAAGAGGTGTTGGATAAAACGTTTTACTTCGAAGTTATTAATTCAAAAAGGAATGACCCACTCGACAAAATTTTCCCACTCAGCCTTCGGCCTCGTGAGTTAAGATTTCCCTCGTGGGTAATTCCTTACTTTGCCCACTTGTAAAGTAATAACTATTATCAATTTTTTTAAAGTAGGCTCATTCAATTAAGGATTTGATTTTATATTATTAGTATTATAAAAGTTTGCAGACCTAAGTAAGAGCTTTCATCAGTGCAATCAACAATCGTAACAATCAACAAGGTACGGAAATCAACAATAGATGATAAAATATGTAAATAAAATGAGTGACTTTGCAACGAAATGATAAAAGTACAGATATGGTTTACATATGTCACTGATTTGATATCGCACATGTGCACGTGTGCATCGAGTGCGTTTTGTATACTAATACGTCCTGAAATGAGGCGCCAACATTTTAATTGGATTTATGACCGCTGTTGGGTTTTATCGCCGGCCATGCAGAAACTCAGCTGACTGCAAACACTGAACACGTTTCCTCTTCCTGCTGCAATAACCCCCCACACCCCCCTCCACTGACCCACATGCTACGCCACTGGACTCGAATCGAACGCGCGACAATTTTATTAAAACTGCTGCCGGTGGTCGAGATATGAACCGCTGCGAGAAAATTAACTCTCCAAATCGATACATGTTCGATAAATTTTACACCGAGGAAAATTTTACTGACCTTTATTGTTTTCACAGATCTTTCCACAAAAGATCTCGGTATTGCGCCCTTAATTAAATAAAACTTCAAAAAGAAAATAATCATTCTTAGAACTGCAGTCTACTTGACAAAATGAAATCCCCAGAAAATTTCAAGAAAGTGAACATCCCCCTTTGTTACTTGCTGTTTTTGCCCAGTAACATATTTTTGAACATCCCATGGCTATAGGATTTACTCTCAGTTACAGAATCCACGTGGAATCCAACCACTTGGACAGAGTCATATTGGTGCAGTCATAATCTCAATCCTTACGACGATCTTTGAAATTCAAATTAATACTGATATAAATAACGCAGCTTGATTCTGGCAGCTTTTAATTTAACATTCAGATGTGGTCTAAAGTTGAGTCCTTCATCAATAGTCAAACCTAAAATTAGTTCAATATTTATTGATAATTTCAATTCAGCAGGGTCAGTTGTCGCCTGAACTTGAGTATCATCGGCATAATATTGTAGAGAACAAAAATTAACGACAGATGCCTGTATTAATTAAATACTAGAATGTTATTTCGTTTCTTAATTTTTGTAATACTTATCATTACCTATATACTGTTTTTTAATTTTTTGTCTTTCATACGTTGTTTTGTACAACTTTTTTTAGGAAATAAAATAATTATTATATAAATAAGAAAAAATAATGGTCCTAAAATGGATTCCTGAGGAACACCACATAACGATCAAGTTGAGTGCCCGAATGATGTTTTTATAATTTCACGACAATCACATACTGCCGGCCAAGGGACTCGAACCACGTAACTCCGGGTTCATACGTCATTACATGCAGAAAGCTGAGAACTGTAAGAACACGCGCAGCTACTGCCTCGACAATAGGTTTTTCTAAAAGCTTTGGAAACTTAACTACAAATTTAGTAACTTGCTTAATAAATTATTATTAACATTGCAGTCCTGAGTGTTGTTGATGTGCGTCCGTATGTTCCATAATTCATGAACAAAAAGAGTATCTAGGATAAATTTATCAATCTTTTTGTTATCTTTCTAAATTTTTCATGAGTGATGCTACCCTCTCTTTTAACGATTCCGACATTGAAAGACAGTGGTAATAACCGTGGCAATTTCGCAAGTTGGATATACATTCAACGTTCAAGAGCATAAAGCTCAAAGTTTAATTGAGTTATTACTTCCTGCTGACCTTGTGCTGTGTCTATTTCAACTTATGTAAACATCACGAGTCAGATTACTAACATATATCAGATGTCCTACAACATTTGCATTTGCTTTTGATTCTACAACTCAAATTAAATTAATTTGTTCTAATTATTTTCATTATGGCACAAGAGGATGCGATACAACTTTGATAGAACTGGTTGCGAATATTTACTTTGACGGAAATGCGAGCTTTATATGTATAAGCTCATTTTCCAATGTAGCACAACATTAAGAAAAACATAAATTTCGTTACATTATTAAATTTGTTATTTGTAATTGTGTTTTCTTGAGAAAATATAACAATCCACCTTCGTGTCATTATGGCAATGTTTATAGTTCAACTTTACAAAATACAGAATAAATATCCGGTTACATCTATTATAAATCAGCCTCAACTAGAAAAGAAGAAGTCTTTATTTTGCCAATGGAGATTTATTTTATCGTGTTTAAATTAACTAAGCAAAGTTTGTTGTTTTAGATAAAGTTTGAGTTTTAGTGTCACAATTTGTTTAATATGTAGTATAATGCAAGACGGGCTAAGGTAAATTATAATATGTAATGTAGCTAGTGATAAAAATATTGCGGCGAACAAATTTTATTTGTGTCGTAAAGCAAAAGCAACAGCGCCGTCGTAAAGTCCAACTTTCGTGCTCATTCTGTTCTGAAATTAAATTTACTTGTAATAAATCTACTTATAAAGGGTCCTCTGTGCGCCGTAATGGTTTTTCATTCTGTTTGCGAAATGTGAAATATAACGTTTTATGAAAGCAAATAGGTGTTCTCTGCCTTACCATCAGATACACGAATTTCCCCGCGAAATAACGAAGTTTGGGATTTCCTGCAATTCTCTTCATGTATTTAGAAAAATAAATTAAACGGGTAATAAAATACACGGTTTGTGCGCGAAATTAACAAGCCTTTCAATGTTTGGGTTTTGGGTTTCGCATAATGAAACCTCTTTATGGAATATTTAATTTAGTTTTCGGAATTTTAATTAAAATGAAACATTTCGCACTTCTGTTTTCTGCCAAAGTATTCTAGTTGTTTTCCTTTTGCAGCTAGTAGTTAAATTTGCCGGCATGCCAACTTAAATTATTTGAATTTACAGCGAGTTTCAATAATAAACTTTAAAATTGAAACAGTTCATTAGTTGCTCTGCGCTGATGTTTTTAAAGGAATATTTTTATCCAATGCGCTGCTATTTCAACAATTGCTATTTTAAATTCTTCTTTTTTGTGAAATTTTGCTGGAAAATTAAACGAGAGAAACAATTTGACGCAACTGTAGGTACGCAAAGCAATTCTGTTGAACGCGCAACACAAATGCTATGATTACAAACTATTGAGGCACGCGACGAACAAACATGGCTGCAAATTGTTTGCAAATATAGTTTAAATACAGAGTGTGATTACATTTTCCATATTAGTGGCTTTCCAAAATCTGCCTTCATTACACTCGAATTTCACAGGACAGATTTTTACATCACCAGTAGGATCGTCCAGTTTTCTACATTTTCATAAGTAAAATATAGATTGTATTACCTCTCGCCTCATATTCTATAAGAGAGGTATTCTGCCGTCCTTAGGAAAAATGTCCTATCTGCAAAAATTTTAGCTATTATTTTATATAAAATTTTTTGTGGAAACATCTATGCGGATTTTTACTATTAAAATTGCTTTATATAAATATAATAACCATGAATAATAAATTCTACCTTTTCTTAGAGCAGCTGGACATTCTATTTTGGTATATTTGTAATAATTTATGCAGATTACAAAATCTCAAAATTTGCAGATAGGACATTCTTCCTAAGGAGGGCAGTATTGTGATGGGTCAAAATTTTCGAGTGTGATTTTTTGGCAGATAAGCACGTTTTAGGGTCTTTAGAATACGAATTACACATTTTTGAGATGATGTCTGTGTGTGTGTGCGGTCGTTCGTGCGTTCGTTTGTATGTTACAATTTTTTCGGAAACGATAACTCCAAAAATATCAAACATTTAAATACCAAATTTTATATCTAAGGTTTAAATACGTTTTTCAATAGACCAATAATTGTATTTTGCTACCAATTCATAAACCGGAAGTAAGACTTTTCATATAGAGCAATATGATTTTTCTTAAATTATCTCGATATATAAAGCATTTATGACAATATATGTTTTGTTTTACTAAGTATAACAGAAATTTTTTGAAAGTATTTTCTGTACCATTTTTAAACTATAGGACAATTTAAATCTACTTTTTTGAAATTCCAGTATCTTGTTGTCCATGATATGACATTTGTTTCTATACAAAACTTGAATTATTATGACAGTGACAGTACAAATGACATCTTTTGCTTGCTTCTTGGTTTACATTATTGTTTACATACCGTGAGTTTTATTTAACGTGAAACATGGGATCATTCATATCCATGGTTACGAATTTGACAGCAATGTATTAGAGCGATTCATTTAAAATAGAACATAGGCTGTCATTATCAAGTAAATTTTACCTGTAAATTAGGGTTGTGTTGTTGAAAATAAGGTATACAATTGAAGAAAAAGGTGCAAATGATACGATGGTATAATGTAGATGTTAGCCTCAGACAAGTACCTATCTGATTTATTTCGTGTATTTCAAAATTTGTTATAAATTGTATTCTGAAAAAATATCTCTTAAATGTTTATATTTCTTGCAAGTTTTTTCATATCTAAAATGATTAGAAATACATACATATTTCATTTGCTATGTTCTATTTTAAATGAAACGCTCTAATACATTGCTGTCAAATTCGTAACCATGGATATGAAAAATCCCATGTTTCACGTTAAATAAAACTCACGGTATTACATGAACATGAAAATGTAAGTAAAACTATTTATTAGAATAGTAGAATAAGCAGAATTAGGCGTGTGCTGGCCACATCAGATTTTTGTATACTACTTTAATGTTCAATGAGTCAAAAAATTATGTCATTTAAAGAGCAGCTTTTCAAAGTAATTAAAAAATGTTAATACTACAGTTAGAATTATCCGCTTTCCCTCGGCGAAATTAGGGCCCAATATCATAAACTCTTTTTCTCGAATTCGCAAACCAAGACAAACGAGGCTCGATTAACGCTTGTGTTCGTTATTCGCGAGTTAATTCCTGGCCACAACCTCCAACGTTCGTAACATTTATCCCCCGGTAAAAATGTGCGCGAATTTATCAACAACCAAATAACGTTAACAGTACGTGTGCGCTGAAGAACCCGCCGTAATAACGTTACGTCCATTTTGTCTTCGTTTAATTCTAATTAATAAAGGGGTGAATGACACTCATTTTTGAAAGGGGATTTTTTCATTAGGGGAGAAAGGGACAGCAACTTTATACTACAGAAAATAAATAGGTTATTACAATTTATTGTAAATAATGATTTAGTAAAATTCTTTATTTTTGTTGCAGTTAAATGTTAATATGATTAATTTTTTCAAGATTCTAAAGCCTCATTTCCACCGACTGTTTTAATGCTTAAGAACTATGTTTAATGTAGGTACTAAGAGCAACGCATAAGAACAAAACTTTGCAAACTCAAAACATAAGGCATAATGGACTGACATGTGTCAAATTTATTATTTGTTTCGATTTTTCAATTTCTGTCTGTTTCTAAATATGGCTTTGAATATCTTACTTACGAAATTAACAGTTCTTCTATTGCTTAATATCGCAAAAATGCCGGTAATGATTAAATTACAAAACTTCGACAACAAAAAAATGTCATCTCTGTCGAATTAGTCCTTAAACAAAATAGGTGGAAATGGCCATCTAATAAATAATCATTATGCATTACGCCTTACTGGGTTATTGTTCAATTATCTAATCCCCTGTTCACAGATGGATTCTTTGAGGATTCTTTCATATTTTGAATCCTGGAATAATAAATTAACTGTTTTGAAGCTATTAATAAGACTTATTGAAGATTCAATTCTAGACGCTATTTGACGGGCGATTCTCGCCATGATTATTTTTCATGCAGAAGCATGAAAGAATCCTCAAAGAATTATTGTGTGAACAGGATGTAACAGTGAAATGTAAAATTACTGAAGATTGTTCACACATGAATTTTTTGAGGATTCTATCATGCTTCTAATCTGTGTGCAAATTGCCTACCAAATAGCGACGCTGATAAATTGAATCTTCAATGATTATTGGAAAAGAACAATTTATAATTTATAGCTTCAAATCAGTGTATTTTTGTCCAGGATTCAGAAACATGAAAAAAATCCTCAAATAATTCATATGTGAACAGAGCTTTAGAATGCTAACAGTCCTGAGCAATTTCTACTTTTTAAATCCTTTATATTAACTCCATTGTCTTGTCTATCTGTCTGTTTGTCTGTCTACAAAACACAAAAGTCAAAAATGACCTATTGCCCAGAATCCTATCGAGCTGAAATTTTGCAAATAGACTTTTGTCAACTAACAATGCACTTTGGCAAAATTTCAGATTATCCGCCATCTTGAAACTAAATGGTGGCTAGCTATCTCAAAATGTACTGCACCGATCTGGTTCAAAAACTAAAATTTAAATAAATATCGATCGAGTCTCATAATATTATAAAGCATTTATAGTAAAAAAACTTTGTTTTTACGGGTTCGTTTTTTATATATTCAAGAGAATCGATCAAAACTTTATGCTACTGATGATAGCTTAACAAATAATTCAGTAGTGTATTTTTATTCATATTCATTATCTATGTGCATTGTGTGTTTTTAAGTGATAGATAAAATAATGAAATAAAGTATAATCGCTCCTTGTGGAATGTTTCGTGTGACTGTGCCAATAAAACTAAGCATCTGGAGTAATACAACAATTCTCATTACATCTAGTGCTCTAGCGTATGTAGATTTTCCCCGATTACTGTAATTATAGTTTAAATAATGATTTATGTACCTAGTTATAATTAGCCGGCTATCATCGGCCGGTCACGCAACCCGCGATGGGAAAATTACAGATATTTGAAGCACGGCTGAGACTGAACGTTCCAGCGATGCGCACCTAACCGTGAGGCGCTAATACGTCATTTAGTGACGATTTCACAGGTAACAGATCTGTCATCAAACCGTGTCATAGCGGTTGCTAAGCAACGCTAAACCGGACATCAGCCTGACGCAGATTGCCCGGTGCCCACGATTAGAGGATGAACCCGTGACGTATATCAGTTGCGGAGATTAACTGACGTATTATATAAAATACAAATCTAAGGGGATGTATTCTGACATGTGACTTACTCTAATTTAGTTTCATTGTTTGAGGTCAATGACTTTAAGTTATTTAATCTTAAACTACAAGCAAGCTTGATAATCTGCAATTTTTCAGCTTTTCAATTTGCAACTTTGAGGCTGCAAAAACTAAAAACCAACAAGAAACTGAATAACAGTTTGTAGTATTTTGTTGCTTGCATTTAAATATTTAAATTCTTAGTTTACAATTTTTTTTTAAAACCATGTTATTTGAAAGCGATTGAGACTACTGATAAGCCTTAATTGTACTTAATAAAACTGTAATTAATTTTTAAAGTTTGTGTGACGTAGATGTATAGCTAAAAATCTTTTCAAACCATGGGGCTGGAATCTCAAAGTATTAAAAAATCGTAATAGATACTGTAGTGTATTGGATAATTGTTATGATGCTGTAATATGTAAGATAATTGTATTAGTAAACAAATTATATTAAAGAAGTGTATTTATGTTTAATGAGAAATGATTTGAGTTGAGATACTGGCAGATTGTTAATCTGTGTAGACGATCACAAAGCAATAAAGTTACTAGGTAGTACAAATACGTGTCCTTGTCTTATTGAATATACCTACGACAACGAATACTACCAGGTATTATTCCTTATTGAACGGTCGATTTAGAAATTTTGGATTTTGCCCAAAAATTTGTATGTAGGTACCAGTGTAATTGGCGTGAAATATAGAATGGTAACAGACCTTAGACCATTCAAAATTTATTGACAAAAAAATATATTATTTGATATAGGTACCTACTGATTAAAAATAATGTTTCGAAATTTACAAAAATAATTGCATATTACTTGGAGCAAATACCTAAACCATTGGTCTAATTGGTTACAGTAACGAATAAAAATTTAATTTAATTTAATAGTTTACTAATTTTTATTCATTAGACCAAACCTGTATTTGCCTGGTTTTGAAATATCAAGGAAAAATAATTTTTAGAATATTTTTTTCAATTTTCAAAATTTGGTTATAAGGCAATGTGTCCGCAGTTGTTCGATATTTTGCTTAATATGTTGATATATTATTATGTCCTCAAAGTTGTGATCGTTCTGCTAATTAGTTTATATGCCTCCGGTCGACATCGCTAATTTTCCATATCTCAAAATCCGCCAGAAACTCTTTGTTGCCAGCCTAGGCCGGCAAACAACCGGAAGTTATAGGTTGGCATCTTGACATTACTACAGTTGTCAAGCAGATGTCAATTTTATGCGTTGAATATTTTTTATACAAGAATTAACAAGATTTTGACAAATTTTAGACGTAAATCGTTAATAGAAACTGAAATAAATATATTTTAAGATCAAATGCAAGTATTCAGTGCACAATTTTTTAGGTTATGTATAATAAAATACAAATTAATTAAATTCATTTTATATTTTTGTAATGAAATCGGCACATAAAATATTGTGTATTACACGTCCAGACACTGTTATGCTAGTGCTCGTAATTTACAAGCCTCGCCTGTGGCTCGGCGTGTCAAAAATACTCGCTCTTGCAAAAGGTCAGTTTCTGGCCTTGTGATACAAATAACTATTGTGAAATTCGTATTTTGTTTTGACGGGCTTGATACATCTAGAGACAAATAATAATTTCACCTTATATAATATTTGGTTGTATCTTTTTCTTTTACTGCGACATAATTGGACGAAGTGAAATAATGTTTTCCTGTGTCCAGCATAGGGCAGATTCTGCTGTTGTTGTTGTGCCCTAAATTCACAACAACTAATCACATGAAGCTGATTTCTGATCCTGTGCGTAGCGAAATTACCCCTCAATTGGTTGTTTACCGCTATTTGAATTTCATAAAGTAACGAAGTTAATATTTACGCTGTGCATAATTAATTGTGTGTTGGCAGTTTCAGCGTTACTGATAAATATTTGTGTATAGTCATAATCTCTCGATTGTTTTCCTAAACATTTGAACTTTCATGTTAGACATCAAACAAATTTTGATTACATTGTTTATTGGGAAATTAGTAGTGTGTGTTTTGTTTCAGTTTCGACGTGCGAGGCCGCGCTTTCCAGAAGGCTCTGCATTGGTCGGATGCGAACATTTTCGGCCCTAGGGCCTATTTTGTCACTGTACAAAAGCCCGCGGCACTTACTCTTGAAGGGGTACAGCTGGACGACGAAGGGATTTACCGCTGTCGTGTGGATTTTAGAAACACTCCAACCAGGAACTTTCAAATCAACCTAACCGTCATTGGTAAGTTTAATCTTTGAGTTTCATGTCCTTTATATAATAGTCAAATTGCGCCAAGAATAAGTAACATTCTACGTTTACGCTGTATTTTCATAGTATATTCTGCAACAAGTGTGGAATGAAGCATATTCAGCTCGAGTGGAAAGTTTGTGCGACGAGCCGTAGGCGAGTTTCACGGTTCCACGAGAGCGGAATAGCCATTCCAAACGTGTTGCAGACTATATACTTTCTCTACGACTATAAATTTAATTGCTTTAAAAACATGACCTAAAATTATTTAAATAAAAATATTTGTATTTATAATGTAATATTCTACATAAAATGAATGAATTATTAAATCTAAACGTATTTTAAAGCTACTCACCAACCAAAAACATTGAATAAAGTTCAATTATTGTAACTCGTCATATTTCATTCCGTCACAAGTGACGGAATGATACCATTACCTAACAAGTGATAGAATGTAAGCATTCCATAATTGAAAATTATGTAAGAATGACAACATTCCTTAACAGTCGTATAAAAAATACTTCGTAAATGCAAATAACAGAATAATCAAACAAATTCTTACATAATCAAAATTATAATTATACGAATTAAAACGAATTTTAGTTAAATTAAATAAATTTCGAACAATAAATTTCTAACAATATCATATAAAAATATTAAACTGCATTTAACATTTAGAAAACTATAAAATTAACGGAGATTTTAAGATATTTATTACCCTTAAGCTAAGTTTACATGCACCGTTGTCGCCGGAAAACGTTACGGCCGTTGTCGCCGTTCTGTGATTTGATTCGTTGACAACCAACTAAATGACAGCTGTCAAACTGTGTCGTTGATTGTCAGCGAATCAAATCACAGAACGGCGACAACGGCCGTAACGTTCTCCGGTGACAACGGTACATGTGGGGGAGACTTTACAAACAAAATAAAAAATGTAATGTTACATTATTGTTTCATTAAATTCTATAGTTACCTAATAATAATTAAAATTGCTAACTTAACAAAAATTTATAATATACCTTTAAAAATGCGATTGGACAAATCAGTATGATGTGTCAAACAGCTGTAGGCTCTAATATGGCGGAGGAGTCAGCTATCCGTTATTATAGTGCTGTAACTGATATGACTACGTCACAGGTTTCCAGGCCGGCTGCTGGAACAAAAACAAAACAACCGCCTTCTTATTTATATTATCACGTCATATTTCGTAATCCTATGACGTATGCGAAGCGGTCTGTGATTGGCTAGGCGGTTTGCGAATAGTTATTATTTCTGCAACCGCAGTAATGGACGCATTGATTAATATGTTTTGAAATGAAACGATAATACGTACTTATTGAATTGATAAGGGTTATAAATTTTCCATCCAATCCCATTTCATAATAAACTAATCTACATTTATTGCATCATCAGCCATATTCTACTAGCTTTTGCTCTACTCTGAAATAGTTTACTTGTATCGCAGTGTGCCATCATTGATGAAATAAATTTGTTTGATGATTGTTAATCATACTATGGTAATAAATTATTTAGTGATTTCAATATATTGTGTGATTCTGCATTAATCTCACTATTATAACTTCAGTTGAACAGCTTTTGTATGTAGTATTCATTATTTTAACTTAATGGAACTGTAGTCGTTTGCGAATATAATCACTGAAAAGTCAACATCAAAAATCATTGTATTGACAGTGGGAATTTTCTCAAATAATAATCATGAAAGTAGCTTGGGCTAAAAATCTATAAGATGGGTTTATTTTGGGTCGTAACAGATACAACATGCAGCCAGAGTTAAACTGCACTACAATTTAATATTTTAATCTTATATTTCATACTGGATGTAGCAAAACGTAAAATCGACATAAAATAATAACTTTGTTTGATGACGAATTTGATAAAAAAAATTACTGTGTGAATATGAATAAATAATAATAAATGCATTTGATTTTAACTTCTTTTCTACTTTTTTTTATATTTGGCATTCACAAAGTTAACTTTGTGAAACGCAACTGAATTTCGCCGGAGTTAATTTAAATTTTAATGTTAAAAATGTACCAAATAGAAAAAATAGTATAGATAACTCATTTTATAAGACATTTTTCGCATCATGTATTATAATACTTGTTCTTTAATATACTATTGTAAAACCCTTGCGGGGTAACAATATATTTTTTCAATACCTGCACCGAAAACGCCATCTTTCGTTCTTATTATTAGGGATGAAATTGATGTATTTCTGACCAGTCCGTACTTTTTCTTCCTAGGGAAGAAAAGTACTTTTCCTTCCGCTACATGTGGGAATCCGCTTGATTTTTCCCTCCCAAGGGAAGATAAATACTTTTCCTATAGCTTTATATGGGATTCCAAAATTGATTATTTAGATTATTTTTATTTATTTTATGGAATTCCGCACGCCACTTTCGTCCAGAGTTGCACAATATACTATTTGTTGAGGTCCTTGTAGAGTCTAGGAAACTAATATCAATTAATAGTTAAAGGTACCAAAGTATGTATTCTTTCATTCATCTGAATTCTGAAAAAAAAGCCATCAGCGAATTAGAATTTTTTTCCAAGACTCATTGAAGATTGAATTTAGCGGAGTCGTTTGACAGGCAATTCGCACCAGGACTATTTTATTTAAATTAAGAGGCAAACGAAGAATCCTTGTGTGAGCTGTGTTTTGAAGGCAAGCAGTGTTTGATGGACGTGTAGATAATAAGTTATAAACTGTTAGTGACGCATCTCATGAATTTGTCTCCCCCGTAAATGATTTCCTGGTTAGAACATTGAAGGACACGTCTAGGATTACCTGAGGCTGCCGCTAATTTGTCTCCTGTTCGCTGTTCCTGTGCGCCATGTGAGTACAACAACAAAGTTACGCGAGAGCGAGATACATATTCTAAGAAGAGACGACGTGGCTCAGCCATAGGTGGCCACGGCCACTTCATTTCCTGCCGACGGAGCTTTCGCGAACCACAATTTCCGGTAAGCTAAGCACACGACGTAACGAACGTCCTTTGACGCAAGCTCAGCCGGATACCTGCCCAATAAAGGATGCGTGTGGGGGGATATGTTATTATATTCACACACAATCGTCCTTCGCGCATCATTCCTGCAGTCAATCTCTACCGCTAGTCACGAAAACTAATTTAAGTGACTTCTATTCAACATCTGCTACTTGGTTTTCTACGCATGTGGTCCGCTATGAATTAAATCCTTTCAGACGCTAGTCACGAGTACTAATTTTAGTGACTAGCATCATTCGACTAGCGTTTTAATAAGTTGGCAAATTGTGAGCCAGCTAGAACAAAGTCACACTCAGAGCTGGACAAGCTACTTTGAAAAACTAGCTTAGCTACTTTACAAAAAATCTGACGTGGCCATCACACAACCTTCCGCCATATCTAGACTTTAAACAGAAATGTATACGTACAATCCGGTGCCCATTTAAAATTATACAAATAAAAATCTAAAATATTCAAACACAGAAATTAGTATCACCTGAATCAAAAGATTCATTCACACGAAAACTCTTCTGTGTTGAAGCAATCCTCCGTTCAGTTACTACATTTAATAGCTTACTTATGACTTATATAGCGCTAGTATGTCACCCGTCTCATCTATCAATATTTTTTATGCAGAAACAAAAATCAACCGAACATGGATTACAAGATTTCAACGTTTTATTTCATAAATTTATTTTTTAAATTTTATTTCAGTTCTTTAATGCTACCAGATAAAGAAAATTTTTTTATAACGTAAATTGCAAATAACTTTTCCTCTTATTCTTATTACAAATAAATACTATATTTATCCAAATTTATAGAAATTTTTGACACTTAATCTTTTCAATCTTCAAAAAATATCACTTCCGGTGAAGATATTTGTACCAAAATCTAATGAGCTCTTCACCTATTCGTATACAATTGTAAAATACCAAATATCAAATTTTTTGGGTAATTCGTATTTGAGTTATCCGACAGACGGCATCGGCCCGGACCACACACATACACACACACGCACACACACACACACACACACACACACACACACACACACACACACGCACACGCACACACACACACATCAAAAATGAGTTGTTAGAACCCTAATTCGTGCTCATCCACTAAAAACTCACTACCCGATTTTATGCATGATTCCAATACCTTCCTTTACAGGTAAGCGGAAGGTAAAAATAGCTTAAGCTACTAAATAGCATAGCTACTTCGGCAAAAATGTAGCTAAGCTACTTGAGTAGCTTTTAAACAAAATGAAGCGAATATTTTATAGCTACTCCCATTTAATATATTATGCAGGATCAAAATTGAAAATTCAATACATTTATGAGTTCAAAATATTGGAGAGCCTTGTTATATTTTTAAAATATATTTAATACTGCCATTGGTTAGGACAGTAATAACTTTGAAGGTTCATGTACTCCATAGTTTGTCGAGTGGACAAATCCATTACTGTCAGTTTGAGGGCAAGCCGTTGTCTTTAACAAGGAAACAAATTGGGCAAAATATTTCGTGGAAAATCTTGTGCGCAAGGAACAGAAGTGGAATAATTAATGAGAAATTAGTCGAGTACGGCAAGGAATACTCTGTTCAAGATGCCGGAAGAATTATAATTGAGGGATCTGATTTAAAGTGACCCGCAAAATGACTGTCAGCATTTCACGATAACAAATATAATCAGGAATTATTACTCGAAACATTAACCGCGATTAAAATATAAACCACAGCCCACACGCGAAAATAAAATTCGTATTTTGTTATCTCGCATTACGTGGATTATTTAATTAGTTGAAATATAAAACAAGAACAAAATTTACATGGATTGATAAGATTTATAATAAGTATGCCATGCGCAGAGATCACATGCAGGTGTTTCCGACAAGATTCAATAATAAGAAGAAGAATTTTCATGGCGTTGTCGAAGTTTTTGTAGCATCTACGTCGCGGAAAATAAGAGGCTTTGCCGAGAAATCATATTTCCGAGTGTATTTGTATTTTTAGCCCCACACTTCACATGAGGAAGGATTTATGTATTATCTGACACTGGTGGTTGTTATTTTTTCTAAATCGGAAAGCATAATCCTGAAACGGAGAACGGAGGACAAATCCCGTCGCTTTGTATGGGGAAAAACCACACGCACTCTCGATTCTATTCCACAAAAACACTACAGTACGCGAAATGAGAGATGGCCCGACTAAAGAATTTCAAATTGGTATACAATATTAATCGAGTGGACAAAGATTATCATGAAATTACCACTGACCGTAAACCAAAAATAAGCGTTGCATTTTAGTCAGTGAACATTAATACATAATGTACGTGCGTCTTGGGTAATATATGTGTCTCCACCGAAAACGCAACCCGCATAACTGGTGGACTGGGGTTTTCTCTCAAATTTTTGTGTATAGATAGTCCAAGCAATGTTGTCCCCTTTTTGTTCACATATTTCATGCAAAAATAAATATTACAAAATTTTTGAAGATAAATACATTAAATACTGGTTTAACACTTACACAGTAAAATAAAGCAATAAAACATAAAGTTACAAATATTGTCTTAGCCCTCTTGGCTGTGTCTAACTATATTCAGTTGACGCGATGCGCACTTATCACTTTTAGAAAGAGAGGTCCAGTCCACCATGACAGATAACTGGAGACAGCCCCTTACATTGTATAGATATAGGAGACGCAGGTCCATTATGTATATAGAGGTCACTGATTTTAGTCATATTTTTGTTATAATTTAACGATATATTTTGATGTCGCACAGACGAAATCCAAGTAACATGGACTGACCGTAAACCAAAAATCGACGTTGTATTTTAGTCATGTTTTAACATTATATTTTGACGTCGAGCAGACATAGATATAGACGCGTCTACCATAGACGTAATTTTACCATCACGTTTGGACGTCGTAATTAAGTCATAATCTGACGTCGTATTTTGCCGTTGTCTGGATGTAGATGTCAAATTGTACTACTACTATTTTGCAAATTGTCTAATCCAAAATTAATACAAAATTATTTTGGCAGTAATCTGAAATCATTAAAGAAACAAATTTTACCAGAAATATGTTAACCACTTTTCTTAATATATTGACTCTTTTGAAATCTCTTTACAATTATTTGTTGTTCTAAAGATTCTACTTCTAATACAAATGTACAAAGTTACATTGAAAATAACACATAAATCTGTATTTCATATTTTTTAATTAAATTGCATAAAAATCCTCATATTTTCATTATATTAAAGACGTCATTTTCATATGTCAACTTGACGTCGATTAAAGACATTATACAGCTAAGACGTCGTTAAGACGGTCAGAGACGAACTTTATGACGTCGATACAACATTTGATGTTACTTGGACTTGAAATAGTGTATACAGAAGCTCAGTAGCGTTTCAGTGGCGAAGTAAAAGTCGCGAATTTCTATTTATTAAGCAAATTTCCATCTAAATGTCACCTTGGTACTATTTCTCATAAATATTTTATGTGACGCGCCATAAATTTCAGTAATTTAAACCTTTTTATTCATTACGGGGCCCTAGGCAATTTTAGAGCACCGCACGCTGGCGTATGAAGACAGTGATAATATTTACGGCAGCGTGGCAACACTGCACGCTTTATTTTTTAATTTAAACCGCCTGCGTAGACGCAGCACTCTTTGTCTTGCGTCCCGTCGCAACTAATCCATTTAAATCACTTAGAAGCGTCTCACGAGCACAGAAAGAGAGATAAGGAACAATTACTGCGCTGCCCCACAAATAAATATAATAACGCTGACTAAAAATTTACATTTAGGTGGGAAATGCATTTGTCAACTTCGCTATGAAATATAAAGTTCTCATTGTGGATGAAGTTCTAGAAAAGTCGCACTGCAGTTGATTAATTTTAACAAGTAAATAAAATTATTCTCCGGCCGGGAATAAAGACGTAGATAAGCCTGATTTAAATTTCTTTACAATTAATTATCAGCTTATTATACCAGGAATTTTTTACCCGGGGAAAGACATTTACGCGGCACGCTATATTTTAATAAGCAACGCTCACTTCAGGATTCATTCTATTTACAAAAAAATAAACCATTAACTGCCTTTCAAAACCAACATTAGTTTTAGCTTTGAAAAGTATAATAAAAAGAGGAGATGACACTCTATTGTTGACCATATCACATTTTTTTTACTCGCGAGTAACTAAATTAGAGGGGGAAGGGGGCCGCCATAGTCAGAAGAATATGAATGAAAATTTAATTTAATTTGTATTTTATAGTATGTTTCTTTATTCAATATTGACGTTTTAAACTTTTATTTCTAACACTAACAATCTATTTTAAATAAAGATTTATTCACTTGTGGACTAGATACCTTATGCCTAGTGCACTTTCACTTTTCACAAAGTTTCCTGAAAAAAGTTTCCAGAAAATGGAGATTTTCTTTGAAAAACTATAAATATGTTTATGATCACATGTCACATTTGACGATTTGACAAATAAGAAGTTAGTTGCACTTCACAATGTTTCCTGAAAACGCCTCATTTTTATAGGCGCCGTTAAAACTTTGAAGTTTCCGGAAACTTTTTCCAGGAAACATGTCAAAAAGTTTCTCCGTGTGCACTAGGCATTAGTGTTCAAATTATTTTGATGTTTCAGACTCGCAAAAATAAATTCATAACATGTTAATATTACGTCAAAATTAAATAAAATACAATATAAACCACGTAACTAAAGTTTATAAATACCTATGATAATGCAGGTAATATCTAGTGAAATTTTAAGCTGACAACTCGCTACTAACTTCACTCTTCCTCCCATCCAATTTGATTGTTTCGGAGTAAAATTGTGTAACATGGAAACACATAAAATCAACAGAGTGTAATCTGTCTTATTTGTCTTTGTGACTTAGTTTATATACTTATGTATCTCTTAACTTAAAATAAATCTATCTATCTATCTATCTATACTTTGTAGTGTACAGTACGCGATATGAGAGATGGTCGAGCTAAAAAATTTCAAATTGGTAACAATATTAATCTAGCGAACATAGATTATCTTGAATTTTTTTTGCTACCTTCAAATTGTCTATTTAGAAGCCATACAGCTCGGTTTTCTCTTGTCACAGTTGCTTTTAGGCGAGTTATATGTTGTTTTTTTTTATTTGATGGTAACCAACCTACAGAATTAACTTCCAATTACAGGATGGTAGATGTTATTATAGTGGAATCCAACCACTCGGACCCAGTGGTATTATTGTCGGTTGTGCTGGGAATCGAACTGGGGACTAATAATAATAATAAATAATAATGTTTCTCTCCCTTACCGCTCCGACCAACTCTGGCTGCATGAACAGCACAGAGTGATCAAAAATTGCCTGTATCTACAACAAATTGTCCATAATTTCCTTCGTGTAATCCAGACTTTATAAACTATCTAATAACTGTGACTATAGATGTTACCATATTTTTCTCCTGGGATCAAATAGGGAAATTAAACTGCTGAACTGGATTGAAATTTCCCTCCCTAATTTCAGCCTCGCCGAAGCAAACTTCATTACATTAAGAATTTGAAAAGAAAATATTCCCAGAGCTACAAAGGTGTGGCAGGTGACGATTCCCCCCCCTCCCCCAGTAACAGTTGCTAATCGGCGACTGAACGTCTCTAAAGGGTAACTCACTCCGTGAAAGGCTTGCGCCGGTCCGCGCTAACAGCAATGTTATTGTGAAGCCCGTAAATTGAAGCTAGACGTTTTAATTACGAAGCCCTAATTGCTGTAGAAGAAGAATCGAGAAGCGAACCGAACTCTCCTTCCACGCTGTGGTTGCACTGCATACCAGAAAGGATAATTTTCTGAATAGAAAGATTAATTAAGATATAACAGAAGGGTTTCCCTTTCTAATAGGTCCTTATGTTACGCGGGACTAAGTATTTGACGAAGTCGTTTAAAAAGGTGGAGAATACGCTCGTCTTTTGTATTATGCACGATGAGATTGCTCTTAGTTTGGTCGACTGGGGGAAGCTATAAACTCAACGCTTCTTAATACTGTTATACACTCGACAAAAAACGCACCAATTGAAAATGCACCATATTTTGACGTCGAGCAGACGTCGAATCTATGTTTATATAGACGTCTACGTATTTTACCATCACGTTTGGACGTCGTAATTAAATTATAATGTGAGTCATAATATGACGTCATATTTAGCCGTTGTATGGATGTAGAATCTATGTTTATATACACTTATTTTATGGACGTAATTTTATAAACTAAGTTAATGTAAAATAATTGTACTACTACTATTTTGAAAATTGTCTGATCTGGAATTAATACAAAATTATTATTATACCACTTGAAAAAAATTCCGAATTTTTAGACCGCCATAACTCGGTTGAATTTGGTCGAAAATGGATGAATCTTCGAGTTCTGACAAGATTGAAGTTTCCTCTTTAAGAACATGCAATTTAATTTGACGCCAAGTTCATTTTACTCCCTGCCACCCTCCTTAGAAAAACATGCTCTTGGTATCAAAAAATGTCAAACTTTGTACCAGGTGCAAAAAAAATTGTGGAGTCAATCCTCTACCAAGACAATAAAGTTAATTCATTTTCCTGTCGAGAAAACAAATTTCTATGATTTGGTGCTAAGTTATAACATTTTGTGCCGTTTCGGTCATAACTCGGCTAATTTTGCACAGATATCAATGATTCTTTGAATTGTGACAAGATTGAAGTTTCCTCTTCAATGGTATGTAAATTAATGTGACGCCAAATCCAATTCACCCCTAAACACCCCTCCTAGGAAAAAACAATGTTCTTGACTCAAAAATGTCAAACTTTGACAACATGGTGTACCAAAAAATGTTTTAATTTTAATAAAAATTTGCACGTTCTGCACCTACGCCAGAATTGGCTCTGTTGTAAATAAATAAAAATATTGGAACGTGTTTGAGATTTCATGGTCTCCGCCAATGTGCCCGTGTTCTATCTTGGCTTGTAGGTAATGTAGATCACGCGCTTGTCGGCCGTAATGACGCCCAGGACACCCTAATGGTGTTTATGTATCGTCATAAATTATTTCACCTAAGTATAGAGTTGTGATTACCACCACATGCTGTGTTAATCGCAATTACTGTATATCCGAATTATTAAATCTATTGATACTTTACATGAGAACTGCTTAATGCAAGAGCAGGAACAGTATTTATGCAGGATCAATCATATTCTAAAGAGGTTTCCAAATCAAAAATTTTCCCAAAAGCGTAAAAATTTTCAAGGTCCAACGTGTTTAAATGCAAAGTTAATTAATGTAAAGTTCTTTAAAAATTGTTAAAAAAATAAAATTAATACGATAGTAAAATGTTCGTAATTTGTTGTGCACTTAGACAAGCGGAGGCTAAGCGTATTCCTGCCCCGGCACGACTTAACGATTGATAATTGAAATCATTAAAACTTAAACTTACTCTTGCTTCAGCTTAGACAATTCTCCCTATCACTCGACATAAAGATTACGTTATAAAGCTCTGTGAAAATCAGATTGCTATTGACGTTGACTCACAGTCGCTCAAAAGCAAAATTCTACTATTGGAGTTACCAGAAAAGCGTACATTACTTTAATTTCTTTAAAAGCGTGCACATTATTATTTGATTACAAAAAGCGTACAGTTCAGTGCTTCCATAATTAAAACAAAATTTCTTACCCAAATTTCTGTCGTGGTAGGAAACAAGACAGCAGCAAATAATTGCTGAATGAATGTGTATAGAATCAAAACTAAATTTGTTTCCCAAATTGCTTCCATGACAAAAAGTAAGAGGGAAGCGAATGATCGTTGAATGAATGCGGATAGGATCATTCTAAATGTAATCAAAACAAAATTTGATATGACAGGAAACAGGAAACAAGACAACAGCGTTGCATGAATGCGTATAAGATCAATCCAATCGAATTCAAAAGAGTGCTTCAACAGTCAAAACAAAATTTGTTTCCCAAATTGCTGGCACGATAGAAACAAAAGGCAGCGAATGATTGTTGAATGAATTTGGATAGGATCATTCATATTCTAATTATTTTAATCAAAACAAAATCTGCAGGAAACAAGAGAGCAGCGAGTGATTGTTGCATGAATGCTTATAAGATCAATCGTATTCAAAAGAGTGCTTCAACAGTCAAAACAAAATTTGTTCCCAAATTGCTGGTATGACAGAAACAAAAGGCTGCGAATGATTGTTGAATGAATGCGGATAGGATCATTCATATTCTAATTATAATCAAAACAAAATCTGCAGGAAACATAAGAGCAGCGAATGATTGTTGCATGAATGCGTATAAGATCAATCGTATTCAAAAGAGTGCTTCAACAGTCAAAACAAAATTTGTTCCCAAATTGCTGGCATGACAGAAACAAGAGGCAGCGAATGATTGTTGAATGAATGCGGATAGGATCATTCATTTCTAATTATAATCAAAACAAAATCTGCAGGAAACAAGACAGCAGCGAATGATTGTTGCATGAATGCGTATAAGATCAATCGTATTCAAAAGAGTGCTTCAACAGTCAAAACAAAATTTGTTCCCAAATTGCTGTCATGACAGAAACAAGAGGCAGCGAATGATTGTTGAATGAAAATAATGGAATCTCGTAATATTGAATTATAATTGCCAGGAGTCGCCGCGGTTCGGTGGAAGGCGATACACAATTATAATGAAAAACTTTGTTAGTGCCCCGCTCGAAATTTAACGAACAAACTTTTGACTAAGTTTTAAAAGCTACGTAAAGATGACACTTTCTTCTTCTCGCTTTTGTTATTCGTTTCGCCATTCTCAGCTCCACCGACAGCACCACGTGTATTTTATATTAGGGAAGACAAAGAATTAACAAAGCAATTAAGACACTGAAACGAAAGTTTCAAATTAAAACTGTTCCCAGGGAATCGTATTATTTTCAGGTGTTCATAACAGTTTTCCTTGCGCATTGTTGGCGATTATTTTGATTTCATTTGCGAAATTAAATTCGCACTTCACCAGACGGGCTACGCTCGATTGCTCTCAGATGGATTCATTTTACCTGATATATTTCGTTTACATTCTCTAATCTTTAACCCATTATAATTAATTTACTCCCGTCAACCACACAGATTTTAAGACAATATTACGTACATCAACCGAATCATAATTTACAAGAAAAGTTCATAGAACTTTTATTAATATTTCCTATAAACCTTTAAAAATAAGTTCGTGAAGATTTTGTGTACTTTTCTAAACCAATGGAAGTTATTTAAATAAAATTTAAGCACGCCAAGCATTATCTGATTACTGAAGGAGTATATTGTAAAAATAATATCACCGCAATTGAACGAATGGGACCGTTAGCGCAATATTTCTCCGGTAGGTTCGCTAGGGAGCTAATTTCTTTTAACCTTCAAATGACTTAGAAACGTCAAACCTGTGTATAATATGCTGTGTATGAAACGAATCAACGAAAGTCAAAATGCGCGAATGCTGTATTGTACATTGCAATGGCAAAAGTAATTCGCGATTTAAAATCCCTAACGACCATAGGAGACAAATTTGGATAAATTCCATTGGAGAAAATAACTTAATATTTAAAAAGATGCTGTCTACAATTGAATTATATATTAAAATAACTATTATACAAATTAAATTTCAAGTAACCTTTCTATTAATTCTGTTTTCGTCCCGATGTTTTGGCACCTCTTTGAAACAATACATTTTTTAAATCTTCGACTTCTTAACTTTGATAATATGGCATGGTTATAATAATAATTGTATAGTATTGTCACAGGTATTGTTGTATAAAGTTCAACAGAGAAGACATAATTACACGCAGTAACATTATACGTACGTCTTCTTATTTTTACTTAAGTATGTATCGTGTAATACGTACTTGGGAAACTAGCTCCCTGCTGCCACCTATGCTAAGCTTTGCGCTAACGGTCCCATTGCAATGATATCAACCAACGCAATTGACATGAATCGTCCATAGGATGTTTGAAAATATCTTATTCTTGTACTTTAAGCGATATTACGTAAGCCTATCCTAGCCACATTCCAAGTACGATTAAAAATTACATATTCAATACAAACATCTCAGAGAATTACATGGGATGCATAATTGAGATACTATTATTACCAAATTACTAACATTGGGATGTTACATAGATAATGTTACTAAGGGCGGACATTAGCAATCGCTAGGATATTATTAGGATGTTAATGGGCGAATATAGCAAGTAACAAGTCCGGGATGTTCACATTCTTTAAATGTTCTGGGGATTTTGTTTTGTCAAGTGGGACATTATAAAAAATATTTTTATTTTCGTATCCGCCCCCAAGGCTGATGTCTGGGTATGCCACTGCATGGGTCGCCAACCTTCTTAAGGTAGAAAATCCGTCGGTCATAAGCGTGCGTGATTTCTGTGTGAGGTGAGGCCGAAACAGTCAAATAATCAGAAATAAATCATTAAAAATCGTAGATTTATATGTAAATTACAAATCATAGGTATCCAATTAAATAAAAAAATATAATTGAAATTTAAGTTTACACTGAAATGCAGTAGTAGTACGTCAAAAACATAATTTTTCTTGAGACTGGAACCTTTTGCATGCGATTTCTCAACCATTATTGCGGTGACCCATATTTTTTATTTTTCTAATAAATACCTCAAATATCAAAGAATAACATATTCGTTTTCCAAATATGTGTTGGGTTGTTATGATATAAAATTTTCTAATCGTTTAGTAAATCTACTGGTAACCTCCATATACGCAATGTATTTTAGCGCGTTTTTGTGTCAACTTTAAATTCAATTATCTTCGTTATTTCAACGGTTACCTATAAATTTTAATTTTTATTCAAATTCTACGACTTGTAATGAATGCTGTATATTAATTTAAGTCATATTTTGGGTTGTCACTACCCATGGATTTACTACCTTAAGTGATTTTGAATTTTTTGGCATTTTGAAGTTAGTTCAGTAAGAAATCACACCGAGGCGGCATGGTCAAACATTTATGATCACACTGTACTGTTCATAGTCTACTACTATTGCAATAATTATGAATTTATCGTAGTTTTAGATGTGTAATAAATCTTATTCAAAATAGCGGTGAATAAAACTCGCTTTCAAAACGTTTTCCTTGATGTTTGCTTGTAAAAACTATCTGGTTTTTGTTGTGGAGGACAAAGAAAACCACTGGAATTTTTTCCAAGAACCGTGGCTGCCCTGTACAAAATAAAAATGACTTTAAAACAAATTCCACTTGGTGAACGCGCCTTGCAGGCTGGATGCATAGCCTCCACTTAAAATATCTCACAAAAGGGCGCTGCTTTACCGGTAAAAATTAATAGACAAATGCAAAGAAACAAAAACCGAATCACAATATGCAGGCGGCCATGAATTGTGATTAATTAATTTCACCGCGCGTTTTTCACGAGCACAAAGACGAACTTTTAATCATAACACAACATTAACAGCTCCCGAAAGAATAGACCGCGCAGATTCGAGCTGTAAGGCGATAATAATGAACACGGAGAAAGAACGGCGCACCAAGCGATAGATTAATAACACTGTGTAAGTTTTCTCCGATTAAATCAATAAATAATCGCCAGTAAATGTTACAGCAGTACACTTGATATATTGCGCTTTGCTGGATTTTGTTTTGTGTAGTCAACTACAAAGCGCGGGATTTATGCCATGAAATTAAACTGCATTTTGTGCGACGTATGACTTACAAAGAAAACATTCCATACACATAACACTTGAACAAAAAACTACTTCAAGAATATAGATTGATAACATGTTACAGAACTTAACCCATATAAATAATTCAATACTTCAAGAAATTACAACCAAACATCGTTACAATTTTTCTATGGTCTGTTCAGCCTCATTCACAATACGAAATTAGTAGTTATAGTCAATAGGTATAGTTTATCAGTTAGTTCTAACTACTGTCGTTCACAATTATTACAAAATTAATGTTGTAGTATAGTACCTACAAAATAGTTTTGATATTAGCGTCAGAAGTCAGAAATGTCAGTTTGTTCGCTTAAAATTATATTTTATGTTTGGTTTACTTAAAGCTGCTTTTCATATTAATCCTTTTATATAAATGGCAAAAGAAGCATTTATAAATATGATACAAAATTGTAAATGTCTCTATGACAAAGGTGATCTCTAATATTAATGTCATCTTAAACGTTAAATGTCAAAATTAATTCTTGTTATAGATTTTGATTGGTTGTTCATACAGAAAATCGTGAATTACTAAGTATAGGTTTAGAGTTTGCAAATCCCTGCGCTAAATGTAATTACGTGGAACTAATTTCGTTATTGTGAACACTACAAGTGAAATGCATATGTCAAATCACTAACGTTAACTATACCAACTAACTATAACTACCTACTAATTTTGTATTGTGAATGAGGCTTTACTGTTTTAGATAGAGAAAAATAAGAAGAATAAAGAATTTCTTCGACTTCGACCGATTTATCTAGGTGCAGTCAGAATCTCAATCCGTGCGACGACCTTGAAATTCAAATTCGTATGCATGCATAAATTTTAAACGAGCAAGTAAAGATGACTTGAAATCGTGCGTTTAAATTAGTGTATCTAAACCAGACGACAGATTTTAGCGAAAAACTAACACAATATTAATTGAATATAAAAGAAGATTGTATTACATTTTCAAGGAAATTGTCAGTTTTATAAAAATGATATTTAATTTTGAAGTCCAGATATCGAAGAAGTGAGGTGATGAAGTATCAAAAAGGCAACGATATTTCTATTTACCAGACATTTCAAACAAAAAATTTATTAGGTACCTCACTAATACTACGAGTATAATACATGCATGTACCTCTGTGCTACTACCCTCTCCGAAATAAGCTACACTTCAATATGTAGCAATATAGGGGTGAATTATGGGGTATAGGATAAAAAAAGAAGGGAAGTTTATTTAAGGATAGGGGATAACCAGTCGTGGTCGAATTAGGAAGGGATGTTTTGGGAGCATTGCGTCACGATACTTTAACACTCTCTAAAATATATTTAATTTCATTATATAAAACACAAAAATTAATGAAACTAATTACTTAAACTGGTACTTATACGTTTCCACTAACTTAAAATACGAATTTATATTAAAAATATTACTTAAATTTACGCTCAAAGACATTTCGGGTCTTATCTGTACCCCGGCCAACGAAGAACTGAACGCAGACGCCCAAAAATCATAGGAACGTCTGGCCTAAAGGGGTGCGGAGGGATGCAGATGACCTCTGAACTATTGTATATAAAAATAACTTAAGAGCCTATTGCATGGCAATAATACGCATTGAAAAACGGGTAATTTTTGTGAGGATCTCAATCTAATACTGTTAGACGTATGATGTTGAATTTTTGTATGTAGATTAAGGAAGAATACTAAAACTGCGGAATCTTCAAAATCTTTAATTAATGTAATTAGTTTAGATATAATTTATGGCAACTCTGTTGATAAAATTATAGTTTTATTTATTTTCCGCCCTTTTTACATCTATGTTCTACTCATTTAATGTTTAAACTCAATGATAACTTTTATAGTTCATTCATGAGATCCTCACGAAATTCTAGTGTTTAATTTCTTTTTATCTCTAATTGTTGTCGGAACAATATATAGTTTAAATTTTTCAATTCAACAATGCTTTGTCGTTACTAATGTAAAATTTCAGATTTTTATTTTGAGCAATATAGCCAGAATCGTGAATTCTGGTTCTTATTGCACTCAAGAAGCATAGCCCCTTAAGATAACAAAAATCCAGAACCTAGCAAATGCAAGTCATCTTGCTACAATGAAGTCTACCGTCCGATGTCGCTATTTTCGGTGGTAACAACAACAACCTTAAAAGTACATCTCACTAAATAGTTTCGTCTTCATTTAGTTGGAAGTGAGTCTCGCGCAATAATAAGAATCCCGGTGAAGTGTTCAGCTGTCGTGCAATCTTGTCGTGCAACTGTCCAGGGAACCATCATGTTGCACGCAATACTTCTACAGTAACAAGCCCTCGCCTGCGCCTAATTAGACTTACAACTTAAAGTGTTTCTTCGTACCTAGTTTCACTTTGCTTCTTTTATCTGCGATAGTTACTGCCGGGGAACATGCAAGTGTTTGACATTCATGCGGGGAATTGAATTAAATAAATAATATATCACTGAGCTTGAGAGCGCACAACTTGGAGCTTTGCTTTTTAAACCAAGAATGTATACTATAATCGTGTACAATTTTTACCTCTCGCCTCATATTCTATTAGAGAAGTATTGTCATGGGTTAAAATTTTAAAGCACGTTTCAGGATCTTTAGAACACGAATTTAATATTTTTACAATGATGTCTGCGTGTGTGTACAAACATATACAATTTTTACCTCTCGCCTCATATTCTATTAGAGAGATATTGTAACGGGTCAAAATTTTCGAGCACGTTTCAGGATCTCTAGAATACGAATTTATTATTTTCACAATGATGTCTGTGTGTGTGTGTGCGTATGGACGTATGAATTATGTGACGATTTTTCGTCCACGATAACTTAAAAAGTATCAAACCTTTAATAACCAAATTTCATATTTAAGGTTTAAATAAGGATCTTAACACCGGATAGATTTTGGTAGAAATGTGCAAACCAGAAGTAGTACTTTTTGAAATTTGATATAGTTTTCCTTAAATAAATTGGTACATTATTAATTTATGACAATTTTTGCAATTAATAATAAAAGAAAATATAATTATCTATGGGTAAAGTTTTTTAGCTAGTATTTAACAATAAAATAAAGTACAATTAATATTCTACCTTTTTGAAATTCCAGTATCTTGTTATCCATGATCATATGAAATTTGTTACTACACAAAAATTGAATTATTATGACAGTGACAGTACATTTGCTTGCATCTTGGTTTACATTATCGTTTACATTATTAACATGAACATGAAACTATTAAAATATAAGTAAAACTATTTATTAGATTAGTAGAATAAGCAGAATTAGGCGAGAGGTCGTGTGCTGGCCACATCCGATATTTTTATTGAAATTTTAAAAAGGTACAACCAAGAATATTATGCGATTTATAATACCGAGGATGTTGCTAAGCGACGAGGTGAAACCGAGTCTCTTTGAACATCCAAGGGGGTTTAAATCGCATAATATATACTCGTATTCGCGTTATATTCAAAGCTTAATCGTTTCATGAACGGCAGCAATATTGGAACAAATCAACAATTTTATCTGTCAATTAGTTGACAGTTTGAATATTATAGGTTTTGATGTTATTATGGTTGTATCTAACATATTAAGTTCGTAACTAATGAACTATAAGTATCTAAGGTATTATAAGTAACTAATGTATTATGTTGTTTATAATTATTAATAAATGTTGCATATTAAAAGGTAGTAACAGTTGATGATACGATTAAGTTGAAATACAATTTTACGATTCTTGTACTGGTCACAAAACACTCGCTGCGTTATTTCGTTTTGTCCTGGATTTTAAGAAATAGACGGGCTTCTTAACATAAAGCTACGTGAACAGTTTAAACAAACTATAAGAATTGTTCATGTTCCATTTAAGGATATAGCATTGGTACAGCACGAATGAATAACGAAAATACGGTAGACTTTTGGCGAGAAAAGTACGAAAAATATCTTTTGTAGATAATGAGATTAGTCTTAATAAAATTCTCCGCGACGTCCCCAATGCATTTGCGCCGCGCTTCGCTGTGAGGGCTGCCGGGCTTTGTTTCATCTGCTCTAATCTCGCGAAAAATTCTCCATGTACAAAATTCCTATGTTCCCCTTGAGTGGCTCCCCCTTCCCGCAGCGAGATCATTGGCGGGGCGGCGCCGCTGATAGTGGGAGCACAAAGGGCGCCGACTCTCTCGAGTGTGCTGCAAACTTTCCTTGAGCGCCGAGATGCTTCAACAAAATTAACTTTAACCAAAATAAACAAAGCCTTAAGTTTTCTAGACTAACTGCCCCTCCATTTAAAGTGATTTGCTTCTTCCTGAAAAGAGAAAATTCTTCAACTTTCTCTCACACGAGCCGGAAATCGATCCTGCTAAATAACACACGTGGAAAGTTCTTTAAGATCATTCACTTCCTACCTGTTACCAGACACATCCAAAATTTATTTAAAGTCATTGGTGGCTCAGATTCGAATCCAGTCAAATATTCCATTGTAACTACACAAATATTTATCTTATACAGAGTGTTCCACAACTTAGGACAAAGAATTAAAGAGTATAATATTGTACGACGTGCTGGTCATGTAACAAAAAGATTTTTTTAAATTCGTAAAAAAATTGCATCGTATTTCAATCAAACATTTTTTTGCCACTGGTCGGTAGTTATTTTTAATATTTTTTTTCAAATCTTCTACAATGAAAGTAATTGTTTACATAATATCTAATACTAATAAATGTCAAAATATCAAATATACCATCAAAACAGTGATACCTACTTAAAATGTACACACTTCAAGTAAACTACCCTTAACTTTGCGAATTTAAAAAAATTCTTTATGTTTCATGATTAGCACGTCGTACAGTAATTTTATGTCCTCAGTTGTGGAACACCCTGTAGTATTGCTATCCACTAACAACCATGAGTGACTTGACGGATGGTAAACGAAAGGACTGTGTCAATAATTATAAATAAATTATAAAATATAAACAATCGCTACCATAGGTAATCACAATACATTTTCATTAAAATATTTGTCCAATTGCACAATTTCCACTTCAGAAGCTTTTCCTGAAATTATAAAAATTCAGGTAATGTAATAACATATTATACAACGACGCTATAATGGATGCTATTATTCCTGAAGATTAAGTTACCTAATCATCTAAGGGAATAATTACGTACAAGATTTTAATAAAATAAATATGAATACGCAAAACTCTTCACATTTCTAAATGTCAATTCTCTATCACCATAGTTACATCATTTAACATTGCAATGTTTTCTAAAAATAATTTTCATTTTCTGATTGATGCAGAGGAAGAAATACTGACTATTATTCCCTGGAGTTATTCCCTGAGGAATTAATATGTGGCTTTATGTAGCGAACATCATACGTTTCATGTTCATGGTATTCATTAGTTGTAGATAATAGTATATTATGCAATGAGTTTATATTGATAGGAAATAAAACACGAGTACGAAGTTTACGATACGAGCCAAAGCGAGTGTCGTAATTCATATAGTGTGTTAAAAGCCATTAGGTATAAAATGAGTTGTTACATACACTATTTTTTCTACTCAGACTTGACATTTCAGTAACTGCCTCATAGAATAAGATGTGGGAGGTAAAAATAATTACATTATTGCCTTGCTATACAAATAACTATAAAAAAAATTTTATGAATTAAGTCCAATAGAGTAGGAAGTACAGCAAATGCAATATCCTGTATAAATATTTATAACATTTTTCAATATTACATTTTATTTTGATTTTTATTTTAAATCTGTATCTAGTATTTATTTAATTTCATTTTCCATTAAAAATAAATATTATTTTATATTACTGTCTCATTTATTGTTGTTTATCAATATTTTAAACCCACACAAATTACATTTTTAATAATAATTTACTTGTATATTTTATCCTGTTTTTCATAGAGCCCACAAAACAAATAAAAAGTAATATATTTAAAATAATTCTTGCATTATATTCAAATTCAAACATCGCCAATATTCGTGCATCTCCGCAAATTCACGAAATAAATCTTCTCATTTTTAATAAGGAAATAATCCGTTCAATCTTGTCAAAACACCTAATTTACTGCTTAGACGCTCAGTCTGATCCGTCCGTCTAAAAAACAAGCCGCGTAGCAAACGTAGTGCATACGTTTGGTGTTTTATAGTGGAATCATGTGATGTTTTAGTGGGTGTTGTGTGTTCAAAATGGGCATTAGAGTGTTTTAATTGTTTATAATATATTCCGCGATCGGGTGTAATGAAATTAATAATGATTTGTGGATTGTGAGTGAGTGTTTGGATCTCAAATGGCTGCATGGGCGATATGACATCTTGAAGAAGGTTTGTTTTCATTTATAAAAATAAAATCTACATAATACAAATAAAATATGTAATACAGTTCAAAACACAGTTGTTCGCCTAAATTGGTGTACCACATGTAATGGTTCTGTTGCACAAAATTACTGCAAACTCCAACAAAAAATGTCCAATTGCTATCAATGTTTCGGTTCCGATAAAACGTATTTTTTGCATGAGAAAAAAGCTTTTATTGTAGTCAAATAAAATTACATATCCCAAAATATCATATCGTTGCTAATGGTTCGGTTGTGAACATTTACAAATTTGCGATAAAATATTTAAAATATTAGTAGGTACATGATGTACAGTATTGTAGAAGCTTTTATTATTCTGTATTATTATCATCATATGTAGTATTTAAGTGCCAGTATTAGTCAGGATTATTTTATCCTTTGATAATATATTATCACTATAATAATTAGTACACTGAATGACTGAATTGTATTTTTAAAATATTATTTTATGACATGACATATTTTAAATACAACTATTTACATTTTCCAGTCATAAATAAATTTGTTTCTATTAAATACAAATAATAATAATTACCCACGCTAGTGATATAATAGTCATATTATTTTTGAGTGAGGTAATTAGTTATATTATCTCACATGAATTAATATGATGTGCTTTTGTCTATTACCTCTCGCATTTACTGTACTTCACTCGTTCGTAGCCATGGATATTACTAATAAAAATAAGATTTTTGTTAATATTTGACAGCAGTGTTGAGGTTATAATATACTTGTCTACCTATTTATTCTTTAAATATTCTTGGCATAAATCAATTTTGAATTACTGTCCCATAATAAATAGTTTATAAACGAATAATAAATAAATATCACGTATTAACTTAAAATTAAATTTTTTTCTGAAATAAAACTTAAAGCATGTCCTGCTTTAAAACAAGTGTATGTACCTACGTTAAGTTCGATTCAGACCTGCCCAATTATAAGTTTAAGTGGTTAATTTAACCAGCCAGCGCTTATAATTGAACTTGGAATTTTGTAGAGGCGCTGGTTGGTTAACTTAGCACTTACACTTATAATTGGATAAGTCTGAATCTAGTTTTACAGCCTCTACACCTCTATGTAATGTTGCATTTGCATTCATATCTGCAGCAGGGAATTTTCGATTTGTTTGAACGCTCGCGAACCTTGCGTGTAGGTTGTGCATGTTTATATAGAATAAATATTTTTAGATGAGGTATGTTTAAATGTTTGAGATGTGAGTAATAGCGAGCGAATGTTTTATAGATACCTATTGAGGTATGCACGCTTGCATATCAAAACTCTTCTATTTTTGTTCTGAATTTTCCAGGGAATAGCAGATTTAAATTCAGTACGGCCGTTTATCCAAAATATAAATTGTGTATTACGCTGCACTAAATTTATAAAAGTTGTCACAAAATAATTATCTATTATGGTATAATAATTATATTATTAAAAAATTTGACCACTTCCCTATAAAGGATTGTCACGGTACAAGCAAAATAAAAATTCAAAAGTCTCAACATGCATTCATTTTTAAAGCTCAACCATCATATTAGTAGGTACATGTACACTTACACACTTACACTTCGTTTGCCTCGTCCACATTCATAACCAAGTGATCAAGTGTGTTTTTTAAATGGCAAATACCCCATTTTTTACAACCACAAAAAACCATTACAAGTAGCCCAAGAGGGACACTTACAATTTAGACTACACCTGGTGATGATTCAACAAATTCTTGCTTGCACACATGAATTCTTTGAGGATTCTTTTATGCTTCTGAATCGTCGACAACAAGTAACCTACTGGTTTGAAGCTGTATCAATGGATTACAAATTATTTTTGTCCAATACTCATTGAAGATTGGTTGACCGCTATTTAAAGGGCGATTTTCACAATTTTCTAGATTTTTAAGCATGAAAGAATCATAAAAGAATCCATATGTGAACAGAGGGCTTTTAGATATATATTTAATTTACACACAACAAGTTTTATTTGGCCTATTTTCTTGCTGGGCAGTATTTTGGATGGTGGCTTAACAAATTATTTTTGAAACACAGTGTGCCGTTTCGATCACCAATAAAATTACGATTGTTTTATACAGACTTATTATCATCTATTGCTTACTTAAACAGAATTTCTTGTGTGGTTTCGAGATTAGAAAAACAATCTTCATTTAACAGATATTTATACAACAAAAGTGAAATACATGAATATTTATTCAAGACAAGAAAGGATAATAATTTCTTCGAGTGAATAAATATTAGTATCTCACGTGGTTTATACAATGTTTCATTAAATTTGGACAAAATAATTTCAAATATATGAATTATAAATTTATTTTAACAAAAAAAAATCTGCTGTGGCCACCACACGACCTCTCGCCTAATTCTGCTTATTCTACTAATCTAATAAATAGTTTTACTTACATTTTAATAGTTTCATCTTCATGTAATATGTAAACGATAATGTAAATCAATATGCAAGCAAAGGTGTCAACTGTACTGTCACTGTCATAATAATTCAAATTTTATGTAGAAACAAATTTCATATCATGGACAACAAGATAGAATATTAATTGTACTTTATTTTATTGTTAAATACTTCCAGATTCAGCAATTTGTATTTATAATTAACTGTACACATAGATAATCACAATTTCTTTTATTTTTAATTGCAAAAATTGTCATAAATAAATAATGTACCAATATATTTAAGGAAAACTTTTCCAAACTTCTAAAAGTACTACTTCCGGTTTGCAGATTTCTACCAAAATGTTATCCGGTGTTAAGATACTTATCAAAACCTTAAATAAGAAATTTGGTTATAAACGGTTTGATACTTTTTAAGTTATCGTGGACGAAAAATCCTCGGTTCATACAAACACACAAACACACGAACACACAAACACACAAACACACAAACACACACACACACAGACATCATCGTGAAAATAGTAAATTCGTATTCTAGAGACCCTGAAACGTGCTTATCCACCAAAAACTCATACTCGAAAATTTTGACCCATTACAATACCTCTCTTATAGAATATGAGGCGAGAGGTAAAAACTAATGAAAGTAGTCGTCAGTGACAAGTTTAAACGGCAGAGTAATTTAAAAATATGTTGTGTGTGAAAAATTTGTTCAAAGTTGTTGCTATGGAGTTAATAAAAATAAAACGTCAAAAATAAATACAAAATTTAAAGAACATAACAATTGCCACATGGACAGCAATTGCTGCATTAAAACAAATAAAGAATTTTGTTTCTCCATTTAAAAATTTCGTGTATTCTCCTAAGTGCGATAAGGACAAGTGCCCCACCAGAGACAAAGTAAAGTACCGATGCTCCTCTCACGTAGTTTTGATTTCTCATCCACGTCGCGGTGGAAAGAGCACAAGTTCTGGTGCAACGCCACCGCTAGTAGAGTTTCAGTTGGCGTATTAAGATTTGATTAATGATAACGGTAATTTGTACCTTAAATCATTTCTCGGGGGAAATTAAATTCACCAAAATGTGCGGTTGATTAAAATCTGGAACAATATTAAAGTTGAAGATATCCCGGCTTGGCTGGCGAGAGTATTAGCCGGAGAGCGGTCCTCAAACTGTTTCAAAGAGGACTCTAGTCATTACTGGTGATTAGTCATTAACTTAGATCCAGTACTGAGGTACAGGATACTGGAAAAGACCTTGATAACACAGTAGTAGAGCACTTGGCTTTGTTGACAGAGGTTGCAGGTTCGAATCCGGGTCTTTGACTACGTCTCGGTTTTCAAACATTATCCTTAAACGGTACAAAATGCACAAAACGTCCGTGGTGCTTGTAAAAAAATTACCCGATCGATGCACTAAAATTAATTTTGATAATAATGTTTATTTTTGTTTATGTAGGTTTAGTTTGCATTTTGATGCTGTTGCCTTGGTTTCTGTTGTTGTTTCGTGCTTACCGCCTTCTTCATGTAGAGTTAAGCATCATTTCCACCGACTGTTTTAGTGCTTAATGCATAATGATTATTTATTACATGGCCATTTCCACTTATTTTGTTTAAGGACTAATTCGACAGAGATGACATGTTGTAATTTAATCATTACCGGTATTTTACGATATTAAGGAACGAAAGATTATTAATTTCGTAAGTAAGGTATTCATTTCCATATTTAGAAACAGGCAGAAATTGACAGACAAATAATAAATATAACACATGTTATTATTTATGCTTGTGCATTATTTCTTATGTTTGGAGTTAGGAAAGTTTTGTTCTTATACGTTGCTCTTTAGTACTTATGCATTAAACATAGTTCTTAAGCATTAAACAGTCGGTGGAAATTAGGCTTAAGAGCTAGCGGTCAAATTAGTGTGGTCATTTTGTTCGTCGTGAAATTGAAGGGTTTGGGCCTTGCATATCTACTGAAGATGGAATGTCCAGTCTGCCAGTCTTAAGTGACCGGATTAGGCTTCCTCAAGTATCAAAAGTTGAGTGACAAAAATGTTAATTATATAAATTAAGAGTTCTGGCGTATGTAGAGGTGGAAATAAACTATATTTCTTATTTATAAAACATATTACCAGAACGTTTCTACTCCTCCAATTTGAAATTTTTTTCTAATATGGCTTTTTCTAGTCGAGATTCGTACTAGATTTGTCTACGCATACCCAGTTCAGTTTGACCAACCGTTAAAAATTTTGACTTGGAGAAAATCGTAGATTGAATATTAATAGTTCGGAACGAATATCGAGTAGAAATTGAACCAGAAATCTAGCATGAATCTAGGCGAAAAAGACATAATGTAATTCATGTTTTTAACAAACAAACACACATAGTAATATTATAACTTTAAATTAATCCATGAAATAAATAATAGTATATTATTTGACGAGTAAATAATGTAGGCTATAATTAATGAGGATGAAAGTTTGTTCACGAGCCGAAGGCGAGTGTATAAATCATCCGAGTTAATTATAGCCATTATTTTCGAGTCAAATACGACGTTTTATCTACAACTTTTTAAATAAAACAACATTTTCTTACTACAAATTTGTATTGATATTTACCTAACCTCAAACTTTGGTGTGATGACATGACAATTTATCCCAGTAATTTAGAACTATTATAGGCTAGTCATATACAGTGTTTTACAAATTTTTATTATTTTTACTGTTTCTGCTTACAACGTCATAAAATGATAACTTGATGTAACAGATGTGATGGCAGTTTGACAGTTCGAGAGAATAAAGTACTCATTATTCAACAGTATGAAACAATGAATTCATTATTTCATAATCTGTCCTTATGCAGGGGTTTAATATACTACTTTCACGTATAGGTATAATGAATACATTATTCTATTGTTGTAGATAAAGAAGTTTATTTAAAATCTAGAATTTTTTGATATCCGAATGGAAAGGTTTTGAATTTGTGTAACAGTATAACCTTAGACTGTATTATTTTTGAAGTCAGTTGATTTCAATTTAAGTTCTCGTATGTTATTGAATTATTCTTGAAGTTTTAATGGGAAAATCTGTGGAGTTTTGGGTTCCCTGTTCCTATTTCTCACACTCGACGTGTTTCAGATATCAGCTGTTAATTTTTAAGCGAGGATAATTTCCTGTTTGGTGCCAAGGCAGTCGACTTGTTAACTTTCTTCGATTTACGATATTTCTCTGATTAACTTTGCGCCGAAGTCTGGAGCCGCTTACGCCGATTGTAAAAGCCTGATTTATTTTATCTAATTGCTAAAACTTTGCAATACTATTAAACGTGTATTTATTCTTTTTGGCTAAGTCTTGCCGGCGAACTTCGGAAGTAAAACGAAACATAAGTTACCGGTTTCTTTTTGCAGATGATTGAGTTATTTGTGTCTTGTTTAACTTTCAGAAAATATTTCATGAACTGGCGAATAATTAAAAAATTTGTTTGTAAAAATAATTTCTGGCGTATTGATTTTTCTTCCTTTTGCTGCTGGGTAATAATGAAATTATTCGGTGCATGGGCACGAGATAATGCATATTAGTTTGAACAAAAGAACATTTTGACAAATGATTGGATTACAGATATTATGGCACATTAACAAAGCGTTGTTTAATTAAATTTAACATAACTAAAATCAGAACATGATGCTGAATAGAATCACATGCTCACAACCATTTGTATATACTGCCGTTATTTTTATTACCAGTTTATCATTTGTAAATATTAATCTGAATTATAAAATAATTTCGCTACACGAGTTTAGCAAATCGGGTTAGGTTATAATTATGATATTTGGTTGCTATTCAACGCGATGAATGTGACAGTGAAATTATTAATTTGAACTTTAATAACATAAAGCGTTTATGCTATTCGCAATCACATAAAGCCATTATTTATTTACTGTTTAAATCCTTCTATTTAGCCGCGTAGGTTACTTTCATGTTTATAAAACTTTAAATAGGTTCCACAATATGGCCATATCTTCTGTGGATTGTTAATGGTTACATTGAATGTATCATAGTTATTGGTGTAGATCTGTGTGTTTTTATAATATAATATAATAATGCTTAACTTTAAAAAAATCTGATGTGGCCAACACATGACCTCTCCCCATACTCTATTATTTTACTTATATAATATGTGTGTATGAAGGTACTTACTCACAAATATACCATTGTAGATGGGAATTCGGGAATTGTAGTTTTTATAAATAATATTATTAAAGTTTATCATGACCTTATTTTGTGTTTTCATTAAATCAAAACGATCAAAACTGTAACAAATTTGAAGAATTTTTAACTTTTTGTAAAGAAACAAGATTTCGAATAAAAATTGTGGATAGTATTATTTAAAAAATTCTGTCAGGTACAATTTTAAATGCACTTTAATTTTTTTTAAACACGTCGAAAATTTTTTAAATTTTCGATTCGCTCAAAATTTAGTTATACCCTATTTTGGACCCGAGGAATCCAATGGTGCCACTAAAAAAAATTTTTGGCTAATACTTTTCGAGATAATTTTTGCAGGTGAAAGACGGGAGTAGCTATGACCGTATTTTGTTCACCATTGGATTCCTCGCGCCGAATTACATATGAATCCAAATTTTAGCGAAAAAATTCCAACGAGTACAATTTTTATGAAGGGTTTTCGAAAATGGCCAAAAATCGAAGGCAAAACCCCTTGATGAAATTTTTGCCAAAATAACTTTTTTTCTCAGAATTGGCTGAAAATTTGGTTGTATACTAATTCGACTCCAAGGATTTCAAATCTGCAGTCGAAATATTTTTTCGGCGAATATTTTTCGACATAATTTTTTTTAGTCGAAAACTGGTCGAAATGGAAAATTTATTCTTTTTCCATTGGATTCCTCGGGTCAAATTATGTAGGAATCCAAATTTTCCCGAAAAAATTCTAAGGGATACAATTTTTATTGAGGTATTTTTAAAATGGTACAAAAACGAAGAAATAAAACTTGCTTATTTTCTAGCCTAAAGAATAATATTTGAAATTGTCATAAAATGTGGTTCTATACTAATTCGATCACGAGGATTTCAAATCTGTAGTCGAAAAATATTTTCGACCCTCAGTTTTTGACATAATTTTTTTAAGTCGAAATCTGGTCTAAATAAAAAAAATATTTATGCACCATTCGATTCCTCGGGTCAAATTATATAGGTTTGAACTATTACTAATTTACTAACTAACTAACTAACTTAAAAAATATATTTAAACATTTTTTATGTAAAACTTATAACCAAGAACGAGATTATTACAATTTTTTATTTTAGCCTTCAACTAAAAACATATTGGCTTTAAGTATCGTAATCAATTGTTTCCTTATACACGATGAACGATTTTATTTCGTATATTTATGATGAAAACCTTTGATTATTAATAGTGGCGAGATAAGGCATGGAACTTGTGCACTATGCTAAAGATGTATGGTTTAAAATCAATTGTGATCAGCTGTTGGAAGAGGCGAACAATCAGTCAAACAAATACTTGTTTATGTTGTGCAAAACTTTATTTGTCGGCTGTCTTCTGACATCTTTGATATGAACGTTCTTCATTAAAAATCAAATATCAAAACGTTAAATTTTTTTGCAAATTTTAATAATAATAATAATAATAATCTTTATTATTCAACAGGACTATTTGTCCCTATTACAGAATAATATTACAATAAACAGTGAGATAAATGCATAAAATATAATTAGATCATATCCAACTTATTTCTAAATTCATTTAGACATAAAGAAAAATCTAATTGTGAAGAAAAGTTGTTGCATTCACGACACATGGAAACAATTGGAGAATTATAATGATAGTTAGTACGTGACAAATCACAAACAAATATATCTATTTAACAAAACCAGTGATAATGATGTATTTTGTTGCAGTGCCCCCTCACCAGTTGATCGTGTACGACAACTCGGGGCGGGAGGTGTCGGGCATGGTGGGCCCCCTTGAGGAAGGCACCGACCTGGTCCTGATCTGCGAATCCAGAGGCGGTAAGTTCTTTCTACAATGCTTTCAGCGCTTGTAGTATTCCTGCAATAAGAAAAACGATTTCCTGTTTTGCTTTGGAGGAATGCTCCATTTTCTTAATTTGTGTCGCAAGTATTAACCATATATCCCAGGGACCGTGTGTCGTAAAAATACGTGGTTACGTTAGTGGTACGAATTCCGCGCTGGCGCTTTGTGCTTCCTTCCGGTTGCGAGGCGCTGCAATAAGAGAGATGTTTCGACACAGCGCAATTGCACCCAGTCTAATTCAAACCTTACAAACAGCTTCACCTCTTAAGGGTCTCGTCTCCGTAACAAAATATTGCGTGTTTAGAGGTGTAGCAGTTTCTGCTTTATTCATTGCATATTAAAAATTTGAAAGAAAAACAGGTACTTGATTTTTGTGATATAATTAATAATTTAGGATTATGCCCAGTTAGAATTTTGAAAAAATCTTTGAAATCCATATACAAAATTAATGAAAAAGTGTGGTTTAAGCAATTTTTTACATGCTTTTTCTTATTATTAAGAGATTTTTTAGAAATGTAACTCGGCATAATCCTAGTTGCATTCTTCGTCTGTAAATAAATTTATGAAATTTAGCTTTATCTATAAAACTTCGTGAGCATTTTGCTAGACTGCTTTTCCGTATTTTTAGCGAGCGTTTCTATGCATTAACGTTGAGCTACGTGGAGTCGATACCCTTAAGCGGCCGTCTACGATTTTCCCAAATTCTTATAATACTATTTTACTTTTTCTTCTATTCCACTCTCTTCCCCATTACTGCAGCTGCCCGAAACCAGCCCGAAACTCGTACTTTTCTGCCTTCTAGCTATGCAATGTCATGTTTTCGTTGCGAGTAAACTGTCAGTTTATTATTGAATTCAAGATAATGCTTGTTTAAACATTTAATAGAGAAAGAATGGATCTCCGATGTGCCTTTTTAAAATCTTAAAAATAATTTCTATCATGAGATATAACCTTGTAAAATTTGCATAAATTGGAAATTTTTATGAATATTTCTGAATCATGTACAATTTTAACTACTGTTAATAATTCATCCTTTAAGTATAATCGTATAATCCTTGTTGGAATGAAATTTTACGGATAAATCTAATTTGTTGACCAGAAAAAAAAGAGTTAACCGATTCGCTTGAAACTTTATATCCTAGCTAAAGGGCATCTGTTACGTCATGCATCAGTATATGAACCACGTAATCTTCTTCAGAAGGGTACTTTTATCTAGATTCTGACAAGAATTTCTCGTAAGTCTATATAGAATAGTTATATTTTTAACATCCGCCATTACTGATTTTTTTTTTTCGTGTATACCTAGGGATACGCGTTCCACGGTTTCAGAATCGCTGATCTAGACCAAAAAAGTATAAAGTAATTCAGCGTTTAATGTTGACGGCTGATTTTCAATGTGTCAGAATCCACATCAAAATAAAAGACGTGATAAAAATGGACCCACGTTGGGCGCCAAATATTACGAGATATGTTGCATTTTTGCGATTATTAATGTAAATGAGACAATATGCAATACGCCTGCGTCAAGACAATAATTTGTTTAAAACATTAAATTGACGTTTCTATTTAAACTTTAATGTCAATAATTAGGCGAAAATAATTATATTGTGAATAAATATATCAAATTAGAGTTTATTACTAAATCATCAATAATCTGTCCAAATAGTTCTAAGATTTTGAAAGAAAATTTTCGCATCTCGGGGTTTTAATTTTATTTGACAATTACATAAAACATTTATCATGACCAATGCTACATTCTTATTTCTTCTTGGTAGAATCCAATGTTTTGTGCCGTTTCGGGCGGGGTCGAAACCTCCTGGCAATAACGCCAGCCGCTGTAGAATATTGCGGCTTCCTGGTTGCAATGTGATGGAGAGCTCCATGTACCGCGTCCGCCCGCCGCGCTTCAAATGTTTGCTTCTCTACAACTACAGCAGACCTGCAACTGCAACTTGTTTTATTTCTATTCCCGATGTTAATTAAAAATATTATTTAACTTCACTTGTTATTCGCGTATGAGATATGCTTTATGTATGTAATTGTGCTGTAATATCCAGGGAAATCCACTGCACCTGAGATCGCGAAGATGGGAAGTAATTAGATTTTGTTTAATTAAGAGATTTATATATTTAGCACGGCACACTTTCACATTATAATTATTTATTTTTCTTTAATTCCTTACCAAATTTTAAAGCGTAAGTAAATTAATTATTTAATCATTAGATTAGATAAGATAATTTAAACAGATACAGAAAATGTTTAATAAACAAAGTTAAACTAGATAAAGGGGCTCGTATAAGATGGTCATAATAAACATTTGTATCATTTTCGGTTTAACCGGAAATGGGTACAACTTTTAATCTAGCATATAGGGAATCGGTAATGTCATATATTTAAAAAAAATGTAGGTACATAAAATAAACTTTATAACGATACCATAATATCAGAGTTTGACTCTAACCTTTAAAAATGACGGCGAATTTTCACTTATAATATCTCATGCGCATTAATTCTTTCCAGAAACTTTTTTGAGTGCTATCCAACAATGTCTTAATTAGCTCGAGTGATAATTATGTTGTTGGAATGCACGATAAAAAATTTCTTAGACATGAGTGCATATTCAGAATGACACCGCCGCTCTATTTTTGAATTAGTTTTACAATAGAATTTGCTATATTTACTAAATTTGTATTTAACATTAATTTTGTATTATTTACCTTATTAATTGCTTATTTACACTCAAAATAACAATTTTACCAATTTTAAGTTGCCAAACTGACATAATATGACAGTAAAGTTTTCGCTTATAAATTTCATTTAAGTTCCTCAAGCTACAAGTAAAATATTCTGCCAAATTTTTATATAACCATGGTTCTATTATTGTAATTAATTCTATCATTAGCTGTTATTTGTGTCATGCGATTTTCTTCAAAATATTTACTTATATAATATTGCAAATTTTTACAAAATCTTCTAGTTCCATGATCATTATGTTAAGTACTGTTATGCCATTGACAGTTGTGTGGAAGTTGTGAATCGTACTCATATTACATTGAACTTTGAAAGCACAAAGCTATTGGGAACCGGCTAGTGGTTGTAATAAGGGCTTACGCAAAGGGTTAGATGGAAGAATCTCGCGCATTGATACGGGAAAATTAAAATCAAATAAATAAAAAAAATTTTATTACTGCGAAAAAATAGTAACGTTCAAAAGGTTAGTTATCGAGATATATAGTACACCGAGCAAAACAATCTGTTATCACCGATTTTAATTAACAAATATATAATTTCCTATCGCAGAAATGAAAATAAAACTATTGTGTTATAATGAAAACAACAAAAAACAATACTAATTAAAATTTTTGATACAGCGATACAAAGCAAGTTTTTGCCAGGAACATAAAATCAGAAAATGCAAACTAACGCAGATAAAAATATCACAACTAGCAAAAATAAATCCTTTGACGTTGCAAAACCCGCGCAGCTTTTTAAGTTTATCCGGTTGGTTTTTATCACTTGGTCGCAGTGCAAATGATTTTTTAATTCGGCTTAATTATAGAGCTCAGATGGCAGCGGGCGGCGGGTAGGCCGAGCTTCTATTTCGCTAATTACATTTGACGTGGACGTACTAAGTTTGTTTTAATCAAGTAATATGTTACATGCGCAAGTACATATGTCGGGATGGACGGGGAGCTCATCATCGCTACCCACTATATTAGAATTAAATTACGGACATGTACTTGCGTTATGAAGTATGAACTGTGTTAGCTTTTCGTAATTAATATTTGGTTTGATTAAGGCTGGCTTTGTCTACGCCGGAAACTTTATTTAATATGCATAGTTCTTACTTTATTATAACCATAAAAATGCACATAAAGTTTTATATTATATTTATTGAGCTGGATTGCGTTTCAAATAAATTGCAATTACAATTCACAACTTCGTGCATATATTTTATTGCCATGATTATGGAACAAAAATATTTTTTTCAATACCTGCACCGAAAACGCCACGTTTCGTTCCTATTATTAGGGACGAAAGTGAGGTATTTCTGATCGGTCAGTACTTTTCGTCCTAGGTTGGAAAACTACTTTCCTCCCCGATTTATGAGGGAACCCACTTGATTTTTTCCTCTCTAAAAAGAAAGAGTACTTTTCCTCCCGCTTCATTTGGGATTCCAAAATTGATTATTTAGATTATTTTTATTTATTTTATGGTTTATCCCTTTCTTCAACTTCTAATAGCATTTCGGTGCAGGTATTGAAAAAAATATCGTGTGCATCTCGGAACAAAAGTGTTTTCCCGACTCGTGCGGTGGCAGTCCTCGCTTCGCTCATGTTGCCGAAAAACGCCACTTTCGTCCCTAATGGCACAATGTACTATTTTTAAAAATTTGATAATTTAAGGGCGAGACGCACATCTCTTAAACCACTGTGATTGTGAACAGTGACCCAAAACAGTTTGAATAAACACCACTTTCTTCAAAATCATTCACTGGATTTTAACGACTTGAATGAGTTAAGCTTCATTTACAATACGAAAGTAGTAATTATAGTCAGTTAGTATAGTTAACGTTAGTGATTTGACATATGCATTTCACTTGAAGTGTTCACAATAACGAAATTAGCTCCAAGTAATTACAGTTAGCGCAGGGATTTACAAACTCCAAACCTGTAATTAGTATTTAATGATTTAGTGTATGAACTACCAATCAGAATCTAGAATGAGAATTAATTTGACGTCTAAGATGACATTAATATTCGATATTACCTTCGTCATTCGGACATTTACAATTTTATATAATATAAATGCTTCTTCAGCCATTCATAGAAAAGGATTATTATGTAAGGTAACTCTAAGTAAACCAAGCGAAAAAACTGACTCTTCTGACGGTAATTTCAAAACTAGTTTGTTTTACTAGGAACTAGGCGAACTACAACATTAATTTTGTAATTGTGAACGACACTAGCCAAAACCAACTGACTAATTACTAACTATAACTACTAATTTCGTGTTGTGAATGAGGCTTTTCTGGAACTGTGTGACGCCGCCTTACCTCTGAGCGAGTAATTTGGAATAACTTCTTCTAAGTAGGTACCTACCTAGTTCTTTATTCTACTTGAATTATTTTCAGGTGGCGTTCTTAAAAATGTTCTAAAAGTATCTATTATTTCATTATCCTAATTAATTGCTGCAAATAACGCCATGGTTCACAGATAAATAATAGTTACAAATTCAAATTAACAATAGTGACAGCGGGCTAAAAGAACGTTCTTCAAAAATGTCGTTCAGAATCAAAAGACACTCTTCTCTGTGACCTCATTACTAGACAAGATATCAGGACAATCTATGAAATCAGAACGTACCCCAGCTGTGATTTATGTGTCAATGCTGTCACTTAGCACCAGTTTTAATTGAATTAAATTGCTCGCAAAGTAGGCTTGTCAAAGCTGTCGCGCTAGCCTGGAGTAAAATAATTCCGCGCGTCTAAAACAGCTCGGTCTGCAAGTGCTTCGTAAGACACTTGTGAATCTGTGTCTGTCAGAGTCGTGGTCGTGCGGTCACTCTCCGTCACGGAATAATTAATACGATATAAGACCGACCGGCGAGTAGTTGACTCCACCCGGCTTAATATCCCCAACGGGAGTCGTTAGTCAGTCGCTTCTTTCACCTTAATCTTGTCCCTGAGGGCTCGTTTATACTCATTCTTCAGCCCGTGGTGGAGGGGCTCCCCTCTCTCTCTGCCCCACAGAATGCGTTATAACTTTTCATTAAACTTTCACACCGGCCATTCATTTTTAATTGTGCATTTTTTACTCGTTCGCGCTTAGTGAAGATGTATGGTGTAAACTTGAGCGATAAAGAACATGGTTATAATGTTCTTTAAACTTATGTTGGTACTCTACGCTTCGGTCATTGTATTCGTCTTTGAGGATTGAATTTTTTATGAGGTTTTAAATTGAATTTGTTGTTTGGTGACAGTTAAATTAGGGAGGTTGCTGCTATCGTTTATTAATGGAATTTTGAATAAATCATTTATATTCCAACCGAACACATTTTTATTTAGTCTTTTTCTTCTTTATAATAAAGATTATTAACCTTAACTGCTGGCTTCTTTCTCACACTAAAAAATCTGATGTGGTCAGCATTTTTATTGTACAGGATTCACAAATACACCATTGTAAAAGAAAATTGTAGCTTTTAAACTTAATCATGCCATTAAAGTAATACCTAAATGACATTTTATATTTTTCATAATTATTGTCATACTTCTCATAAACAATCAAATATTTTAATATTTTGTTTTCAGTGGTAAGCAATAAATTATAATAAATTTACGGAATTGTTAACTTCTTGTAGTTGTTAAATTGTGTTAGGTAGAGAATATGTTTCAAATACAAATTGTAGATAGCATTTAGTATACCTACATTGTTATTACAAAAATTTCCATTAATGATCAGTTACGTAATCAATAAAACTACTAAAAGGCGCAATTATTGGAATAGTTAACTAATCGAAACACCAAATAAATCACACATTCACCACTCATGTCATGGACCATTTATACGTGATCTACAAACTGTGATGATGAGGAAAGGTGGCAATTCCCGGGCACGTGCTACTCGTATTAGAGCATCTTCAAGACTGCCGATATCCGACTCACACCACACTAACGTAATCGAACAAACAAACACTTTCATAACTTCATTAGCACACTTGCATTCCTATTATTAATTATTATTACAATCAACATGATTGCTAACCCCGACATAAATATTTTTTTTACCAGAACATTTGTATAAAGTTTCGTTTACTATAAAGCTTTTAAAATAATGAAATAAAACTAATACATTTTATCTAGCAATGTACACATTATTGTTTCATTGAAATTAAATTAATTTTTTTAAATAAAATAAAATAACAAAATAAAAATATTATATTAAAATGAAACGAATAAACAAAATAATAACTGTATCGATAAAATTAAAAATATTGCGCTAGTATAAAATCGGTATAAAATTATGAACGTACCCTTTGTAAGACTGGTTCAAAGGCAGGCAGTTAATCAATTGTGCCGCGCTAACAAAGAAAACGCTGGAGGAGTTTCCGACAATGACAAAAGTTAAACCCGTCACGCAGTAAAAAATTATATTAATCTTCGACCTGCAAAAGGCCTCAGTTATTTTTTAACACAAATAAAGTGGAAGAATTTGTCACCGAAGGTACACAAACATACGTACGCGAATATTTCAACAATATGGTGAGATCCCCGGCAAATTACGCCGAGTTAAAGTTTCAAGGAAGCGATTTATAAAATTGCTTTTCCACGTTCTGATAAATGCGCGCAAGAACTGTAATTTAGAATACAATGTCTCGCAGACGCAGAGCAAAGAAAACGCCAACTCTAGATATTTAAAATTCCGGATACAGTCCTTCTTGTTTGTTTGACAAGGTCGAGGGACGATACTTTTTTCAACGACTAGCGCAAGGCATCATCGGAAAAAATTATTCACCCACTTACATTACTTGTTGCCCCTTATACTAATTATTGTAATAATAGTAGGATTCTGTGTTTTTCTTTTAAATATTACAGATCCGTAGATCTGTAGCTAATAGAATATATGTGGGTATGATATTTACAAATTTGTAGAAAATGGGATTATGTGCTGTCATATGTAATATAATCGTTTACAGATGTGATCTCATAGATCTTGGTATATTTATTTACAGATGAAAAGATACAATGTTTACAATGAAAATCTTTGTTCTGCACAGCAAACTAACGACCATAACATTTACGTGAAATCTTTAAGTAATTTGTAAATATGTAAGCTACTTGTAATACCAAATTATCTGTAGCTTTTACAGATTCTATAAATTCATACTACAGATGGTACACATGTGCATAGAATCCCACTATAAATTTTCATTTATTTCTTTAGTTTATTGACTACTTGCCTCTTGACAACCATCAGTCTTGTGGTTGCCAAGTTGATTGTATCCCAGCTTGGAATGGTGACAAAAATTGATACCGGTTCCTGACTCGAATTCGAACCCACGATCTCTGTAATCAGAACCGTAATAATTCTAACAACTCAACTCAGGTATACACATTTTAAATATTCACAAGCACAAGGTACATGAGTGTATAATATATAATACCAGAAAAATTATATAATTAACAATGACTACGAATGGTATTAAAGAGATTATTTATGGAAATAGATCCAGTTTTAAATTAAAATTGCTGAAAAATGAAGTTATCCATGATTTCAGAAAACAATGTCAACGTCAAATGGTTTTATGTGTTTTCGTAAAGTAGTGAAAACTGTTCTAGAACCTTAAGGCTCTACACTGCTGCAATAGAATCAGAATTCACGATTCTGACTATATTGCTGAAAATCAAAATCTGAAATTTACCATAAGTAATTACGAAGCATTATTTGATCGAAAAATTCATTCATTGTTCGTGAGAGTGCTAAGAAAATATTTTTTGTCAAGAAAAAAATAGTAAAAAATCGGCCAATTAATTTATTACTAAAATACCATTAAGTATTTCAGAAATATAATTTCTTTGCACTCTAGAGTCATCTTTTAACTATCTATATATAAAATATGAACAGTGTAGGTGTACTAACATGAGCTTAGTTTGTAATATAGCAATTTCCCTTTTTCCTATATTTTTGGCACAAGTGTAGAGTCCTAAAAGAGATAGAAATTGTTCATTAAAATTGAGAATAAAGCTTATAATAAAAATGTTCATTCACCTAAAGTAGGTACTTGTAGTGTATAGTCGACACACAACCTTACTAGTACAAAAAATCAAGTCTACTGATTTTGATTAACTGTGAAAATCTATATTTTGCATTTTTATTGGTATATTTTTGACAGATGACGTGAATAATCATGATTATTAATGTAAAAACATGAAAGATTTTTGTTCACTAAACCAAAATGTATACCCAGCCCATTTCTAATAAAAACGAGCACTAGTACCAACTTAAACTCCCCTTAACGTACAAAATAAAATCCCCATAAGTGTAAATTACCCTCTCCGGAATTTCGATATTCCCCTCTCCGCAGATACCGTGCGTGGAGCGGTTCAGCCCCAGTGGTTTCACCGCCGTGTTTATGCAATTAAAAACCTTCCAGACCCCTGCCCCGGTCCTGGATTCTGCCCCAGCACTGGAAACCTCCTAAGCCCGCCCCATGGCTTCCCTTACCAGATCCGGATTAGGAGATAGACCCGAGAGGCTTAAAGCAGGATAGTTTTTGTTACTCTGATAAATAATTTGTTAGGGTTTAGCTGCATTAATAAATATTAATATGGAGGAGAATTATTTTTGCTTGGATTACACTGGGCCGTATTAGCTCATTTTAAACATAGTTAACATTTAGCTATTCATGAGTACTCACTCTAAGAATACATAATGCCTTGTTCACACATGGATTCTTTATGAATTCTTACATTCTGGAAAGAAATTTACTGTTTTGAAGTTCAAGTGGCACCGTTATTTAACTGGTACTTCTCACCAGGATTATGTTTCTCAGGATTCAAAATCCTTCAGTGAATAGGAATTAACTGCCAGAGGTATTGTTGTGTTTTAAAAAACTTCTTCTGCCGGTTTTTGAAATGTGCCCAAAATATTTTCAGCTCTGCGCATTGTTTTAAACGTTATAAATACCAAGTTTTATTATTTTATCTTTTCGCGTTCATGAGTTAGGTGAAAACATTCGGCCGCACATTCATCCATCCACACACACCATTGAGAAAATGGTTAAAAGTTTTATTTTGGAAATTAGAATATCGAATAGGCGCGAATAGGTATCGAAATATAGGTAACATTATGCAGAATTACTTAATTTTCTGATTATTTACGTTATAAATTGATAATCCATAACAAGATGTTCGAATTTTAAATGTAATTATTGTAAATTCAATTAAAATTTTTACTAAATGTTCGATATGTTGAAATTTTAACTGAAGTTTGATCTGATATTGAACCAAATCTTTTATTTCATTGTTTACTGGTGCTATAATTTGATTTTTGTTTCTGCGTAAAAAATATTGACAGGTGAGACGGGTGATAAGTTGGCATACTAGCGCCATATAAGTCATAAGTAAGATATTAAATGTAGTAATTGAACGGAGAATGGCTTCAACACAGAAGAGTTTTCCTGTGAATGAATCCTTTGATACAGGTGATGCAAATTTCTGTGATTGAATATTTTAGATTTTTATTTGTATATTTTAAATGGGCACTGGATTGTACGTATACAGTTATGTTTATAAATCTAGATGTGGCGGAAGGTTGTGTTGCTGGCCACATAAGATTTTTTTTCAGTATTCTAATTTTCATATGAAAATTAATTTTGACTTTCTACAAAACTCGATATCCTAACTTTTTTTGTAAAAATACGAGTTTTCGTAAGTACGTATTCGAAATTCGAGCTTCGAATTTAAGGGAGAATTCGAATTTCGAACTTGAGGGACAATTTTGAAATAAATTTTTGAATTATTTTTTTTAAATCAACAGCACTATTACCAACCGTCACCTGATAGGTTAATACTTTTCCTAGTATAAAAATACTGTCAATTTACTTCTTTCGAATGGCTAATAGCACCAGTACATTGCCTTATAAGCTATGGGAGACACTCTCCAATACTTCTTCCCTTTCCTCTTTCGTCTGCTATCTGGTAATTGCAGGAAGTGCGGACATTTGTTTTACTTAGCCATCTCGATCTTAACAATAATCTGGAACACAAACGACGGCGTGATTCATGTGCGCTGTCCACACAGCACGGCACGGAGAGCTCCCCACATTCTGTTGTTTCACTGGCCACGTAGGTGCTGATACTATCTAGATCGATTTGTGATAATGAGAGTGAGGCTTTCCCCCTAGATGGGGAGCGGAGCTTTCCTCAGAGGCTTCCCGGCCCTTTCATCTGTTATTCCTGAAACCTTCCGCAGGGCTGTGAAATATTTAACGACATGATTTATTTAATTTCCTTTCCCCGTAATAATCCGATGATCATTTGGTGGATTGCTTGGAAATCAAATGGATGGTTGAATTATGCACGGATGGTTACCACAAATTTGTATGACAACTAGTTACTCGGCGTCCATCTCAGTTTTAAAGATACTATTCAAAATTACCAAATACAAAGTACAATTTAACTCAATATTTTTTAAGTTGGTTTAGTTACCTTAAGCTTGGATTCCATGACAATTTTCTGCCGATATTAGCAACATTTGTCACAAACTTCTATTTTTTAAGTATGCCAATTTGTTGAACAAATACCAGTAAAAAATTGCCGAAAGGTGCTAATAACATGGAAGTGTGTTGCAATTTCTAAACAAAGTTACCAATAGCAGCAAAAAATTGTCGACAATAATTGTCGGTTGTCCTGAACGCGAATAGAGTTAAAAAAATTAAAATCTCGAAGAGGCGTGTACATTTTTTGAGACTATCTTAAAAGCATGTTTTATACAGCATGTACCTTTTATTGAGTTGAATCTTCATTTATTAATTTTAATATGTTCTAAACTAAATGAATAAAACATTACCAATCTTGAATGCCACATACTCTGTTTTGGCAATAACTCTGAAAAAGATATTGTCCTTGGACATAACACTTGTGAATTTATACCTAGTATAAATAAAGATACAAGGTTCGAATTTTAATTTTCAACAACTTGCCCGTACCTCAAGTCAAGCCTCTTCAGTATTTTTTTTTTTTTGACCATTTAAAATAGAAAATTGATTATTGCAACTAGGTATATGGACCATTCGATTTTCTTTACATTTGTTAAAAGTAAAGAATAATATTATAAAAATAAAACAATTTTATAATATGTATCAAGTTTTATTTTAGTCACCAGTTTTTAGGAACGAGCGCAGCAAGTGTACAAAAAACGAGTATCTAGAGAATTTATAAACGAGACACATATAGGTACTATACTTTTTCTACGACCACAAATTAAACAGCATACATATGTAAAATTTATTATTTCATTTACTAATTTGAACATTTAGGTTAAATTATGTTCAACCCGTGTCTCAAAAGCTTATCGAGGTGTGTTTAAAATGGTATTTAAGTATCCCCATAGAAACCGTTAAATGATGTTTTAATACCAGGAGTAAATAGTTATTTGTGTATCAAGGCTGTAAAAGAGATCTTTTTTGGCCGAATCTGAAGTTTGCAGCAGAGGCGTATGCCGAGGCCAGCAATTCAGGTGAGGCTAAAAACACTTTTAAGCCGAGGTGCACACAACATTTTTTAGGTGGTTATCAAAAAATATATAATTTTATGTGAAAAAAAGTTTTTTAGTATCATAAATAATTTTATTTATATAATTTAGGCTAACTAAGTTGTAGGTAATTACTTCTACATATATTTACCAATTAAAATTTAAATAAATTTGTTATTTAGCGGCCGTAAAGTAAATGCGGCCGTGAAGTAAAAGCGGCCGTAAAGTAAATGCGGCCGTAAAGTTGTCATTTTGACAGATGTCAAAAAATGTGACACTTTACGGCTGTCAAAGGATACGTAAAACAACTATTTATGCAATAGCCACCTAAAAAATTAATTTTTGTGTATGAATACAAAAATAATAATATGATTATTATTATTATAAGCACTGCTTTAAAAAATAGCTATGTACCATATTTTCTGCAGCTTAATTTGAAATATTTTCAAATTAAAAAACAGCACAAAGAATATAAATTTATTGTTTCATTTGAATGTTTTTATATTTAAATAAATCGAAAGCAAACTGGTCGCAAAAGAAAGACATTATAATTAAACCGATAATGATACCGTATTACGTACATCAAAAACTTTGTTGGCAATGCAATGGAAGATCTTCTTAACAAGATGTTAATAAGTAAAGCGTTGTAATGAATAGTCCGTTTATATAAACAACGTCCCACAAAGCGATCTGTCAGAGTTGTAATGTAGCGTATGAACAAAAAGCTTGGACTTGTGCAGCGCTGGGCGGCGAGTGGCGGCGGTTTTGGCAAAGGATAATGCAGTGGAATGCGGAGCACGTGCGGCCACAGATGACTAAGTGCGTTATGAACAGAAATGAGAAAACAATGACAAGTTGGACTCACTACGTCACGAGAATACAAGAGTGCGAGGCATTCTTATGATGACAGCGGCCGGGACATTATGTGCTTTATCATTTCCTTCCTTTATTTTGTTTTATTGCTGCTATCATGCACTGGAATAACCACAGCTGAAGTATTGCAACTTAGTCCGGGCAGTGCTGCAAGGGTTTCAGCGGGCCGCTACGTTTTCCGAATACTCTCGATTTTATTTTTTTTCTGTTACACTTTTTCCCTTCGTAGTCTTGATATTAATTCGTCTTTATATAGAACTCGTCTTTAAGTTATATTCGTCTTTAGGTCTTTAGGCACTGAAATAACCACAGCTGAAGTATTGCAACTTAGTCCGGGCGTAGCTGCAAGGGTTTCAGTGGCCCCGTCTACGTTTTCCGAATACTCTCGTTTCTATTTTTTTTTTCTATTCCACTTTTTCCCTTCGTAGTCTTGATATTAACTTGTATTATAGAACTCGTCTTTAGGTTATATTCGTCTTTAGGTAGAACTCGTTTTTAGGTTAAACTCGTCGTTAAATTAAACTCGTCGTTAAATTAAACTCGTTTTAAGTTAAACTTGTCTTTAAGTAAATCTCTTTATAATGGTTACTTGTACTAGACTTATGTAGGCAATTTTTTTTCTATCCACTCTTTTCCCACTACTACGACTGCCAAAACCAGCCCGCAATTCGTACTTTACCGCATCCTAGCAATGCAATGTCATTTAGAAGTTGAAAAATACCGTAAAAGTGTTTTCGTTGCTGTTTGTGTTGTTTTATTCAAATATTAACAATGCACGTAATTATCTAATCCAACGCTGATATTGTGTAATGAATAAATTATCTGTTTCCTTCACAGTAATGAAACTAGTGGCACTCAACATGTTTTCTTTAAGTAAACCACCCTTAATTTTACGAATTTTTGAAAAATTCTTTTTGTTCCGTTATCAGTAGAACGTGTTACATATACCCTTAAAGTTTGATCCATAAATACAGAAACACTTGTATATTTGTATCTTGATTTGTATAGTAGTAAAAAGAATAGGGTACGGCGGGAGATCTTGTGCTGGCCACATCAGATTTTTTATTAAAATTTTAAAGAGGCACAACTGTTCATTGATCCTTTAAGTTGAAATACAAATTGAGCATTCTTGTACTGGCCACAAAACACTCGCTGTACTAACGTACGTTTAGTGCTGGATTTTAGGAAGTAGACGGGTTTCTTAACCGGAGTTCTGTGGTTCAAGTCTCTAAAAACATCTTGCAATTAAATCTTACGTAGAACAGATTTTTTGTAGGATGCAGTCAATAAAATAAATAATAAATCAAATGAGGTTCACCTTCTGTTTACATTTACTTAATTCAGTATGAAATGCTACAACTATGTGGTGTATTCTGTGTTGCAGGTCGCCCAGTTCCAACAGTTTCTTGGTTCGTGAACGACCGTCTCGTGGAAGGCCAACTGTCCTACAAGCACCACGTCATCGTCAACAAGCTCGAGGTTCCTCGAGTTCGTCGCCAGCACCTCAACTCCACGTACAAGTGCCAGGCCAGCAACACCAAGCTCATGATGCCAGCTGAGAAGATGGTCCGCCTTGAACTGCTACGTAAGTAATCATTGTCATTGAAATGATGCCCTGATCACACGTCGATTCTTTGAAGGTTTCTTCTAAATTTGAAGAATAATCATCTCTGTAAGAATTCCTTGTTAATAACGGTGCCGCTAAATTGAATCTTCAATGAATCTTGGAAAAGAAGAATTTATAATTCACTGATTGTCATTGAACTGTATCTGATACGCAATGCCATGTTCGCACATTCTTCTAAATTTCGAGAAAAATAATATGCTTGTGCCGCTAAATATTGATCTTCAATGAGTCTTGGAAAAGAATAATTCTTTATTCACTGATAGCTTCAAAATAGTGAATTTATTTTTCCAGGATTCAGAAACATGAAAGTGTGAACAGGGCTTAATAATTAATATGATAATAATAAATAGTCGAAATTGAGTCTGTATTCATTTTTTTTTCTTAAAGGCCAACGTCTCTGCATATTAACAAAAATATTTTTAGTAGTCAATTTATTAAAGTCCAATAACACACCAACGTTTCGACTGCAAATCAGTCTTCATCAGGGTGCTGATACATATACAAATCATACAATCTATTAAATATATATTTTTTTGTTGAGGTGTAGAAGAAGGCTTAAGAGATCCCACACCTCAACAAAATTACAATTTGGATCCTTTAACTTCATCAACAAATTTCAAATAAATATACATACAATAAAAATAGATAAGCAAACTTACATTTATACTGCTTCTCCAAGAAATTTTCCATTTTATTTAATATCCAGTATCCAGTCGAAAAATCAATCTCCCATCTTGATTAACATATATCCTACTTACACAAGAGCCCCGACAAAGATTATAGCATAGTCAAAACGTTAGCCTATGAGAAATAAAAAAATTAAAAAAGACTCAATCAGTCAATTATCATTTTATCTTAATGATTGGTATTCTAAGTGAGGTATTCTCTTGTGTGCGTTACAGTGAGGCCTCTGTCAGTGCGCATTCTGCAAAAGCCTCGGCAACTCGAGGCCGAGAAAGAGTACGTGGTGACGTGTGAAGCGGCCGGGTCTAGACCTCGAGCCGTTGTCGCTTGGTTCAGGGACAATCGACAGTTTCGACGAGGGCAGGTGAGTTTTCAGTTTTGTTTCATTGTTATTGTTGAATAAAGCTTGTGATATTTGTGATTTAGTTACGACTAGCGTAAGATATTGCAATGTGAGCAATTAGTCATTCAAAATTTTGTGTATGTAACTACAATGATTTAAAGGCGGCAAAAATTACACCTTATTTTTAAAAAACACGCTATTTTCTTAAATATGATCGACTTGAAACCAAATGCACACACTATGCAATGTTATTTCTATTAAAACACAGTCAACCAAAACCGGCAATCAATTTTCGCCAATTATAACTGAAGTTATACTCCTAATTCCGTACTCTAGATTAAGTGTAGGAAACAAGGCATTGGTATCCAGCTATCATTATGAACCTTTTGTGTACCATGTTGCCAATTATACACTTGTTTCTTTCTCTAGGCACCTAGTATCTTGCAGATTCAAAAAAGTTAGATATTGCAACCCTGTACCTCCATAAAAGCTCACACTAAACCTAGAGTATTTATTTCGGAATAGTAAACGTTGTTAAAATGTTCTGTACAATTAGTTATTCAAAATTTATACACAATTTTATTTGTATGCACATAAATACAGTAATGAAAGTGCAGCAAAATTATCACAGGTATATTCTTAAAAACCACGCTATTTCTTTTAATAAGATAGATACGAACCCAATCCCAATTAACATAATATGCATTCAACCTAAACAAACAATAAATTTTCGCCAATTATTTCTATCCTGACTTAGGTACTTACATCTCTCGCCTCGTCTACATTCAAATAAGGCCTCTAATAATTTTACTTGCTGTTAAATGTTTAAAACCGCATAAAATAACAGTTCAGGTTCTATAAATGGTTCGATTTTGTTCTGGTTTCCATTTTATTTTTGAACTGAATCGGTAACCGGTTTTAGAAAAAGCGGTTCAATGATTTATTAAATAACACTAAATTAATTAAAATATAAGTCCCAGTTTTGGACTAAAAAGTAAACAAATTTCTAAAATCTTACAAAATGAGACAAAACTGAAGTATTTTAACAAAATAAAATATAATTTTAGTTCATGCTTTAAACCGTTCAGAACCGGTTAATAACCATCGGTTCGGGTTATGAGTTCATAAAAATATTTTTTTGATTTTGGTTCCGGATTCACTAAAATAGTATATAGATTTTCGTTCCTGTTCCGGTTTTGTTCCAGCCCCTAGTTTAAAATTAACTTCATGTACGTATTCAGTATTTATGTCTTATGTTAACAATAACGGAACAAATATAAAGTTTGAATAAGTCAATAAGTAATGAAAGAGTTAAATTCCGCTGTAGGTGTGTTTACGAGCACTAAAGCCATTAAACCTTCAAGTTTCGCGGAATTTGAAATACCATTCCGTTACTAATGTGTCTGATACGTGGCCATCAAAGTACAAAGCACAATGATACAATTCTCGCTGTGTACATGATTTACTCTCACAATAAAATCGTAGCGGAAGTCCAAGATAAGCCAGTAGTTGCGCACTGAGATACAGTAACGTAACAAATAACGCACACACTCCATATAACACCAAAGTTTAGTTTAGTTTCATGGACTGCGACGAAGAGGCCTAGCTGAAAATGGAGAGCGGGATCTGATAAATTTACTACCGACAGAGCAGGAAAACTCCCTGAAAACTCTCATTTTATATTATAATTATTAATCAATTATGTTCCATTTTAATTTACTTTAATTATAAGCTCCTGGAAATCAGTTGCACCAATGAATCTTAAATTTGAACTCGGATTATAAATAAAATTTTGAATGATTCACTACTTCGTGCATTATTATAGTGACATATTAATGAAATTACTGTTTATGGAACAAAAATAAATTTTTAAAAATTCGATAATTTAAGGGCTGTTTTCTCAAGATAGGTACACATTTATTAAACACTGGATTGTTGATTGTATATTGCTTGTTGTAATTGATATCTAATTAACTAAATGAAATAAAATAAAATTTTAATTATTTGTGTAATGGCAAGAATAGTTGTAGTAACTTACGTCTGTAAACCTGACTCGACCAATTAAAAACTGTTATATTTTTATTACAGAATAATATTGTTTTACGTTTGTTTAATCATGAATTTTGTTTGTTTACAATTAATTTACAAATTTTTTAAAAATAAGTTTTGGTCGGGTAACTTCAACTAGGTACTGGATGTATTCTTGACCTTTTGGAAATAAATATTTTGTTATTATTATTATTTATGACAACAGTGACCGAAAACTATATGATTAAAAAACCTGGAAATTAACATTGCGAATTTTTTCGTGTTGAGTTAGATGAACACTATATGCCATAAAATAAAAATGAATCACCCGGTATATCTCCTAATGCCCGGAAAATATTTACTCTAACTTTCTGAAAATCAGTTTTCGTTTCAATTTTAATTTAAAACTTGAATTAAATATATAAAAAAATCAATTTTAGATGATTTGAATATTGCTAGATAACAAATTTTATATTCCAGATATTTATATTTCTTATTCAGTAAACATTTCAGGAGCTTGCGTAAAATATTTAGTAGTTTTCCTGAAATTTTTAAAGGGCCACTCGAGAATAAAATTTCTTGGAAATTTAACGGATTCTTCCAAGAAAATCGCATGACACAATAACAGCCAATGAACTGACCATTAATTATTACTAATTAATTATTGTTATTTCTTATAATAGGGTATTACGTATATGGAATGTGTTATGAATGTAAACTAAGATATTACTGTAACGTTTTAGTTGGGAATTGAACGTTATGTGAGTCGCACGTTTTTTTTCAGAGAAATAAAATATATTAAATGTAAAATACCTTTCATTTAGAATCGGCGATCCTTACACTTGTAATGTTATATACAAATTTCTACAAGTTTCTATTGTAAAAAGAATTCAAAAATAAAACGGGGCGCGGTATCATTGCGATTTTCTTACCGCATTGCACTAGTGCTTTAATTATTGTCCAGGAAAATTTTTATCGTGTATTCCAACAACGTAATTAGCTTTCGTGTACCCCTCGAGCTAATTAAGACGTTGGAAAGCACTCAAATATCGGATTCTTTCAAGAAATTTTAGTAAAAAATTTATGGTTTTTATAGTAAAGAAACACTGACGTGATTTTCGTTAATTGTCTAAAAATTACAAACATGTAATAGAATTCCAGCACTGGAGTTAAAAATACCGGCTTGCGTAGCCGCTGTCGCATTTCTCAGGCGAACTCGCGAAGTTCGGCGCTCGGAGTTTCCATGCTCTATTTGTTCCAAACTGAGCTGTTTTTATATAAAACTTCCAAGTAAACGCCGATCTGTTTAGTTTCTTTCCTACGCTCACTTTGCGCGCATTTCGCTTGATGTTTCCTAAATACTTTTGATATTCCAGCGGAGGAAATCGCGAGATTGGATATTCCTTTTGTTCATCTTTCCATCTTTGTAGCGTTTCTCTCCGGTGTACGATTTGAGTTGTTGGTTTCTGTTGACAGGTCGCGGAAGGAGGCAACGAGACCGTGGTCACGAGCTCCGTGACCTTCGCCCCGGTCCCTGAAGACGACAACACGATGCTCAAGTGTCAAGGGGACAACCCCAACCTGCCTGGGACTGGACTTGAGGATTCCTTCCTTCTCAACATCGTCTGTAAGTCTTTTTTCTTATTTCTTAATTCTTAAATTAACCATTGGTAAACAATGTAAGTTATATTAAAATATGCCGTTCAAATTGGTATATAATTTTAACCGAGCGAACATAGATTATCAGCAATTTTTTGTTCGAAACCTTTTCGTCTCACCTTATACGCGGTTTCCCAAAAGTCCCGGGACGGAGCTACAAGTTTTGAACGAGTGAAGAAAAAAAATGGAAAATTTGGGGATCACTAAGGCGTTTGGGTCATTTCGAGACCGAAGAAAGTGGGCCATTTGTTGTAAAAAATCGTAATAAACGTGCAAAAAACATTAAAATTTAATTCGTGACATAATTAAGATATCGGGTTTTGGTTTATGGGGATGAGTGTCAATGAAATTACCTTTAAAATAAGGTGAAACTCGACAGGGATTGCTATTTAAAAATGTTGGGGTTGCCATCCCCTAAAAAACTCCACGTTGCATGGAAGTTCTAAACTATCTAAGAATATATAGTTTTTATGACTCTTTAGTGGTCCCCAAATCTTCAAGTTCTAACAAGATTGAAGTTTCCTCTTTAAGGTCATGCAAGTTAATCTGACGCCAAGTTCATTTCACCCCCTGTTATTCCCCTGTGCAAAAATGCTTTTGATGTCAAAAAATGTCAAATTTTGACAGCTTGTACCGGGTGCAAAAAAATGGTGGACTCAATCCATTACCAAGCCGATAAAATGTATTCATTTTCCTTTCGGGGGAAAACAATTTAGTACCTGCGATGATTTGATGCGAAGTTATGAATTTTCGAAAAAAAGCTATATTTTAGTAACTTGTACAAATTACTGGCACCGTGTGAGATCGCCTTTAACTAGTGCAGATCATAAGCACACAGCTTCGGCGTACAGTCTCAAGCTACCTCTCCGTTATCTTCCAGTCAACTCTCGATTCACAGACAGTACTTCAGAGCACAGTTAAACTGAAAACAATTAGAACGAATGGTATTATTCAACACTAGTTTTCCTTGCGAGTGTAGTTTAGACGGTGACTTTATTCATTAAGAGTGATCGGTTGCGCTTGCGCACGAATGGACCATGTTTTATGACGTGCTTAAACGTCCGTTGTAAAATGATTAGAAGGAAGGAAGCGTTTTGATTGGGCACTGTCTCGCACGACACGAAACCTGGCCACGTGACCCCTGTGCATAATGTGTCAGCTTGTTATACAGCGCGTATCGCGATGTAATTTTGCATATTAAGAAGCTTATTTCGCTATTCGTTAAAGGGTGGTTTAAACTGGAGAAAAAATATGAACAGAATGGATTCTTCTAAATGTGAAACAGGGAGTAGGTTTCAAACAATTTTTTACTTCCTTGTACGGAGTAAAAAGGACGTATTGTAATCACGAAAAAATTCGGTTCTCAGATTTTTACGGAAATATCCGTTTTGACTTTTCCTGAATCCATTAGGACTAGTTTCGTCTTGGCGACTGTACGTACGGACGTATGTGTATCGCATAATTCAAATACGGTTAGACGTAGAATGTTGAATTTTTTTTATTTGGTACTGTTGTAACATCAAGTTGTGCACTTCCTATTTTTAGTTGCGATCGTCCGTACAAAAGAGACACTTTTTTGTATTTTGTATTTGAGACTCATGTTGCATCTAGTTGATCATCTCATATTTTTTGTTACGATCGCCCGTGCGAAAAGAGTACTTTACTCTAGGTATTTTTTGGTATTTCCTGCATAAATCAAATACGGTTATCATATTATTGTACATTGTAAGTAGTTTCTTTCATTACAATCCTTTTATATAAATGGCTAAATAAGCATTTATAAATATGATACAAAATTGTAAATGTCTCTATGACGAAGGTCGAATATTAATGTCATCTTAGACGTCAAACGTCAAAATAAATTCTCGTTCTAGATTACGATTGGTAGTTTACACATAAAATCATTAACTACTAACTACAGGTTTGGATCAAATTCCTGCGTTAACTGTAATCACATGGAGCTAATTTCGTTATTGCGAACGCTACAATTGAAATGCTACTAACGTTAACTATACCAACTGACTATAACTACTAATTTGGTATTGTGAATGCTGCTTTAGCTTCCCTCCGCTCGGGTGTTTGCCGCTCTGGGTTGTTGCTTCTGTCGTCAAGTAAGAAAAAGAAAACGACAATTTTCCGTATCTTGGCGCCGCTATCTTTATGTTTTGTTTGTCTTGCAAAATAAACGATTAACCTAATGAAACGTTGTTACATGAGTCAGATACGCGAAGATGTTTTGAGTTATTGCCGTTGTTCGTGCTGAACTATGGAAATTTTTCTGCTATCTCACGGCGGAATATTACATATGAAGCAATGTAATATTTATGCCTTGCATTACTTTATAAAACGAATAACGTTGAGTATGATCTTGGAGACGGGCAAACGTGCATCTATAAATTGGTATATTATGATATCTCAAGCGACGTTTCAATTTTTCATGTTCTGGAATGCTGCACAATACAACATACTTAAGAGACGTCTTCAAGAAATTTCTACTTGACTCTTATTTCTGCCATAAATACGCCTTTCAAATTTTTATTTTTATACTGCCATGCTATAATTTAGTTATGTTATCTGTCGTCTGTCGCCACTCAGTTCCTTATAGAAATGTCATTTTATATTTAATAGGAATTCAAACAAATAACGTCAAAAATACATAAATTAACACTTTATTGTTTATAAATATTCGCCTTCTACTTTCATCATTTACGTCGATCTTACGGTCTCATTCGTGACTTTCTATTTCTTATGTCAAGAATATTCTTGATTTATTTAGGCCTGTAAGGTTTTGACTGTCTCTTCAAAAATAAACTATTGGAAAAAAATTGATGTTCCGTTTTCCCCTTTCTCCAACTTTAAATGCCGATATCTCAAAAACTAAACAAGAAATCAAACTCTAGTCTGTAGCATTGTATTTCTAACATTTAAATTAATCTATAAACAAATTTTTTGACCTCTCAAAAACCGACCACCCTCGATTTCTCAAAAATGGTTCAATATATCGCTTTAATTTATACACCAATGAATTCCTCGCGCCGAATTACATATGTGTACCAATTTTCAGCTCAAAATTCCGACGGGTACCTACAAGATTTATCCAACATTGTCGATTTTAGAAAAAATCGTAAGAAATCTACAAAATCTTGTACCCGTCGGAATTTTGAGCTGAAAATTGGTACACATATGTGTTTCGACGCGAGGAATTCATTGGTGAATAAATTAAGTCGATATATTGAACCATTTTTCAGAAATAGAGGATGGTTGGTTTTTGGGTGGTAAAAAAATTTCAAAATTTTCAAAATTCTGAAAATTTGGTTATAGGTTAATTTTTTAAAAAAAGAGGGTTACCCCCCATGGCCTTAGGAACGTAGCCTATTAGCCAGGACCAATGTAATTATATATAAATGTCAATCGAAAGTCAAGTTTTTGACAATCACAACGCCCATGCTCTTCAGTGGGATTTGAACCCACAGCCTCGCTGCCCGCTCGGACCACAGAGTCTAAGCACGTTAGTTCGCGCTTAATTTAAGTGTTAGAAATACAATGCTGCAGACTAGAGTTTGATTTCTCGCTTAGTTGTTGAGATATCGGCCATTAAAATTGGAAAAAGAGGAAAACGGAACATCAATTTTTTTTTTCAACTTGTACGAAGAGATTCATCTACACTTTTTTAAATATATTTAAGTAATAGATATAATACTATTATTAAACTGCAATTAAAAGAGTAGGGTAACTTGAGTAGGGAGGTCTTGTGTTGCCCACATCAGATTTTTTTAATTCATTGATGTTTTTGTTATTTTTCAAAATAAATTATTTTTTACGTTTTGGGGGGGAGGGGCTGCAGGCCGGTAGCCCCCCTGGCTGCGCGCCTGTTTTAAAGTTTAGATTTGAGACCGAGTGGGTTGAAGAATACTTGCGAATTTCAGTGTAAAATTCTTGGAAAATGTAGTGGCGCGATTAAATTTAATGTGTTAATTTTCTTGTCTGGCTTCTTTGAAGTTTTAATGACGTATATAGTATTAGCATACCGCCGTCCATTTCATTGAAAATCTATTAAAACTGAATGAAAAAAGTTCGTGTCAACTTTTACGACGCCATATTTCTCCGCTCATATTTTTCATTACGCAAAAGTAATTACAGTTAGGAGTATAATTAATACGGTTGTATTTTCCGTTGTTGAATTATAAATTTTCTCGTTGAATTATGAATGAGAACGTGGGCGATGCAAATAATTTCAATAATTAATTTTGTCATTGTAATGTAACAGTTTCTTTGTTGACCTAGGTAATTCCTTGGAAATGTTGGAGTTAAATTGAAACCTGAGCCTGCTATTCAAAGAACATTTACTTTTGTTTCCAATGAAAAATGACGCAATACGATATTAGATACCTCACAGAATAATAGCGATAAAAAAAGCTTGATAATTAAATTGGTAACGCCAAGCTCATTCACACTAATTTAATTAAATACCTTTTGAAAAAGAATCATTGCTGGAGTGCTAAAGTAATCTATTTACTATTAAGAAACAAATTTTAAAAGCTTTTTAAAATTGATTGATTGATTAAAATGGCATGGAGAATTTGATTAGAGTGACCATTTTTTTAAAAATCAGTACAATACTTAGGTTATGTTCTATATACTTTTACCTCTCGCCTCATATTCTATAAGAGAGGTATTGTAATGGGTCAAAATTTTCGAGTATGAGTTTTTGGTGGATAAGCACGTTTCAGGGTCTCTATAATACGAATTTACTATTTTCACGATGATGTCTGTGTGTGTGTATGTGTGTGCGTGTGTGTGTGCGTGTGTGTGTTTGTATGAATGTATGGACTGACGATTTTTCGTCCACGATAACTGAAAAAGTATCAAACCTTTAATAACCAAATTTCATATTTAAGGTTTTAATAAGGATCTTAACACCGGATAACATTTTGGTAGAAATCTGAAAACCGGAAGTAGTACTTTTTGAAGCTTGATAAACTTTTCCTTTAATATATTGTTACATTATGTATTTATGACAATTTTTGCAATTAAAAATAAAAGAAAATATAATTATCTATGGGTACAGTTAATTATAAATACAATTTGCTGAATCTGGTAGTATTTAACAATAAAATAAAGTACAATTAATATTCTATCTTGTTGTCCATGATATGAAATTTGTTTCTACATAAAATTTGAATGATTATGACAGTGACAGTACAGTTGACATCTTTTGCTTGCATCTTGGTTTACATTATCGTTTACATCTTACATGAACATTAAACTATTAAAATGTAAGTAAAACTATTTATTAGATTAGTCTCGAGGTTAATAGAATAAGCAGAATTAGGCGAGAGGTCGTGTACTGGCCACAGCAGATTTTTTTGGATACATATCCATTATAGAAAAGTGAAAACGTGAAATAAATAATTATAATAATAATATTTATTGATCCATGAAAACATTACATACAAAAAAAATCTGGTGTGGTCACCACACATCTTTCTTATAGACAACTGTGTATACTCTTATAAATATTGCACTTGACACACGTTTGACATAATAGACGTAATTGTTTGACAGCAACTATGATTATTGAAATGTATTTATTAAATATGTAATTTAGATTTTCTCAAAATTTAAAAGAGACAAAGGATGAACTATAATTGTCCTTATATTATTTTTAACATTTTATATTTGAACATTTTTGTGGCTATTTTCATATTTGAAATAAATTGAATTTATTTTTATGTTTTAAGAAAAATTCCTCTTCCGGTTTTCGAAATGTGACTAAACATTATAAATACCAAGTTTCATAATTTTATCTTTTCTCATTCATGAGTTATTGAACATACGGACACACATCCATCCATCTACACACACAGACATCATTAAGAAAATGGTTAAAACTGATTTAGTGGACATCAAAACATGTATTTCCGTATTTATACTGTGTATAAAAAAGTAAAACGGATATGTCAGCAAAAAGGTACTGAAAAAATTAAATAGCTGTAAAAAAATCTGATGTGGCCAACACATTACCGTCCGTCTCCCAATACTAAAATAATTTTTTAAATTTAATTAACTAATAAATAAATAAGTATAGTTTGTTGGTGTTATTGTTTATTAATAATGTGTTCTGAACGATTCTTTACTATACATTAATAGATTATTACCTTTTTCAAGTTAAATATTAATACAATTCTGCATTCTATTGATATTTCTTTTTGCGTGTGATATTTTTCCGGTAGCATTCCCGTTGTAAAGCATAAATTTTTTCATAGTTCATCCCGCAAAAAGTGCTCTTTTTACCGGTTTCATATATCGTTCGTGTTATTGCATGGAATAAAATACAACTGGGCCAATATTTTCATAATATGAAAATCGTTGCTACTGTGTAACTAAATTTAATGAAAAAGCCGCCGCACGGGCTTTATGTAAATCGCAAGGTTCGCGCGAACAGAAGGAAATTTCCCCGCCGTAAATAAGCATAGGGCACTCTAATATTTCCCGCATAATATCACGTTGGCGTGGAACAGACCCGGCGTCATTCAGATTCTCTCACCTTGAGATAAATGATAAACACAGTTGATAACCCACTGCACTATGATTCTGACAACTCGAGAATCAAGACGAGCCCGTCTAGGTTTTTTCCGAATTTCTATAATACTCTCGATTTTACTTTTTCATCTATTCCACTTCCTTCCCCGCTACTGCAACTGGCCGAAACCAGTACGAAACTCGTACTTTGTCGCATCTTAGTTATGCAATGTCATTTTGAAATTGAAAAATACTGTAATAGTGTTTTCGTTGCGAGTTACGGCGGTTCACTGCTAGTACTATAAACACCGAAAATTGTTTGTTACTATTAAAATCAGCTCTAAATAAAAGATTTTTATGAAAATTAATAGGTATATCAATCGATAAATAAAAGTTTTATTTTTTTTCAGCATTTTTTTATTTAATCCATTAAAAATGTCATTTTTATTACGGATATAACATAGACTTGACACAAATTTTTGGAAAACTGTCATTAGAGGAGCATAGTGTGATGAATTTTCTACCAAATTATTACAAAGTTTGTACAATTATCTTAATATTTACCATACTTTTGATAGGATTACGAAAGTCATTATCACCCGCAAATACGACAGAGACTCCTGAATTAATATAAGCTCCACCTCTATGAGACGTAGTACACTCCTACGTAAAAGAAAATTTAACGTGTCTAAATTGAATGACACAATACGCCGGTTATCGGTTGTAATATTTTTGTCTCAGACTACACAAAGCAGACTGGGCATGTTCTTTTAGAAGTGGAGGAACACTTGTAGGATGGCCTATTTGCTACTTTCCCCTGTACACCTACAAACCCTGAGATAATTGTTGATTGGAGGTGGCCCGCCTTAACAGTTTATTATTGACTTCAAGATAGGTATTGCTTTTTTAAAATTAATAGAGAAAGAATATATCTTCTGCAGATGTGCCATTTTAAAATTTAAAAAATTTTCTATCATGAGATATCCTCGCGTAAACTTTAAATAAAATTATTCGGTATTTTATTTATATATTGTATACCAATTTGAAATTCCTAAACAAGGACATGAATCGTCCATGGGATGTTTAAAAATATCTTATTCTTGTTCTTTAAATGATATTATGTAAGTCTATCTTAGCCACATCGTGGGTACGATAAAAAATTGTTGAAATGTTGTGGGTATTTTATTTTGTCAAGTGGGGCGTTTATTGTGGACCACAGGTGCAAATGTATGTCCTGCTTAGAATCGGCTAATTGTAGCACAAATTTGGCGATGTTTAATAATAAAACTTACAAAAACCTTCTCGGAAGATTTATATTTTCTGAATTCGGAGCAATATAATGTGCTTGTTTACTTTTAAAATATAGCTAGAAGGGAATCTTAAATAAAGGAAAGATTTCATGATCCTATAAACTGGGTTTATGTAGGAAACAAACCTTGGAGTTTTACAATGGAATAAATTTGTAAATCATAAAAATTTCTCGTTTTTAAACTGCTATAAAAGTTTCAGAGAAGTGAAGTTAATTTTGCATTCTCGACGGAGTTAAATAAAAATTATACCGCCGTTCTCACTTCAAGGAGACTATTCCTTACTATAAACTTACTACTAATTCAGGATTCCCACTTCTCTGTTGAGTTGAACTATGTGTTAAACTCTACTAGAATACTATACCTACTTCATTTACGACTATACCTACTGTGTAATTGATTCATTTTATAAGGTAGTACAGTATCAGTTACTGAAAATTCTATTGACCAAAACCATAATAGGTAATTAGTTATAAAACTTTTTTTCATATTCTAAAATGGGAGGTGTTGTGATGTATTTTTAGTGGATGCGCACGTTTTAGGATCCGTAGAATATATGAATAAAGAATTTTCGAGATGGTGTCTGTCTGTGAGTACGTTTGTACGTCCGTTAGGTCGTATGTAACATTTTTTTTCGGGCTTTATAGCTCAAAAAGTTACAAACATGTAACAACCAAATTTTATGTACCTATGACGTTTTAATACAAATCTTAAAAACCTCGTTATTTATGGAGGCAATCCCCAATCCGGAAGTAGTACTATTTTTTATATATTATTTTTTTATTATATTATTATTATCTACAATTTTTTGCATTTTCTAAATTGTTCTGACATAGTAGGTACCTACCTACTTTAAGAATTAAAGTATTATTTAAAATTTAGAGTATAAAACTTTTGTTACTACGAAAAATTTAATTGATTTTGACAGTGCCAATAGTGAAACATCATATAACTTCTTCTACAGTTGACTAATAGACAAATTATATTTGTAAATATATATTTGTATAAGTAGTAGTAAAAAGAGTAGGGTTTGGCGAGAGGTCTTGTGCTGACCAAATCAGATTTTTTTTTAAATGTTGCGGTTCAATAGTTTAAATTCATATATCTAAATACGAGTATTCACACTTCTCACTTTCAAGCACTGTGAATGCTCATATTTAGTTAGATGTATTCAAACTTTCTTAAACGTAAACATAAATCTAAACCTCAAAACTAAATGCTTATGTAAATACAGCTTAAATCTACGAGTAATAATATCAAAACGTATTTACTGTAATTATTATCGTTTTTAATTACAGCTTTATAAATCAATCACCACGTGCTTAAACTTTCCTGGATAGTTAAGTGTCTTTTTCGTCGTCTCGATTGTGAAGCGAATTACCGGTGAAGTATTAAGTATGGAACGACTGTCGCGCAAACAAGAAAAACATAAACAATCAAACTTTGTTATCAAGTAATTTCCATTTTTAAAGTTCGTGGAACACAGTAACCTGCTCCAGTAATTCTGAAAGTTTATGTGAGCGCATACACAGACAGATAATGTTGTTGCACAAAGGCAGAATGTTGTTGTGAAATGTTTTAGAGACTCCATGTAGTTATGTTTAATGTCCACGTATAACTCTACGAATAGTGTTCTCTAGAGTTGTTGAGCTAATTCATTGAGAATAATAAACTGGTTAATTTCTATTTTATTGTTACTCCGGGTTTTATCACACGTGGAAAAGTTTTTAGAGGAAAATAATTAACTGTTGAGTTTAGTATTAAATATATTTTATTAATTTAATTATTTCAACAGTTATTGAACGACTGTGTCAGTGGTCAATGAAAAGGTTAAATAAATTATACATTTTGTGATAAGGATTCGAAACTAACCGGAACAGGAATGCAAACCGGAACGAACCGCAGAAATTTTAATGAACCAGAACCAATCCTGAATCAATTAAAAAAATCTGACGTGGCCATCACACAACCTTCTGCCATATCTAGACTTTAAACAGAAATGTATACGTACAATCCGGTGCCCATTTAAAATATACAAATAAAAATCTAAAATATTCAAACACAGAAATTAGTATCACCTGAATCAAAAGATGCATTCACACGAAAACTCTTCTGTGTTGAAGTAATCCTCCGTTCAGTTACTACATTTAATAGCTTACTTATGACTTATATAAGTATGCCAATTTGTCACCCGTGTCATCTGTCAATATTTTTTATGCAGAAACAAAAATCAACCGAACATGGATTACAAGATTTCAACGTTTTATTTAATATATTTATTTTTTAAATATTACTGCAGTTCTTTAATGCTACCAGATAAAGACAATTTTTTTATAACGTAAATTGCAAATAACTTTTCCTCTTATTCTTATTACAAATAAATACTATATTTATCCAAATTTATAGAAATTTTTGACACTTAATCTTTTCAATCTTCAAAAAATATCACTTCCGGTGAAGATATTTGTACCAAAATCTAATGAGCTCTTCCTATTCATATACAATTGTAAAATACCAAATATCAAAATTTTTGAGTAATTCGTATTTGAGTTATCCGACAGACGGCATCGGCCCGGACCACACACATACACACACATGCACACACACACATACATACAGACATCATCGGGAAACTATCAAAAATGAGTTGTAAGGACCCTAATTCGTGCTCATCCACTAAAAACTCACTACCCGATTTTTTGCATGATTTCAATACCTTCCTTTACAGGTAAGCGGAAGGTAAAAACTAGAGTCAAATCTATTATTGACTAGTATTGGTCAAATTTTAGACGTCTTATGCGGTAGTCTTTAAATCGTCATTATGTGTCCAGTTTTAAATCTCCCGCTTAAAATATATAGGAATCCTATATTTGTCTCAAAATTCATCTTGGTTATGACATACAGGAACCCTATATTGATTAAAATTAAGTCGTATATTGGTTATAATTTTATTAAAAAGGACATAATTTGACTGTCGAAATAGACGTCATTTGCATCAAAGTAAATAACAACTTTTAAACATCCAGAATGGAGGACATAAGACGCGTATGTGACGTCTTTGTAATTACATTTGGATCAGACGTTTTAAAGTCATGTACATTATAAAAAAGTCTTAACGACGTATTTGTGTTGTATGGGGAATAATTTAAAAAATACTAAAGATTATTCTTTAACCAACGTGGTGGCAAATAGTCTCCGTTGTTCGAACGAATTGAAGAGCGGGCTATGAATGTTCAAACTTTCGGTATTCGGTGCAAATAGTGTGTTAGTGTAGTGCAGTGTTGGTGTCCCCAAATATATGAGAAAACTTCCTACAATTCCAATAATCAAAATTACCAATCGACTCTATTCATCCACCGCAACAAATAACAAAAGCGCCGTCCGAACAAAACACGAAACTTGCAACTTGCAACCGTTCCGCAATTCCCAGTTGCACTTGCAGCTGCTGCGGCGCTGGCGTGACGTCACAGCGCGGCGTTATCTGCCCCAGATACGCAAGGAGATGTATTATTCTTATCGGAGAGATAATTGTTAATAATGTTTGATATCAAAACACACCGAATTAATTGCTGCCATAACTTCAACTTGTTTAGATTTCATTACGAATTTCAAATCCAAAGGACGTACGAATTCCAGATAAAGTTGATCATATTTCTTTAGCTTAACTTTGAGTCTTTGACGCTTGGATTATAATAGATATAGTGCTTTATGAACAAATACCTAACCTAATTCTTAATTGAATGTTTGAATTCATCAAATTAAAAATCTGACGTGGCCATCACACAACCTTCCGCCATATCTAGACTTTAAACAGAAATTTATACGTACAATCTGGTGCCTATTTAAAATATACAAATAAAAATCTAAAATATTCAAACACAGAAATTAGTATCACATGAATCAAAAGATTCATTCACACGAAAACTCTTCTGTGTTGAAGCAATCCTACGTTCAGTTAGGAACTACATTTAATAGCTTAATTATGACTTATATAGCGCTAGTATGCCAACCTGTCACCCGTCTCATCTGTCAATATTTTTTATGCAAAAACAAAAATCAACCGAACATGGATTACAAGATTTCAATGTTTTATTTGATAAATTTATTTTTTAAATTTTACTGCAGTTCTTTAATGCTACCAGATAAAGACAATTTTTTTATAAAGTGGATTGCAAATAACTTTTCCTCTTATTCTTATTACAAATAAATACTATATTTATCAAAATTTATAGACATTTTTTACACTTAATCTTTTCAATCTTCAAAAAATATCACTTCCGGTGAAGATATTTGTACCAAAATCTAATGAGCTCTTCCTATTCGTATACAATTGTAAAATACCAAATATCAAAATTTTTGGGTAATTCGTATTTGAGTTATCCAACAGACGGCATCGGCCCGGACCACACACATACACACACACACACGCACACACACACATACATACAGACATCATCGGGAAACTATCAAAAATGAGTTGTAAGGACTCTAATTCGTGCTCATCCACTAAAAACTCACTACCCGATTTTTTGCATGATTCCAATACCTTCCTTTACAGGTAAGCGGAAGGTAAAAATTAAGAGAATAGTTTTCTCCCAAGTGTCCTAGTTGGTATTTGTCGTCAAATTATTTAAAATTTATGGCGCAAATTAGCATAAGATATTTGGAGGCAATTTATCTTAGAGCAAATTATCCTAATTTGACGCAATGTATTCAAGGTACACGTAGAAATTTGAAATTCAAGTATGCATTCATTTCTTGGTGTAGTGTAGTGTAGTGTAGTGTAGTAGGTTTTACGTGGCGTGTGCTGTTAACCAGGGCTGTAATTATTTCATTTAGCATATTCCCCCGTGATGCACTGTTTGCCGGCACGAATGCAGCGCTGTGACGCTCCGAGCTGTCGGTGTCGACTGCGCCGATACACATGCATTTTAATTACGATGCACATATGTCCAAGTACCCTTGACCACCGCCGTTACTCGGTTCAGCTCTGTTTTTAGAACGATTACAATGGAATATTTGTGGCTGTGTGGCTGCTACCTCCACCGCAAGAGAATTCAAATTGAAGAACATTATTATTTTACTTCATACTCTACAAATGCATTAGCCAACTTTATTATTCATTAACTCGGACGAAACCATAATGAAAACTGTTTAAAATATAACTATCATTTATAGATATTACTGACCCAGTTATTGATTCGCCTTGGTGCAGTCAGAATCTCAAACAGTGCGACATCCTCTGAAAGTCAAAGCAACAACGGAGAGATTTTTTAAACCAGGACTGCAATAGGGTAGTTTACCATTTAAAAAAAAGATTTTTATTGAAACTTCATGCTATTTGAAAGCGATTGAGAGTACTGATAAGCCTTAATTGTTCTTAATAAAGCTGTAATCAATTTTTAAAGTTTGTATGACGTTGATGTATAGCTGAAAATCTTCTCAAACCATGGGGCTGGAATTAAATTGTACTCATGTAAAATCAACTGTTTCTAAATGTTGCAAAATATAAAATACAATTTGTTAGTTTCTTTATTACTGTAAGTGAGAATACATGTGACGTAGATGTATCGATACGTAAAATCTCAAATATTTAAAGAACTATTAACTTTTTGAAAACTTTTTTCATGGCAATAACTCATTTTTGAGGTCTCCTTTCAATATAATTTACTACTATGGTAAAGTACCCTATTAAGACGATCAAGTAGTCAGCTGAAAGATGTTTTACAATTTAGCTAGTCGACATACTTGAACCACGGAGCTCCGGGTCCGTACATACAGAGAGCTACTACTGTTGCAATAATTGTATATTATACAACGAAGATGAAGTTTGTAACACGAACGAGGGAATAATTGCCATTATAGCGAGTTGTATACCTTATACTTTATCTACGACTAGTACAAGATACGACCTTCCCAAATTTCAGTTCTCTATCACCAGCATTGCAATGTTTTCAAAAAAAATAATTTGCAAAGAGAAATTGATTCAGGAAAAGTTATTTTCTGATTGGTGCAGGAAAGGGAATACTGAGTATTATTCTCTGCGGGATTAATTATTTATGGCATTATTTAGCAAACATTACACAATAATTAATGTTTATGTTATACATTAGTCTTAGTCGTAGTCGTTATTTGCTATTAAATTCAATTCAATTCAATTGAAGACAGACATATCAATATTGCGCTAACAACACTAAGTAATATAATTTGGAACAAGATCGATTCACCATATTTATTGTCTAAACTTCCTTTTCACGTTCCTAGATCTGAATCTCGTTCAAACGCCACTTTTTATCTACAGTTGCATCGTACCAATATAATTTGTAAATCACCAATATCTGTTATGTGTTCAAATTACAATCTGTTATGCCATAATTTTGATATCTTTCTTCAAAGGTATAACAATATTGTTTTTATAATATGTATTTTCTGTACATTTACTTGTTTTGGGCTCCTTGCCTGTTAAGTAATAAAGCTTATTATTATTATTATTATATTATCAATTATAACGTTCCCATGGTTGGGAAAAGTACCTACCTTAGGAAAGGCGGCAGTGGAATTTGGTATTCAAAGGGCTGTAATGTATTTAACATGGGGCTTGCCGAGGGAAAAACAATTTTATGAAAATAGCAGGCTGAGAGAAATTTCATCTTTTGTTTTGTTTATAACGCGACGTCAGAAGAGATTATTTGAACTGTCACTTTTTTATATCCATTACTTTTCCCGGTCGTGACATCCCTCGTCACATAGTATTTGTAAGCATATCAGGCTTCGCAGGGTAAAAGGATCATGATTTGTTACACACACAGATAGTCGAGCTACTTATAGAAACAGCTTCTTGAATAAAAACATGAAATATGGCTCGTAAAACTGCTTACTTCTGCACTGCGCATATACTAAATAAAATTTGCCTGGAACGTCCTTTTGAAATATTGGACTTCCACCGCCTTCCGCCGCTCACGAGAAAACTCACTTTTAAACAGAAACAATCTCGCATTATTCCATTCCCTCAAAACTCACCCTTAAGAGGCTCGTCTACCTTTTATTCGAATTCCTAGAATACTCTCGATATTACTTTTTTTCTATTTTACTCTCTTCCCCACTACTACGGCTGCCCGAAACCAACCTGAAATTCGTACTTTCCCGCATCCTAGCAATGCAATGTCATTTTGAAGTTGAAAAATACTGTAAACATAGCTCCAGATTCCCGTAATAACTTCTGAATTTTTTAAAGAAATTAAGTAAAACAAAAATTAATCGAAAAAGGAAGTTTAGCTGCATGCTTCTTGCTTTTTAAATTTTTCTTACCATTTATAGTGACCGACGAAAATAATATTAAATAATGATAAAAAACAGCAAAAAACGTCATTGTAATTTTTTTTTATTATTTTAAATTCCTAGGCCAAAGACATAAATGTTTTGGTGTAAACCAAACTCCTTAACCAAACAAATTGATTCGTTATTTCAAACAGGATATATCTATAAATACTTGTCGGGGTTAGCAATCATGTTGATTGTAATAAAAATGATTGATAGGAATGCAAGTGTGCTAATGAAGTTATGATCGTGTTTGTTTGTTCGATTACGTTAGTACACTTGGGCGAAGTCTGGGATTACGTGCTAGGTGTGGTGTGGGTCGGATATCGTATCGTCGGTCTTGAAGATGCTCTGATACGAGTAGCACGTGCCCGGGAATTGCCACCTTTCCTTATCGTTACAGTTTGTAAATCACGTTTAACTGGTCCATGACATGAGTGGTGATTGTATGATTTATTTGGTGTTTCGATTAGTTAACTTTTACAATAATTGCGCCTTTTAGTATTTTATTGATCATGTAACTGGTCATCTATTGTCCGCTCAGACATACTGATATTAATTATTACTAATGAAAAACTTGCTTGTTAATCCTTTAATGTATCAAATTTGGGTAAGGCCCGGCCGTATTTATTGCACACCTGATCCCAATGTAAAACTATATGCGATGGGTTGCGATAAATTTCAAAGTTATTTGGCATAGTTGTGCATCAGGCTAGATAGAAGGGGTTAATTGATGTTACGGGTAAGATGATAGGCTAGGATATATGTTAGGTTAGTTTAGATAGGTCAGGTCATAGGTCATGCATTCATTATAGCTTGATGGATTAGGAGAAGCGCTTATAATTAAAGCCACACTATATTATGCAAGGGAATCCGTAGCATTAAATCTATTTTACATTATACTTTTTCGCCAGAAACTGGAACTAGATATTTGAAACACTTCTGATTTTGTTTGTCAAGAATTACATCATAATTTTGTACTAGTAATTTTGATGGTTTGTTATTAATAACAAATATCAATGGAAAAGATGAATATAAAAAAAATATTACACACGTATTATGTGCAATATGGAGAAATCCAGATTTCTGGTTGATTGTTGATGTCGATGTATGTACAAAAGGTTCGCAACATAAAACGTGCGTTTATTCCGCAGATCTGTACTCTATTTAAAAACTACTGGGACAAATCTGAAGTTAGAATGCTAAAATTGTTTTTGATTGGCTGATGTAACACTAGTTTTACACTACACAAACTTTGTAATGTAAACAAACGAATGTTCTCCATCTTGTCTCGTCAGCTGTTGTCAGTGACTGTATCGAGTTTTCCCGCTGATAGGTCAAATTTAATTTTGCCACCAAAAGAAATTAGTGATATTTTTCTCGTATTTACACAGTGTAAATATGGCTCAGCGAGACAACTTCAAGTTTGTCCGTTTAGTTATTAAATCAAGTATAGTATCAAACTTGAATGAAATCTACGATATTGCATTGTAAAACCCTGTTCACAAAAGAACTCTTTGTAGATTCTTTCATGCCTCTTTATCTTAGAAAAAAATCTTTGATTGAATAAATGAATTTGAAATTTATCTTTTCCAAGACTCGTTTAAGATTAAAATTTAGCGGAGCTGCTAGGATTATATTTTAAAATTCAGTGCATGAAAGAATCGTCAAATAACCTTTATGTAAAACTTATTTCTAGCCGAAAAAATAAAATATAAAATAGGTTTTAGATTCTTTACCGTTGAAATATTGAGCCAGGTTAGCAAAAATTAATAAAGCTGCGAACAATACTACTAAAACAAAAAGAATTCTCTCGACAAATGTGTCATCGGAACGGCAAGAAACGAACAAAAGAAATAGTCTTAAACTAGAGTCTAGACAGCCGCCATCTTGTTAATTAGTAGCATTCCTCACAAAAACATTATTAAAGTTGAAATAATATTCACCGCGACCGCGAAGTTCCACAGATGTTATAAATATGAAATTATGGCTCCGCTTAATTTAATTTCCGAAGTCTCGTGCGTCGTGCGTTTTTTCTTCATCCTCTTAGCAAATCTGATACATTTCCTTCAGCTCGTTGTGTTATTTCTTCATTAGGCAATTCTTACGCCACATTTCTCTCCTGCCTTTTGGCTCGCGGTTCGCCCCCAGTCCTCGCCAGATGCGAACATCGCCGCTGCATCCTAACGCGTATTTATTTCCCGGGAAAAGGGAGAAAGGTTGCGACGTTTGGAAATAGATTTATAAACGTCATTGCGCGAGAAATCATCACGCGAAATGACAACAGAGACATTAAATATGATTTGCAACTAATAATATTGGTACGACATTCGCTTTTAGTGTATGGATTGTACGGCATATTTTCCAAACCATTATTTTTTTAAATATATATTTTTTCGCGAATTATTATTTCCAATGGCATATTTTCTACGAGTTCTTTTTTCCAATATTCATTTAGTATTCCAATTTAACCTAACCTAACCTAAATTAAATAATAATTTTATTGGACAAATTGTCCCAGTATAAAAATGAATTATTGGAAAAAATTATCATTGGAAAAAACGGACTGGAAAAAGCAGATTGGAAAAATGTATTGAAAAAAGTTACTCACCACCAGTGTACTCTTATGCTTTATAATTTAAAATTAGTTAGGCTACAATCGGTTACTTATTCTGTAAAGTTTATTTAGGCGTTTCTATGTTAAGGCTGGTTTATAATGGACCTAACCGATTTCTTACTTATTCTATATTCTGTAATGTCAAACAAAGTATTTCACTTGCTCCATGTCTTTATGAACCATAACTTTACAGAATACAGAATAAATAACTGGTTACATCTATTATAATTCAAGCCTTACGGTTTATAATGACACGGATCCGTAACCTTAAAATGGTTTTAAACTTTGCAGAATACAGAATAAGTAACCGGTTACATCAATTTATTATAAACAAAACTAATGTTGCTTTATAATGATTATTTCACTCATTATAAATTTGATCAATCATATTGTTTATTTTTCATTCTTTTCTAATTTAAATAAATGATTGAATAGCACCATGCTATTTAATCGCGATTAAATTGAAGCTAGCTTTTTTTAACAAATTTTGAGCTTTGTATTGAAAGTTTTTACTATGAATTCATGAAATAATTTTAACATATACTCCTGGTGCTAAAGAATTGAATCGATAAATTTGACGTCTGGCTTATTCAAAAAATTTTGCTTAAAAAAAGTGTTATCGTAGGCATAATAATTTAAAAAAAAATTCGAATTATTATGTACTCAAACACCTTTTAAGCAAAATTTATTTCATAAGCCAGACATGTCAAATTTATCGATAAAATTCATAGCATTCGGGATATAACTTAAAGGATTATTATGTAAAGTTTAACTATAGGCATTTTTATATTACGGTTCATAATAACATGGAGCCGTAACATAGAAATTCTTTGTTCAACTTAACAAAATACGGAATATGTGACCGGTTACATACATTATATACCAAGCTTTACGTTTTAATCTTTAGGTAAAAACTAATTTTTATAAATTTCAAAAATATTGGATAATCATTTATAAAATACCACCAAATATGAGTGGTTAAAATATAATGAACCATTTAAACCGCAATTTTTTAATTAAAAAAAAATGTTTGTGAGAGCATTACATCGTCGTAATTATTATTAATTAATTGGACTTCATATTTTAAATTCTTATAATATGCTACCCGCTGTATTACATTATTTTATAATTATTACATAATTCATTTTTGTTTTGTTTGTTTCAGACCCTCCTCAAGTAATTCTTCACTTGGGCAGCACCCTAAACCCAGAAGACATCAAAGAAGGCGATGACGTCTATTTCGAATGCAACATCCGAGCAAATCCAAAGCAACATAAGATCCAATGGTTCCACAACGTAAGTGTTTCAGTTTACGATATTATTCAAACTTGAAAATAGCTCCTGATTTTGTAAGTCATCTCGTTTCCGGTGTATAGCGTAGTTAGTTCACTTCCGGCTATACGGTCCCTAGGTGTAACAAGATCGGAAATTTATATAAATTTCGCTAAACAGCGTAACAAAGTAACAAATAGAGTTCGCGTAGTTTCTAACTAAGTAAGACTCCAAACTCCATTGTGAGTTGGTTCAAACGCTCAAACCACTGCGGTCCGTGTTTCGACGTCAGAATTTCTTGTGTTAAATAGTTCCGACTCCCCGCCGTTCGGAACTACATTTGTCCTACGTCCCCGGCCAAAAAACGCAAACTTTTCAGCTATGGAAATAGCCAATAGAGAATGGAAGATAGTGCAAATTTACACGGATTTTTCGATTCAGTCCCGGAGTTTGAAAAAGTATTTTAACGACTCTTCTTGAGAAAATGCATAAAGTTTTATTTTTCCAGCATTTTGTTAGAAGTTTTGTATAAACATATAAACAAGCGGAGAAAAATGCCGGCCTGCAAAAATAAGCGGAGTCTTTAGGTTTCTTTTGATGTAAACTCGGAAATAATGACATGAGAACTATACTTCTTTTAACAAAAAGTTACTTTGTTTATACTTTCTTCTTTATTTATAATAGGTAATCTACTATAATGAAGAACTTTTAAAGTATTTGTAATGGAAATCTCCTACTTTGGTACGTTTTAAAATAATATATAATAATAAAATTTTAAAATCTAAATATGACTCAAATTAAGGTGATCCTCTACCCCTGGCAGTAAACAGTCAAAAACATTGATTCCGCACGCTATTCTATAGCGTTTATTATTTTGTTAAACATAATAATAACAATTAATTTATGATTGAGGTGAAAAAATAATGTATAGGCCCATATTTGTAAAAAAACTGCAATATTTTTAAAAAAGGAGGTTTTCGCGCGCCACTGTACAGCTTTTATTTATAAGTTAATTAACTTCAAATTGTAATATGTTGTCAACAAAGCTTGGATCTGCAAAACAACCGATCAAATTTTTTAAATTCGTTTTAAAATAGAAAATATTTGTGTTCAAAAAATAACAAAAATTGTCAAAATTTTGGCTGTTTTTCTTGCACGGTAGAGGATCGTCTTAATGTACAGAATTCGTTACAAGTCGTAGAATTTCGATAAAAATTAAAATTCATAGGTAACCGTTGAAATAACGAAGATAATTGAATTTAAAGTTGACACTAAAACGCGCTAAAATGCATTGCGTACTTATATGGAGGTTCGCAGTAGATTTACTAAACGATTAGAAAATATATCATAACAACCCAACACATTTTTGAAAGAAAAATATTCTTTAATATCTGAGGTATTTATTTAAAAAAAGCTAGAGTCACCGCAATAATTGTTGAGAAATCGCATACGTAAAAGGTTCCAATCTCAAGAAAAATTTTATTTTTGACGTCAGATTACTGCATTTCAGTGTAAATTTCACTTATCTTTTTTATTTCAATGGATACCTATGATTTGTAATTTACATTACATTTATTTATTTCTCGTTATTTGACTGCTTTGGCCTCACCTCACACCGAAATCACGCCTTATTATTAATTAAGGCATTTTCAATTAGTAGGTATTTTAAATTTTTTCCTACAAATGGTGTTATTAAAGACCATTTTACATTGACCAAGCGCAACGACCAACAGCAATCTTCAATTCAGAGTGGAACAAGAAAATTGCAGAAGAAATTTTTTTTATTTTACACTGAGCAAAACATCAGCAACATGCTATTACTTATTTAATGTATAAATTTATGAATAAATTTACCAATATTTTGTTACTATATTATGTCAACTTAACCTCTTGGATTTGTTGTATTGTATAGTGTCGGAAAAATGGCATTGAAACCACTAACGCACTAATTTTCAAACACAAATTAATCTTGTTGACGTTTATGTTCAGTTGGTAGCATCATAACGAACTAAAAATAACTATAAATAACTGTGAATTGTCTATAAGCCTTACAAAAATTGCAACATGTTCTATTCCATGCAACCGTTGCCTCAAGATTGCTTCTGTATTACACTCATGCAATATTGAATCAATTTCTCAAAAATTACACTTGCATCTACAATATTGCTCAATGTAAAATGGACTTAAGAAATTAAATGATTGTTTATAATTTAGAGTATGAAACTTCAGTATTCACAGTACCTATCTTGTAGTTCATGATCCAATACATTATTTGTTACTACGTAAAATTTAATTGATTATGGCAGTGACAATGACAATAGTGACTTATCGTTTATATCTTCTTCTGCAGTTTACATAAAATGACTAAAATATATTGTGAGTATCTCTCTCCAGGGAAGAAAATTACATTTTAGTTGGTGCCATATTAAAGTCCACGTATTAATTTCAATTGTCACGAAATACCAGTCGTCAAATGAATGATACCTACCGAGGAGTAAAGTGTCATTTGCACTTTATGTCTTGGGGCATAATCGTAACAAGGGGGAGGAAATAATGCACTTTCCTTCCGTGTTGTACTAGAACGAGTTCTCCTTGCGTTATGTGTCAGTGCGAAGCCTCGCGAAAGCAATAACAACGGTACACACACCGCAGTCATTCATCAGCTGGCCACTATAATTTCATTACTTCCCATCTAGTTCCGCCGTAATTAAATAAGGCGAAGCAGAGAGAAATATTTTCGGCATGGAGCCAAAAAGTGCTTCAGCCCTCGCCGTATCACGGAGCGGCAATAATATTAGCATTCGCGTATAACTCCCGTTTTTCCGTTGCATGTTTACACGGTATTAATGTTACGTAATTAGAAATATGTTGATGTGTGCTAGAGTTAAGATTATTGCATTTACGGCACGTATTGTGAATAATCCTTTATCTGCCAGCCAATCGCGCGCTGCGGGTAGAATGTATACCCACATTTCACACTAATGCAAATGGGAACTCTTCCGGAATTAATAAACGCGGGTAGAACAACGTGGGCCATTTTTACAAACTATCGTTTCTATGTTTATAGTTATATAGTTTATCATAATTTTAGTTGTGTCTCCAAAAACGCATATTTATACAAAAATTGAAAACCCAACGCCGTAAGCCATGTTTTGTTGTCTCGTTTATTTTTTGATGCGACCTAATTTTTAAAATTTTACAATTTTCAGCTTTGTTTGATATAAAGCAGACTTAACCCTCATTCATATATATATATATATATATATATATATATATATATATATATATATATATATATATATATATATATATATATAACAAGCATTTAGTTTTATGGTTTATATTTATGTTTACGGTTAAGAAAGTTTAAATTAATGTAACTATGTGAGAGCATTCACAGTGCTTAAAAGTGGGACGTGTGAATGCTCGTTGTTAGTTATATGAATTTAAACTTTCTTAAGCGTAAACATGCATGAAAACCTTAAATCTAAATGCTTATGTAATGAGGCTTCAAAGTTTCAAAATAGAAAATGTGAAAAACGAGAAATATAGAAAACTAACCAAAATATCGAATTCCGGTTTACGACATTGAATTTAATTTAACGAAATTTGTGAAGTCTGTCATATGGCAATGTGTACTTGCGTTCACAACACCAAATTTTAGTGATCTGAACGCAAGTACACATTGCAATATGACGGACTTCATAAATTTCGTCAAAGTACACCTAACTTCGTGCTGTGAATGCGGTTTAATAAGCTAATTTAACCAAACAGTGCTCAACGTTCGCATTTATAATATTTATTAATTTTTGTCTAGCAACAAGGCACCACAATTTGATTGTTTCTTGGTAAAATCTTAGAGTAGGTATAGAAAATTATAGAGAGAGCATAATCTGATTTTTTGGATGAGGGTTAAAGCCATGGGACGGAAGGGGGTATACTACTAGAGCATACCAATATAGCGGATATATTTATATTTACTCTGAAAGTTGTATAAATTGTAAACATACCACGGAAAGAACAAAATTCAGAAACTGATATTACTGACCTTATATTTCAAATAAAACATACTTTATACTACGTTCAAATAAAATTTTACGACGTAATACAAATAATTTTATCTGTCAAATTCTGAGAAATGTGTCAAAATAACCTTAATTAACTGTTATTGTCTCTTTTACTTTACTAATATTTAAAAAATACTTCGAAAACTAATACATAACTGCGTTCAAATGTGCAAATAGAGCATACCAAAATGGCGGCTTGCATTATCCAAAGTTGTTCATTGTTTTGTTATAAACTTCTATCCTCCAAGGTTTCTGGGTAAAATTGTGAGACATTAAAACGCATACAAAATCAACAGAGTGTCATCTAGCAACAAGGCCAATAAAGTCCAATCCAATATAAGTAAATCCGCTATAAACGCAAACGGTTCCAATTACCCCGCTGCTTATCCGTGTAAATCTCGAGCATGTGGTCTACATAAAGTTCGCCTCCCAGTGAACTATCGTAATTCCTCGGGTTTCTTGTAAGTTTTCCCAGCAGCGCCTCTGGTGACACCGTCCTTCACCTGGTTACGCGCTACGCCCGGCGATTCGATGAAGTTCGCGGCGATAAAATACAAAGTGTACCTAACGCCAAACAAATCCGTGAGGGGTTAACGCATTTCCTCTTCCGGGAAACGAAGAGAACTCGCAGGAGAACTTAATAGAAACGCCGGTTTTATGGACAAAAACACCGCTATGTTTTAAATTGCTTCTTTGTCACAAATAAATATATTTTGCAATACTTCAAACATTATTTACTTTAGCCCTCTTTACATTAATCGTAGTAAATATTATACAAATTAATATACAACATTCATGTCGTAGATTTTGGATTAAAATTCATAGGTAACCGTTGAAATAACGAAGATAATTGAATTTAAAGTTGACAATAAAACGCGCTAAAATCCATTGCGTATATGGAGGTTAGCAGTAGTTTTACTAAACGATTAGAAAATATTATATCATAACGATCCAACATAAGTTTGATATTACGTACCTAGCCACATCTTGAGTACGATCAAAAATAATATACTCAATATAAACATCTCAGAGAATTACATGGGATACACAAATTATTAACATTGGGATGGTACATAGATAAATGTTACTAAGGGCGGACATTAGCAATCGCTGGGATAGTAATTGGATGTACCTAAATGGGCAAAAATGGCAAGTAACAAGCCGCGATGTTCACGTTCTTGAAATGTTCTGGGGATTTTGTTTGGTCAAGTGGGTTATTAAAGGTGGTCTGGAAATCCTATTCCTCTATTATAGCTTCAAAACAGTAAATTTATTTTAGCTCCCGCCACATATTCTCAATACAAACATCTCAGAGAATTACATGGAATGCATAATTGGGATATTATTACCAAATTACTAACATTGGGATGTTGCATAGATAATTTTACTAAGGGCGGATATTAACAACTGCTAGGATATTCACTGGATGTAAATAGGCAAAAATGGCAAGCCAGGATTCTTGAAATGCTCTGAAGATTTTATTTTGTCAAGTGGGGCATTTTTGTGTGTGAATATATTTTAATGGCATAGTTCTCAATTTACTGTTCATGGAACAAATTTTGTTTTTAATTGTAAATTTTAGTGCAGTTTTTATAACAAGCTCATTTTTAAATCACTTGATTATTGATTGAATAATTTATATCTGATTAACTATGAATGGAATAAAATTAATTTTTATTTAAACTCATGAAATTTTATTTCAAACAGTGATCCAAAATTGTTTGTTAAAAAAATCTGGAAACAAACATTGCAAATTTTAAAATAGTATTTTGTAATACAAGTGAGGAGGCTCTCCTTTGGAAAACTAGTATGACAGTTGGAGCTCGAGCGACAGCGAGTTTTTCCGCAAGTGTGTTGCAAACTATTATTTCTACTGAAGTGCAAAATGATACAATTTAAATAGAGTTTATCTACAACAATAGAATAATGAATTCATTATATACGTGACAGTAGTATAATAAACCCCTCCATAAGGACACATTATGAAATAATGAATTCATTATTTCACACTGTTAAATAATGAGTACTTTATTCTTCCGAACTGTCAAAATTACTCGGAAGAATTGTCAATTTTTTGAGGTTAGGTTAATATGAATACAAATTTGTAAATAAAAAATGTTGCTTTATTTAAAAAGTCGTAGATAAAACGTCGTATTTGACTCGCAAATAATGGCTATAATTCAAGAGGATGAAAGTTTATTCACGAGCTGAAGGCGAGTTAATAAATCATTATTTGCATTACATTATTTGCTCGTTAAATAATATACTATTATATTCTTGTTCTTGAAAATCTGCGTAAAATCAAAATTATGACATTGATAGTTGACATCAAAATACATTTATAGATAAAATGTTTAATATTTATCGATATTTATAGTACACAACTCGCAGAAAAACTCACACAATATGAATCACATTCCTCGCTCATTATTCAATATATTATAATTTAATGAGCATGCTTTTTGCTTTTAATTTGACAGCAAGAGAGCGCCTTAAAAGTAATAAATTTGATTTGCAATAAATGATTTACAAAACGCTGGTGTGCATTTTAGGAAAACAGTTTCTTATTCGTAACCTGAGTATCCCTGTTGGCGTTCTCCTCTGCATAATCCGTGAATGTATCATTTTTTGCTGATCCGTGCCCAGTCGGCAGAATCCTTGCCACTCAATGACTAAAGCTTGCGCTACACGCGCGCCGCGCTGCTATCAAACTGATTTACGGCAGTTTAATGTAGAAAAGAGTGACCCGACAATGATCTGTAAGATATACCCCTTCAGGGACGCATTACGGCCGCCGCGCAAAGGCTTCGCACCTCTCAAATACAGGGCAACTGCCAGGGAGGGACTTTACAATTTTATTTTATCACCGGAAGATTATTTGAAAAACCGGGGGGACTGCTGCGTCGATAATATTTAATGTTGAATGCTTTACTTGCTTGGAAGTACCTTCAGAAATGCATCCTACTCGGAATCTATTAGATTATTAAATAACAAGGATGTCAAAACATTAAAAAAAGAATTAAGACATCGGGTTTTGGTTTATGAGGATGTTTCTTTTTTTCATACCTTTAAAGTAAGGTGAAACTCGACAGGAGTTGCTATTTAAAAATGTTGGGGTCATCCTCTAAAAAAACTTTATGTTGCATGGAAGATCTAAACTAAATAAGAATGAAGTTTTTATGACTTCTTAGTGATTCCCAAATTTTCAATTTATTTTCTTCACTTGTTCAAAACTTAAAGCTCCGTCCCGGGACTTTTGGGGGGCACGTGCCCCCATCTAACTAAAACCTGCTATTTTCGTTTTTAAAAACAATACATAAAAACAGATATTTGACATTGAATTACAACATCCTAAAAAATCTGCTGTGGCCAACATACGACCTCTCGCCTAATTCTGCTTATTCTACTAATCTAATAAATAATTTTACTTATACTTTAATAGTTTCATGTTCATGTAATATGTAAACGATAATGTAAACCAAGATGCAAGCGAAAGATGTCAACTGTACTGTCACTGTCATAATAATTCAAATTTTGTGTGGAAACAAATTTCATATCATGAAAAAGATACTGGAATATCAAAAAAGTAGGTTTAAATTGTCTTATAGTTTATAAATGGTACAGAAAATTTTTTAAAAAAATTTTGTATTATATTAATGATTATATTATCATAAATACTTTATTTATCGAAATAATTTAAGAAAAATTATATTGCTCTATATGAAAAGTTTATGAATTGGCAGCAAAATACAATTGGTCTATTGAAAATCGTATTTAAACCTTAGATAGGTATAAAATTTGGTATTTAAATGATATTTTTGGAGTTATCGTTTCCGAAAAAATTGTAACATACAAACGAACGAACGCACACACAGACATCATCTCAAAAATGTGTAAGTAATTCGTATTCTAGAGACCCTATAACGTTGTAGCAAGATGACTTGCATATGCTGCGCTCTGTATTTTTGTTATCTTAAGTTATTTTTAGATACAAAAGTTCAGAGGTCATCTGCATCCCCCTGTACCCTTTAGGCCAAACTATCCATACATTTTCGGGCGTCTGAGATAGTTCTTCGATAGCCGAGCTCCAGATAAGTCCAAGATGTAGCCCGTTGCTACGGACATTACGCTTTTGAGCGTTATTTTAAGTAATATTTTTAATATAAATTCATTTATAAGTTTAGTGGAAACGTATAAGTATCAGTTTAAGTTTAATTTGTGTTCTTTAAACGTTAATTTTGTGTTTTATTAAAGTCAACTATTTTAAGTAAAAAGTGCTCTTTTGTTCTTGTATGTCATGATTAATGCCGCTCCCTAAATAATCCCTTCCTAATTCGGACCACGACTGATTCATCCTTTATCATTCAATCAAATTTTCACTTCACTTCTGTTTTGCTACAAACTCACACTCGAAAATTTAGACCCATCACAATACGTCTCTTATAGAATATGAGGCGAGAGGTAAAAAGATTTTTTTTAAATATTTGAACCTATTTAAATAAAAAGAAACCATTAAGAATTGAAGTTCAATCGATGAACGTTTCATGTATCTTTCGAATGTCAAAAAGTTTGAAAACCACTTGACACTGTATATAAATGTCATGTGACACGAAAGCATGGTTGCTTTCCAGTCCATTATGTATTGAGGTCACAGTGAACAGTATGATTCTTGTTTCTTGTTAACTCTGTGAAAGAACAAGGGAATACATGTGAACGACGTATTAGACGAGCTGTCACGTAGTTCCGTGCATAATGGCGATATGTTCAAATGAGTTTATATTAAGCTGAGCTGAAAATCAGTAGTATATTGCGCGCCTTGCTCGAGCACAATAAAGAGAAGTAATATTCTTCCCGTCAGGACACAATATCTTCTTGTCACCTTTGTGCTCCGCTAAAGGCGTTCGTAAAGCAATTCTAAACTAATATAGATAAGAAGTAGCGATACAGCGTTGTCATGTGTCGTCAGGTAATATCCATTGACGTCGATGAGGAAAGAGGAAGTGAAATTAGTAGAGCGAGACGAGGACAGCGACGGCAGCGCCCGACGGAGAGGATTGTAATTACGCATTTCCACAAGGGTTTAGCAACGAACTTTGGATGACGGAAAGCTATTCTGTGTACTTCGTAATGCACAATGTGTGAAACACCGGATCAACATAAGACCGAGAGAGACACATCACTGCTTAACTGACGGCAACAGCGACTAGCGTTTACCAGTAAACATATCTTATATTTAACACAGTCTATATTGCCCGGCGCGCATCAGTACTGGATTCTAAACACAAATATAATACGACGTTACACAGTGCCAGTAACTTGTTCAAGTCACTAGTACTTGCTTGGTGTACACAGCATTCCATCATTGGTTTGGTTTTAGTTATGATTCCAGTCAAGTGAATAGAATCCAGTTATATTTACTGGAACAAGTGGCTCTTCCACTCCTACTATCCTGTCAATTAAACTTGCGTAATATCACTTCAGACGGTTCACTGCTAGTACTAGCTTCTAAATGAAAGATTTTTATAAAAACTAATCTATCAATCGATAGATAAAAGTTTTCTCTATGCTTGCTTAATGGTATATTTTAAATTTTCTTCCAGCATTTTTTTATTGAGTCCATTAAAAATAATATTTTTATTACGGATATAACATAGATTTGACACAAATTTTTGGAAAACTGTCATTAGAGAAACATAGTGTGATGAGTTTTCTACCAAATTATTACAAAGTTAGTACAATTATCTCAATATTTACCATAATTTTGATAGGATTACGAAAGTCATATTTCACGAAATTATCAGCTTCAAATACGACAGAGACTGTTGAACTAATATAAGCTCCACCTCTATGAGACGTAGCATACTCCTATGTAAAAGAAAATTTAACGTGTCTAAATTGAATGACACAATTCGCCGGTTGTCTGTTGTAATATTTTTGTCTTAGACTATTCAAAGTAGACTGGACATGTTATTTTAGAAATGGGGAACACTTGTAGGATGGCTTACTTGTTACTTCACTCTGTACACCTACAAACCCTGAGATGGTTGTTGATTGGAGGTGGCCAGCCTTAAGCTATGAAATCAGACTATCATAGGCGTGTATGATTTTGGTGTGAAGTGAGACGAAAGCAGTCAAATATTGGGAAATAATACAATAAAAATCGTAGATTTGGATGTAAATTACAAATCATAGGTATACATTGAAATAAAAAAGATAATTGAATTTAAAATTCACACTGAAATGCAGTAGTATGACGTTAAAAATAAAAATTTTCTTCATACAAGAACCTTTTACGTGCATATTTTTTATTTTTTTAATAAATACCTACCTAAAATATTAAAGAATAACATATTCGTTTTCCAAACTTGTGTTGGGTTGTTATGATATGCTAACCTACATATACGCAATACATTTTAGTGTTGTAGTATCAACTTTAAATTCAATTATCTTCGTTATTTCAAAGGTTACTTTCTTATCAAATTTAATTTTTATTCAAATTCTACGACTATAATAATAATATTTTGGGTTGTGACGACTACCTTAAAGTACAAAAATAAGATATTTTGCAACATTCGATGGACAATTAATGTAAAGTGGAGACGGTAGTTTTTGTGCAATAATTATAAAATAATGCGTCTCTAAAATTGCAAATCAGGGCATATATTTCTCGGGTCGTGTGTGCGCATAAGCGGCGTCGGCGTTGGGCGTCCTTGTGTGGGTCGCGACGTCGTATGTGTAATCTACATTTTCGTGACGTAACGGGCTGGCGTGCGGGAGAAGACATCTGGGCAAGCGACAGCAGCGCCACGAACTAAAGTGTTCATAAAAAATAACGCAGGCCAAGCCGAAATGGCCCGTCGAGCCACCGACGTTGATAAATCGTGCAGATTTTTTCATCTACGGACTTTTTATGCATCTTGTTGCTGGATCATCTGTATGTGATGATGTTTCTATAGTTTTGTTTCGGCCTGCTGTGGTGTCAGCCCTGACGAGGATACGTTTATACATTTGTTTACAGCACATGCACAACTCAATAGACGTCATCGCCCTTTTTTACAACCTACATTTCATTCAATTTTGATTAACTTATATTATTTACCGGATTTGAAATAACAAAAGAAATTTGACAGTTAATTGGGGCGTGGTTTAGAAGTTTGTTTTACACAATGACAATTATGATAGTTCACAAAAACGTAAAAGAATAATACAGGCAAATAGTCCACAAGAACTTCGAAAATAATCGAAAATACTGCCGACTGATGAGACGTATATCCATAGAAACAATTCGAGACCAGCGGACATTCAAAGAAATTATTGAGCACCACGCCAGAACAATTTACCGGTCGTACATGCTTCGAAGTGGGCAAATTAAGGGACGTCATGGTGACATGTGTCAAAAAATGACATCTCCCGATATTATGTGAACTTCAAAGCACTTTAAGGCTTCTGGCAGACAACCGCTAAATTTTTCTGGCGTGGTGCTTAATAATTTCTTTGAATTTCCCTGATTATGTAGGTAGGTACATCAAGTAACAGAAGTAGTAAAATAAGTCACTTAGTACATGTTAAAACACTTCTTTAAAATAGCGCCTTGTTTGAAATACCCCGGTACTCCGGATTTTCTTGAAGGCAAGACTTGAATTAATACAATAGTTATTTGTATCACAAGGCCAGAAACTGACCTTTTGCAAGAGCGAGTATTTTTGACACGCCGAGCCACAGGCGAGGCTTGCAAATTACGAGCACTAGCATAACAGTTTCTGGACGTGTAATACACAATATTTTATGTGCCGATTTCATTACAAAAATATAAAATGAATTTATGTAATTTATATTTTATTATACATAACCTAAAAAATTGTGCACTGTATACTTGCATTTGAGCTTAAAATATATTTATTTCAGTTTCTATTAACGATTTACATCTAAACTTTGTCAAAATCTGGTTAATTCTTGTATAAAGAATATTCAACGCATAAAATTGACATCTGCTTGAAAACTGTAGTAATGTCAAGATGCCAACCTATAACTTCCGGTTGTTTGCCGGCCTAGGCTGGCAACAAAGTGTTTCTTGGCGGATTTTGAGATATGCAAAACTAGCGATGCCGACCGGAGGCATATAAAAAGTAATTTCTGGCAAGGGGTAAAATCAGGTTCTCTAGCTAGAAGTTTATATCTTTCTTTTCCTTTAATAAAATCAGTAATTGGTTATGAATTACTACCACAAGTTGTGTTGAGAAGTGTGCGGCTGTGTTCTCTATTTTTTCCATTGGGTGTTTTACAAGTGCTCCAGGTAAAGTTTGCGCGGTATAAAATAAGAATTTACTTGGTTATTTACGAGGTAATTATATAATATTCTTTGGCGATATGATCGAAAGGCGTTAGGGCCGGGTCCTGTCGACATAAACAAAGGCGTTAAAAGCTCCCGCCGCCGTAGAATTAGCACTTTCGCACTTTGTAGCCTCGGCAAGTTGAAAAAGCTCGGCTCTTTTTATCTGGAACAGTGGCTGTAACGAGACAAGCCTTGCAATACGTTCACGTTATTGTTACTGCGATATAAACAGCGACAGTTTGATGAGGACGTAAAACTTACGCTCTCGTGCGACATTTACAATCTTTTCTTCCCGTTTTACGATATGCGATAAGCCAGCGGCGCGGCGGATGTGTCTTCCTTTTCACAGAAGGACGCGACACTTTCCACTCCTAATGAGATACTAATTAGTACCTGCTTCGCTTGTTTACACGTTTTTATTGGCGAATGGAATGGAAACATGGGCACTGCCAGAAAATTTTCCAGGAGGAACAAAATTAAGTTTAAGGCGCTACATTTGGGCCTTTAACTATATATTATATAAAATATGAACAGTGTAGGTTGTAGGCGTATACTAACAAGAGCCTAGTTTGTAATATAGTAAGGTCACTTTTTAAATCCTTTATATTAACAAATGTCAAAAATGACCCACTTCCCGGGATCCTATCGAGCTGAAATTTTGGAAATAGACTTTTGTCACCTAACAATGCACTTTGGCACAAGAAAAAATCTGATGTGGCCAGCAAAAGACCTCCCGCCATACCTCAAACCCATTTCCCCATATCCAATCAATCTGAAATTTGGTACATAGACTCGTTGTGACCAAACATTTACTTTGGCACAAGAAAAAATCTGATTTGGCCAGCACAAGACCTCCTTCCATACCCTTCTTTTTTAACTCTTTCTTGAAACACACTATCTAAGAAAGAGTTACAATGAAAACAAAAATTTAAATAAATATCGATCGAGTCTCATAAATAAAGGATTTATAGTCAAAAACTTTGTTTTTACGGGTTCATTTTTTCCATCTTTAGCACAAGTGTAGTGCCCTGAGAACTAAATTTTAAAAAAATATGCAAAATTTCTAAGAAAACTAAATTTTTCAGTTATTTCAAAATATTTTCCAGATCTTTGATACTTTGGGTCATTTTCCTCGGGGGGTAGTTGCCTCTTCTTGTCCCTTTAGGCGGCGCCCATGAATGAAATTCGCATTAAAACTCGGGATACATTTGCGTGGAACGTAACAAGTTTATTTTTAGACCTCCAGGCAATTTGTTTGTTTGTTAGGCGCTAATTTCATAAGGAGCTCGAATTGCACCGTTTAACTTTCAGAAAAATCCTGCAGGAAGTAAATATTTTACTATGAAAAACTTCATACTTCGAGCTAATGCGCTGGTAGTTTCGCGCCTGGCTAATGGGACTATAATTAGTTACCTGTCAGGCTGTTTGCACGTGTTTATGTATAATCGTGTAGAACTGCTTGGTTGGCCCTTTCACTGTGACGAATGAATATGTAATGAGAAGCCCTCACGGCTGAAATTTGCCCACGCCAAACACGATACAGCTAATAAGCCACTCTATACATATTACAGTATACAGGCTGATTCACAACTTCGTGCATATATCATGCATTCATTTTTCGTAACTAGAAAACTTTATTTGCAGTAATCTTTGTAATAAATATTCAAATGGACGATTTGAGAAATAAATAATTATCTTCGGCTAGAAATTGTACAGATACAGCAAGGTCAACGCTGTCAGAAATTCAGATTTATTATTTTTATTATAAATCACACAATGAATACAAAATTACAAAAATTTACTGTCAGTTTTTATGTATATGCTTTGTAAATTGTCTGAAAAAATAGATAAGCGCGGCTGTCAAATTATTATTATATGCGAACTGCACAGAATCACATACTAAATATTGTAGGTAGATATAAAATTGTCTCAGTACAGAGTTCATTAATAACAAATCAATTTATTGCTCAAGATATTGTTCAATTTGTTGAGCAATTTCTTGTTCAATATTTAGCGTAGTGTAAAACGGCCATTCGAATTGATTTGGAACATAGAAAAATTAATTAAAGGCCTTATACTGTACAACGTGCTGCTCATGACAAAAAATGAATTTTCTTAAAATTCGCAAAGTTAAGCATAGTTTACTTGACGTGTGTACATTTTAAGTATCACTGTTTTTATGGTATATTTGATAATTTGACGTTTATTAGTAAGTATTAGATATTATGTAAACAATTACTTTCATTGTAGGAGATTTGGAAAAAAAATATAAAAAATAACTACCGACCAGTGCTTTAAATACAATGCAATTTTTTTGCGAATTTTAAAAAAATTCTTTTTATTTCATAATCATCACGTCTTACAGTATATACTCTTTAATTTTTTGACCTAAGTTGTGGAACAAATGTATATTATGGAATGGTGAACCTGCTACTGAAATTTTTCGCCTCGGAACGCCACAAGGTGTCATTTGCTCCCAAGTGGAGTAAGGATCTCATTGTCATCATCAATGTTCTTTGTAGTAAAGTAGGAAATAATTTACGGTAAGACGTAATTTTGACGACACGATTTTTCCGTTACGGGCCTGTGTGGGCAGCCAATGGCGTGTTAATGTCCACAATATTTACAGCAGGGGATAAAGCTATAAATGCGCGAGTCAATAATGAAATGTACGGTTCGGATTTAGTCATATTGTTCATGTCAGAGGCAAATTAATATTTTTAGTTGCACGAAACGGAACAACGCATATGAAAGATTAGTACTTGCATGGAAATCTTTGTATTAGCAAAGTGTACAATCATGTTACCCTTATAGCGTGCGCGATAAAAATTCCTTCTTTTTATGCATTAGACATATTAGTCTCTGATAATACCATTAATACTCTCCCACCATTATTGGAATTGGTTACTTGTTTTGCATTTAATGATAAATTTACACTGTGACTGTTTGTGACAAAGTAAATATCATTTCATTTAAATCTAAAAACTTCATTTCGTAATTACAAATATGTTATGTGGTTATGAAAATTTAATTAAAATATGTTTGCGGATACTGGCGCTGATAAGTTTTTAATTAATTTGGTGACAGAAACTGATTACTTTTGATTTGTGAACAAATAAATTGAGATATCTAAAAGAAGTTTTTTTATCTACGCCAGACATCTCTGGATGGAATATGTACATATAATACATTGCTGTGTAACTAACAAGTCAGGTTTAAATACAGTCAAGGACACATTTAAATTTGACAGCACAAAAAAACTCATCTGTGATGTACTGTCCACTAACTCTGCCTTATCCAAACACCAGAATTTTTTTCTTAAGTTTGGTTTGCCCGCTTACTTATTTTGTATTCTATAAGATTGAGCAAAGGATTTTAAAATTTTCATTATAAACCGTAACATAGAAACGCCTATAAATCAACATTAAGAGGACCGTCTACCTCCTAAAATCCAGTACAATACGTACTAACGTAGCGAGTGTTTTGTGGCCAGTACAAGAATGGTAAAATTGTATTTCAACAAGGATTATAATACTTAAAGGATCAATTAACAGTTATGCCTACATAAAAATAACCAATTTAAGCTAATTTTACACGGTTATATCTCCTGATAGAAATTTATTTTTAAAATTTTAAAAGGCACGTCTGTAGATCCATTCTTTCTCTATTAAATGTTTATAAGAACATTATCTTCAAGCAAAACTTACAGTGTACTTGCAACGAAAACACTTTTATATTATTTTTCAATTTCAAAATGACATTGCATTGCTAGGATGCGGTAAAGTACGAGTTGCGGGCTGGTTTTAGGCAGTCGTAGTAGTTGGGAAAAAACTGGAATAGAAAAAAAGTAAAATTGGATTATTCGAAAAAAACGTAGACGGGACGCTTAAACCCGCGCAGCTACTGCCTGGACTAAGTTGCAATACTGTTAAAATTGACATTGCATTGCTAGTATGGGGTAAAGTACGAGTTTTGGGCTGGTTTTAGGCAGTCGTAGTAATGGAAAGAGTGGAATAGAAAAAACAGTAAAATGGAGAGTATTTTAGGAATTTGGAAAAAACTTAAACGTCTCATTTATTTATTTAGTTGCCTACATAAGCCTAGCACAAGTAAAAAATATAAAGAGTTTTACTTAAAAACGAGTTTAATTTAAAGATGATTTTATCTTAAAGACGAGTTATATCTAAAGACAAATTTATACCAAGACTACGAAAAGAGTCTGCACTTCTCCTGATTCCTCGCTTTAATTTTTGTATTTTCTTTGTTACAGGGTGGTCTGGTGACTCAGAACGTGACGTCAGGGGTGATCATCAGTTCGCACAGTCTAGTTCTGCAGAAGGTGACGAGGTATCAAAGTGGGAACTACACCTGCGTGGCGGTTAACGCTAGGGGAGAGACCCTCAGCAAACCTGTGCTGCTTAGAGTCAGATGTAAGTCAAAGTTTTTTTATATCTATTGCGAAGAATAAGTCATTGAGTTTTATTTTATATCTTAAGATATATTTGAAGTAAGAACTGGTTAAAAAAATTTAGATCTTCCAACTAAATCTGTTAAGGTTTTGTAGTTTGCCCTGATGAAGGCTAAAGAGTTAACCGAAACGTAGGCATTTGATTTCCATCATCTTGAAACTAAGCTTTGGATGCATTCCATATCTTTTTTTAGTTTCTAACTAGGTATGTTATTTTATTGGTTTTGAAGTCAATCAATTTTATTATCGTGGAATAAAATTAATAACACTCTATACTTGTACTGGTAGTTAATCAAGAGTTGACTTCGTGATAAGGGAAAAATAGCTTGAGACTATACGCGAAACGATTTCTTACAAAAATTTAGTTAAAATCTATGTCCGCTCGATTAATATTGTAATCCAATTTGAAATGCCTTAGCCCAGTTATTTCTTATTTTACGTACCTACTGTACAAGCAAATATTTTATCACCTAATTTAAAATGAAACAAAAGCTTTTCATTCTTCATTGGTCTTATGAAACATGATTTCTCTCTCAGCTACAGAGAAAGAATGCGTTTAATTAGCGTAAGAGAGACTATTTTATTTATTACAATAAAATTTTATTTTTATATTACAATTTACAAGAAAGAAATAATATGAATTTAACTACGTAAAGTGAAGTACCATTATCGACTTTTATTAGATTCCTGTTCTTAGCTGCCGGGGGATACCTACAATTTTTTCACCGTCTTTAAATATTGTAATCTGCAATTCAATACTATAAATATCATATTTTTTCCATAGCTGAAGTTGACGTGCTACTTTGAGTCGATAAAGTAACACTTTTACCACAATGGTAGATAAAGTAAATCTAGAGTAGATAATGTAAAATTTTAACAGCAAGGATACAGAATCTGATGTGGCCAGCACACAACCTCCCGCCATATCTAGATTTATAAACAAATATACGTACAATCCGATGTCCATTTAAAATATTCAAACAGAAATTAGTATCACCTGAATCAAAAGATTAATTCACAGGAAAACTCTTCTGTGTTGAAGCCATCGTTCAATTACTACATTTAATATCTTACTTATGACTTATATGGCGTTAGTATGCCAACGTGTCACTCGTCTCACCTGTCAATAATAACAGCAAGGATAAAACATCTGATGTGGCCAGCACACAACCTCCCGCCATATCTAGATTTATAAACATAAATGTATACGTACAATCCGGTGTCCATTTAAAATATTCAAACACAGAAATTAGTATCACCTGAATCAAAAGATTAATTCACAGGAAAACTCTTCTGTGTTGAAGCCATCGTTCTATTACTACATTTAATATCTTATGACTTATATGGCGTTAGTATGTCAACGTGTCACTCTCTCACCTGTCAATATTTTTTACGCAAAAACAAAAATCAACCGATCAACAAGATTTCTTTTGCTGATAAAATATAATTTTATCGTCTTGACTATTTTGAAGGAAACCAATGTCAGTTTAAACACGAATATCAGTGTAAAACGCCGGTGATCATATATGTTTGCACTCTGGCTTCAATATCGTCGTAATGAATGTTACTGTCCGTCCACACAACATCGAGAATTGACGTCGCGTGCAGGTCAAGATGGAGCGAATTTATTAGAGAATTAGTTTGATGACTCACTTTACCTGCGTTTAGCATCATGTCCAAGAACAGTTTGTGTTATTATTGCCCAACGTACACCTCGCAAGAGGTGGGAGGGGGGTATATCAACAGTTCACTTTTCTTTCATTTTTCACTGTAATTCTTTCATCGCCATTAAAGAGAGACACTTAATGGTGGGTAGACATGAAGTCTGAAAAGTTCGACGAGTTATTCGTTCGCTGCACTCTCTTATCAAAATTGAGGGGTATTACCAAGAACAATACCGGGGGGAAAGAAACTCTACTTTAAATTTTTTTAAATAAAAATATTTTATTTATTCCTTATACCTAAATGAAAATGCCAAACTCTTTGGAGGTACAGTTTTCAACTCCAAGCACGGTTAAAGAAAATAATTACGTTTACCACCTGGCCACGTTTTTCATTGACAACCCCGGTCAGAAATTTCATAGTTTCTAGGTACTCCTGCTGGTCACTATGTGTACGAATAATTTTGTCACTAGCTGTCACTGAATAGTACTTTTGAAATTTAATAATTTGTGCATTATATAGAACTATATGTAAAATATAAAGAACACGTAAGCTTATTTTTACTTTATAAAGTAACAGGTAAAAATGGCTGTAGTATAATGAAAAATGTTTCGCAAAAACTGTCAATGTAGATATAGGTTATTTTAATTTTAGAAGAAATGAGTAAACATCGATATGTTTTATAAACTGAATAATGAAGATGAATAGATGCACTACGAGACTGTCTTCATATATTGTAACATTATTTATTTATAACGACGATCTTCCGAGTAGCAAATGGAGGATTTTCAAACACGTTTAGTCATAATGTTTTCGATCTAAAGATAAATTATAGAACATAGTCGCTTAGACATATCTAAATTACAATTTTAGTTGCTATTAATTATATTTAATATGTAATAATAATAATAATAATAATAAATTTATCAATAAAAGAAGTTGCGCAAAACAACGCATGGAAGATAATGACAATAATTACATAATACAATAATGATAGTATTAATAAAATACAATTATTACAAAGCATTAATAATTTTGAAAACATCATAATATAAATATAACATAAAAGTATTTAATTAATAAGTATTATAGAATTACAAATATTAAGATAAATTAATACAGCCCACTTGACAACATAAAATCCCCAGAACATTTCAAGAATGTGAACATCCCGGCTTGTTACTTGCTATATTTGCCCATTTACATCCTAATAATATCTTTGCGATTGCTAATGTTCGCCCTTGGTAACATTATCTATGTTACATCCCAATGTTGTAACTTGGTAATAATATCACAATTATGTATCCCATGTAATTCTCTGAGATGTTTGTATTGAGTATGTAATTTTTGATCGTACTCAGGATGTGGCTAGGATAGACTAACGTAACATCACTTAAAGTACAAGAATGAGATATTTTTAAACATCCCATGGACGATTCATGTCAAGTGCGTTTGTTGATATCATTGCAATTCGTTCAAGTGGGAGAAATTATCATTTGCAGAATCAGTTAAATAATCGTTAAAATTATAATCGAATTATAATATTCTATCTGTATAAGTATTTGTTTAATCAAAGATAGCGTTTTGTTTCCATTCAAATTTTTATAATGAGCTGGTAATGCATTATAACTTGATTACAACATAATGGGCTACTTGCATGATTTTTTTTATTGAATATTTTGAAGAAGAGATAAAAACTTGGCACCTGTATTTTATATTTTTACAAAAAATTTATCAACAAGCCCAAAAATAATTAATGAAAATGTGGTGTGACGCATAAGTTATCATATGTTCAATACAAAATAAGTGACGTCACAGTAAAATTTCTTTCTCAATTTACTAAAGAACATAATAAAATTTGTATTTTTACCAATGTTCATAGTGTTAAAAATCTAATTTACAGTACCATGCAAGTACCCCATTATACTTGTATAATAATAACCTTTTTCAAAAGCAGTAGTGTAGTCGACGTTTCATCTTTACTGAGGTCTTTCTCAGGACTAGGTAATACACATCATTTATTATGCAAGTACTGGAAAATGACTAATTATTCTAATATTGTTCAGCTGTACTTAAAATAAGCTTCAAGACCAAGTAAACAAAACATGTACTGAGATTATGGGTTGCTCCGTGAAATATTGTGTTTGTTCGTGACTATATCTGTGTATTGGTGTGGTTACGAAACCAGAAATAAAGTATTGAAACTGGGGTTTATTTCGGAAGTGTTTCATCGTCCACGATACACATGCAAACAGACCGTTCTTCCAGCATCGCAGATCGTAAACAATATTACAACTTTAATTTAGTTCCATTTCTTTGAACAAGGTATTTTGTTATCAGACGAAGGAGATAAACGTTATTGTCTGCTTCCCGAGAATATATAATATGACTTTGAGACGCTCACAAAGAACACAGGACAATGTTGGCAACATGGCGTCTTTGTGGAGATATTGCAACAGCGGATAAATTGTGGTCCGTGCCGCAAAATGGCCTACTCGATGGAAATAATGCTTTTACTTCTTTTGTTTGAGTTCTGAAATAAAAGAAGCATTATTTATTATGCCTTTTTGTGCTAACCATAATTATTACTTCGTTCCCGCGTTAATTAGAATACGGACGCGACGTTGAGAGACTTCGTGCAAAATTAGTTCTGAACATAATTAAAAGTAGCCTCAAAGAGCTCCAAACTCTACATCTTTCACATATCACTGCTAACCAAAGCCATTGTCATGTCATCAGAAGATAATAAAGTTCTAAATCAAAATAGAGAGCTTATTAATTTATTGCAAAATCATTTTAACTTATTGTTGAAATTGTTTCATCTACCATAAACATGGTAGATTGGTATTGAATTCGGTTATGTGCCTAGATTGACTTGCTACACTCACTAATTTTTCTTTCCTTTTTACATAATGCCACGTTGATTAGGGGACAGTGGGGCAGATGTGGACACTTTTTGTCAGACTCTCATAACTTTGTCATTTTCAGTTTTTAAATATTTCAAATTTTTCTTTATATTCAATCATTCTTAGGCGATAAATTTCTGTAGTTTATTTTTAATAATGCAACACACAAAAGTATGTATACTAAGCATTTTTTGAAACATTGCATTATTTGTCCACATGTATGTTTATAGGGTGGGCCAACTAGTGGCTTCTTTTTAAATCATAGGTTATTTTGACACTGACAGCTTTTTCCCACTCGAAATTTTGATAGAAAGTAAGTATCATACCTCCGCGGTACGAAATGAGTCGCTTTACGCTTGAGCGACGTTGGGAAATATTGCAAACTTATTTCCAAAGTGAGTGCTGTGTAGCCCAAACAGTGCGTTTGTTGAAAAGAACATTTTTACAGAGTCATGGTATCCGACTTTTTTACTGAAATTGAAGACATGGAATTGGACTACCTCTGGTTCATGCAGGATGGCGCGCCATGCCACACAGCCCATGCCACAATAGATCTTATCGTCACCAAATTCCCAAATCATGTTATCATCCGTCTTGGCGATGTCAATTGGCTGCCTCGGAGCTGCGATTTGACCCCTTTTTTGTGGGGAACCGTGAAGGACCGATGTTATGCTAACAATCCAGAAACGATTCAGACCAATATCATCCAAGCAATCCGTTAGCTACAGCCCGAAACAATCAACCAGGTCTTGGAAAATTGGGTGACAGAGGCAGCCACTTGAACGAAATTGTGTTCCATAATAAATGGGAATGTTTGCTCTTACTAATGAAGCCATAATACATGGAAAAAAATTAATTTTGTTCATTTTATTGCATTTTCAAAAAAACTTTGTATTTGGCCCACCCTATATAAGTCTAAATATGGCGGGAGGTTGTGTGCTGGCCACATCAGATTTTTTGATTACTAACGATATAAAAATGAAGTAGTTTCTTAATGATATTCTACGTATGTAGTGACGCCAAGTTGGATGAATCCAATCCGAGTACCGCCGCTGCGCTGTAGGAAAGAGTTTTTCTTGACGAGTGCACTTCAAACGATAACCGGAAATAAGACAAAACTTTAACAACAGTAATGACGGAAATGGAGAACCGATTTTCCAACAATAAGGTACAGCGATATTGAGTTTTGGAACACACACATCCTGAGATTGCACACGTATACCTCAGAGGAGCTTATTCGCTTCTGCGAGATTTCAGAGGAAGTTATTGGTCTAAGAGCCGGAAATTCACGCTCGAGCTTCCAAATGCTCTAAGCTCAAATCTCAATTACTGATCATTATTTTTCCACTGTTGCAATACACAAGAAAAGGGACTGTTTCATTCGAAACCAAGAGAAATCGTTTACAATTAAGCTGGCTTCAGACAGTGCTGTGTTAAGACAAGTGGGGGCCTTCTTTTAAAATAAAGAAAATACATAAGTTAAAAAAACAACTTTGGTTAGTTCATATTAGGTGCCTATATTTTTAAATAATACCGAAAATATAGCATAAAATAAATAAACTCTAAGTGTGACTATGAACAGATTTCGTATGTAATTGTAAAATACCAAATATCAAATTTTTTGGGTTATTCCTCCAGAAATGGCCCAGACTACACACATACACAGACACATAAATACATACAGACATCATCAAGAAATTCTCAAAAATGAGTTGTAAGGACACTAATTTGTGCTCATCCACTCATTACCCGATTGTTTGCATGATTCCAATATTTCTCTTACAGGTAAGCGGGGGGGAAAAAGGTATTTCCTTTAATTTTAAATTAATTTTAGTTGTCATTTTACTTATATTTTATGACCAATTTAATTAGAAATGTACAATTTTTTTACATGACACAAAATAGAAAGTCATACGCGTACAGTTACTTTGGTGCCACCTTTTTGTTACTGTCTCCCAGTGCCCCTCCTCAAGACGCCTGTGTTTCCAATTCCATCTAGATTCGAGAATCTTTTAAAGGATATAAATGTGACGATTCGTTGGAAGAAATATGACTTCATGTTGAGGTTTAATTCATGGTAGTAAATTTAAATAAAATAATATATACGTCACATGAAATATAAGTTCGGAAGTAATATATTCCAAGCCTCTCACATATCATCTCCACTATTCTATTCCAAGGCGCACTTCGTGTAAAAAAGAACCAACGCCGCAACGTCGTCAGTGATTTCTCTCGTTGTTTTCGTGAGTGTACGAGCAACAATACCTCAGAAATTGTTTTCGGAAGTCGGAGGAAATCCGCCAGGTTGGAATTCTTGCGAGGGGAACATCCCAGACTTCACTCATGCAGAAGAGGAAGTTAGATCAAGATTTTATTGGAACTCTTCAGCCATTTTTCACCCGGATTTTATAACAGTTTCCATCAGACACTCACTTCAAAAATCACAAACATTAACACAGAACTTTAGTCTTTTATTTATTTATTTTTTATAGTCGAGGCAGGATCTGCGCTGGTAGGTACCTGGAGTGCTGGCAGTGTGCGATTGTCGTTAAATTGTAAATGTTATTAAATCACAAAAATTTTGATATTTGGTATTTTACATTTGTATAGTAATTGGAAGAGATGCTAAGATTTTGGTACAAATACCTTAAACAGAAATGTTATTCTCTTAAAGCATTTTAAAACTTTTTGCAAAAAAATATAGGAATTTCTGCGATAGTTATTTGAAAGAACAAATTACATCTTATTATATTTATCTAACATCTTTTCTATATCTCTTACCAGCAAAGGAAAACTATTTTTCAAAAATATGTAATTTAATTTATAATGTAGGAAAAAAAATTTAAACAAAAATGTATAATGGCAATGGGACAGATGAACAGATGTAGGTATACACAATTTCTGAAATGTTTGTGGTACCATTGTTAAAGAAATGTATAAATATTATTAACTGGACAAAATCTAATAAGGTAATAATAAAGTACAAAGAGCAAATTAAAGAACTATAAAACTTTTTGCAAGAAGTTTGTGAATAGCTGCGTTCAATGAAGCTAGCAAGCTAGCGAATTTAGCTAGCAAACAGGATGTGATGTCATTAACGACGTCATAATTTTTGGATTGCTAGCACTTGCTAGCTAGCAGAGCTAGCGCCGATTTTGGCGATAGATATTTTTGCTACTAGTTACAAAGCTAGTGGAATGCTCAAAATACTATTTGTTAACAATATTGTTGCACTTTGAACTTCTGCAGAAGAGGCATAAAATAAATTTTTCTTGGTTATTCACCACATATTGCACTTTCGTCGCACTTCTGATCACATCTAAAATCTATCTACTAGTATTCGCTAATCGGTGGTCTGCAGCTTAACATTCAAACTTTCGCGCATTTCCTGACAGATGTCACTTATTTCTAGTCGTTAAAAATTATAATTTAAAAAACTTCACACATTACAGTATCAAGCCGTGAGGTTACGTGCTGGCCACAGATTAGTACCTACACAAAAGTGTAAAAACCTATTATAATTCCGCACTAGTGTCTCCAACTATCGAGAACCCCATGCGTGTAAGCGTTCGTCTCCTCCTGCGTTTGACTTACGACGACTAGCGGCGCTGGAAGTTTCATTGAAGTGGCTCCCGCAGTTCGTTCGCAGGACGCCGGGCGTCTTGATGGCCTGGGGGACCCCCGGGTGCGTGAAATAATGCCCAAGTGGAACGACGCTGAACCGACGCCAACCCGGGACATTGCACGTACTTACAGCAAGACGAAGATGAAAGAGTCATTCAAATAACTATGAAAGTTGTAATCGGAAGTGTGGATGTATCTTGGATACACCTGAAGAATAAATTTAATATTCAGTACTCAGTATTATATGTAAAAAATCTGATGTGGCCAGCACAACTCCTCTCGCCGTACCCTACTCTTTTTACTACTATAAATTATAGGTACTTACAAATATATTTTAGTCATTTATGGCTAGTTGCACCGCTTCCATTTAAATTTTAAGTGAACAATATCGAATCCAAATCTAATTGTCAAATGTAGAAATAACGTTGCTGTCATATGTTCGATTCGATATGTTTCATTTAAGTGACACTTAAAATTTAAGTGGAAGCGGAGCAATGTGCAAATGGCCATTAGTCAACTGTAGAACTGTAGAAGAATATATAAATGATGTATCACTATTGGCATTGCCACTCTGATACTCACACACATTATCAATTAAAATTTTCGTAGTAATTATTAAACAATCACGGTTCATGGATAACAAGATACTGAAGTTTCATAAAAGTACTATGACAGAACAATTTACAAAATGCTAAAAATTGTAGATAATTGAAATAAAAAATATTGCGGTAAATTAATTATTTATCAAAACATTTAAGAAAAGTACTACTTCCGATTTGGGGATTGCTTCCAAAAATAACTGGGTTCTTAAAATTTGTATAACGACGTTAAATATATACAAAATTTGGTTGTTTTAAATGTTTGTAACTTTTTGAGTTAAGTATAGAAGACGAAAAAAATGTTACATTCAACCTAACGTACACATACACATTCACACACACAGACATCATCTCGAAAATACTTTATTCGTATTCTATGAATCCTGAAACGTGCTTATCCACAAAAAAACTCACACTCGAAAATTTTGACCCATCACAATACCTCCGTTATAGAATATGAGCCGGAAGATAAATTTCTGATGGCGGCATAATTTTTCTCCCTCTTATTTCTATGTGCTAAATATTAATATAATATACGTAGGTACTTACAAAAATAGTCGTTTTATGAAAATACTATATTTTACCGATGCCATATCTGCTGTCACTGTCATAATCATAATGTTTCGATCATAGATTAGAAGATATCGTGTCAAACACAAAATTATAAATTGTAATATAATTTATAAATTGTGCCAGATACAGACAAATGTATATTAAACCGATTGTACGAGTAGATAATAACATTTTCTTCAATTAGTGTTACAAGTACAACAATTGTCATAAGATATTAGAAAAATTGTATGGTCTTTCTTTAAGTAAAGTACTACTTCTTGTTAATGGATTGCTACCGAAATTCAGTGGGTTCTTTAGGTTCTTATTAAAACCCTAAATATAAAATTTGGTTATTTAATGTTTGATATATTTTGAGATTCCGTTGAAAAACTTAAACTGTGAGAAGTAAATTTAAATAAATAACATAAATTTTTTAATAATAAACCGAGTATGAAGTATAGCAAAAAATGTAATATCCTGTAGAATTTTTTTTTACGTTTGTCAGTATTACATTTTATAAATTTGTTTTATTTTAAAACGTACTCGTATTTATTTAATTTTATTTGCCATTAAAAATAAATATTATTCTCTCTTTTACAGTTGTTTATTAATATTTTAAACTGACACAAATTACATTTTATAAAAATTTCTACAGTAATATTAATTTACTTGTATATTTATCGTGTTATTCAGAGATTACACAAAATGAAAATAAAAAATCCTTGTGTTAATTCAAATTCAAACATCGCCAATGTTCGTGCATCTCCGCAGTTCCACGAAATAAATCTTCTCATTTTTAATAAGGAAATAATCCGTTCAATCTTGTCAAAACACCTAATTTACTGCTTAGACGCTCAGTCTGATCCGTCCGTCTAAAAAACAAGCCGCGTAGCAAACGTAGTGCATACGTTTTGTGTTTTATAGTGGAATCATGTGATGTTTTAGTGGGTGTTGTGTGTTCAAAATGGGCATTAGAGTGTTTTAATTGTTTATAATATATTTCGCGATCGGGTGTAATGAAATTAATAATGATTTGTGGATTGTGAGTGAGTGTTTGGTTCTCAAATGGCTGCATGGGCGATAGGACATCTTAGAGAAGGTTTGTTTTAGTTTATAAAAGTAAAATTTGTTATTCTACGTCACATCAGTCCACTTGTTCTTAATCTTTGCCTAACATCCCGATCCTGATACAATTCTATTGCCACGTCCTCATTCATTATAAAATTCATTTGGAATCACTCGCATTTGAAACATTCTATCAATCACCGAACTTTCAATCTATTTAACTATGCCTACGAATGGTTTTCAAGAGGTTATTCATTGAATCAGATTTAGTTTTAAATTAAAATGGCAAAAATGCAGTTATTCGTGATTTCAGAAAACAAATATATTGATAAAATTTAGACGTAATGTCAAATGTGTTTTAGGTGTTTTTTGGTGTTTCTTCTTTCAAATGAAAAATGTTATAGACCTTTAAAGGAAACCCAGATATAGTAATAGTGCAATAAAAATGACAAATACAGATTATAATAAATATGTTCATTTGTTAAATAGTCTCCTAAAAGTACTAGTAGTGAATAGTCGACACAACCTTACTAGTACAAAATAATCAAGTCTACTCATTTTTATTGGCTGTGAAATTTAATATTCTGCATTTTTATTGGTCTTTTTTTGACCGATGACAGATGATGTGAATAATCAGGATAATCGTCAATTTCTTAAGGCAATTATAAGGCTGTAAAGTTGAGCCCTTTTACATTGCAAGCATGGGAAAAGGTGATTTCAATTCGTGTATTGCCTCATAAATACTACAGACATGTGTGTATGCATGTTCCCCTGTTACAATATTCTAGAATTATATTTTCTGCCGCCCGCTATTGGGCACCGGCTAGTGGTTGTAACTAGGACTAGAAGAGCAGAATAATAAAAATAAAATAAATATAACTTTTCACTGTCCATAGAAGTTTAGAACACTGGTTGTGCAGACATAACGCTAGTATATTTTTGATGAATTTTCCGGGCAATAATTAATAAACATCCAATTAAAAGTTTGTTAACTTCAGAGTGCATTATTACTAAGCAAGTGAGTCGTGGCTCGCACAAAGCCATCGGGCGCCAGCATCCATAGCCGTGTCCATGAATAGTAAAATAAACAGTTTAATCAATCAGACAGTGATTAAGTTAAATTTATAGTGTGGCACGTCGTTCGCTAATGATCCCCAAATCCTGCGGCGTTGCGGCGGAAAACATGTATGAAATATTGATTTCACGTCTATAACATTCCGCCCGGCTCAACAAAGTTTCACCCGAGGGAGGTAAGTTTATGTTGCCGGGCGAGCGGCCAGTGACACACCGGGACGCACCACCGCAGAGGATACAAATACACCAAGGTTCCAAATTTTACTCGATGTATTTTATATTTTCTTTCCATAGTTTATGTTCAACTTTTACTTTTCGATTATTTTCAGTTGCTAGCGTAACAGCATAAGTACATAAAGAATAATTAGAGTAGTTAAGGGGCTTTTATCACAGTAAAAAAGTATTTAACAAATTCCTCCCAACCTATTAATCCTATAAATCTAAAAAAAATACCATATAAAGATAAAGGCAGTAAAAATCTAGCTACGTTGTCGAATTTTTTAAATTGTTATTATTATTATTTATAAACAATTAAATAACAATAATTCTGAGAAAAACTCTTCGTAAGTTTGATTGCATTGTAAATTTAAACGTTTATATCGCATTATTATATAAAATTTTCAAATAGTAGTCGAGTAATTTGTTAAATAAATTTAAAAATTGTATGCGCGCTAGCCAATCAAATTGAGTATTTTCTAAACAAAAATGGAGCGAAACATAGCAATTAGATAAATAGAGACAACATGTGCTCATAAAACATAGGCTGTCAGCGCGGATACCTAAAATAACGAGGATTTGTGATTTAGCAGCGCTGAGCGATAAAACCCCCTTAAAGTAAAACTTTAACAGCAAGGGTAGATACAGTAGATACTTAAATTTTACATACCTAAATACATTTATACATAATGGTTATTTGTATAACAAGTTTCAAAATATAGTTTTGTCGAACGCGAACGAAAATTGCAGCCCGATCGAAGGAAGTGTTGCAATCGTTTGAGTTCGACAAAAAGTTTTCAATATGTGTTATACACACTATTTTTTCTACTCCTGCAAAACCTCCGGGGGGACTCCACTATTTTTTTTTTAAGAGTGGGGTCTCATGTATATGTTTGCCGCCTTTCATGCTTCTAACACAAAACGCAAGGTTCGAGTCTTTATACATATAGCGGAAGACGCCATCTTGAACAAAACAAGATGCCCAAAGGTACTAAAAAGGTACCCGGTATTTTTCGATTCCTTATACATAGAGCAAATAATTTCAACAATAAAAAAAACTTAACAGAACAAAACAAGGTTCGGCTTACAGCTGTCGGACTATAGTACGAATCTCGAATAGAAAAATAGAGCCGGGCGTATATTTCTGTACTAGAAAAAATCTGTTGTGGCCAGCACATGACCTCCCGCCTTGACACTGTAATATGTGAATTTGGATTTGGTTAGGCTACTTTTTGTAATTTTTGTTATAGTTCTTCAAGCAAAGTCCCGATTCCTATTGGCATTGAAATCAAATTAGCTCTTTGTAGATAAATTTTTTATTTTATTATTACTTACCTTATATCCAGTTATAATAATAATAATGAATCGATGATACTTCTTGACTGAATACGTTTAATGGAAGGATAAAAACTTAATTGAATTCAGTCAGTTTTTAATTTATTATATTTCGGCTCCTATAGGTTCTAAGTTTCAAACCCAGTTAATAATATATTTATATTTCAAAAATTTCAGAAACTGTGTATACGTCTGTTCATCTATCACATTGACATTTCATTTTTGTTTTTAAATTTTTTTCCTATATTATGATTTACAAATCGTGGTAGGTAAAATTACAAATTTTTGAAAATTTATTTTCCTTTATTGGTAAGAGATATAGAAACGATGTTAAATAAATATTGTAAAAGATAATTTGTTCTTTCAAATGTCGAATGACAAATTGTAACTATCGCAGTATTTCCTATATTTTTTGCAAAAAATGTTAAAATGCTTCAAGAAAGTACCATTTCCAGTTGGCAGATTTTTACCAAAATCTTATCAGCTCTTCATTAACATATATAAAAGTATATTCCAAAATATTAGAATTTTATGTTCAGTAGAATTTGAGATAATGAATCAGAACGAAAGACTATAGTAGGCGCACATACAGACTTCCATACATACACACACACATACACACACAGACACACAGACATCATCGTAAAAATAGTCAAAATAGGTTCTAAAGGTGCTAAAACGTGCTTATTGACAAAAATCTCGACATCGAATTTTTTCACGATCCCTATACCTCTCTAGGCGAGAGGTAAAAAGTGTGGAAATCGAATGGAACTCTGATGGGAAATTATTCTGATTTACGTTATACTAGAAATGGCTAGGAACTTCTCGGATGAATCTCTAACTAGAATATAGACGAAAAAAGTATAATAAAATTCCGTCTTAATCCCATTGGCAAACATGAGTCTCCCAGGCATTAATGACGTAATATAAATACAATTAGTCGGGATTTGTCACATGAGCGTAATTTGCTCGTGTATATTTTATTTACCGGCGTTAAATTCCTCAAGCGCAAATCCCTGGGTCGTCGTCACCGGCGTCGGCGTCGTTTGAAGTCTTGATTATTTGACAGCTTAGGAAAAGCCCTGGGGCAACTTATTATAACTAGATCACAAATACTGAAACACTTTGCTTGGAAATGTGCAAGTAAACGGAAAAATGCGGAAAATTTAGCCGGTAAATTTGTTTGCATTTCGTCTCTTTGAGAAGAGACTCGCGATCGACTGGAGAAATTTAATTTTACGCCGCCGCGCCGTCTCCAGAGATCCATAGCCACACAATTAGAACACGACAAAAAAGACTCTTCTTAAATACATTTGCTTAGTGCTAAGTAGACAATTATTATTAGTTTTTTATACTTCCAAGCTTGATTCAGACCCAATTATAAATAAAAGTGTTAAATTACCCAACCAGCGCTTCCACAAAATTCCGGTTTCAATTAAGTGCGAACATTGACCGCTAGTTGTTTAAATTTGTCACTACACTAGGTAGGTCTGAATCTAGCTTACAAAAATTATCAAGGGAAAAAATTATGTGCCAATGTTTTACACAGAGCTGAAAAAAATTGTTTTTCGGAACGAGACGACAGATTTTAACGAAATACTATAACTATATTAAATTGAATATATTTAGAAGAAGATTGTATTAAATTATCAAGGGATTCGTCATTTTATAAAAGTGATATTTAATTTTAAAGTCAATTTATCGAAGAATTGAAATAAGCTACACTTCATGAAGTCTACCGTCCGATGTCGCTATTTTCGGTAGGCAACAACCTTAACAGGTACCTAACGTACCGAGTATTTTGTGGCTAGTACAAGAATTTCTACAAGGATTAACTAGAGAAAGAATGGAGCTACAGATGTGCCATTTTTAAATTTTGATTAAAAAATTGTACATGATCATAAAAATTCCGAAAAATTTCAAATTTGTTCAAACTTTACTTGGTTCTGATAGAAATTAATTTTTAAATTTTAAAAAGGCACATCTGTAGACCCATTCTATTTGTATTAAATGTTTATAAAAACATTATCCTGAAATTAATAATAATCTGACATTTTACTCGCAACGAAAACACTTTTACATTATTTTTCAACGAGTTTTTCAACTTCAAAATGACATTGCATAGCTAGGATGCGGCAAAGTACGAGTTTCGGGCTGGTTTCAGGCAGCCGTAGTAGTAAAAAAAGTAAAACCAAGACGAGCCGCTTAAGAGCTACCATTATAAACTCATTGCATAATATATTATTGATTTTAAGATTCTTTATGGTATCTAAGTTGCCAATGCTTGTACCAACCCTCCGTAATGTAACAAGAAGCAGCACTGCTTCCTTCACCTGCGTAAGAAGACCGAGGCAAATATAAATTACGAGCAAATACGGATTACTTTTCCTGCTTCTTTTTCTTAATATCCGCATGTAGCAATATATCATGGCTGAAGGTCAAGCCTTGTGTCGGGCATTGCAGGGGTGCGGGGGTTGTGTTTAAGCGCCGCCGGTGAACGCCTACCTCATGTGCGACGTCGCAGGGAAATTCATGCGTCCCATGGCAGCCCTGCTTTATTCTCCTGTCCTGAAAGCCCGCCGGCAAGGCGTTCAGTCCTGCCAACCTTAAGTAGTTAAACGCGGGGAGAGACCGGATACCGGAACGTTCACTTTACCTAACCATGCTTTTATTTTTTCTGTTTGGGGTGAAGCCTATTTGAAGAGCAAATCTGATCATTTTTGACAAAAATATTTACAAAGTGATTATTTGAAACGGAAGCCTTTTTATAAAATGATTTATGTCTGATTTGACAAGATAGAAAAAAAACTTAAGGCACTACACTTGTAAATCCAGAAGATTAACAATTTGAACGATTCTGGCTGTATTATAAAAAAATTCAAATTGAAATTTAACATGGAGAATCATGACTCATTAGTGAATCAATAAATGCAAATTATTAATTGCTGCGACATCAATTAGCAAAACTTGGAGCTAATTTTTATCATTTAATAATATACAATATTCGGAAGACGGGTAGACAGATTTTTTTTAAAAAGTTAACACATTGACTGTAATAATTTATGTAAAATTATTAACAAAATACGCCAAGGTTTTTTTTATAAATTTCGTTCTATAGCCATGTAAGCACAACCTGTAAGTACATCATTGTAAAATATGAGGTTATAGATTTCAAAACCAAAGTCATAAAATGATTTATTGTAACATACATTTTTACTTTGCACTAGACACAACGTTTCAAATCCAAATCGTAGATAATAGCATTAAGTATACATTATTATCAAAAAAATTCGTATTAATCTATAAAACTCTACAGATCTTTAAGAAACCACCACTTCCGGTTGCACGATTATTACTAAAATCTAATCAGATCTAATCTAGGTTGTCTTAATGTTATATACATTTTTTTTAAATTCAGCAGTATTTGAGTAATCGTGCCTCTAACATCCATCCACACACACACACATAGACATCATCGCGAAAATATAAAAATCGTGTAAGAACCAATAAAATGTTAAACCCTGCTAATAACAATATTTTAAATTTCAACTGGAAATTATACAAACGAAACTCAAGGTTAGCAACATTTTTGTTCTCCCACTATTCCAGCAATTCATTACCCCGTAAATATCCGTCGCACCTTGGGAAAAATCCCCTGTCGTGTTCCGCCGTAGCTATTGTGGTAATATTCAGAATTTGACACGACGAGGGAGCAAGCAACGTTGTCAAAACACCGGCTGCGTTAACTGTCATTGCGCCCTTAACAGCGTTACAAGTTTTAATATGTGACGTTAGAATTAGGCAATCAGTGCTAAATTGTTATCGCACGTGGGAACAAACGACTAGCGGCAGAGGGAGCGAGACTAGCAGGGAGTCAGACTAGCGTTATCAATTTTATGCTAAGGAGGATTTTCATCGTTTTATTATACATTTTTGGGAATTATGAAATAGCTGGAGGTAGGAGATTTGTTCCGTAATCTGATTTTGTAAGCGAATGTGCTTAGAAGTGCTTTACGTCGCTTACCTGCGACGGTAAAGCTGTTAATTCATTTACTTGATTGTAAATCAGATGTCCCACGGGCCGCGAGAATGGATAAATGGTGAGCTACTTGTTAAATACTGACAATTTAATACTAATTTACTAGCTGAGCGTAAATTGTCAAATACGAGATTAAATTTTGCCCCAAATATTATCCTACGCGCACTAAATTTTAAAATTAATTTATCGCTGACTGAATTACGATATTGTTGTTTACTACGGAGGCCTTCCTATAGGGACATTCATGTTCACCACAAAATTCTCATTAGCTATTGGTTCCAGCAATTCAAACGAAAGAGCTCGGTGCAAATTTTGTTTGATTATTCAATAATAATTTAAGGGGCTCGTCTAACTATTTTTCTAATTCCTAAAATACCTACTCTCGATATTACTTTTTTTCTAATTTCACTACTACGGCTGCCCGAACTCAGCCCAAAACTCGTACTTTGCCGCATTCTAGCTATGCAATGTCATTTTGAAGTTGAAAAATACTGTAACATGGCTCCAGTATTCCCATAATAACTTCTGTATATTTTTAATAAATTAAGTAAAACAAAAATTATTCGAAAAGGGAGCTTAGCTGCATGTTTCTTGGTTTTTAAATTTTACTTGCCACTTATAGTGACCGAAAAAAATCATATCAAAAAATCTGACGTGGCCGTTACAATACCTCTCGCCTTGACATTGAAGTATTATTATTTAACCTCGTATTTAACCAAATATTAAGCTTTAATTTAAATAAAATACAACAACACCGTATATAACATTTGATATAATAATATAAAATAATCATACATTATATTATTTCTGTTTATCTGTCACATTGACAATTTTTACCTTCCGCTTACCTGTAAAGGAAGGTATTGGAATCATGCAAAAAATCGGGTGGTGAATTTTTAGTGGATGAGCACGAATTAGGGTCCTTACAACTCATTTTTGATAGTTTCACGATGATGTCTGTGTGTATGTGTGTGTGTGTGTGTGTGTGTGTGTGTGTGTGTGTGTGTGTGTGTGTGTGTGTGTGTGTGTGTGTGTGTGTGTGTGTGTGTGTGTGTGTGTGTGTGTGTGTGTGTGTGTGTGTGTGTGTGTGTGTGTGTGTGTGTGTGTGTGTGTGTGTGTGTGTGTGTGTGTGTGTGTGTGTGTGTGTGTGTGTGTGTGTGTGTGTGTGTGTGTGTGTGTGTGTGTGTGTGTGTGTGTGTGTGTGTGTGTGTGTGTGTGTGTGTGTGTGTGTGTGTGTGTGTGTGTGTGTGTGTGTGTGTGTGTGTGTGTGTGTGTGTGTGTGTGTGTGTGTGTGTGTGTGTGTGTGTGTGTGTGTGTGTGTGTGTGTGTGTGTGTGTGTGTGTGTGTGTGTGTGTGTGTGTGTGTGTGTGTGTGTGTGTGTGTGTGTGTGTGTGTGTGTGTGTGTGTGTGTGTGTGTGTGTGTGTGTGTGTGTGTGTGTGTGTGTGTGTGTGTGTGTGTGTGTGTGTGTGTGTGTGTGTGTGTGTGTGTGTGTGTGTGTGTGTGTGTGTGTGTGTGTGTGTGTGTGTGTGTGTGTGTGTGTGTGTGTGTGTGTGTGTGTGTGTGTGTGTGTGTGTGTGTGTGTGTGTGTGTGTGTGTGTGTGTGTGTGTGTGTGTGTGTGTGTGTGTGTGTGTGTGTGTGTGTGTGTGTGTGTGTGTGTGTGTGTGTGTGTGTGTGTGTGTGTGTGTGTGTGTGTGTGTGTGTGTGTGTGTGTGTGTGTGTGTGTGTGTGTGTGTGTGTGTGTGTGTGTGTGTGTGTGTGTGTGTGTGTGTGTGTGTGTGTGTGTGTGTGTGTGTGTGTGTGTGTGTGTGTGTGGTCAAGAGGTGTTAGTCGCATAACTCAAATACGAATTACCCGAAAATTTTGATATTTGGTATTTAACATTTGTATATAAATTGGAAGAGCTCCGTAGATTTTGGTAGAAATATCTTCATCGGAAGTGATATTTTTTGAAGATTGAAAAGGTTAATTGTCAAAATTGTATATAAATTTGGAAAAATATAGTATTTATTTGTAATAAGAATAAGAGGAAAAGTTATTTGCAACTTACGTTATAAAAAAATTGTCTTTATCTGGTAGCATTAAAGAACTGCAGTAAAATTTAAAAAATAAATTTATCAAATAAAACGTTAATATCTTGTAATCCATGATCGGTTGATTTTTGTTTCTGCGTAAAAAATATTGACAGGTGAGACGGGTGACAAGTTGGCATACTAGCGCTATATAAGTCATAAGTAAGATATTAAATGTAGTAATTGAACGGAGGATGGCTTCAACACAGCAGAGTTTTCCTGTGAATGAATCTTTTTATTCAGGTGATGCAAATTTCTGTGTTTGAATATTTGAGATTTTTATTTGTATATTTTAAATGGGCACCGGATTGCACGTATACATTTCTGTTTCAAGTCTAGATATGGCGGAAGGTTGTGTGATGGCCACGTCAGATTTTTATTTTTGTTTTAAATTTTATTTCTATTTCGGGATTCACAAATCGTGGTAGGTAAAATTATATATTTAAAAAAATTATATTTCTTTATTGGTTAAAGATATAGAAACAAGTAAGATTAAATATTGTACAATGTAATTTCTTCTTTCATGTGTGGTATGTCAAATTGTAACAATCGCATTATTTTATACAATTTTTGCAAAAAATGTTATAGTGCTACAAGAAAAGTACCATTTCCGGTTGGTGGATTTTTATACCAAAATCTTTTCAGCTCTTCATTAACATATATAAATGTATAATGCAAAATATTAGAATTTTATGTTCAGTAGAATTTGAGATAATGAACCGGGACGAAAGGCTATAGTAGGCGTACATACAGACTTTCATACACACACACACACACACACACACACACACACACACACACACACACACACACACACACACACACACACACACACACACACACACACACACACACACACACACACACACACACACACACACACACACACACACACACACACACACACACACACACACACACACACACACACACACACACACACACACACACACACACACACACACACACACACACACACACACACACACACACACACACACACACACACACACACACACACACACACACACACACACACACAGACATCATCGTGAAAATAGTCAAAATAGGTTCTAAAGGTGCTAAAACGTGCTAATTGACAAAAATCTCGACATCGAATTTTTTCACGATCCCTATACCTCTCTAGGCGAGAGGTAATAATGACAAAAAACCGCAAAAAACGTCATTTTAAATTTTTTTACTTCAAATTCCTAGGCCAAAGACAAATAATAAAAATATAGAAGCATTAAGACATATTTTGTTAATACACTCATATGTAAAAGCATCATATATTTCAATTACTTATAATTAAAGTAAACGTGGGAGGCGTAAACCTTTGTAACGCTGTAAAATTTTAGAGTAGACGTACACCTTAAGCACATAATAAATATAATGAACGTTCAAACCAATGGAATTAATATTTTCACTAGGTACCTTTATTTTTTCGAATTTTGAAAAAATCTTTCTTTTCTGTAATCAGTACATCATATTATATAACCTATTAAAGTTGCCTGCAGAGGTATAGAAACACCCTGTATATATTCGCAGTGCTCGTTCCCAAAATAATTCAGGACTAAAAAGACGTTTATAAAACTTGATACATAATATACTATTAAAGGGATGTCACCATGTTCGACCCAGAAAATTTTAAAAAACCTCTCAAGGAAGTGTTGCATTTAGCACACATTCAAACTGAAAGTATGACGCGCCGAACGAAAGAACACTGTTTCTTTCCGCTGTCCAATCCCCAGCGTATCCGAATCCAATTAGGAAAATGACGGCTGACGTGGCTGGCAAGTTGTGCAACTATTCTCCTCGCAGACATTGCACACATCACATATGAGAACAAACACTACACGAGCAAACACTGCACTACCACTCATCCGCCTGGCGGAGAACTAGGAAAACACGCCGAACGCCGTTGTAGCGAGAGATTAGTGCATCTGTAAACAACAACTAAGCTGCGGAAAAACACCAACAACACGCGAAAATTACAGAGATCTTAAGAAAACAGAACCCAATACCATACTTGATTCCCACATACTCGGTTTTGGTTATAACTTTTCTAGATATGCTTCTTCTTGTGTTTGCATTTATGCCAAATCTAAAATTCTAGATTTGAATTTTCCTGTGAATGAATCTTTTGATGCAACTATTTTAGTACATATGAATCTTCTTGCATGCATTTCCCTGTGTCTGAATATTCTAGATTTTTTTTCATAATTCACTCTACCCACTTTCAATCACTGTAAAAGCTCAAATTCAGTTAGATGTGTTGATAGCCTCAAACTTTTATTTAAATATATTTTTTACCTCTCGCCTCATATTCTATAAGAGAGGTATTGTAATGGATCAAAATTTTCGAGTGTGAGTTTTTGGTAGATAAGCACGTTTTAGGGTCTCCACAATACGAATTACACATTTTTGAGATGATGTCTTGTGTGTATGTGTGTACAATGTTTTCGGAAACGAAAACTCCAAAAATATCAAACATTTAAATACCAAATTTTATATCTACGATTTTCAATAGACCAATAATTGTATTTTGGTACCAATTCATAAACCGAAAGTAAGACTTTTCATATAGAGCAATATGATTTTTCTTAAATTATCTCGATAAATAAAGCATTTATGATAATATTTGTTTCATTAAACACAACAACAAAATTTTTTTAAAGAATTGTCGGTACCATTTATAAACTATAGGACAATTGAAATCTACTTTTCTGAAATTCCAGTATCTTGTTGTCCATGATATGAAATTTATTTCTACACAAAATTTGAATGATTATTACACTGACAACAGTTGACATCTTTTGCTTGCATCTTGGTTTACATTATCGTTTACACATTACTTGAACATGAAAGTATTAAAATGTAAGTAAAACTATTTATTAGATTAATAGAATAGGTAAGCAAGATTAGGCGAGAGGTTATGTGGTGATCATAGCAGATTTTTTATCAGATATAAACATATTGACATTTTTATTATTTTGTATCCTTTTTCACTTGTCTTCTTTCTATGTCGACTCGACCCCATTTTGAACCTTACAGTATTAATACTTTGATTAATGAGATTTTACTCTTCTTGTTTAAAAAGTAAACTATAAGTTAATTCTTTTTCGATAATCAGAGTAAGAAATCCAAGTTTTAATAATTCATGACTTCAGCTTGATTTAGTTTCAGTCTGCCGAGTTAAACATGTTTCAATCCTTTTGGTTATTTTGTACGTAACATGTAAAACAGTGTTTCACCAGCATATAAGTAACTTGGTAATGTACTTGACCTAATTTAGAGCATAAGAATAGACTGCTTTAATATATAATACATCCTAAAGAAGCAATATTGTACCTTCGTCGTCTTTATAATAAAACTTCAAATTCTTCACATATTTATAAGCGTTATTAGTAGGAGTAAAACTCGCAAGTATCGATCCTGCGATATTAAGGAGTAGTCGTTTATTTATCGGAAAATATAAATTAAAAATTTGCTGAAGATAATTTCCAAGCCAGTACCCTTTAATTATATTAAAAGTTTACTGAATTTCTTTGTGCAAGATCGATATTGTTTACCATCATTTGGGCATTACGGCATTAATCCTGTTGAAGACCCGTCGTTATTAATATAATAACACGTTTTAACGGAGGCGTCGTTCGTCAAACTTCAAGTTGGCTATGTTGAATTACCAGGTCGCGTGATCGGGTGAAACTACGACTGACCTATTTCTAACTTCGTGATGTTTACTGGAAAAATGAAACACATTCGCCAATGTCTCTATTGCATGTGACATCAACTGAAATTTTTTAATCGCTCATATGCTCCGCTTGTTCACCTTGTTTTTATTATGAGATGTTTGTTTATTTCAATTTTATTTAATTTTGCTGGCCGATATTATCATGGGCAAAAAGTTGTTTGCTCTCTAAATATAGAATAACTTCAACATTCTCACGTATGTAATGTAATGTTTTATTGTGGCAAAATAAATAAATAAATGACTTTATGCACGGTCGTATCATAATTTGTCAATTATACACGAATTTCTGTGACATAAACGTCATTTTATAGCCCGTGGGACTGTTTATAGCGCAGTGCGCCATAATGAAACGTCAAATCATCATAATGAAAACAGTTCAAATTTTCAATTATTCTCGTGTAAACTACTAATATAATTCTATAAATAATCATTTTCTGTAATTAGTAATACATTTTTAAAGTTAAATACCATCATTTTTACTTACATTTAACATAAATTATCTTATTTAATTCAATAATGACAACTTTGACATTTGGATATATGTTTATTTTCATAATGTTTTTGGTATCTTAGCAACATTTCAAGAATTTATGAATTTTTGGTTCTTTGAACTATTTGGACAGTTAAAATTAATAAATTTATTTAATATAAAATCTTCGACCGTGCATAAAGTTGTGTATGTACCACGGGCGTAACTTGCTTTTATGGCCTTTGACGTGTTTTTAGCCCTCGGCTGCGCTCGGGCTCAAAATCACGTCTCGCGCCATAAAAGCCTCCTTACAACCTTAATACATAAATAACTATTATGAACAGATAACAAACTGTAATTGTTTTATTGCAACACCCAATTATACATTTTCTGTTGGAATGTAGTAGGTCTGAACACTCAGATTACATTAATTATACTTTGATCTTTTCGTTAACGTCTTTAAGCTTTACCACTACACATAAATTTTCTTCTAACAAAACCAAAACAATAATCTGGGGGGCGGTTAGCTAAGTACCACGACGTATACACGGTTTCCCAAAAAACCCGAGACGGAAACTTGAAAATTTGAGGATCACTAAAGCGTTTGGGTCATTGCGAGACCGAAGAAGGTCGACAATTTGAACATTTGTTATAAAAATAATAATAAACGTGCAAGAAACATTAAAATTTAATTCTTGAAAGAATTAAGATATCGGGTTTTGGATTATGGGGATGTGTTTCTTTTTTTATTGCCTTTAGAATAAGGTGAAACTCGACAGAGGTTGCTATTTAAAAATGTTGGGGTGATCATCTCCTAAAAAACTACACGTTGCATGGAAGTTCTAAACTATCTAAGAATGTAATTTTTATGACTTTTTAGTGTCCCCAAATTTTTTTTTCACTTGTACAAAACATAGCTTCGTCTCGGGACTTTTGGGAAACCGTGTATTTTTAAATAATATACTTTTTCTACGACCTCTACTGTAAATGAGCATTATTGCGTACAACCCATATAATATGTAAGCTTGTTCTTGCGAACGGCCGTGCGTAAAGTAGTTCGATCGCACGTTTAGGGAATTTATGTTTTATTTTGATGTCAAGCTACTCTGATTATACATTTTGCACACCACCTGAAGTTACCAAGTTTAAAATAATCATCTACTAATAAAATCTTGTAAAAAAACATAAAATTGTGTACTAAAATGGATAATAATTATAAATATTACAAAAAATAAAACAAAAATTTTATCAAATGGAAATGAACATGGTCGTGATCGTAGAAAAAGTATAGTACACAACTTGGGTTGTAAAGTAATTACGCACTCGTGAAATTAGACACTCCCCACTTGACAACATAAAATCCCCAGAACATTTCAAGAATGTGAACATCCCGGCTTGTTACTTGCTATATTTGCCCATTTACATCCTAATAATATCTTTGCGATTGCTAATGTCCGCCCTTAGTAACATTATCTATGTTACATCCCAATGTTGTAACTTGGTAATAATATCACAATTATGCATCCCAGATGTTTGTATTAAGTATGTAATTTTTGATTGTACTCAGGATGTGGCTAGGATAGACTTATGTAACATCACTTAAAGTACAAGAATAAGATATTTTTAAACATCCCATGGACGATTCATGTCAAGTGGGTCACCTACTCTTGTGTAACTTTTTCACTCGTGCATAATATATGCTTCTTACAACACTTGTTATGTAATATATAATAAATCACTACAATTTATTCATTATACCATAAGCGTCTTAATTTCTGCAACCAGATCCATGTACCTAAAAATCAGCTGTCAAACGGTTGGTGAATGGTACATATTTACCGGTAAAAATTTCGTAATCGTCTATTATGGTCTAAGATTATACCAATGTGTAGCGTCGGCAACCAAGCTAGAATAGTGATAGATTTGTATGGACGTATTCTGCGGCTGTAAATTGGGAATTATGTCGTCAGAGTGGCAAATATATCCTTCCCTGGGAGTAATCCGAGATCCACCCCATAAAAATCTTAGTAAATCCGTGTGAAGCCGTCAGCCAGATGACATACGTCGCGCAAAGCGTTGACCGAGGGTCAGCCCTGTAATCCGCCCACGCAACTGTGTGTGTATGTTAGGTTGCTGTTGACATATGCAGAGACCGCGAACGCGAAGTATGATTCATAGCGAACGAAGAAAACTTCAATTAATTCCACACCTACGGCTCCACGAGCCCTTGATGTCACGGCGAAACAAGTTAATTAATTCGAAAGTAAATAACTTCTCCGTATTTTATTAGTAATTAAAGTTGGCGGAATATCAACGAGTGAAAAACTGTTAATTAATTCTACAAATTATCAACTGTGTTAATTAGCTCGTACCCCCTGAACCAATCAGACGCACGGAATTCTGCTGAATGGCAACGCTACGAAATTTTGAACTGTAGATTATTTTATACCTACACGAGTTGTACATGACAACTTATTTGTTTGTAATTATTTTAAAATTATTTGGATCTAAATATAATCCATTTACTTCAATGACATTAAACTTCAAAGCCAAAATATCTTACGAGTAAAATACTTCCCACTCTAAAATATAATTTTATTTAATACACAGTTCTGTCTTCTCTAAGTTAAGAGGCCCGTCTACCACCCAAAATCAGGCGCAAAACGTATATTGTGGCCAGTACAAGAATGGTAAAATTGTATTTCAAGGATTATATATCTGTTTAAAAGATCAATTAACAGTTGTACTTTTAAATAATTTTAATTAAAAAATCTGATGTGGCCAGCATAAACCTTCCGCCATACCCAACTCAGTTTACTTTTAACAAATAGGTACCTACTTACAAATAAATTTTAGTCATTTAGTCAACTGTAAAACTGTAGAAGAAGATATAAATGATGTATCACTATTGGCACTGTCACTCTGACACTGTCATTATCAATTACATTTTTCGTAGTAATTGTTAAACAATCATACTTTATGGATAACAAGATACTGAAGTTTCATACTCTAAATTATAAACATATAACAACAAAGATATTTAATTCCTAAAGTACTATGACGGAACAATTTACAAAATGCTAAAAATTGTAGATAATAATTATAATCTTTCATTCGAAATAAAAAATATTGCGATAAATTATTTATTTATCAAAATATTTAAGAAAAGTACTACTTCCGGTTTGGGGATTGCTTCCAAAAATAACTGGGTTCTTAACATTTGTATTACAACGTTATAAAATTTGATTGTTAAATGTTTGTAAATTTTTGAGTTATAGACTACGGAAAAAATGTTACATACAACCTAACGTACACACACAATACATACAGACACTTCGACCATATATAGGAATAGACAAACAACGCAAGCCTTTGTTGTGAAGCAAAGAACTAGCGTAGCGGTGTGAAGAGGAGTATGACCTGCAGACACCTTGAAGTGTTACAGTTTGCCTATTTTCATTCTCTGTTCTATGATAACAAACCAGAAGTCAGCAATGTGCAACACTTTAGGGTGTCTTCACCTCCTTTCCTCGCCTATAGCTGCTGCTCCCGCTACCGTACTTCTTGCCTTCACAACATTGTATACTACAGCATTGAGTGTTATCTGACTATACCTATATATGGTTGAAGTACAGACATCATCTCCAAAATACTTTATTCGTATTCTATGGATCCTAAAACGAGCTTATCCAAAAAAAACTCACAGTCGAAAATTTTGATCCATCACAATACCTCCTTTATAGAATATGAGGCGAGAGGTAAAAATTGTACATGTTTTCAAAAATTCATAAAAATTTCCAATTTATGCAAACTTTACAGGATTATATCTCCTGATAGAAATTTATTTTGTAAATGTTAAAATGGCGCACTTGTAGATCCATTCTTTCTCTATTAAATGTTTATAAAAACATCATCTTGAAGTCAATAATAAACTAATTTAATGCAAACTTACAACATTCAATTTCTCGAAAACGGATAGACGAAATTTTTTTTAGAATCTCAATAGTGTAATAAAGGGGTTATATAAATTTCATCCTCTCATCATCATTTTAATTATGGTCACCAATCTCCTTAATAATCAAAGATTCCACCTCATAATAATTATCACAGCCCCATCTAGTGTGTAGAGAATGCGTAAAGACCGTTTAGCGTCGTAAAGCATTTACGTGAATAATTCATGCAATATCTGCGTTAAAAATAGCCGGGCAGGTTGTACTCGTAGTGGTGTAGGGTGGCGAGTGACGCAAGGGATCATTACGCCTCGTCCGCAGATACGAGGCACGTTCACGACATTCAACCTCAAATGAAACGCACTCAGCCATTATACACGCTGTTTATATTGAAGCAGATGTGCCACAAGGATTATCAACAGCGAAATTGTGGTTATGATAATGAGGTTTTTATTCAAGAATGTCGATATTAATTAATCCATTCCCAAGAAAAACTCACTGAATTATTAATGGCTGTTTTAAATTCAATACTCATTATAAATATATTTACATAAATTAATCAATATCAATATGCTAATCAGTACATTTATTGCTTGTTATTCTTCATTCTTCTGCCGAATCTGTAGCACCGTTCACTCAAGGATTCTTTCATGAATCCTGAAAAAAATTCACTGTTTTGAAGCTATCATGAAATAGAAATTCTTCTTTTCCAAGACTCATTGAAGATTCAATTTAGCAGCACTGGTATGTAACAAGATATTAAATGTATTAATTGAACGGATGATGGCTTCAACACAGCAGAGTTTTCCTGTGAATGAATCTTTTGATTCGGTGATGCAAATTTCTGAGTTTGAATATGTTAGATTTTTATTTGTATATTTTAAATGAGCACCGGATTGTACGTATACATTTATGTTTATAAAGTCCGTTTTACATTACACTTAATCTTGAACAAGATACTGTTTAATATTTGAAATAATCTAAATTGTGTAGTATCATACAGCAAAGTGTGTGAAATATCGCATTGCTTCGTAAATTATCTGTCAAATAATTATTATATGCGAACTGCGCAGAATCACAAACTAAATATTGTAGGTAGATACGAGTATATAAAATTGTCTCAGTATAAAACAGAGTTCATTAAAACAAAGCAATTTATTGCTCAAGATATTGTTGAATTTGTTGCCCAATTTCTTGTTCAATATTTAGTGTAGTGTAAAACGGCCATTAGTCTAGATATGGCGGGAGGTTGTGTGCTGGCCACATCAGATTTTTACGTTTGGTACATTCGACTAATTGATACAAGTTTCCTAATTTGGGCTATTACAGCTATTTGACAGGAATTCTCACAAGTTTTTTTCTTCTCAAAATTCAGAAGCATGAAAAAATCCTGAAAGAATCATTGTGTGAACAGGACATTTAAACGTACTTATTACAGCTACATAAAATCTGTTTACCATCAGCAATATTTTATTCAGATTGAGCAGGCTCTTACTGAATCTGTTCGTTAAACGTAGTATAGTTATTAATTCTAATTCTAACGTGTCGAGTTTGGAGTGTTAGCGATTGTTTACAGCAGATGAGCAAGCTTATGTTAATTCAAAGCAGCCCTAATGCAAATGTGACTCGTTCTGATTAATTCATAAAATGCAATCTAAACATTTCGCCAAGTGTAACCATTACAGTAATTACACAGGTTTACATATTAATGTCCCTATTTAGAATTCATTAAATTCACTTAACAAAACCAGTAAAAAACTAAACGATGCACAATTGTCTCGACGGGAACTTATTAAAGTCCACGCGAAGAGAACATCTGAATGGAACACAGCGCGCAGCACAGTTCACGAACAAATAGAATTTTTAATGATATCTTTTTGCCGGTGACCACAATGCATACAAGTCACTAGTTTAGCCCGTGTAGCGCAGATTCTGCAACTTACTGACTAGCGCAACCAAAAACCAACGTACGTGCTATATTTAAGTTTTAGAAAACTGCAGGGGTACAATCATTTCTCAGCTCGATTTGTTTGTTAAGAAAAAGCGAAGACAATTATTATATTGATTTCACCAATTCAAGTTGAGGTATAACTACCCACTTGACACGAATCGTCCATGGGATGTTTAAATATATTGTATTTTTGTACGGGGGAAGTCACTTTTTCCAATACATTTTTTCCAATCTGTTTTTTCCAGTCTAATTTTTCGAATTATGCATTTTTTCAGTGGGACATTTTTTGCAATAAGTGTGTTATTTAATTTAGGTTAGTTTAATTTCATTTGGAATAAATTGTTATTGGAAGAAAGAACTCGCGTAAAATATTCTATTAGCAAAAAGAATTCGAGAAAAACATGAATATTGAAAAAAAATATTGGAAAACATCTCTGGAAATAGTGGTTTGGAAAATGTGCCGTACAATCTCTTGAACTTTAAGTGATATTACGGAAATCTATCCTAACAACAACCTGAGTACGATCAAAAATTACGTAGGTACTCAATACAAACATCTCAGAATAATTACATGATACACATTATTGGGATATTATTACCAAATTACTATACCTACCATTGGGATGTTACATAAATAATTAAACTCCATAAATAAAACATAATTTCATCGCTTTGACTGCGGGTAAAAAGGAAGGTAACTTTTTGCAAGTGATAAAACCTTATTTACCTTTTTCTTAGCAACCAAACAATAAACAAAACACTAGAATGTCATTTGCGTCATATTTCTAATATTTGTCAGTGAAATGCTTAGATTTTGGGAATATTTGTGAAGAAGAACCTAAAGAGTCGTTAAATTATTATTGAATTACACTCGTGCATTTTATTTTCTCCGAATAAATTTCTGTCATCTCAGCCTTGTCACTTGACAGCAATTTGACTCGAAAAATTGTTTTAAATAAAATCACACCATATTTTTTTTTTAAATTGCTAGGCAACAAGGTTTCTATACAATTAGAAATTTATCCGGCGAATTAAAAAGCTCTGTGTAATTACAGTTGATAATATTACTAATGGCGGACGTAAGTAATAGGATAGGATGTTAATAAGCAAATATAGCTAGTAACAACCGTGATGTTCATATTCTAGAACTGTTCTGGAGATATTGTTAGTGGGTAGCTTAGCAACCACAATGCTATCGGACACCGGCTAGAGGCTGTTCCATGGGCTTGCACCGAGTTGGCAACATACATGCTAGTAGGAAAAACAACCTTGCATTTGTAAAGGAAAATAAAATCTAGAGTGGTGCTAGTTACCCAAAATTGAAGGTTTAATTCCAGAAAATGATACTGCCATTAATATACTGAATTCAACCAAAATATAAGTTGTAGTAGAGTAGATAAATGTTTCTCTAAAGCCCTGTTCGCACGGAGATCTTTGGAGATTCTACGGAGATTCAGAATCCTGGAAAAGAAGAAATTTTTTCTTTCTAGTGAGAATTATTTGTTAAATTGCGGTGTCGCTAAATTCAATCTTCAATTAGTCTTGGAAAAGAAAAATTTATAATTTATTGATTGCTTTAAAACCACGTAATTATCACTAGAAAGAAAAAACTTCTTCTTTTCCAGGATTCTGAATCTCCGTAGAATCTCCAAAGATCGCTGTGCGAACTGGGCTTTAAAGGATTTAAAACATGATACTGCCATAATAAAATGAACTGAAATCAACTAAAATATAGAGTAAATATTTTCCTGCAGCTAATTTTCCTGCTGCAAAACGTAGCCCATCAATTCCCCCTGAAATGTATTCGCTAAATATTTATAGAGCATGTAGTTTATGCAATCACATATAGGTAATTTCCATAATCGCGTTATATAGTTCCAAACACATCAAATTTTCCTTGAATTTATTCCTGAGATATCACGGAAGCTCGATCCTTTTTTCCTTATAAATATTGACGATATGCGGAACAAGTGCCGGTGGTAGAGGCGCACGTAATGCACCTCGGTAGAGAACATGGCGAACAGAACGCCATATAACACAGCACGAGAGAGAACAATGCTAGATGAAGCGTTCTACTTTTACCATATTTATATTTTCAGTATTTAAATTGCTTTGCCCAAGAATATTTTATACCGGGACCTGATGCATCGATTGCCGACAACGTGAAATTTTATTGTCGGGCTTTTGCACTACACTGATTTGAGTAAGCATACATACAATGTCTTAAGTTTTACTCGGAAGCATAATCAATTGAGATATATTTTACTAAGTATGCGGTTATCAACCGTCTATGGTTGTTAGTTAATAGTACACTTCAGGAAAGATTATAGTTCAGTTGTATTTTAGTTCAGTTTTATTTTTAGTTCAGTTTTATTTCAACAAGACTAACTCCAAATTGCAAAATGGATGTTATTAAAATAGAATTAAACCATTTCTAGACCGACTCGTTTTGGTGCAGTCAGAAACTCAATCCGTGCGACCACCTCAGTGACGTAACTAACCGGACGTAGTACTTTGCTTAAATAATTCGATAAATAATTAATTTATTACAATATTTTGTATTTCAAATGATGGATTATATTTTTGTCATCTACAATTCGTATTTTAAATTTTTATCTGTACATGATATTATTTAGGAAATGAATTATTGTTAATAATTCAGAGTATGAAATTTCAGTATTCAGTGTCTTTTGGTCCATGATCGTTTAATATTTTTTTTGGTACTACGTATATTTAAATTGATTATGACAGTGACAGTGTCACAATAGTGACACATCGTTTATATCTTCTTCTACAGTATACATATAAAATGAAAAAAATATATTTGTAAGTATATAGTATATAGTAAAACTTAAAGAGTGGGTAGAGTATGGTAGGGTCTTGTGCTGGCTACATCAGAATTTTTCACATGTTATTTAAATTATGTCGAAGTTGGTATCAACTTAAATAGTTTGGGGAAAAAGATAAATTTATTTAAATTTTGCTGAATAAAGCATAAAATTAAAGGCTTTACGAAAGAAAATTATTAGAACTTATAGTCGGGGAAGTACTGTGGTGGACACAGCAGATTTTTTACATTGGTTTACGGAAGAGATACCTATATTCATAATTTAATAATGCCTTAAATAATACTAGGGAAGAGATATAGATTTATATTTAGGCAAAAGATTTATTGCTGGTAAATGTTGAATTTTTGAATAGATATAATAATATTCATTTTTCAGTGCTTGTGCAATCTTTATCTTTTCATACATACACGTTTTGTCATATTTCGATCTAAAGGTAAATTATGGAACATAGTCGCTTGGATGTATCTAACTTACAATTACGCGTATTTTAGTTACTATTTATAGTATTAAAGTATATTTTTACATTTACATTCTTGACCTTGATACAGCCACAGATATCGAAATCCATTACATACTTTAACCGCTAGAAAATACCACGTTTGCAATCTAATTATTCTTTAACGTGGTCATACCCTCACAATTCCCCTCTCCATCTAATATTGGTCATCTCTGTCCTCCGTGGATTCACATGTCAATCCTGCGTGACATTCCCCTCTGCCCCCTCCAATGCCCGCCCTTCAGCCGCGGATTACAAGTTGGGTCCGGGCGCTAAGCTTTGCAGCTACTTACCGGACTGCGAAGTCCGGACTCGGACTCCGGATTCGCTATTCCGGCCGCGTGCTGCCCTGACGTGTATGCGTTACCTTGCGGCAACCATGCACGGAGAACGGGGGTTTTCTTCGGGGTGGAGTAAGAAAGTAGAGCAGCATGTTTGTTAATGTCAATCCTGGTGATGACGCTAGTCACTATACTCACTTTAAGCAGGTCTATATTTTTTCAGGATTTCTAGAATACTCTCGATTTTACTTTTTTTCTATTCCACTCTTTTCCTGACTACTACGATTGCCTAAAACCAGCCCGAAACTCGTACTTTGCCGCATCCTAGCTTTGCAATGTCATTTTGAAGTTCAAAAATACTGTAAAAGTAAGTAAATAAAACACAACTGTTAATTTATCCTTTAAGTATAATGCCATTCTTGTACTGGCCACAAAAATCTTGCTACGTTAGTACATTTTATGCTGGATTTTAGAAGGTAGACGGGTCTCTTATTAATAATAATTCCAGCGCAATATGTCAAATCTATATCAATCTGCCCCGTGTCTCAATGTACCTCTCTCTCCCCTACAGTTTCACATAGCCGAATCTATTAGGAAAATGACTATGTGTTTGTACAAATTGTTTCATTCTTTTAGGTGACTTGCAAATATCTTTTTCATGTCAATGACTTTACTACGAATTCAATGACCTCGTATCCATTTAAATAATAAAAAACGTAAACAATTTTTCTGCATTCTGTTAAACAAACGAAGCTTGTTTGTTTAGAACCCAGTAATTATAACAATAAATGTTTGGCAATAGTAAATAAGCAAAGCAAATTTGAAGAATTTGTAATCAAGGGAAATTTGCGGGGTAAATTTTCCCGGCACGGCTATGGATTGGCTGTGACCTCCCCTCCCCCTCTTCTTGTGGACCAAATGTCGTATAAAAGTTCCGCGCCGGCGACGTTTTTAAACGAAAAACTTTCCAGCGTATATATTTATGTGATTTGTTCCTATGTGTTTTTTTATCAAAAGCTATATTTCCAATTTAAGAAGAAATCTTTCCATTTCTTGGAGAATTGTACGCGACATTGTTTTGCATGCATGCCGCGTATCTACTTCCAAAGAAGATTTGTTTCATTATATTTTTCGCTTTTTACCTCCCGCGTACCTGTAAGGGAGGTATTGGAATCATGCTTAAAATCGGTTTATCAGTTTTTAGTGGATGAATACGCATTAGGTTCTTTTTTAATAGTTTCACGATGATATCTGTATGTATGTATGTGTATGTAGGTATATGGATGTGGTCAAGGCCGAATTTCTGTCTGTCGGATAACTCAAATACGAATTACCTACCCAATAATTTTGATATTTGATATTTTACATTTGTAGGCAAATTAGAAGAGCTCACTAGATTTTGGTACAAATATCTTCACCGGAAGTGATATTTATTAAAGAGTGAAAAGATTACTAATTGTCAAAAATTTCTATAAATTTGGATAAATATAGTATTTATTTGTAATGAGAATAAGAGGAAAAGTTATTACCAACTTACGTTACAAAAGTTGTCTTTATCTGGTAGCATTAATGAACTGTAGTAAAATTTAGAAATTAAATTTATCAGATAAAACGTTAAAACCTTGTAATCCATGATCGGTTGATTTCTGTTTCTGCGTAAAAAATATTGACAGGTGAGACGAGTGACACGTTGACACTAACGCCATATAAATCATAAGTAAGATATTAAAAGTTGTAGTAATTGAACGGAGGAAAATAAAACACTAGAAATGCAAATCTAGAAAATGAATATGTAATAAAAAACTGTATCAAAAGCATATCAAATGATTTATTCACCGAGTATGTGAAAATCAAGAATATTTTTGGGTTGTTCATTTAGTTCTTTCGACCTTATTTTGCACCTTCCCATATATTTAAATCTTCCTGCGTTTGCTATTTATATTGTAGGTATACATTTGTGTTTATAAGTCTAGAAATGGCGGGAGGTTGTGTGCTGGCCGCATCAAATTTTTACTTTCAGTATCTGGAAGTTTTCAGGACACTATTAACTGGGAAAATCGTTATTTTGGAATTGAATTAGGTCCATCACAGAACAGCAAATATTACTACATATACAGTAGAGAGTCATAATTAAGTTAACATCAAAAAGTTAAACCAGTGTTTTGTGAATTGTGAGTTTAAAATTAAATTACGAGTTATTACTTAGCATGAAATTAATAATGAAATTTGCCTGGCAAATATTGCAGCAACTTTTGTGAAGCTTAGAAATTTGTAAATATAATTATCAACATGAAGGATTCTTACTGTTGCTCCTTTTATTTTCGTAAGCGGATTTTGTAAATTAATTTCACTTTAACATAAATATGTAGAGAAAAACTGGCAATGGTTTTATTTTTAAAAATCCTAACAACTCCGAAAATATTTCTCTGTGGAATGAAACATTCTTTGGAATTTATTAAATTCCATTTAAGAATGATCTAGCGCGGAAATTAACTTTTTAATGGAAAATAGCTAGCGAGCCGGATCGCATCTTGCATAAATACATACATCAACGATAATTTCCATTTCGATCTGGATAGAGAGAACACAGAACTCTAAAACAGGACCGGCCGAGCCACAAACACAAAAAATTTCCTTCCAGTACACAAGAAGTAGAAGAAATCAAAAATTAGCTACGAGTAGAAAGAAGAATTCAAAAGCATTTCTGATCAGCAAAAAATGCATCCAGATTCGTTATTTCTTATCCAAGTATATAATATATAACTTAATTACGTAATATTTTAAAAAGGATGAGTGCTCAATGATCGAGTAGTGTAAAGTACTATTTAATGAAACAATAGTTCAAGTTATGTTTTTACTACTTGTACTTTTTAAAGATGGCTTCTAGTTAATCAAAACTTTAAAATAGACATTAAGGCGCTACACTTTTAAATCCAAAAAATTAACAATTTGAACGATTCTGGCTGTATTATAAAAAATTTCAAATTGAAATTTAACATGAAGAATCATGACTCATTAGTGAATCAATAAATAATGCATATTATTAATAAATTGCTGTGACATCAATTAGCAAAACTTGGAGCTAATTTTGATCAAGTAATAATCCATATTATACGTTGATTAATACACAAAAATAAAAAATATCTTTTGAAATCGATAATATACATTAGTCGAAAAACGGGTATAGAGAGATTTTTTAAACAGTTAACCCAATGACTGTAATAATTTATGTAAAACTCGCATTTTTAGTAATTTTTAGAAATTTTTTAACAAAATACGGCAAGGTTTTTGGTAAATTTCATTCTACAGTCATGTAAGCACAACCTATAAGTACATCATTGTAAAATATGATCATCGATTTCAAAACCAAAGTCACAAAATGATTTATAGTAACATTTACTGAATGATTCAAATGTCTGAATTTGGACCTAAGTCCGGTTCTGTGGCTAGGCACCCAGCCAACTTTTCCGGCAAAACCCGCGAAAATAATAACACGTAAAGCGTTGCTTGGTTGCATTTCCATACTTAAACACTCTTGCAATATATGCAGATACTTTGTACAGAAATTGAACTTGGGTAATCAACTGAAATTGCAATATATATGCAGTATGCATTACACCATGGCATAACTAAGAATTTAAACACAATTCCGCGCATATTGGCAAAAACGTTTACCTGATAATACGTTATTATGCCGCGTGCGGCTTAATAGTGTTACCTTCCATCGTAAAATACACAAACGATCCTGAAAACACGGCACGAGAAATTGTAGATTAGAATTTACACAATCAATTACGAAAATTCATTATAAAGTATAGATAACTGTTCCATTGACCTTTTGTTTGCAGTGTTCTATTATCAATTATAATCCTAAGGTTTAAGTTTACAGCAAAATAATGGATGTAATCGGTTACTTCTTCTGTATTATGTAAGATGTATGATGTGAATGAGAAGTATGCGTTTCAGTCATTTCAGTAATCTGCTAACTTGATGACATAACCTGGGTAAAGTCTACTTGGCGGCCAAACCTGAAGTTGGCTGCAAGCTGTCAGCTGAACAACGCGTTGTGGCCGTTTAAAAAACGAGTTCTGTTGGACTCAAGAAGGGTTTTGTTAACATAGATTAGTTTATGTCAAAAAACTGAGTTCTGTTGGTCTCAAGAAGGGTTTTGTTAGCATAGATTAGTTTATATATTAAACTTTCTCATAACTGTCAGAAATGGATCCGTTTGTTGAAAGTTACAAAGTTGGATCTGCAATGTTTAGGACAATAAATACTCTAGTAAAATAGTATTTAGTTAGATACTGAACTAGTTTTTAGATATCATGTTTTCAACTTGTTGCCTAGCAATTTGAAAATACCTACGGTGTCGTGATTTTATTTTAAAACAATTTTTCGAGTCAAATTGCTGTCAGGTGACAAGGTTGAGATGTCAAACAGAAATTTATTCGGGGGAAATAAAATGCTCGAGTGTAATTCAACGAGATAATTTAACGACTCCTTTGGTTTTTCTTCACAAATATTCCCAAAATCGAATCATTTCACTGACGCATATTAGAAATATGAAGCAGATGACATTTAAGTGTTTTACTTATTGTTTGGTTGCTAAGAAAAAGGTAAATCAGGTTTTATCACTTGCAAAAAGTTACCTTCCTTTTTATCCGCTATCAAAGCGATAAAATTGTGTTTTGTTTATGACTAACTTTATACAGGAGTGGAATTATCACATTTAAACAATAATTAATTCCACATTTTTAGTGTAAAATTTTAAAAAGGTTCATTTGTATATCCATTATTTCTTTATTAAATGTTTATAAAAAACACAATAATAATTTGACAGTTTACTCGCAACGAAATAGTATTTTGTGCACCTAGGGAGGGAAGCGTGCTATTACTCCCGCGGGCGAAGCGGCGACCCGAGCCGAAGGCGAGCCGCAGGCGAGTCCGAGCGAGGGCGCCGGCTTCGCCCAAGGGAGTAATTGCTATTACTCCCGCGGGCCAAGCGGCGGCCCGAGCGAGGGCGCCGGCTTCGCCCAAGGGAGGAATAGCCTTCCCTCCCGTGGGACACACAATATTTTACGTCACGAGGGCCTCGAAATCACCTTTCTTGCAAGCGGGAGAAAACACTGTTTTCCTCCCGTACGGGAGGAAAACAGTGTTTTCCTCCCGCTCGGGTGGAAAGCAAGTACGGTCCTCCCGAGTGGGAGGGAAAACTCGCTTCCCTCCCTCCATTAGCAAGAGGAAAACACTGCTTTCCTCCCCCGAGTGACGTAAACACTTTTACAGTATTTTTCCACTTCAAAATGACATTGCGTAGTTAGGATGCGGCAAAGTACGAGTTTCGGGCTTGTTTCAGGCAGCCGTATTAGTGGGGAAAAGAGTGGAATTGAAAAAAAAGTATAATGGAGATTATTCTAGAAATTCGGTAAAAACGTATAATCTATTTGTTAGAAGAGAGCTTTCCTCTCTGTAGTTGTGTTTTTATTTTTAATTTGTAAGTAGTAATTTGGGAAAAGTCTTTTTAAGTAAAAGGAGGCGTCCTTAGAAAAGCGGATGAAAGGAAGTCCTCGTAAATCTTGTAGAAGCTAATAATTATAAACAGATTTAGAGTAGAGTAAAAGGAAAAAGAAGTAATAGTAAGTGTAGGTGTCCATGTAAATAAATTAAGCCGGGATAAAGCTAAACTTGTGAGTTGTGCAGCGTTAAACGTAGGCAGGGGAAGACGGCGTCGTCGCCTTCGTTAAGTTTTTATCGCCAGTCGCAAAACTTTCCTTTCCGATTTCGTTTTCTTCTTTCCGTATTTCGTTAGTGATGGGGCACTAAATCGCCCGCGCTCGGCTAATGCACTTACTTACCTCGGAAATTCCTGATTAAATTTACTTCAACTTTTAAAACTCGTGTGTCACTTTTAATTATGGTTAAATTCCGCGTTCAAGTTAGTTTGTATTCCGCGTAGACAAAATGAAATTCAGTGCGATTGTCGCCGTCCTGGGGCTCGATTCTTGAAATTATTCGTATACGCAAGTGTTCGAGATGTGCACACGAAAAGCATAACGGTATTCTTGAAGCCGAATTGACGATCGTGCAAGAAAAATCCATGCGCATTTACATCGAGTGGGTAGATACCATTCGAAAGTTATATTCGTACACGAAAGTGCATCTGTCATATTTCGACTTTAGAGATTAATTTTGCTGAAGTGTTAATATGTTAATAGACTCATATGTTTTCTTATTTCTGTAGATTTTTGCTTTGTTTTAGATTTTAAGCCTTGCCAAACCTACATAAAAGAACAGTCAAATTTTAATAAAAACCATTATTATTGTTTTTTACCTTCCGCTTACCTGTAAAGGAAGGTATTGGAATCATGCAAAAAATCGGGTTGTGAGTTTTTAGTGGATGAGCACGAATTAGGGGCCTTACAACTCATTTTTGATAGTTCCACGATGATGTCTGTATGTATGTGTGTGTGTGCGTGTGTGTGTATGTGTGTGGTCCGGGCCGATGCCGTCTGTCGCATAACTCAAATACGAATTACCCAAAAAATTTGATATTTGGTATTTTACAATTGTATACGAATAGGAAGAGCTCATTAAATTTTGGTACAAATATCTTCACCGGAAGTGATATTTTTTGAAGATTGAAAAGATTAAGTGTCAAAAATTTCTATAAATTTGGATAAATATAGTATTTATTTGTAATAAGAATAAGAGGAAAAGTTATTTGCAATTTACGTTATAAAAAAATTGTCTTTATCTGGTAGCATTAAAGAACTGCAGTAAAATTTAAAAAATAAATTTATCAAATAAAACGTTGAAATCTTGTAATCCATGTTCGGTTGATTTTTGTTTCTGCATAAAAAATATTGACAGTTGTGACGGGTGACAAGTTGGCATACTAGCGCTATATAAGTCATAAGTAAGATATTAAATGTAGTAATTGAACGGAGGATGGCTTCAACACAGCAGAGTTTTCCTGTGAATGAATCTTTTTATTCAGGTGATGCAAATTTCTGTGTTTGAATATTTTAGATTTTTATTAGTTGGTATATTTTAAGTGGGCACCGGATTGTACGTATACATTTCTGTGTAAAGTCTAGATATGGCGGAAGGTTGTGTAATGGCCACGTCAGATTTTTTAAAATTTACTTTACGCCATTGTTTCCAAGTCTTTGCACCACCACCGGGAACTGAATTTAAAATTTCAGATAAAGAAATTTTTTGCGAATCTTTATAAGAAAAATCGCTTGTGAATTTTCTAATGTTAATTCTTTTTCACAAACTCTATTAATATATTTATCTGTTCATTATTAACATTGCCAGCTTTGCTTTGCCATTTTATATCAATAATTATTACAATAATAATCTTTAATCTTAACAGTATTCAGTATAAATAAACCAGAAAGCACAGCAACTGACAGTTACTTATAGACATGAAATCAAAACAAAAATCATGTGACTTAACTAAATGATTCTATTGGTTGCAAGAAGGTGCGTTCGTTTGTATCCCTTATTCGTACACGAAACTTTGAAGCAACTTTCGTTCACCACTCAAGAATACCTATCATGCGCATTCGACCAGTCGTATAGGAAAATCACCGCTCGAATATCTGCGTACACGAAAACTTTCGCATGGTTTCAAGAATCGGGCCCCTGGCTTTGTTTTTAAAAACGTAGAAAGGTGCGTTTTCATTTGCTGAGGAGTCTTTTGTTCATTGTTCGGCTTGTATGCGACTTTTTATACATCAATACACACATTTTACTACTGCCATTCATGGGAATAATTTACCTGAGATGTGCATTACGTTGATGTGCCCGGATACGTGCATTCACACCTTCTTCCTACAGGATATGCATTGTTTCTCCACTCAACATTGATACACTCTTCGAGTTTTAGCAAAATGAAAATAACACTGGTCCTAACATACAAATCTAAAAACCTTTCGCCCTATCTAGAAAACTAACTTAAGGTGCTAGTATAGTTAGCGTTAGTAGTTCCTTATTAAATTAATTACTCGTGCATTTCGAGTGCTTTATGAACCAAATTTTGGTTACAGTATACTAAATATATGTATTGTCTTTTCTGATTTTTCGCACTTGTTTTGAATAATGGAAAGTCTAGAAAAACATCAAAAATCGTACTTTACTAATAACTCATGCTACGATTGAAATATCTTTTTCAAAAAAATTACACATAATCTACATTAGTATCTTAACATCGGATTGTCAATATTTTTTCAAAAACTATTCCCAATTTCTAATTTAAAAAAATATCAAATTTTGAAATTTGTTTTTTTGAGAATTTTGAAATTTTTGAATCAATCCGATGTTAAGCATAAAATTATAGACATTTTTTGTAAATAAATTTTTTCTCTAAATTGCACCTAAATTAAGTTATTAGTAAAGTTCGAACGACACTTTTATAGTAGCTATACCCGAGCTTTAAGCCCTGTTCGCACGGCGACCTTTGGAGATTCTGCGGAGATTCAGAATCCTGGAAAAGAAGAAATTTTTTTCTTTCTAGTGATAATTACGTGGTTTTGAAGCAATCAATAATTTATAAATTCTTCTTTTCTAAAACTCATTGAAGATTCAATTTAGCGACACCGCAATTTAACAAATAATTCTCACTAGAAAGAAAAAAGATTTCTTCTTTTCCAGGATTCTGAATCTTCGTAGAATCTCCAAAGATCGCCGTGCGAACAGGGCTTTATAAACATAAATGTACCCATTTAACACAGCCAAATAAAAATCTAAAGTATTCAAACACAAATCTGCATCACCTGAATCAAAAGATTCGTTCACAGGATAATTCAAATAAAGAATATTAGATTCGGTATAAATACAAAGAAATAACAAACGCAGTAAGATTTAAACATATGAGACAGTGCAAAATAAGGTCGAAGGAACAAAATGAACAACCCAGAACCATTCTTGACTCTCACACAGGGTTGAAAAAAAACATGTTTTTTTTCAATTTTAAACAAAACATTTGTTTTTTACTGTTTAAAACTGTTTTTTTGGTTTAAAACATGTTTTTAACTCTACACAAAAAAACATGTTTAAAACAACAAAAAAGCATGTTTAAAACATGTTTTAAACAGGATATCTGTTTTAAATAAATATTATTTCCATCGAAATATGTCGCCAATGCTACTTTTTGTGCGAGGACGGGGATTTACATCGCTCTAGCTGCGTAGCTAGGAGTCACCGATGGTCGGTAGTTGAATTTGTTTTGTTTGTGTTATGCGTCGTGAATGGATTTCGATATCATTTTTAAACACCTGATTTAAAACACAGTTTAAAACATGCATTAAAACATTAGACCGTGTTTAAAACATGTTTAAAACAGTTTGTTTAAAACAAATTGTTTTAAACATAACAACCCTGCTCTCACATACTCGGTGAATGAATCTTTTTATATGCTTTTGATGCAGGTTTTTCATAACTTATTAATTTAGTAGATTTGCATCTTTTAATGTTTTATTTTCTTGTTTGAATGGTCTAGATTTTTACTCTTCTGTGTTGAAGCCATTCTCCGTTCAATTAAATTTAATATCTTACTTATGACTTATATGATGTTAGTGTCAACGTGTCACCTGTCAATATTTTTTCCATAAAGCTAAAGGATGGTTCAGAAAAGAAAAATAGTACATTTAGCACAGTGTGAAAGAAATCAGTAGGTATAAAATTTCTATCAAATTGCTTATCAGTGAAGTACTGACAAAATCAGTACGAATGATCTGTCTAAAATTACCTCGTCATATTTATTTTAAACAACTCTAAATCCTATTAAAATTATTGACTAGTTTCAGTAACTAATGATAACAAGACTCTAATTTAATTAATTTCAGTTAAATATTTGTTTAATGAACATAATTGCATGATCAATCGATGTTCCATGTTTAAAGTGCATCTTGTATCACTTGTAAATACAAGTGCATTGCACTTAACACATACATACACACATGTCAATCTTGGTGGATATCAAATAGTAGGTATTAGTTCTGTTATTGTTTGATTGGCGATTGTAGTAATGAGACAAAATAATAGTAAGTTTTCAAAATATACGGAATCTGCAGCATAAAATAAAAATTATAAAATTAGGAAATTAAACTAGGAAGTTGAATAGGTAGCCAATATTGACGATAGTTTAGTTGCATAAACGATTATATAGGAAATAATGATGTCTATTTTTTAATTAAATTAATACCGTTCATACGGCGAATGTAATTATTATTATTAAATATATTTAAGATCACTAGCTTTCTTATGTTTTTAAGTAATAATTGGTTTCGCCGTATGACCCGTATTGACAGTTTTTTTTAATGACAGCTCCTAGCACTTGTTTGACTTTCAAGAGACTTTTTAGTAAAAACTTTCCTCGTGTGAACAGGGCATATGATTATAAATAGGATGAGTCTTCAATGACCGATTAACGTAAAGCGCTACTCATTTAACAATATTTCGATTTCATTTCTGCCTTTCTGAATATGGCTTCTAGTTAACTGGAACGTTGGAATAAACAATAAATCAGGAATATTAAGGCGACCACCTCTAATCAACAACCATCTCAGGGTTTGTAGGTGTACAGGAGGAAGTAGCAAGTAAGCCATCCTACAAGTGTTCCTCCAGTTCTAAAAGAACATGCCCAGTCTGCTTGGTATAATCTGGGACAAAAATATTACAACCGACAACCGGCGTATTGTGTCATTCAATTTAGACACGTTAAATTTTCTTTTACATAGGAGTGTACTACGTCTCATAGAGGTGGAGCTCATATTAGTTCAGGAGTCTGTCGTATTTGCGAATGATAATTTCGTAAAATATGACTTTCGTAATCCTATCACAATTATGGTACAAAGTTTGTAATAATTTGGTAGAAAATTCATCACACTATGCTCCTCTAATGACAGTTTTCCAAAAATTTGTGTGAAATCTATGTTATATCCGTAATAAAAATGACATCTTTTAATGGACTAAATAAAAAATCTGACGTGGCCATCACACAACCTTCCGCCATATCTAGACTTTAAACAGAAATGTATACGTGCAATCCGGTGCCCATTTAAAATATACAAATAAAAATCTCAAATATTCAAACACAGAAATTTGCATCACCTGAATAAAAAGATTCATTCACAGGAAAACTCTGCTGTGTTGAGGCCATCCTCCGTTCAATTACTACATTTAATATCTTACTTAGGACTTATATAGCGCTAGTATGCCAACTTGTCACCCGTCTCACCTGTCAATATTTTTTACGCAGAAACAAAAATCAACCGATCATGGATTACAAGATATCAACGTTTTATTTGATAAATTTATTTTTTAAATTTTACTGCAGTTCTTTAATGCTACCAGATAAAGACAATTTGTTTATAACGTAAGTTGCAAATAACTTTTCCTCTTATTCTCATTACAAATAAATACTATATTTTTCCAAATTTATATACAATTTTGACAATTAACCTTTTCAATCTTCAAAAAATACCACTTCCGATGAAGATATTTGTACCAAAATCTAGGGAGCTCTTCCAATGTATATACAAATGTTAAATGCCAAATATCAAAATTTTCGGGTAATTCGTATTTGAGTTATGCGACTAACAACCCTTGACCACACACACACACACACACACACACACACACACATACACACAGACATCATCGTGAAACTATCAAAAATGAGTTGTAAGGACCCTAATTCGTGCTCATCCACTAAAAATTCACCACCCGATTTTTTGCATGATTCCAATACCTTCCTTTACAGGTAAGCGGAAGGTAAAAATGCTGGAAAAAATGATAAATCTGCCATTAAGCAAGCATAGAGAAAACATTTACCTATCGATTGATATATTATTTTTCATAAAATCTTTTACTAGAGCTGATTTTAATAGGAATAGTAACAATCAATTTTCGGTGTTTAGCATGCACTAACTTTTTCTTCTCTCTTTTGCAGATGCTCCGGTTTGCGCCGACCCGGACATAGCAGTGATCGGCGCGTCTCTGGACGAAACCCTGCGGGTGCGGTGTCACGTGACCGCTGACCCGACTGACGTCACATTCGTGTGGCAGTTCAACAACAGCGGCGAGAGTTTCGATGTGTCGCCCGCCAGGTTCGAGACGACCAGCGGGAACACCAGTGAGCTGAAGTACCGACCGGCCAGCCAGAGGGACTACGGGACTCTGACTTGCTGGGGACAAAACGGCATCGGCAGGCAGGTTGAGCCCTGCGTGTTCCAGGTTGTTCCGGCCGGTAAGATAGATTTCTTTTATGTATCTCACTGTATTTATTTAGGATAAATGGTCAACAGGTCAAAGACCCTTTTACCGACCAAAAATACAGAAAAACAGTACAAATATATATATATATATACAGAGAAAATTATTACATTATATTAACACGATCCGAAAAAAAAACAACATGTGAGGCTACCACACCTTAATATCCTTGAGGACGAGAGGTAGAACTTTGGAGATGCTTGCGTTTTTATTTCCGTTTGCTCTTTCTAAGATTCATAACCAACGGCGGATTTATGGCCCCCCTGTGACTAAAACTTGCTTTGTTCGTTTTAAAAAACAATACAGAAAAACAGACATTTTACATTAAATTACAACATACCTAATGAAAAAGGTATCTAACATTGAACTAAAAAAAAATTTGTCTGCTTCGTATTTTTCATTTAAATTATATATAATAATACCTTTTCTCCATTATATTAACTAATGGATACTTATGTAATTGTCATATTGCGCTATAGTTGATTTCTTAACTAAACGAAGCAATCTGAAATTGGAATGCTAAAACTGATCGTTTTTGATTGGCTGATGTAACACCAGTTTTACACCACACAAACTTTGTAATGCAAACAAACGAATGTTCTCCATCTTGTCTCGTCAGCTGATAGGTCGAATTTAATTTTGCCTCTAAAAAAATCTAGTTATATTTTTCTCGTATTTACACAGTGTAAATACGGCTCAGCGAGACAACTTCAGATTGCTCCGTTTAGTTAAGAAATCGACTATAGAAGAAAATAAAGTTAATATTTTAATTAATTTAAATAATTTTTCAAATATTTATGTTTGTGCCCTCCTGTCAAAATTTTCTAAATCCGTCACTGTTCATAACCTGAAAATAGTAAACCACGTGTTTCTTTATTCTATAAATGACATCTTAAGTTTGCTTGAAGGTTTGAACCACGAAGTATAATATAATATGACAGGAGTGGACACTAGGGCGGATGAAATGTGGCCTTTCTGTTTTCCTTTTAGAGAGAGACAGAAAATACGGGCCAGTTCGGAACATGCATTCTATAACTCGTCAATGATTAATGTATCCAGATTAGTGTATAGTGTAAAGTTTAATACAAAGATCGATAAAATATATGATTCAATGCAAAAAACCAAACACAACACTAACTGGGATACAAGACTCGACACTAGGTTGATCACGACGCGTTTCGATCTTTCGATCATCTTCAGTTAGTGTTGTGTTTAGTTTTTTGCATTGAATCATATATTTTATCGATCTTTGTACTAAACTTTACACTATACACTAATCTGGATACATTACTCATTGACGAGTTCATAAACGGAACGATGTTGTTTTATATTATTGTGACAATGAACTTCGGAAATTCAGATATCATTTATCTCAGTAGTGATCTTTCTCGCTCGCACAGGCTAAACAGAAATGCCACATATCTACAATATTGCTTACGGAGTGTTAACTCCTGTGATTATATTATACTTTGTGGTTTGAATAATGGCCTGCATTCGCAGTGCCATCAACTATTTTCTTGACTGAAATTGATTCTAGTTGTGTAATAGGCGTGATAGATTGACAAATAGATGGTGATAATGTGACGCGATTTAATTAATTATTACTAAAGTGAGTATCGACGTTTAATAAGTCCACTGACCGAACTGAAAATAGGAATAAATTGACTTTAATGATATGTTTTTCTGTTTGTATATAAGTCCGCCTATTTGTCTGTTTGTACGTAGTATTTAAATCAGTAATCGATACAAATTGAATCGAATGAAAAAACATTGGTGAAAGTATCGTAAACAACTACAAAAGACATTGTGTTATTATTAGGATTAAATTACATGGCATGGAATCATTTTTCATCGCGCGGTATTGGCATTAAAATGAAACAAGCAAATAAACAATTAAATTGAATACATTTTAACACTTGTCTCTTTTACGCCTTTTAACCCAACTTGGGTGTGACAGCCTCACATACTATGTGTCATTAGTATTGATATATAGTTTAGGTACTGTAATATTTATTTTTACTTGTTTCACCTTGTGTATCGCAATCTTTTGTGTATTTGCTTCCTTATTTTATCTTTTCTCATTTAACCTTCAGGGTACAAACTGACCCTATTAATTTTGGCTAATTAAAAAACTGCCAATAACTTTTTTCCTTCTGTCATACCTATGCAAAAAATCGGGTAGTGAGTTTTTAGTGGATGAGCACGAAATAGGGTCCTTACAACTCAGTTTTGATAGTTTCACGATGAAAAGTTACTTGCAACTTACGTTATAAAAAAATTGTCTTTATTTGGTAGCATTAAATATGGCGGAAGGTTGTGTGCTGACCACATCAGATTTTTAGCATAGAAATTACTCAATTTTTTTTCTCGAAAGAAAGATGAATGATTTTTATCGCCTTGGTAGTGGATTGAGTTCACGATTTTTTTTTGTACCCGGTACGAGTTGTTAAAGTTTGACATTTTTTACGGAGGGTGGCAGGGGGTAAAATAAACTTGGAGTCAAATTAACTTGCATGACCTTGAAGAGGAAACTTCAATCTTGTCAGAACTCGAAGATTCATCCATTTTCGATAAAATTCAACCGAGTTATGGCAGTCTACAAATTCTGAATTTTCAAGTGGTGCGTTTTTTGCCGAATGTATACAAACATGTTTGTGAAAATATGGAAAATGATTTCTCGATCGAAACTTGTAGTAGGTAAAAAACTACGTGTGTAGGAAAGCAGAATAAAATTTAAATCAAAGTATGTAGTCTCTTGGGCGTGAAGGTGTAGTTTAAAAGTTTCAAAACACATAAAACACAGGAGATATAATCCTGATGTATATAACCGCGCGGTTGAAATGTTACGGAGCCGGTAACGGTACACAGGGGGTTCCATAAAAGTTCTCTGTCCGGGAATTAACCGGAACAGCTGATAGATGTAACTGCCACGCAACTCGGAAACAATAGCGAGCAGCACATAATGACACTCGTTATGGCCGCCTAGCACCTACGCTGGGAAATTTGCGCAGTTTCGATCATTTCAATAAAAATAAAATCACGTCGCTGTTTTTCACCGAGTTAGTGAGCAATAGTTTTAAAGGAAAAATAAAATTACTACTAGATTCCCTCTAATGGTCGTTGGACTTTTTTTAAGCTGCACTTTAGTTAATCTACTACGGCAAATAGTTTTTGTTACGGTTCTGATAAAATCGTTCCGTATGCACGCTAATTAATGTTGAATAAATTTGCATTCACTGAAATCTGTTATACACTGTTGCTAAATACTCAATTCGCTAAATTATTTCCAGTTAGTTTTCAATTACACTAATTATATCTTTTCCTTTACGTCATTACCACTTTCCACCACACATTAAATTTTATTATTTTCAGTACTCGTATTAAAATAATAATAACCGAATGCGTTTTCTGGTCGACGTGATTCTGACAATTCAGGTTCAAACCCAGGCACACACACAATTCATTTTAACTGCATAAAAAACTCTTACGTCTCCAGTAGTACAAAATGTCAAAAATGTATATGTTTCCCAAAAGTCCCGGGACGGAGCTGTAAGTTTTGAACGAGTGAAGAAAAAATAATTGAAAATTTGGGGATAACTAAAAAATAATAAAAACTACTTTCTTAGATAGTTTAGAACTTCCATGCAACGTGGAGTTTTTTAGAGGATGACCACTCCAACATTTTTAAATAGAAGTATAGGTAATCTGTGGTATGATTATGCAACCTTCTTAAGATTGGAAGCAAACAGTAAAAAAAACATTGATTCCGCACGCTATTCTATAGCGTTTATTGTTTTGTTAAACATAAAAATAACAAAAAACACATTTTGGTGTCCATATTTTTAAGAAGGTATTCGCGTGCCACTGTACAACTTTTATTCATAAGTGAATTAATTTCATATTTTAATTTATGTTGTCAACAAGCTTGGATCTGCGGAACAAAATAGAAGATATTTGTGTTCAAAAAATAACAAAAATTGTCAAAATTCAAATAAACACATTTCGATTTTCGGAAAACTGTCATTAGAGAAGCATAGTGTGATTAATTTTTTACAAAATGATTACAAAGTTTGTACAATTATCTCAATATTTACCATAATTTTGATAGGATTACGAAAGTTATTTTCATAAAATCATCACCCGCAAATACGACAGGGACTCCTGAACTAATATAAGCTCCAACCTCTATGAGACGTAGTACATTCATATGTAAAAGAAAATTTAACGTGTCTAAATTGAATGACACAATACGCCGGTTGTCTGGTTCTAATATTTTTGTCTGAGACTATACAAAGCAGACTGGGCATGTTATTTTAGAAGTGGAAGTGGGGGAACACTGGTAGGATGGCTTACTGGCTACTTTCCCCTGTACACCTACAAACCCTGAGATGATTGTTGATTGAGGTGGCCCGCCTTAAATAATCTCTTCCATTGACATGAATCGTCCATGGGATGATTAAAAATATATTATTCTTGTACTTTAAGTGATGTTACATAAGTTTATCCTAGCCACATCCTGAGTACGATCAAAAATTACATACTCAATACAATCATCTCAGAGAATTACATGGGATGCATAATTGTGATATTATTACCAAATTACTAACTTTGGGATGTCACATAGATAATATTACCAAGGGCGGACATTAGCAATCGCAAAGATATTATTAGGATGTTAATGGGCAAATATAGCAAGTAACACATTCTTGAAATGTTCTGTGGATTTTATTTTCTCAAGTGGGACGAAGATTAAAATGAACCGATGTTTCTTTGCAGCTAAGCCAAGCGCGCCAAGCAACTGCACCCTCCGCCCAGCCACCAACAACACCGCCGATGTGTTAGAAGTGGAGTGTCGCGCAGGCTACGACGGCGGCCTTCCCCAGCGGTTTATCCTGGAGGCCTACGAGTCCAACACCATGCACATGCGGCTTAACCTCACCAGCGGCTACACCGACTCTCCGGTGTTCCGGCTCGAGCTAGCCGACCTTCTGCCCACCGTGGGGGCCGGGATGGGGCTCGGGGGCCTCGCTGGGGATGATGGGGCACCTGGGGCACCGCCGCCGACGCTCCGGATCGCGGTGTATGCGCAGAACGCCAAGGGCAGGAGCGAGGTTACGATATTGGAGGATATTGCGCTCAATGATGCGGAGAAACGAACAGGTTAGAGGATTGAATGGGAATGTTGTTTTGTGATTTTTTGGTTTTTTATATGTTTTTATATATTTTTTCTTTTTGCTAAAAATTTGTTAATAAGCCAGGAAAAAAATGCAGTTAAAAGAAATAGGTGAGAACTGCGAACATATGTTCACCGCGCTGACAAGGACCGAATACGATACGTAGATCTTACCTTATTTCAACACAGATCCATCGTCCATTCCATAGTCAAAACAACTAAAACGAACTTACACAAACAAATCTATTCACGATTTGGTCTCAGTGCAGTTTGCGTCACACATGCCGCATTTTAATGCACGTTTCAAAAGAGTTACATTTTCATTTCGATAAAAAGGTACTAAATCTACCAAAATTAACTATTATTATCACTTTCGTATAACTTATATAATATGCTGAAAATTGATGTTCAATAAATATTTATTTAAAAGCCGTAGCTTGTGAGTAGCAGTACGTTTTATTACGGCCAGTGGTTAGCATGCTAACGGTCCCCAGTTCGATTCTCAGCGTAACTGACAATAATACCATTGGGCCCGAGTGGTTGTATTCCACTATAGTAACATCTATCATTCTGTAATTGGAAGTTACAGGGAGTTAATCCTGTGAAATGGTTACCATCAAAATAAAATAAAATTTGGCTGTAAATGTGTTTATGAACGTTTTATGTATTGTGTATTGTGTAACTTCAAATATTATTTTAAATGTTATCCTCTGTAGTCCAATGGAATCCCAATTAATGTTATGATGTTTTTAATGGAAGACGTAATTTATTTATGTTTTATGTATGTTTTTGTATTGTTTTTTATGTTGGTTGTTTGGATATTATTATTAAAAAAAAGATTGTCTTCAGTTAATGTTTTTGTGTTTCCGTTTTTCTTTTTGTTGCAATGTGTCGTCTGCTTCTGTGTCTTATTTTGGGTACAGGACGACAAACAGGTAAGATTTATAAATAAATATGAAGTAACGTGTGTCCTCTTCAGTATTATCTGTTCCCTATAAGTTCCAATTTGGCAAAGAAAGCCTTCGTTCGTCGTGTAAGTCAGGCTATAGTTCCTAATATTGTGGACTTGTTCAGCCATTCGTCGTTCCACACGATCGAAAGCCCGTTGTAAATCTGATCGGAGCTTAAATATATCGCCCCGGTCTACACTTTTTCAAACAAAACTTCTGTGTAAGTTTTTATACGTGTCGGCAATATTTTATTCCTGCAATATTCAAACACGACACGTGTTAATCTAATCAAGAAGAACAAATGTTGATTAGGTTTCTTTCATCAAGGGAAAACGAAATATTGATTAGGGAAACATATCGCCATTAGCCAGTTTATTGCACGGCATATAATACCTGCAAATGTATTACCAAGAAATCAATAGAGAATTAACTGCCCACGTACAAAGAATCTAATCTATGATGTTCATTTTATTTGAGCGCGTCGGAAAAATGAAAAACTGAGCAAATTAAATTTAAAATTAACCCAGTTACTCTCCTTCGATGTAAGACGGTTTATAATGGATGTAACCGGTTACTTGTTCTGTATTCCGTAACCGAAAAGAGGCATTTCAAGGCTTCGTGTCATTATGAACTGTTAAAGCTAGATTCAGACAGACAGGAGTGGACACTAGGGCGGATGAAGTGTGGCCTTTTTGTTTACCTTGTAGAGAGAGGCAGAAAATACGGGCTCAGATCATACCTTCTATAACGGTAACGAAGATAACCCACGGGCCTAGTAGAGATATTTCTCTCATACAGGGTAAAAAAAATGCCACAAAATGTTAAGATTCAGAGTGTCCCCTCCTGTGTTTATACCTGTATAAACACAACTTAGGACAAAAAATTAAAGTGGATATACTGTACGACGTGCTGACAATGAAACAAAAATAATTATTTTAAATTCGCAAAGTTAACGGTAGTTTACTTGACGTGTGTACCTTTTAAGTATCACTGTTTTGATGGTATATTTGATAATTTGACATTTATTAGTATTAGATATTATGTAAACAATTACTTTCATTGTAGAAGATTTGACAAAAATTATTAAAAATATCTACCGACCAGTGGCAAAAAAATGTTTGCTTAAAATTTTTTGATTCATGATCAGCACGTCGTACAGTATATACCTTTGAATTTTTGTCCTAAGTTCTGGAACAGCCTGTATATCTTCGTTATTCAGACCTATCCAATCATAACTATTGCCGCATTCACAGCCCGAATTTTGGTGAAATTTGTGAAGTCTGTTATATGCAAATGTGTACTTGCGTTCACAACACCAAATTTCAGTGATGTGAACGCAAGTACACATTGCCATATGACAGACTTTACATATTTCGTCAAATTTCGGGCTGTAAATACGGCTTAAGTGGCTAATTTAACCAAGCAGCACACTTATAATTGAGATATGAATTTTGTGGAAAAGCTGCTTTAGCACTTATACTTATAATTGGGTAGGTCTGAATCTTGCTTAAGGCTGGTTTGGTTAATAATGGATGTAATCGGTTACTTATTCTGTATTCTGTAGTTGAATAAGTCATTTCAAGCTTACGACTCGTGTCATTAAAACCTAAAGTTTAATTTTATAACCAGTTACATCAATAATTACAAACCAAACCAGATTTAATCGATTTCTTATTGTTATTATAAAGATGATGTTCAACTATAGGCTTTTCAATAGTACTGTTCATTATGACACGGAGCAGTAACCTTTAAATTCTTTGTCCAACTTTACAGAATACAGAATGAGTAACCGGTTACATCCAATTTAAACGAAGCCATATTCGGCTAGAACTTTCTTCTTCTTCGCTAATAAAAGCAAAGTGCCGCAGTTGGAAAATTCAATTTTTCGAGCGAAAATAATTTCGGTGTAGCATATATTCAAAGCCGTTATCACCCATAAACTAAATATCGAATTTCAGTAAAAATTCCTGAAAGGCGTTAAAACACATTTAGCAGCCGTGCGGCAATCGTTATCGCAGAATTCACAAAAGCAACAATATACCATGAGTTCTCCGACTTGCACAGCACTTAGACTCGTGAAAGGGCAGACCACGGGGTTGTATTTCTAACTCGCGACGCGGGAAAGATTATATCCGTGAGACCATTTGCTCGAGGTTCGTCCACAGCGCCATATTTCTAATCGACCGTCCAACGAACGCGTTCCATATTAAACCTGAATCGATATATCGCGATGGTGAAGCATATCGCAGGTGAAGAGCCACATTACCTGCAGATACCATCGCGAACTTGACGCTTTTCCAAGCCACAGAATAGCGTGGTCCAAGTCTGAATTTAACGACTTATTTTTGCATTTTTGCTGCCATTGTATCTTCAGAATTATTTAGAAATTATTCACATTATATTTAATTGAAACAATTTTTTTTAATTTGTACCTCCCGCCTCATATTCTATAAAGACCGTTTTACATTACGATGCGTAGAATCACAAACTAAATATTGTAGGTAGGTATATTGTAGCAAAAAGTAGCTTGAAATAGGGGGTAGGATGAAAAAGCAAGGAAGTTTACTTAAGGAAAAGGGGGTTGAACCGTCGTAGCGTAGTTGGGAAGGGATTAATTGGGCGCGACACTAATCATGACATTCAAAAACTATAACACACTTTACTTAAAAATATTTGTCTTTTAATAAACACAAAATTAACGAATAAAGAACACAAAATAAACTAATTAATTACTTATCGTTTCAACTAACTTATAAATACGAATTTAGAACTAAATACTTAAATTTACGCTCAAAAGCGTAATGTCCGTAGCAACGGGCTACATCTCTGGTCTTATCTGTACCCCGGCCAACGAAGAACTGGCGCAGACGCCCAAAAATCAAGGGAACGTTTGGTCTAAAGAGGTACGGTGGGATGCAGATGATCTCTGAACTATTGTATCTAAAAATAACTTCAGATAACAAAAATCCAGAGCCTCGCAGATGAAAGTCATCTTGCTACAATATAAAATTGTCTCAGTATAAAACAGAGTTAATTAAAAACAAAGCAATTTATTGCTCAAGATATAGTTGAATTTGTTGCGCAATTTTTTGTTCAATATTTAGCGTAGTGTAAAATGGCCATAAGATTAATGATTCTTCATATTAAATGTTAGTTTTTACCTTCCGCTTACCTGTAAAGGAAGGTATTGGAATCATGCAAAAAATCGGGTAGTGAGTTTTTAGTGGATGAGCACGAATTAGGGTCCTTACAACTCATTTTTGATAGTTTCTCGATGATGTCTGTATGTATGTGTGTGTGTGTGTGTGCGTGTGTGTGTGTGTGTGTATGTGTGTGGTCCGGGCCGATGGCGTCTGTTGCATAACTCAAATACAAATTATCCAAAAATTTTGATATTTGGTATTTTACAATTGTATACGAATAGGAAGAACTCATTAGATTTTGGTACAAATATCTTCACCGGAAGTGATATTTTTTGAAGATTGAAAAGATTAAGTGTCAAAAATTTCTATTAATTTGGATAAATATAGTATTTATTTGTAATAAGAATAAGAGGAAAAGTTATTTTCAATTTACGTTATAAAAAAATTATCTATATCTGCTAGCATTAAAGAACTGCAGTAAAATTTAAAAAATAAATTTATCAAATAAAACGTTGAAATCTTGTAATCCATGTTCGATTGATTTTTGTTTCTGCATAAAAAATATTGACAGATGAGATGGGTGACAATTTGGCATACTAGCGCTATATATGTCATAAGTAAGCTATTAAATTAATGTAGTAACTAAACGGAGGATTGCTTTTCGTGTGAATGAATCTTTTGATTCAGGTGATTTTAATTTCTGTGTTTAAATATTTTAGATTTTTATTTGTATATTTTAAATGGGCACTGGATTGTACGTATACATTTCTGTTTAAAGTCTAGATATGGCGGAAGGTTGTGTGATGGTCACGTCAGATTTTTTACTAGTGTAAAATTGTGAAACTTCAGGATTTACAAGTGCCTTAAAATATGTTTTAAAAAGTATGAACCAGCGTTAATAAATTAATGTACTTGGTGCGATAAATTTGATTTATAATATTTATTAAAATTTTAACGCTGCGACTAAAATAGAAGTAAAAAATTGCATTTTTGCATGTGCAGCACGGCTTATCGTTCCAAAATGTAATTTTCCTATCGTTCCTTATAATTTACAGTTTTGCTGTACGTATACTCTGTAATAATCGAAAAAACATTCGCAGAAATGTGAAATTATTGAATGAATATGTGAAAAGAAAATTTAATAACTGGGACATGTATGAAATATTTGAATAAGGGCATAAAACAAGTCCTATTTGAATTTGCGCAATGAAAAGCAGTTGTTTGATAATTTGAGTAGATTATCAGTAAAATTTTAATTATAATCCATTTTAATGAGAGCACTTCGGGTAGTTCATTTTATGTGAACTATTGTAGAGTTTTTGTTGTGTTTTATTTGTACGTAAAACGGCAGTTTAGAAGTTCCATGTGGACTGCATTCGTTTTGCGCCAAGTTGAAGGAAAGTAGCAATGTCAATATGTTTCTTAATGTAGCAGTGGCACCGGGAACTTTGCAAACTTATTTATTTCAGATACAAAGGCTAATATAAATTTAAAATGTTTTTCGACGAGTTACTACTTTGTATTCTTCAGGGAGTTTTAGTCATGTAACAATGTTGCTTTTAAATTTCAACTCTTTTGTTGGGAACTTGTTCTCTTTTTGCTCAAATGTCACGACTTGGACTTACGTCTGCATATCTCCAGGGAATAAATCTATTTATTTCAAGAGCACAAATCATTAACCACATTACATATCAATCCCCGTAGCTAAAAACGTTTACCTACAACGTAATTATTTTTATTTGTTTCTGTAATTTTATTTCAATTACTAATACAGCTACAGGGTGTTCATTTTAAGTGGCGCACCATTGATAACTCGAGAACTATAAGAGCTATGAAGATACTACTTTAGTGAACGAAAAAAAAAAAATACGGGGTGCAACTTTCTTATTTTAAATGGTATTTTTTTATTTGCTTATTCGATTCAGTATTTTTTTCTGAATTCAACGAGATATTAGTTTTATACCCTTGCATAACAAAAACGCTATTGAAAATTATGATAATTTAATTAAAATCTGATTGTTAGTTAGTGTTATGGAAGAAAAGAATTGCATATTTTGTTTCATATTAATTGTTAGTGATAAAGATTCTAGTAGGTATACAACACTTGTCAGACCAGATAAGGTCGAAACACGTGTCCGTAGTTACCGCCACCGTACACCCTACTGAGTAGTGATGGGTCTTTCGTTCATTTTTAGTGAGTCGTTCATTTCGCTCCGCTCAGTAAAGTGAGTCGTTCGCACTGAGTCGTTCATTCGAACGACTCTGTAAACAGCACTGTGCGTATCAAATGACACCGTGCTGCTCAGCTGAGCTGCTCTGCTCATGCTCACAGCACTGTGCGGTGCGCTCGGCTCGCCTTGTGTGCATGTGCGATGCGCAGCGATGTGCGCATGTGCCAAACTGCATGTTATTAAGACGAACAGTTTTGTTTAAAATTGTTTATTTTTTGTATATTTTATTTTAAAAGATTTATTTTCTAAATAAATATATTTAGTATTTACTATTCTATTACTTTTACATTAATGTATTTTTTGTATTTACTTTCCATTTCTACATTGTTCCCACTTCCCATATTGTTGATTATTTTCATTGTTGGCCGTACAACAGAAACGCATGCACGCTTCTCAGAATACTGTAGTCTGTTATGTACCGTGCGCTGTCTGCATGTTTCGTTCGTTTCGTTCATTCCACTCGCACTCGTTCGTCTTTCTGCGTTCAGTGAGCGGAGCGGTGAGCGGAGGCTAGTGTGAACTGGTGTGCCGTGCTGAACGAACTAAAGAGTCGTTCGTTCACGGCACACTAAAATGAGTCGTTCATTTTGAACGACTCGTTCATGAACGACCCATCACTACTACTGAGTACTTAGTACCCTCAACTTATACACTCAGTAGCGGTCCTGATCTCCTGATTAAAATCAAAGAATCTTTTTCATTAACAAATAACAATTAATATGAAACAAATATTCAATTGTTTTCTTCAATAGCACTCTCGTAACAATCAGATTTTAATTAAATTATCATAATTTTCAATAGCGTTTTCTCATGTTTTTGTTATGTCAGCGTATAAAACTAATATCTCGTTGAATTCAGAAAAAAATACTGTATCGAATAAGCGAATAAAAAAATAGGTCCCCATTCGAAATAAGAAAGTTGCACCCGTAGTTTGAGAACCACTGTTCTAATTTTTTTTTTTTCGTTTATTAAAGTAGTCATATAAAATAGAAATAGTTTGTTAATTTAACCAACTTCGTAGCTCTTATACTTCTCGAAATAGCAATGGTGCGCCACTTAAAATGAACACTCTGTATACTGTCCACAAAACACTCGCTACGTTAGTAAGTTGCTATCTTCTTGTTCTAGACGGCACCACAGGCATGAACATAGTCCCACTAGCCGCTCTCCTCACCGGCGTGATCCTCACCCTGGGTATAGCAGTCCTGCTGATAGTGGTCCTCGCGATCCGCCGGCGCCGCGACCACCCGTGCGCAGACCTGGGGGGCCGGCACTGCGCGCACCAGCTGGAGCTAGACTCCGTCAAGCAGCAGAAGATGTCTCCGCAGCCCTCCAGGCCCGGCTCCATGCTGGAGATCAACACCGGCGAGCACCGATACGTGGTGGCGTATACGCTGAAGCCGGTGGCTGAGTGCGGGAATCTGCAGGTGCAGGTCAGCGGAGAGCACCAGCCGGATATCCTCAACACCCCCAGAGGTAGGGGTCAAGTCAGTGGTTTCGATACTAAGTGACATCAATGCGCGGTTTGCGGCATTTGTAATTTATTTAGTATAATCCGCTACTTTTTAAAGAAATTTTAATTTTGACCAAAAAAAGTACTAATAGTCCACTCAGGAGAGTCAAAAATTGATTGAAACCCAAAACTAATACATAACCAAATGAAATTTGGCATGTGAGTAGTTAAGAACATACAGAAACAAAAAAAAATTCGCTCCACCTCGGTATGCTCCGCTTCCCACAAAAATTTTCAGTTGAAACCTAAAATTTTCTTGTAATGTATTTTCCTCGAAAATTATCAAATATTTTGAAAAACTCTTTTGACAAGGATGAAATCTGAGGAAATTTGCTATCAAAATGATCTTTGAAAATTTTACATAAGTAGCACCGTGTAGGCACCAGCCGTTTAATAATCGAATGACTTGAGAATTTTCTGTATAGTAGGCGCTACATTGCGAATGACGTAATAAATTCGCCGCTACAGAATGAATGTGGTATAACTTCGTTAAAGAACATCATTTTGTAAAGATAAAAATTTCATTTTATTCGTCAAGGCTTCCACTTTCAGTTGCACTAATAACATTTGAATTTCCGACCCCGTTATACCGAGAAAATTGCTTTTTAAAGAATCATAACTCAGTATTAGAAGATGTTCAAAGAATTATCCACATTTTCAATATCTATGAATGAAATTGTAAATTTGTAGAGGATTATCTTCACCAAATCATCCCCAATCACATGCAACTATTTGGAGGGTTGTGTGTTTTACGTCCGAAAAGAAAACTGGTTTTCAGTCAAAACCTCTCCTAACTGGACTATAAGTGGTTAACCTTAGTTTATTTCGATTTTGGACTAAAACTTTGAGACGCTATAACTCCGAATCTAAAACTTATTAAAGCGCGGTTTAAGGCATTGGATTCCTCGTAATTTACTTAGTATAATCCGCTACTTTTTAGAGAAATTCAATTTTGACCAAAAAAAGAACCAAGTGGTTAACCTTTGTTTTTTTTCGATTTTGGATCTAAACTTTGAGAGTTCATATCTCGAAAACTAAACGACTTATCAAAGCTCGGTTTGCGGCATTGGATTCCTCGTACTTTACTTATGTATTTTTGCAGCTGGTCCAGACGGCGCCCCGCCAGCACCGCCGCCACTGGTCGCCCCGTGTTCCTTGGCTCAGCGTCCTGACGCTCTGTTCCCTCTGCCAGACCGGCCTAGACAACCTCACGGACCTGTCTCGTTTTCAAACTTCGTACGTTACTCTAAAACACTTTAACTGCGTAACTAAATACACTACACTGTGTAACTAAATAAGAATTAATTTATGCATTTTAATATTACAAATTATTTTTTAGGTGGCTATTGCATAAATAGTTGTTTTACATATCCTTTGACAGCCGTAAAGTGTCACATTTTTTGACATCTGTCAAAATGACTACTTTACGGCCGCATTTACTTCACGGCCGCTTTTACTTCATGGCCGCATTTACTTTACGGCCGCTAAATAACAAATTTATTTAATTTTTAATTGGTAAATATATGTAGAAGTAATTACCTATACAACTTAGTTAGCCTAAATTATATAAATAAAATTATTTATGATACTAAGAAACTCTTTTTGACATAAAATTATATATTTTTTGATAGCCACCTAAAAAATGTTGTGTGCACCTCGGCTTAAAAGTGTTTTTAGCCTCACCTGAATTGCTGGCCTCGGCCTACGCCTCGGCTGTAAACTTCAGATTCGGCCAAAAAGGATCACTTTTACAGCCTTGATACACAAATAACTATTGTTTAAATAGTCGATTCCTTGCATTGTTTGTGAGAGTGCTAAGAAAATATTTTTTGTCAAGAAAATTACATATCTGACGAAAAAATCGGTCAAATTGACTATTTTTACTAATTTATTTCTAAAATACCATAAAGTATTTCAAAAATATAATTTCTTTGCACTCTAGAGTCATCTTTTAACTATCTATGTATAAAATATGAACAGTGTAGGTGTACTAACAAGAGCTCAGTTTGTAATATAACAAGATCCCTTTTTCACTATGTTTTTGGCACAAGTGTAGCGCCTTAAACTACTTTTAAAATAACATTAAATATTTCAAAAATATAATTTCTTAGCACTCTAGAGTCATCCTTTAACTATATATTATATAAAATATGAACAGTGTAGGTGTACTCTGCCCTCCTAAGCACAGAGTGGGTATCTACAATTTTTTTGAAAAATGAGTTAGAATCGCTTAGTAACTATAGAGGTTGTAATATATGTAAAGCTAAGGTTTTGAAGCCGTATCTACGCTCGAAAGAGTCTAAAACGTTCATTTAACTTAGGGGTATGTACAATCCACTACAAAATTACTACAGTATTAAGTGAAAAACATCGATTATCTCGAAACTGAACCAACTGTAGATACCCCCTCTGTGCTTAGGAGGGGAGTACTAACAAGAGCTCAGTTTGTATTATTTTCACTATATTTTTGTCACAAGTGTAACTGTTTGATTGTTGCAGCAAATGCCCGAGATAAGTTCATCCCCGGACCCCATGAGCCCGCTGAGCACCTCGACCTTGGGCCGCCCGTCGGGCCCTCGTTCCAGGCACCGCGAGGCGCCGTTCTCGCACCTGGGGACGCTCCGCCGGGACCACATCCTCTCGGACGCCATCCCGGGGCCCGAGAGCTGCGTCTAAGGCCCCACCCGCCTGTACATACGCCCCGAGAAGTCGCTGTTAACCCTCTTCAAGCTTGTAACCGCCTCGTGTTGAGTTAGTGTATTGTTGTATATAAACTGTGTTCAGGGTATTAAGACTTGTGACTATTATCATCGAATTAGGACTGTGTAGAATACGGTCCTGCTGATTATAGTTTTGGACAGTTTTAATCAAAAGCCGTGGTCCAAACAAACGAAAATCTACATGAGGTCTTGACAAACATTCATCCTTACCACTATAATACTGTACTATCATAAAAGGATTTCGTGCATCCTGATTGGCTCTCAAACGTGTTTACGGCTTTAGCACGGCTCGACAAACCAATCACGACGCTCGAAACATCGTAAACTTGTGTCTCTGATTCACGGAGTTAAATATTACAGGTGAGAAAACGATCGTCCGTATCTATTAAACTGTCAGCTGAGAAAGAGATAGCTACGGTACTCTAGAATTTACTAGTGTTTCTTTGAGCGCGAAATAAACATTTAGAATCATACGTTAATAATAATAATAATAATAGGGTTACCAAACGTCCTCTTTTGTCATTTTAAATACAATTGTCCTCTTTTTAGAAATTCAGATACTTTACATTGATAATTTTTCGGTATTTGCTGTAATACGAAAAAATTATTTAATTAAGGATATCTCGCGGATGAGAAGTCACTAAAATATTTCACTATTTTAATACTACTTATTATAAGTAGGTAATGGTAAAGTGGTGATATCAATTTCACATTTATTTTTGTTTACCTCACTTGAAACATTCTCATTTGATTCTGATTTTAGCCAGAAACAATTTTTATATTCAAATCAAATTTTTAAATAATCACAAAATTCATGCTCTTAGTGGGATTCGAACCCACGTCCTCGCTAGCAGATCGGGCCACCATGAATAATTTCGCTACGTTAGTCCGGTCAGCTATCGTGGCAGAAGTAAACTAGCTTTGTTTGTATTTTTTCTCGGTGTCTTCTTTTCGAGATAAACAAATATGGTAATCTTTAAACAGATTAAAATAATAAGAGTGTTTATTTGGTTCTATTATTACTTATTTTACAAAACTTAGAATGTATTCTCTTATATTTAGATGTATTTTTGAGAAAAAATGGTCTCAGTCTCATATTTCTTCCCATATCGACGCAACATTTATTTGCAAACCACCAAAGTCATTCGTAATTAAATAAATGCTTAAAAATCGATTCCTCTTCTGTAATATTTTACTCCGTGCTCAGATTCGTCAAAACAATGAGCATTGTTGTATAAAGTTTTTGTTTCAGGACCTCAATTTGTTTTTGTAAAAATAAATAAAGGCCTTGCGGATAATATTAAGGTTTTTTCTAACGAAATTTCTTTCTGGTCTCATTATGAGATTGTAATACTATATTTGTGATATGTAATGCTTTCTCTTTTGGAATCTCGATAATCCTGTCGATGATTGTGAGGATGGTCGAGGTTTCTGTGAAATATTTAGGTCTATTTATCAACTTGTTTCTCGTTTGTAAGTAGTGAATACTTTATGTAATATTTTTGTACTGTTAGATTTCCCTGAACAGTATCTACTATATTACCTTCATAAGGTAACATCTAGGACTATAACATTGATATTTTATATTGACATGTGCTTCTGTAAGTGAAAAGTGACAAACTGATGTATCTACAGTGATTACTGACGTATTATCTTACATTATTTGTATGTATGTTTTAGTCAAATTGAATTGACAGTGCGAAATGCATCGACTTTATTGTTGTTTATACTAACCGGCTTAATTTATGTAAATACAGTGTAATAATACAGAACAGGATATACTAATAAATAAACTACATGTCGGTTAACATTCTTGTAAATTTTAAAGCAAAACTTTTTTGTAATGTGATATTTTTTGTTCACGTTTTTAATTATGAACACAGTATTATGTTTCATACTTTGTTTATTTATTTTACGTTTTTTATAACAAGAATTCTTTTATAAACAAATATATAATGTTATTTGTGTGTTACAGGTATTTTCTTCTTCTGTGGAATTCAGAGCGCCTTGACCTTTGCTGGTGTCTCCAAGCATCACCATGGGACGTGGAGCATTTGAAGATGTCGACAAAACATCATAAAACATCGTATTTAGCTTAAGAAAATATAACAAATTTGTTATTTATGTCTGTAATTGTTTATTTATAAATTATTCTACGTGAAACGTGTCGTAAGAAACCGTTAATGTTATAATTTAAATTATAATAATTAAACAACATATTATATAATAATATATTTCAAGTTGCTCTGTACCAGACATTTTTGTTTTTTAAATTTTATACACATGGTTCAAAACACGTTAATAAACGTTACAAATTTGAATACTACGTTAAATTTAATTAAAATAATTGTTTATTTATATATTATTTATGCGTTATATTAAATTTAATGTTAATTATAAATCTATTATAATTTTAGTAAATAAAATGCATCAGTATTCATGTATTTTTATGATAAAATAAATAATTCATACGTTAAACTCATAAATGTGCTTTATATTGACTTTAAAACTACCCTTATTATCCTCTTAATCTCCTAAGGGTGTAATTTGCCCGTAAAATAGAGTATTTTCCTATTTAATTTAATTATTTGGGGGTGAAATTATTCAAAACGAGCTAAGTGCTGCCATCTATTGGTAGAGGGTATCCCAGAGGCCCGAGTTTTTGAGCAGTAGGTCAGAAAAATGAGCTAAACTAATTAGCGAAACAGCGAGTCGGTAAGTGCGGCATTTAATGTGAATATAATTAAAATAAGGGTTGTATGGTAAAACGGGGTGCATATTTGGAATCAGCGGGTCCTAATTAGTGGTAAACACTACAAATAACTCTAAAAAGTTAAGTATTTTTGCGAATTTTTGTGGGATTTTTGACGATCTTAAACCCTTTATATCTCCTGAACTAAGGGCTTTAGGGCAAAAAGTTAAATGTAAACCCTGTCTAACTTTTCATTCTCTACAACCCTGTCTATATTAAAGCGATTTTTAATTAATTTTTAGCGCTCCCACAAGTCATGTTCTCCTGATACCAAATCGGTGGTTTTCGAACGATTCAAAACTTAACCCAAGTGAGGGTGAAAATTTAAAAACGCGATTACGTAAAAACTAAAGGGTGGAAAGTAATTTAGAGGTCATATTTGTGTTCTACGCGTTGAAATACACCAGTATACATACATCATCCCCTAAAATGTTAATTGGTGCAAAAGTTATTCAACCCTTATTTATATCTTTGGTAATAAGGGCGGGATCGGAAAGATCTCTTATGTAATCGATAGAACAAGCAAAAATAAGCATCTTTTGTACTTAACTTTTTCCTCTACGACCCCTAGTTTTTGAGATAAGGGCTGCTAAAGTCATGAAAATTGCTTGTTAAAGGGGGTGTTTCTCGAAAACTAGGGGTCGTAGAGCAAAAAGTTAAATACAAAAGATGCTTAATTTGGCTTGTTCTATCGATTACATAAGAGATCTTTCCGATTCCACCCTTATTACCAAAGATATAAATAAGGGTTGAATAACTTTTGCACCAATTAACATTTTAGGGGATGAAGTATGTATACTGGTGTATTTCAACGCATAGAACACGAATATGACCTCTAAATTACTTTCCACCCCTTAGTTTTTACGTAATCGCGTTTTTAAATTTTCACCCTCACTTGGGTTTAGTTTCGAATCGTTCAAAAACCACCGATTTGGTATCAGGAGAACATGACTTGTGGGAGCGCGAAAAAATAATCAAAAATCGCTCTAATATAGACAGGGTTGTAGAGAATGAAAAGTTAGACAGGGTTTACATTTAACTTTTTGCCCTAAAGCCCTTAGTTCAGGAGATATAAAGGGTTTAAGTTCGTCAAAAATCCCACAAAAATTCGCAAAAATACTCCACTTTTTAGAGTTATTTGTACTGTATACCCCTAATTAGGACCCGCTGATTACAAATATGCACCCCGTTTTACCATACAATCCTTATTTTAATTATATTTACATTAAATGTCGCACCGACTGCGATTACGTAAGAACTAAGGGTTGGAATGTAATTTAGAGGTGATATTCGTGTTCTACGCGTTGAAATACACCAGTATACATACTTCATCCCCTAAAATGTTAATTGGTGCAAAAGTTATTCAACCCTTATTTATATCTCTGGTAATAAGGGTGGGACCGGAAAGATCTTTTATGTAATCGATAGAACAAGCAAAAATAAGCATCCTTTGTATTTAACTTTTTGCTCTACGACCCCTAGTTTTTGAGTAAACACCCCCTTCAACAAGCAATTTTCATGACTTTAGCAACCCTTATCTCAAAAACTAGGGGTCGTAGCGGCAAAAGTTAAATACAAAAGATGCTTATTTTTGCTTGTTCTACCGATTACATAAGAGATCTTTCCGATCCCACCCTTAACACCGAAGATATAAATAAGGGTTGAATAACTTTTGTACCAATTAACATTTTAGGGGATGATGTATGTATACTGGTGTATTTCAACGCGTAGAACACGAATATGACCTCTAAATTACTTTCCACCCCTTAGTTTTTACGTAATCGCGTTTTTAAAATTTTCACCCTCACTTGGGTTCAGTTTTGAATCGTTCGAAAACCACCGATTTTGTATCAGGAGAACATGACTTGTGGGAGCGCAAAAAATTAATCAAAAATCGCTCTAATATAGACAGGTTTGTAGAGAATGAAAAGTTAGACAGGGTTTACATTTAACTTTTTGCCCTAAAGCCCTTAGTTCAGGAGATATAAAGGGTTTAAGATCGTCAAAAATCCCACAAAAATTCGCAAAAATACTCCACTTTTTACAGTTATTTGTACTGATTACCACTAATTAGGACCCGCTGATTCCAAATATGCACCCCGTTTTACCATACAACCCTTATTTTAATTATATTCACATTAAATGTCGCACTTACCGGCTCGTTGTTTCGCTAATTAGTTTAGCTCATTTTTCTGACCTACTGCTCAAAAACTCGGGCCTCTGGGATACCCTCCACCAATAGATGGCAGCACTTAGCTCGTTTTGAACAATTTCACCCCCAAATAATTAAATTAAATAAGAAAATACTCTATTTTACGGGCAAATTACACCCTTAGGAGATTAAGAGGATAATAAGGGTAGTTTTAAAATCAATATAAAGCATATTTATATGAGTTTAACGTATGAATTATATATTTTATCATAAGAATACATGAATACTGTTGCATTTTATTTACTTAAATTACAATAATAATAATAATTAACTTTAAATTTAATATAACGCATTTAAAAGGGGTTAAATATTACTAAATACACTAAGATTACTGTTTTCTTTCAATTTACATAGTTACACGTTAAATAAAGTATCAAACTTATCATTTAAATATAATAAACACAAAATATAAACATTAATTTTACATATACTTATTGTTAGTTATTTTTCGCACAAGCCACTGCTAAAATTATTAAGTCGTTTTTGCACCTTATAACTAATAAACAATTTAATCCATACGTCTTTACAATAATTATATTATCCATAAAACCACATCACTTGTGACCACTATTTTATATTCACGTGCCATTTCTTTGGCTGCACTATTACAATTGGCATTATTTCTAGCCACTCGCATAGCACTTTATGTTACGTAAACTTTTGCTACCATCTTCATCGCAAGGGTTGTACAATAATTCACATAACATAATGTTCTGTTAAACCAGAAACATAATATTAAAATATACAACATAGTAACAAATATTTTAACAATTAATAATAATTTTATAAGTTAATACAGATTAAAAGGTTAACATTCATTAAGTTTTATTCTGGAGAGGCCAGAAATTATTTCCTATTGCTGAAGAAACCACCACAAATAATTTTGCAGGGATTGACAATTTTTTATAACTAATTCGTAATACTAATGGCTTTATTTATTACACACATTTTTACATTCTTTTAAAATTTTCTGGAATCACTTTAAAGTACTTCCAAGATGTTATTTGGTACCTTATGTCCTGTTCACACAAGGATTCTTTGAGATTTCATGAGAAAAAAATCCTACTCTACTACTAAAACGCTACTACATAAAATCTTCAGTGAGTCTTGAAAAAGAATTTTTTTAAATTCATTTATAGCTTGGAAACAGTGATTTTTTCAGGATAAAGAGGCATGAAAGAATTTTCAAAGAATCCTTGTGTGGACAAGGCGCTGCTAAATTAAATCTTCGATGAATCTTAGAAAAGAAGAATTTCTAATTCATTTATATCTTGAAAATAGTGATTTTTTTCAGGATACAGAAGCATGAAAAAATCCTCAAAGAAACATTGTGTAAACAGTGCATTAGGTAGGTGAAGTAAACGTTTAATTAAAGAATTGCAACCAAATTGATTGAAGAATGCTAAATACACCGTTAAGGGTGGAAGTTGTCTTCAAGTTCTTTAAAGACTGCTGGAGTTGCCGTCGATAGTAGAAGATGCTTCTCGATGATATCAAAGCTCGCGATGGTGCTGCCAAGTCGTCAAAAGATATCAGTAGACGGCCCAGATATCTGTAACAATTAAAAAGATCATGAACAAACTAATAAAACATATTGGACTACAATAAACATCTTTTGTTTATAATAACAATTAAGTGACTCAATAATAGATACCTACATTGTTTACATTCTTCAACCATCATTACAGAGTCCTAGAATATTCTGCTTGTCAATTGTTGACGACGCCCTCAGTTGTTTATTGTAGAAATCCTTTGTTGTAGATCTCTGTATTGTTGTCAGAAATTGTAGCTGACATCTGTGATACATTTTCTGCGAACAGCAATTCCGGTAAAGTAGAAAACTACCCCTACCCGGAGCCCCGGAGTTTGGAACTTGGAGATGCAACAGGTGGTTGAAGCGCTGAATATGGCGGTTTGCTCAGAGAGGGAGGCACACAGTCTCTGAAACAAAGAAATAAATATTAGTATAATACATAAATAATGTTATAAACATTGTAAATAATAATAATTATTACATTATAAAAAATCATGAATACAGCAAAATATAATTTTTTTGTTATGAATCTCTTCTTTGGTGTTTTATCAAGGGGTTAAACTGAAAAAAACTTTGCTGAATAAGAATTTAAAGTTATAAAGTGCTTGTAAAGTTCGTATAAATATGTAATGAGTCATGAGTCAATAAACTTATTGTTTGAATAAACTAATGGCAAAAATAAACGTTGGCAAACTATGTATGATTAGAAGATAAAGTACATCAAGATAAAATTTAGTGTCACTCCCATTGTAAGTTACAAAGTAAACAATTAAAACGCAGTACGAAATTGCGCCATCCTTCATTCTCTGTGTGTTCTCCCCGTTTCCATACTTTCATATTTAATGCAAACATAAAATCAAGTTGCAAATAATTTACATTTATGAAAGCATAAATTTGCCAGAGTATGCAAACTTTCATTAAGTGCTTAAATAAAACTGAACACATACATTCAACCAAACCGCAAATATAAACTTTACACGGCACGGAAATACAGAATTTACTACATATTTGCGAAAGAATTATTTACTTATCAAACCAACTTATAGTTTATCTTCCATAATAATTTAATGATTTGATTTGAAAGTAAACAATATAATGAGCTAATGAAACACTATTCCACATTAGCAGATCTCTGTGAGACTTTGTATCGTGTTCGTTATATCGTTAGATTGTTGCTTTACCCTATACCGAGTTTCGTAATTCGTAATTCGCTTGTGTCCGATCGAATAATCAGTGACAACCTTGGCGACAGGACCGTAACTTAACAATCATATAATAAATTGGATAGTTATTTTTACATTTAATTTAAAGAGCTTCTTCTCACAGTAGCAAATTACTCCCAACCTATTATTATATAAAGACAAAGACAGTAAAAAACTAGCTACAATGTCGAATTTATTAATTTTATTTATAAACCCCAATATATACTTGAATTAAAGATTGAACTAAACTAAATGAATAACCCAATACCATTCTTGAGTCCCTCATACTCGGTTTTAACTATAACTTTTCTAGATTTGCATCTTTCTGTGTTTACATCTTTCTCTGTTTGCAATTATGCTGAATATAAAATTCTAGATTTGAATTTTCTTGTGAATGAATTGTATTACTCGTACTATCAAATTTCTAGATTTGCATCCTCTGGTGTTGAATATTCCTGTGTATTAAAACTCTATAATTTTTTTTCTGGTGTTGAACCCGTCTACCTAAAGCCCAGTTCACACAAGGACACATAGAAGACACACGCAATAATAAAAATACTGTGTGTGTTGCTTTCTTGTGAAATATACGGGCGCCGCTATTGTGGCTTCTATGTAAGTAAAGAAAAAAAAACAATTTTGAGGCCACAAACGTTCCACTCGTTCTTCATTGTGATCCTGTTACTTGTGTGTTCTATGTGTCCGCTATGTGTCCATATATGTGAACAGGGCATAACACAAATTGTAATAACGTAGCGAGTGTTTTGTGGCCAGAACAAGAATGGTAAAAAGGACAAAAAATTAAAGGGTTTACTGTACGATGTGCTGATCATAAAACAAAAAGATTTTTTTAATTCGCAAAGTTAAGGGTAGTTTACTTGACGTGTGTACATTTTAAGTATCACTGTTTTGATGGTATATTTGATAATTTGACATTTATTAGATATTATGTAAACAATTATCATGATCAGCACGTCGTACAGTAGGTACATACTCCTTAATTTTTGTCCTGTTGTGGAACACTCTGGGATCAATAAACATTTTATGCAAACTTTACACAGTTATACAGGGTGAGTCAGCTAAGTGTTCCCTATTTCATTTGTTTGTAAAGTCTCTAGTTTTTGTGTAAAGTCCGCCAAATTTTTGCTGTAAATACAGTAGCCACTTGAGTTTTTGTTCGCAAAGTTTTATCATTATTGCTCTATTGCTTCCTAATTGGTGACTGAAATAATGATTAATTAATTAATGATTAGTCAAACGACTATTTGTAGGATTTTAAAGGACCTTAAGTGGCATCCTTATAAGATTCAAATTCTGCAGGCAATTTCTGAAGAGGATAAAGCAAACCGATTGGAATTTGCAGAAGACGAAATTGAACGAATGAATGAAAACCCTGGTCATCTGAATAACATCATGTTTTCTGATGAGGCACATTTTCATCTTGATGGTGGATTTAATAGACACAATCATCGGTATTGGTCAGATGAAAATCCCCACTGGATTGCTGAACAATCCTTGCACTCTCCTAGAACGACTGTTTGGGCTGCAATTGGAGATTTTGGATTAATTGGTCCAATTTTCACATTGAAGTGAACCACTCGTGAAGTTTTTGTCTGATCGATTTGAAATTTCGGCAGTAAAAATTCCTTTAGTTAGTTCATTTCGTCACTTTCTGATAAAAATTGCCTAAGTTATAAAAAATCCAAATAGGGAATAGTTAGCTGACTCAGCCTGTACATATAAATTTTAAAAGGCACATCTATAGATCCATTCTTTATATATTAAATGTTTATAAAAACATTATCTTGAATCTTGAAATCAGTTAACTCGGAACAAAATCACTTTAGCAGTATTTCAACTTAAAAATGACATGGCATAGCTAGGACGCGGCAAAGTTGAAGTTTCGGGCAAATTCAAGTGTTTTTGAATTTGGAAAACACTCGAGCTTAAAAGCTAAATAAATGATACTCCGCCATTGTCAGCAGACACTCGGTCTGTAAGTCAGAGAACCACGTGGCTCGTCCCGTCCTAAACAAACGGAGCCGGGCCTGGTCAGGGCCGCGCTGAGAAGGCTGAGGTACGCTAACGGGTATTGATTCACCAGCTGGGCGACCCTACCACAGGGTTAATCGTGTAAACACTATTGTGTAATAACGCTAATTAACTAAGCATCCGCCACGTGGACCCGGAAACGGGATTTGTCACCCGACAAAAATTATTATTAACGAAACCTTTCTACTGTAAGTACTGCTTCATTATTATTTGACTGTATAACAACTGTTTTTAATGTGTGTAGAGCCTTGAAGAAGACACAAGTGGTGTCGAAACGTCGGCGTTGTAGGAAATAAAGATTTGTTGACTGTATCCCCGAATATTTCTTATCCACATTATTATTAACGTCTGGAGGCAATGTGATGTGTGATCGAAGCTTGAAAAACGTTTGTTAAATAAATCGGATTGTGAAGAAAGATCAGAACTATAACTTTATACTTTCGTTAAGGGGCCCGTCTGGTAGTTAAATTTACAGTAAAACAGAGGTGTGCGCGTCCCATGATCATTTGAAATTTAGAGAGACATAGATTGAACTTTTGTTAACAAGTTCTTTTTCATTCGTCTGTGTTATAAATTAAATGATATATGGTGGGACAACGATGCTATGTTTTCGCTGTTGAAATTGTAGATTATCTAGTTAGCCAGTATATGCTATGCTGAGTTTTCTTTACCTAATTTTTTTGTCCGATTTATTGCAAAAAGAAGGGCTTGACGTCACCTGAACCCGCCTTACTTTGAAAATGAAGACTGAAGTTCAGTAGTTCGGTATTTTCCAAATGTGCCTCAAATAAAAAAATATATTTTATCTACGACTACTATGAAAAGTTTATATTTATGCTTTCAATTGTCAACGTAATTATTATAACAAATAATTTTAGTCGTAGATAAAATTATGTGTGTATTACGAGCGTAAAGTGTCTTTGTTCCTCTTGCACTATTGCATCTCTCGCCTTCGGCTCGCGCTGCAATTGCCGTGCGCGAGTAACAAAGAGTCACTTTACGCTCTTAATACACAAATAACTATTCTTTCGCCGATAGTTGAAAGCCAAAGCAGCAATGGCGAGATTCTTTTGCAACCAGGACTACATTTTATAAGACGATGAAGAGGTTAACTTAAAGAGCTTAAAGCATCCGAGTGCGATTTACTTGCCAGATGTTTTACAATTACACACTGCCAGCCGAGAGACTTGAACCACGGAACACTCTGTTCGTGATCTCAAATTTATTGAAATTTTTAAAAGACTTTAACAGTTAATTATTACAGAAAAATTTAAAGAAAAATAAGACAACAAAAATTGAGCAAACATAATAGATAAAGTATATCATCACAATAAACTAAGTAGAATATCTCTCCGAAACCCTCTCGGCCATCCTCTCTCGCTAATTGTTGCGTTATTTCCCGATGTTTGGGGCAAAAAATTTCGGTAAATTTGTGTGACACATTTCTGTGTTGGGGAAGAAACAGAGTTTACCCATTGACCGAGGAGCGTCGAACATCAGAAGTTGCACCCCGGAGATAGAGACATTATTACGACAATATAACAGAACGAGGGATTCTGTCCGCAAAATGGATGGTTTCAGAGACGATGAAAGAAACATTTTATGATGCCTTACGGGTGGGGGGGGGGTGCTTCAGCCAGGGTGGATTTGTCCGACGCTATTAAAAGATTTTGTGGTTTAAATTAGGTCGGCTGTAAGAATTTATTTAGCGGGAAGTGATGCGGCGATTGCCGGCATCGAAAAATATAATAGTTGGACTCTCTTACTTCATTGATTATATTAAGAAATAAAGTAATAGGTACCGTGATCTTTTTCTCTCACATATGGTAAATAGAAAAGCCACGAATCTACAGTATTGCTAGTAAGTAATAAGCTAAGATACAGAGAGTTTACTCCTGTGTTTATATTAGGGAAGGTGTTCTACCTCGGGACAGAAATTACATTTTTGGTTCTATAATTTTTTTGTGATGAGTTATTAGGAAAATAATTGTACATTAAAGAACAACCAACTTTTGTTAATAACTGTGATTTTTATTGTAATGATATTTGAATCTTATAGAAGAAATAAAAATGGCAAACTGTTTCAAAGGTACAATTCGGTGTTGCACCTTGGAACAGTGCTGCTTGTACTTCGGGGCAAATAAAATATAAAGAAAACGAAATAATTCAATGAACAAAAACAATTTTTTAAACTAGGTATGTAGTATAAACGAATATATTTATAAAATTTTATGTTACACATGTTTATTCAAAGAAATATAATTGAATTTGGGAAAACTATGTCGACATTATAAAAATGTCATCTATTTTATTTTCACTTGGCAAAATAAACAATAAAAACCATAGTGCGTTACTTAAAATTTTCATTTAGCGATAAGTATACATAATTACAATTTCCATTATCCTTGAAAATAAAATTTGAAGTTTACGTGTCCTCAAAGATATGTACCTACCTGTGCCTTGGAACATGTCCCAAAGTACAAGTAAATTATTGTCCAAAGGTACAACATAGCAAATATTACATATAACATAGTATTTGTTTAATTAACTTTTAAATGCAACAAGTTTTCGAAAGAGTAACTAATTGGACTATCAGACAATGGACATACGATAAAAAAACATTTCCCTCTAAAAAAAAACCTTCACCGTCAGTAATTGAACAATAACTGCAAAAGTTTTGAAATAACATGTATCACTTTATTTTCAACAGTGTTGCAAAAATCTACTACTTGAAATTGATGTGTACATGCGTCCCAAGGTACAACACTCTCCCCTATAATTCGTGGTATATTGCTGATTTGGAAATGTTCTCAGGCGATTGCGATTACAATTTATTGTCCTTCTCAAACTTAATTAATATTAAAAGAGCAAAGTATTAAGCAACGCATAGTACTCATATTAATCTAAAGATTGTGTTCACTTCTTGGAAGTATTTCTTCTTCTGATGCAATCCAAAGCATGCTCCACAAAATGAAAGACATTACAATGGGCATGTTTATTCTGCTTCGTGGTTCCTGCTGTCAAGAGACGCTATTCCCGGGCGAATTTTTCATTCTAGAAAATGTGTCACGTCAAACACAATACGTCTATGATGTATTAAAGTCGCAAGAAAAACTAAAGTGAAACGGCAACAACCACACAAACCAATAATATCATCGAATTTTCCACGCGATAAAAATTCATATTACGCGACTTTGGCGCATTTATCATCGTGGCCTCGGTACACCGACGTGGATTGAGCAGTTATAAATCACCTCCGGAGTTAATATACGCCCACCAGAACACAAATAATAGTCCAAAGATTCTACATTATATTTTACAATGTATAACAGTAAGGATAAACACTATTCCTTTGACCCACATTCACATGTTTTCAAAAAAACATGTCATAATGTAAATTTTATGTAGATTAAAAAAATAGTATATTAAAGAACAAGTTTTACAAGGCATGATTTTTTGCAAATTTAGTAAAACTAAAGGGACAAATGCGAAAGTCTTATAAAATGCGTTATTTATACTATTTTTTCTATTTGGTGTCTTTTCAATATTAAACTGCCACAATATACACAAGTCAATTTAGGAAAATTTATGTGTGTACCGTTTTTGTGGGTGACATTAATATTGCCATTTGTTTAATTGTCAATATCACTGTAAAAGTATATACTTAATCAATGAACCATTCTAGTTGATAAGTGCAGACATTATAGAAAATATTAAACTTATATGTTTTCTATTACTAGATTCATTAATTTTATTTAATAAAAAATAATTAATTAAACAATATAGATTTAAAGGTTATCCTGATATTTGTCAGTTCTGAGGATTGACGTTAACTTTGTGAACGCCAAATAGAAAAAAGATCGTACTCCTTTATATTTCAAGGGAATAATATAATAATAATAAACTGATAATGCCATTATCCACATAAATTAAGTACCTATTATTGAACTCCTGTAACCATGATTATGATTTCAAAGCGTTTTTCACTCGTATTCTTCAACTTGTATCTTTCCAGGCAATGCAACTCTGTTAAACGATGAATATGACAGCTGTTTCGGCATATTAATAATTGCTAATTAAAATAAAATGATTTAACAGCAATAATAATCAAGATAATAACATTTTTATTGACGATATTTAAAAAAAACTGATAAATTTCAATATTTTAATGTTTGCAATTAATAAAAAAATTATAAAACATTGAGATCATAGAAATGTCCAGTGAAAATAATATTTGAATCTCTTCGGGCGCTCTCTAAATCGTAAGCGATATGCTTATAAATTTTAACAAAAGTCAGAAAGTAAAATTATAAATCCGTGCAGACATATTGAAAAATAATTTAAATAAAGCTGTAAAAATATGGTGCATAGCAATTTCCAAATAATATTTAAAAATAAATTAAAAGTTCAGGAACTCTTTTATCTCTAAAACACAGTATTAAGTCTAGATTCAGACCTACTTAATTATATGTATAAGTGGCTAATTTAAACAACTGGTGCTCAACGTTCGCACTTATAATTAAATTGGAATTTTGTGGAAGCGGTGGTTGGTTAATTTAGCACTTATACTTATAATTGGAAAGATCTGAATCTAGCTTATAAATATCAATTAATTAAAGTACTAGAATCGATGAACAAAAATAAGTATTAACTCGCATTTCTAATTCGGTAAGGTAAATTACATCTTAAGATTACAGGTTAAATTCGTCTTTAAGTTAAATTAAAGCTATATTATTTACGTTAAACTCGTCTTTAGATTAAACCTGTCTTTAGGTTCTTCTCCAATTGATAAGTACTGGTTTGAATGTAAGTAAAATACCAAAGAAAAATTTGGTAACAAAGAATAAAACGTAAATATTCGTCTCCGGCGTCAATACTCCCCACAATGGCTGAGAAAATTCCCGCTCCGTTTCTAACAAATCCTGAATACAGTATTGTGTTCAGGGTTCAACAACCGGGTGAAATATTATATTTTTGTAATATGATTTCGGTAACACCCTTATTCGTATATTTCAATTATTGGTTACTGTTTTCGTTTACCTTTTCTTTGTATTTGCCAACTAGGTCAGCTGAATTTACTGAAAAACCCGGCGCTAGAGTTTTACTCGTTATCGTTTTTGTTTGTTCTTATATAAAACGTCAAATATAGCACAGGTAATTGGTAAGTTGGTTGTTATTAAAGAAAGTCAGGATTAGATTTCAAGGAACCGTCAAATTAACTCGGAACGCAACTACAAGATAAAATGGTTGATATCTTTCCCCACAAAATATCAATATACCTACACATCACGAAGCATACTATAAACACAGGAGTGGCAATACTGTAGATTTGTGGCATTTTTGTTTACCCTGTGCCAGAGCCGGACAAAGTGCCACAAAAAATAGGTACTTGAAGTAAAAGTACCAAGTACCTTATGGCAATGGAACTTACTTGAAGTAAAAGTACTTTTCTTCATAGTTTCTATGACCAAGAATCAAATACTAAAAATGTACTTGGAAAATCAAGTACAAGTACTTTACAAAGTACTTGGAAAGCTGCAAGTAAAAATTAATATATTGAAGTATTAAGTACCAAGTAAAAGTACTTTACACAGTACTTGAAAAGTCAATGGTGTCAGTAATAGTAAACCCTGATAAACAATTGAAACAAAAATACAAAATTGACAGATTGACAGTAAAAAATACAAGATCGCCTCTTGTAAATAGGAAAATGATTGAGATTAATCTCCACGGGATGCTGTGTGTGAAAATAATTTTGACAGTTATTTCGGATTAAAATATACGTCTTGTAGTAGTATATGTAAGGCATTATTAAGTAATTTAAATATAGGTATGTCTTCTGTAAACTAACGTAAAAATATTGTCAAATTAAAAAGATTTAGAATAAAGCCTCATTCACAAAAGCATTTAGTTTTAGTGTTTACATTTATGTTTACGTTTAAGAATGTTCTTTTTGTTCATATAACTATATATTGAGCATTCACATGTTCCACTTTCAAGCACTGTGACTGTAAATGCTCGTATTCAGTTAGATGCATTCAAACTTTCTTAAACGTAAACATAAATGTAAATCTTAAAATAAATGCTCATGGGAATGAGGCTAGAAATAGCATAATGTATCCATGAAATAAAAAAATTCAGAATAAAAATGAAATATAACAACTGGATATGTTTATAAAAATAAATTCAGAATCTTAACATATTCATTCACTTTTCCTTCGAAAGATAATTCATTTTTCTTCACACCACGTTATCGCCGATTCGTTCCTTATTTTGTCAGTACCTGAGGGCTAAAAAACCAATTTAATCCCGAATAAACTGAGATTGGAATCAAATAGGGCTTATCGAATATTTCACATAAACAAAACTTTACCAAGACCTCGCGACACGATCGAGATGGGAAAATGAAACTCTCTTAAAGGCAGAAAATTTAGCGAATGAGAAGATGCAGAAAATTATCTCTAGGGATGGAACAATCGCATGATTTTAAGACATTTTTTATATTTTAAATGAAAGATTATGTGATTTTATAAATTTTTCTGTATGTGGTATCATTTAAGAATAATTATAGTATAATAGTTTATAATTTAGAATTTCGGTATCTTGTAGTTCATGATCGTTTAATATTTGTTACTACGTAAAATTTAAATGATTGACATGACAGTGATAGTGGCAATAGTAAAATATCGTTCATATCTTCTTCTGTATTTTAAATAAAATTACTAAAATATAACTAGGTACTGTAAGTAGTAGTAGTAGTAGTAGGTAGTAGGTACCTATATATTATATAAATATAAATAAATAATAATATATTTGTATAATAAGAAAAAAGAATAACGTATGGCGGAACGTCTTGTGCTGGCCACATCAGATTTTACTTATAATTGGGTAGGTCTGAATCTAGCTTAACATATTCGTTTTCCAAACATGTGTTAAGTTGTAAGTTGTTACGATATTATATTTTCTAATAGTTTAGTAAAATTACTGCTAATATCCATATAAGCAATGCATTTTCGTGTCATATTTTATTTTATTTTTATTGTAAATATATTTGGCTTTCGGTACTTAGTGTCTGGTCTGCTTTAAAAAATTCAATATCTTCGTTTTTACAACGGTCAGCTATGATTTCTATGACTTGTAAATTGTACCGAGTATTATTTATTTGAGTTACAATTTGGGTTGTGACCATGGCCGGATTTTCTGCCTTAAATGAGTGCGCCACATAATCTGGTCTGCTTTAAAAAATTCGATATCTTCGTTTTTACAACGGTCAGCTATGATTTCTATGACTTGTAAATTGTACCGAGTATTATTTATTTGAGTTACAATTTGGGTTGTGACCATGGCCGGATTTTCTGCCTTAAATGAGTGCGCCACATAAACTTTGCTCTATCAAAGTCCCGCGACGGTTCCGCGTATGATCCTCGCGTCGCTCTTGTCGTCTCTGAAAGCCATTAAGTCAGCTCAGAGCAGTGATAATATCATTTATTAGGCTGGCATACATGCCTGCTGCTGCGTCTAGCTGCCAACTCGATTTCCCGACGATAGATTCAATTTGCATGCAAACAACATGCACCAGGAATTCCACTAAAGAACGTACGTGAAATTAGCGTCTAATCGGCGGAATTAGACCAAGGATGACGGCGGAAGATGACGGCTTCTCACCTTCAAGACAGAGACAAGATCAGCAGATGATATGGTTTTCTTTCTTAGGTACGATCGGTAAATCTGTGCACTTCTTATTATCGCCAAAAGCGGTTTGAAGTTGTGTTTATTAGGTATTTGGATAATTTACTTGTAATATAGTATACTTTACTTGATAATAATAATAACAATTTGGCAAGAAAATGCCGCTTAATCTATTGTTTGCACATTATGGTAACAATATAAATATTTGTTATAAAATTTACTGTCAAAATTGCAAATTGTGTATTCTTTTAAACTATTTTGTATTCGTTTGAGGATGAAGTGCAAAAATAGCGTACAAACCACAAGACTAAAGTATCTTTAATTCCTCAGGTGATTATTTCCCTCAGCTTCGGCTCGAAATAAACTTCTCCCTCAGGATTAAATTATGCACTCTAGTCCTTTACTTAAGCGGCTGTCTACGTTTTTACCGAATTCCTAGAATACTCCTGATTTTACTTTTTTTCCCACTACTAGAGCTGCCTGAAACCAGCCCGAAACTCGTACTTTGCCGCATCCTAACTATGCAATGTCATTTTGAAGTTGAAAAATACTGTAAAAGTGTTTTCGTTGCGAGTAAACTGTCAGTTTATTATTGACTTCAGGAAAAATTTTTAAATATTTAATAGAGAAAGAATGGATCTACAGATGTGCCTTTTTAAAATTTTAAAACTTAATTTGTATTTTGAAATATAACAATGTAAAGTTTGCATAAAATAGGTAATTTTCTTAAATTTTTCGGAATATTTATATTCATGTACAATTTTTTAATCAAAATTTTAAAAAGGCACATCTGTAAATCCATTCTTTCTCTACTAAATCATTTTTGAAATAAAATTTTACCATTCTTTTACTGGCCACAAAACACTCGCTATGTTAGTACATTTTATGCTGGATTTTAGGTTGTAGATATTCTATTAATCAATGCTTATAATTTCACCAGGTTTTCGTCACTAATACCACACTTTCCAAAATTTTAAGAGTCCGAAACATTTGAACGTTTATCTAATAACGAAATACTTCCTTCTTGAGCACCAAAAACTGTGCAAAATATTGACAGATAAAATATCATAAAGGCTCCGAGTAGTAGTTACGGTACAGAAATTTTGTCGGATACGATATTTTGTGAAACATTTTCGTTGTGCGGCGTTTCAGATTTTTACAGACACCAGTGGTGCTTACGATAGTCGGATTCGTCTACACTATTTGTCGGTTACGAAACTCTCAGAATATGTGGAAAATGTCCGGCAGAATTAACTTATTTTCACAAAAAATATCGCTTAGGGGCCGATATGCGTAAATTCAAAAAGAGTATGCAGTACTCTTAGATGTATTCGGCAATAATTGAGTGTTAGTCGATCAACTCACCGAGATCTACAGGGCCTGTGGTTATTTATCAGTGCGTGAAACACAATACAAGCCGAGAGCTTTGCCGAAGTTGGTTAGGTTAAAACTTATAAACTTAAAGTGATCTAGTCTGAAACTCTCAAGTTATAAAGCTGTGCAGCCTTTCCAGTGTACATATGTAACTACGGGACAAGTTTCATTATCTCCACATCGATGCAGACTAAGAAGACAATATTTCAAACGAGTGTAACGCGGACATTGTTATGACAATACCTTTGTAGTCGCGTGTGTTTCACTGATTTTTAATGTAAAATCTCCCGTGCAAATAGTCGCTTCTACCTTTTGTTAAACGCCAGAGAGAGCACATTCGCGAGCAGAAGCAGAAGCTGCGCTTTGTGAACGGAGGACAATTTGGCACGTGTACGCTTTAAATGGTTATTGCCGAAGTACTCGAATACTTGACAATATCTGTTAGTTGTTTTGTTTGCTCTAATGGAATTAAAAAGAATAACAGCGCTCTTGCGCTTCTTGTGAATTTAATTAGAACGCTTGACTCTCAGATTAACTACATTCAAATTACAAATTCATATTTACATGAGACACAGAACAGCGCGGGTTCGACTCCAGTCAGGAACACATTCCTGTTAAACAAATCTCCCCTGTGGTATTTTTATTTCATTTTCTTTAATTGCCTCTTAAGACGATCCTCTACCGTGCCAGAAAACAGCCAAAAACATGGATTTCGCGCGCCACTCCACAGCGTTTATTGTTTTGTTAAATTAATAATCTAAATGTAATTTGTGAATTCAAATTTCAAGAAAAAATTGAAAATATATTATTATTTTACTTTATCTACTCAAATATGACTGTATCTATCCTTGCGATTAAAGTGTTACTTTATCGACTCAGAATAGCCGATAAAGTAGTATTTAATATTAGCTATGGAAAAATGAGAATTTAAAAAAAAAAATTTTTAAAGGCAATTTTTCAAGAAGCCATTTTAAAAACCACTAAATTGTTGATTGTATAATGGATATCTGATTAACTATAAATGGAATAAATTAAAATTGTAACAAATTGGGCAATGGGATGAGTAGTTAATATAAGAGATTCCGTTTGAAAACAGTGACCAAAACTGTTTGAGGGTACTTTACCATAGTAGCAAATTAGCAATGCAGTCAATAATATTTAAAGTAGACCTCAAAAATGAGTTATTGCCATGAAAACAGTTTTCAAAAAGTTAATAGTTCTTTAAATATTTGAGATTTTACGTATCGATACATCTACGTCACAATAATGCGTTTCACGTGTATTCTTACTTACAGTAATAAAGAAACTACCAAATTGTATTTTATATTTTGTAACATTTAGATACAGTTGATTTTACATGATTACATTTTAATTCCAGCCCCATGGTTTAAAAAGATTTTCAGCTATACATCTACACCACACAAACTTTAAAAATTAATTGCAGCTTTATTAAGAACAATTAAGGCTAATCAGTACTCTCAATTGCTTTCAAATAACATGAAGTTTCAATAAAAAAAACTTTTAAAAACATGGTTCCGTGATCTGATAAGTGAGTCCAGCTACAACACTCTAGTTAGATAAAAAGCCGTCCAAACGAAGAGCAATATTTTCAAAAGAATATTATTTGTCAATGTGACAATTAAATGTTGGAATATACATGCGTTGACATGGAATATTTATGGACAATATTCCATTGAAGTTTTTCTTAGCTCTGGACATCAAAGGATCCTTTAGCTTCGCCATTCCACGGCGTCTACGATCTACGTTCCACGTTCACGTGCATTCGCACTTGATATGGCTTCCTTATCGCCTCGGCTTTGAGCTGCGCTCTCTTGGCTGACAAAGTGGAACATAAAGATGACGTCAAGAAAAATCTCAACTCATTTAAATCCCGGCGCAAGGGAGTTTATAAGGATGATTGTTTGATCATCTGTTACAGATGGAACTGGCGCACTGCGGTGCGGAAATTAATTATGAGGAATCACAGAAAGCTGTTGCGATAACGCAACTTTGTATCGTGACGCGGGTGACGCTATTATCTTTCACTGAACGCTGACACACTTTGTGATGCGCCAGCACAGATTGTTGCTAATTTTATGACCAATGCCAAGATAAAATTGGACTATAATTTGTTTTTGACTTGAGAGGAGTAATAACAAAAGGCAGAACTTTGTAGAATTAATTTCCAACTTACATTTTGACAATACACATAAATATGATACTTCAATCTGATATTTTAACCTACTTGACATGAATCGCCTATAGGATGTTCAATAGTATATTATATATTAAAGGACTAAAGTGCATGGTTTAATCCTGAGGGTGAAGTTTTTTTCACGAGCCGAAGGTGAGGGAAATAATCACTTGATGGTTTAAAGGTACTTTAGTCCTGTGTTATATACACTATTTTTGCACTTTATTCTCAAATACAAAATAATAAACGAATACAGATTGTACAATATTGACAGTAAACTTTATGACAAATATTTATATTGTTACCGTAGATACTCTGTAACAAATAGCACGTATTTACTTGACAACGGGATTAATTAATTCAATTCCTTGACAACGAGATAAAATATGAATAATAAGAACCTTAGTCCCTAAAAATAAAGCCTAAAGAAAAGTTTTAGTCCCGGAAGAGCAAAAAATATTTTAGTCTTGTAGGGGAGATGACATACTAAGTTAAAATGACATACTGGCCATTACTTGAATTTGACGAAATGTGCAGTTCTATTGTATGGTATCGGCTCTCTCCAGAAAATGTATTGACTACCAACCTGAAACGTATAAGTCAGCTTGTTCATGTGCAATATGAAAATAACGTTTTTAAGTTTAGAGTGGAAATATTTCTAAAGTTTGTTTCTTGGGTTGTAAAAAATCATAGAATATCTACCAAAGTTATGGTTTACCACTATTTTTAATTTAAATATTGTAGGGTAAAATGACATAGTATGTATGTATATTTTACCCGTATGTTGTTAAATGTTTTCGTTTTTTGTTTCTTTTAGAATTTTTTTCTGTGAAATCTATAAACAATGTATGTGACATAATGCAAGCCTTTAAAAACTATAATATTTTACCCAAGAATTATAAAATCAAAGATGTCATTTTTAAATATTAAAAAATTAGCACTGTTAAAAATAAAACCGCAATCATGATTTTAAAAAGTGGTAAGTCCTTTTAGATTTAGCCACAATTTCCCTACTTTAAGTGATTTTACGTAAGTCTATCCTAGCCACATCCTGAGTAGGGATGGGAAAAATATCGATATATCAATAAATATCGATATGAACATCGGTTGCTATCACTTTTCTTTTGGTATCGACGTATCTATAACTCGATATTTGTTGATATATGTCGATAATTATCGCAAAATATCGATAATATCGAGTTATCGATACGTCGATGCCAAACGAAAAGTAATATTGACTGATGTTCACATCGATATAGATATTTTCCCATCCCTAATCCTGAGTAAGATACTTAATACAAACATTTTGTTCAAATCCAAAAATCAGAAATCCACACCATACCATAATGTTTTTATGATTTTTGTCTGGCAGAGTGCGTTGAATAATTAATTAATAATACATGAAAGGCATATTCGAAGAGCAGTTTAAGTATTCCTTCGACAAAAGAGACAACACACAAAATGTAATCGCGCTAGTAAAACCAGCAGCAGCAGAATATAATGCGATATACTTAGCCGTTTGAATTCTTCTCTTTGTGCGTTACATTCGCACATTCAACGAAGCTTTTAACTTGGCGGACAGAGGTCCGCTGTTCGCATTCCAGTTTTATAATCCCTTTTTATTGTCAGGTTTATTTGGTGCTGGAATGGTGCATGCCGAGCTATATGACCACGTATTAAATCTCGTATAAATAAAACTACGTACGCTGGCGACAACGATGTCCAGTTGGATTAAACTTTACCTAGATGCTTCATTATCTGTTTTAATTACCTTGCATGCGCTGCATCGCTCGTAAGAAGATATTTTGTTGTTGTACTTTCACACTAAATTGTTTACTGGTACTTTATATTTACAAAGACTCATTTTATATCATGTGAATTTATATTGTGATCTAAAATTAATTAAATTAGGTATGGCAGTCATCGATACAGATATAATTAGTACAGGCACGGTATCAGAACAGATACGAGGGGTCGTTTTTATATTCCCGGACTAGGAATGAAAACAAAAGACTAGAGCAACAAAAAAAATTTTTCAATATAGTTCCCCTGCTTTTGAATACAGGTATAACACCATTTCAATAACATCTTTAATCCAGTATAAAAATATTCATTTGGTTTTTCCGCAAAATGGCCCTCAACAGCTGCTATAAGTTCGTCATTGTCCCTAAATTTTGTCCCCCTTAGTGTTTTTTTGAGATTTGGGAACAAAAAATAGTCACTGGGTGCTAGATCTGGACTATAAGGCGGATGTTCAATTTCTTCGAAGCCCCAATCAGCTACAGCAGCTTTTGAAAGTCTGGACTTGTGCACTGGTGCATTGTCGTGGAGCAACAAGACACCTTGCGTCAGTTTTCCGCGTCTCTTCACTTTAATAGCATCTCTAAGGCGATGCATCAGGTTTGCATAATATTCTATTTGCTAACTGCTAATTGTCGCTTCTTTAGTCTTGCATCCTCCAGTACCAAATACTTGGTTTTTTCAACCACATCTGAAGTGATCACGTCAACAGGGCGCCCTGGACGGGGATCATCATCCAGTGATTCTCGACCATGTTTAAACAATTTTGACCACTCGCAAGTAGTTGACTTCAAAAATAATTTTTGGAGGTTTTCCTTGTTTTGTAAGGAATTTTATAACAGCCCGGTATTCGATTTTATTCATTTCGATAGATATACAACGCGCGACGACACAAACTGACAGATAATAAAATTAATAATGTTGCAATTGTTTTGTAAATTGTCACACAAGTTACCAAGACATATGTGATTAAAAAACAGCATAATGAAAAATTGCATCAAAATTCTAAACAGCCCAGTCCGGGAATATAAAAACGACCCCTCGTAAGTCATCAAAAATAAATGGCCTATAAATGCCTAGTACACTATGACTATGATCTATGTCATCAACAAAAAATTTACATGTAAAAGTATTCGTTGATGACGACATCGATCACCATAGCCATTTATAGGCCATTTCTTTTGAAGACGTACCTCGTCTGATTCCGTGCCTCACACAACTCAAAGCTGCTTTTTCATTTTATATTTTATTTTGTTGCTGAACAGGATTTACTCCAAATTATAAAATGGTATGTTATTATACAGGGTGATTCATCGTAACTTACTTATGTCAAAACGCAATAAATGCCCATTTTATGAATCAAAAACTTGTTATTTTTATTTTATAATGTACGTCCATATCTAAAAAAATTTCACCCAGTTTTCAAAATCATAGCAGGTAGGTGACGCCTCCCATTGTCTATACACTCAATAAGCCGATTTCTAGCGTTTGTCATAACCCTTTCCAGCATTTCAGTGGGTATGTTGGCAATTGCGGCCCGTATGTTGGCCTTCAGGTCTTCTAGGGTCCTTGGACGGTTGACGTAAACGCGAGATTTAAAAAAAAAACACAAAAAAGTCACGAGCGGACTGGCCACTCCAAATCGCCTCTTATTGAGATGAGGCGCCCCGAGAAGTGTACGATTCAACTGAAAACACACGCTGTTCCGTGCTCCAACGCATCATGGCGACGACCAGGTGGGGAACAAAACTTTAAAAGTGCACCTGTCGAATGAGATCACTCTCTCCCCACTACGATCCCTAAGCCTGAATGGCACGTATTTTAAAGAAGCAAGTTATGATGAATCAGCCTGTAGTAGAATTCAACCACTTCAACCCATTCGTCTTAGTGCAGTCATAAGCTCAATCCATGCGACGAACTTTGATAAAGTAAAATTCAGCTAAGCTGCGCGAGAATGCGAAGCTTGTCATGTACTGTCCGTTTTAGAAAAGTGGAGCTAGCGAGTATATATGCTACGCTGCACTTCACTTAATTTTCAAAGAAAACTAAAATATAACTCAATCACAATCAATTACAAAATTCACAGCATTACACGAAGCAAAACACTACGAACGTCAACATGAGAATAACAGATATTGCAGCTGATGTTCTGTAGAACAGACAGTAGCGTAGTTTATCATCTATGCCTCTCTTTCTAAGACGAGAATTCGTACTTCGCGCAGGGTTCTACTTAACTGAATTTACCTCTATTCAAAGCAGCATCGCAAAGATTCTTATGCAACTAGAACAACATTTTTAAGACGATCAAGTGGTGAGCTTACCAGAAGATTATGCGTAACTAAAAGTTTTAAGGTTTTAAGTTTCATTTGAGTTAAATTAACTTGTAATATCAAACAATATTACAATAAATTCCTAAGAATAGCACATTAACACATGTTGTGCCAAAAATAGAAGTATTTCATTCCAGCAGTAAAAATCAGATACATTTTAAATTGCCAGTTAGTAATTCCCCGCAATCACGCAACGATTTTCAACAGAACTTGAGCAAAAATTCTACACTTTCGAAATACGTGAAATAATTCCTAGGCAGTTGTTGAAACCTTGTAGAGCAAATGTGAGTTAATGAAAATGATTATGAAGGAGAATTTATCCGAGTCGGGGGTGGGTTTCGCACGCGATGCAAGTTTTACTGTTTCTTTATTTCAACGACGTGTAATATCGCCGGTCACGCATGTCAAGCAATATCACTTTCATAAGGGGTAATCACATTTTAGACGCTGTTATTTTTATGATGAAATGTGCTAAGTGTCTTCGAGGGTTGGCGGATATTTTAGGAGGGTGTTACTTTTACTGGGGAAACATTTTTACTTACACTGCGTGATATCCTCATCATTGAAACTATTAAATGTCATATTAAACTACAGTAAAATACAAGACTACTTGATTTTTAACTAAACTAAATAATTTCTTCGTTTTTTCTCTCGCCTCTTATTGTATAAAGCCCGTTTTACATTACACTAAATCTTGAAGATCTTGTTCAATTTCTGAAACAATCTAAATTGTGTAGTATCATACAGCAAATTGTGTTGCTTCGTAAATTTTCTGAAAAAATAAATAAGCGCGGCTGTCAAATTATTATTATATGCGAACTGCGCAGAATCACAAACTAAATATTGTAGGTAGGTACCTATATAAAATTGTCTCAGTATAAAACAGAATTCATTAAAAACAAAGCAATGTATTGCTCAGATAGTGTTCAATTTGTTGCACAATTTCTTGTTCAATATTTACAGTAGTGTAAAACGGCCATAAGAGGGGTATTAATTGTAATGATCAAAATGGTCTAGTATGAGTATTTAACAGATAAGCACGTTTCAGGGTCTCAAAAAGTATCAAACCTTTAATAACCAAATTTAAAATCTGAATAAGGATCTTAATATCGAACAAGATTTTGATAGAAATCCGCAAATCGGAAACTAGATGTAGTTTTCCTTAAATAAATAATTGGTACATTGCAAATAAAAATAAAAGAAAATAAAATTATGTAAGGATAGAGATAATTTTAAATACAATTTGATAAGTCTGGTAGTATTTAACAATAAAATTAAGTACCTACAATTAATATTCTAGTTTTTTTGAAATTCCAGTATCTTGTTCTCCAGAATCATATGAAATTTTTTTGTTTCTACACATAATTTGAATTTTTATGACAGTGACATTTATTGACATCTTTGCATCTTGGTTTACATTACCGTTTACGTATTACATGAACATGAAACTATTAAATTTGATATGTAGGAAATTATTTATTAGATTAGTAGAATAAGCAGAATTAGGAGAGAGGTCGTCTGCTGGCCACATCAGATTTTTAAAGGAAAACTTTGAATGACTGCTCTCAGTGTTTTTCTTAGATTTATGTGCGCTATTATGTTCGATTGTGCTATAGTCTCTACTCAAAATAATAAATGCCCAATTGGAGAAAAAGTAAATTACTATTAAATACTCGCAAACAAATGCCATTATATTCTAGATCTATATATAAAATTTTATTTACTTGTGGAATGTTATTGAATTCTATTAAATTTAGTAATAGAGTACAATACAATAATAATTAGATAATAGTGAAACTATGTTCCACAGTCACTTGTAAATGATGTCTTGGTCTGTAACAGACATTCTGCATCTGCATTTGATCAATCATCACTCAAGGATGAATAGATCCTTAGTAGTGCGTAATTTGTACCATTAATCCAACATATTACCGAATCATTTCATTATCAAATACAATATGAAACCGCCTGTGGTATATATTTAATTACAATAATAATAATAATAATAATGTATAATTAACACCTGTAGAAAATACAGAGAAAAAAGCCAAAGTAAAATAATAATAACAGAGAAATAAAAAAGAAATAATAATAATAATTTTCTTTATTTCCGTGGACACATTGTACATGCGCATAGCAACTAAGATTCAAATGCAGTCTAGAACATACTTAAGTTGAAATACGCAAAAAATCCACGTGCAATCATGATTGAGTTGACAATTGAACTGATAACACCTAAACAGCATAATTTCCTTTGGAACTAGAGTTAGAAATAAGTTGCCATGAAAACGACAAAACAATTCTGAAAAATAATTACCTCTCAAAATTCGTAAAGACCATTTTACATTGAGCAAGCGCAACGGGCAACTGCAATCTTCAAGTCAGAGTTGAACAAGATAATTGCAGAAGACATTTTTTTCATTTTACATTGAGCAACATCAGAAATATGCAATTACTTATTTAATGTATAAATTTATTAATAAATTTACCAATATTTTGTTACTATATTATGTCAACTTAACCTCTTGGATTTGTTGTATTGTATATTGTTGGAAAATAAGGATAGAATGGCATTATAACCACTAACGCACTAACTTTCAAACACAAATTAATCTTTTTGACGTTTATGTTCAGTTGGTAGCATCATAACGAACTAAAATAACTAGAAATAACTGTGAATTGCCTGCAAGCCTTACAAAAATTAGAACATGTTCAATTCCATGCAACCGTTGCCTCAAGATTGCTTCTGCCTGTTGAGCGTGCAATTTCTGTATTACACTCATGCAATATTGAAGCAACTCGTCAAAAGTTGCACTTGCATCTGCAATATTGCTCAATGTAAAATGGACAGATATAGTTAGTAATTTATTTCGTGAGAGTAGAATGCAACAAAGTGAACTGTTTCTATCTAGCTCTGCAATCCTTCTCCATTTCATTTATCGATTGGTCCTCCCTCCTGCAAAGCAGATTACATTGTCTGAGCTTAAACGAGTTTTATAATCCCTCAGAAATAAAAGAGCCGGGAATTATTCTCGAGGTAAATGCAGTGCGCACTGCGCACGGACATTCGCTGACAGAGAGCGGCGTTTATGAGATTTATCTGCCAAGCATCACGAGGGAACAGCTGTCGGGGAACGTATATCATGCAAATGGGCCATAAATATATCACAAGATATGGATAGTTTTATAGACAATGTACCGTCAACTAGCACAGTTGATAAGTGAAAAGTTATATTGAAAAATCTGATATCTAGACTTATAAACATAAATAAACAAGCCGGTGTCCATTTAAAATTATACAAATAAAAATCTAAAATACTCAAACACAGAAATTAGTATCACCTGAATCAAAAGATTCATTCACAAGAAAACTTTTCTGTATCAAAGCCATCCTCCGTTCAGTTACTACATTTAATATCTACTTATGACTTATATGGCGTTAGAATGCCAACGTTTCACCCGTCTCAACTGTAAATAAATATTATATTTATCCAAATTTATAGAAATTTTTGACAATTAATCTTTTCAATCATCAAAAAATATCACTTCCGGTGAAGATATTTGTACCAAAATCTAATGAGCTCTTCCAAATTGTATACAAATGTAAAATACCAAATATAATTTTTTTTAGGTAATTCGTATTCGTTTTTTGAGTCCTGCACAGGTAATTGAACAAATTTCAATGCCCTTTTGGTGGATCGAGTCGATAAATTTTTTCCAACTCGGTACACATCGCCAAAGTTGGACATTTTTTGTTCTGGTGTTGAAGGGTACTCCCTTAAAGTAGAGCCACAATGGGTTTCTCCCCGAAAGAATCGTCTAATTTGGTTGAAACGTTGCTGAGTTATATGCGAAAAACCTAAAAATGCCCTTTTTTTCAAACACCCATAACTTTGTGCCAAATCATCGTAGGAACTTGGTTCTTTGAGTCCTGCACAGGGAATTGAACAAATTTTAATGCCCTTTTGGTGGATCGAGTAAAAAAAAATTCAACTCCGTACACATCGTCAAAGTGGGACATTTTTTTCATTAATTTTTTTTTTCACAGGGTTTCTAGAGGGGGCGAAAGGGGTTGCGCCTAAATTCGCATGCATGACTTTAAAGTAGACACTTCAGAGTTTTTCGCCCGCAAAGATTCATCGAAATCGGTTGAAAATACGCCGAGTTATGGCGGTTTGAAAATGGTCGAAATTTCACGAATTTCAAAGTGTGTAAGATAAGTATGGCGGGCGCGGGAGGACTTGCGCTGGCCACAGCAGATTTTTTATTTTGATTGTAAACAATTTTTAACATCAAAGGCATCTAGCACATTATTGTACCCTTCAAAATATGCAATGAATAAAGAAATCTGCTTCGCCTCCAAACAAAAATTATACCGCGGGTAATATTATCCCGGTCCTAAGGTACTCGCGCTCTGATTCTCTTGAATATTTTCGTGGCATTTAGCATTCCTGTCACGTGGGAATCTCCGATAAACAATCATCGGCCGCATGACAATCAATGAAGTTTTCTAACGAGAGTTCCACCCGATGACGTAGTTCTCGCAGCGCTTGCCAGCCCCATTAGTACTCAAGGTATTCATCTAACCAAGATTGAGCTTATCTGTTGGGAAGCGGATAATCAAATTGAATTCCCGAGACTTTGGCGCGAACGCGAAGGATGCTCTATTAGGTTGTCACCTTGATAACTTATTTTTTGTTGTTGACGTACGACAAACTATTATTTCAAATTATATACAAGAATATACGAATAACGAAGCAGTGATCTTTGAAATTAAGTGCTTATGAAATATAACATTATAAGAAAAAAATCTGATGTGGCCAGCACAAGACCTCCCGTCATAGGCCATGCTTACTTTATTCTTTTTATTTATTATACAAATATATTAATATACATACTACTCACAAATTCAATAAACTACCTGACGACATAAAAAAACTCGAATAGTTCTAAGATTTTTAAATCTAAACTAAAACTATTTCTTTATAATAAAACTTTTATCATATTAATGAATTCTGTAAATAGTTTTGTATTATTCTCTATGTTATATTTGACGCTTTCTATATACCTACGCATGTACAATGTGTCGACGGAAATAAAGAAAATTATTATTATTATTATTATTATTATTATTATTATAATTAAATATATTTTAGTCATTTTATTTAAACTGCAGAAGAAGATATAAACGATATTTTACTATTGTCAACATCACTGTCTTGTCATAATCATTTAAATTTTACGTAGTAACAAAAAATGTTAAACGATCATGGACTACAAGATACCGAAATACTATATTATAAGTATATACTTTAATTACCTATTCTTAAATGATAGCAAATACAGAAAAATTTATAATATATCGACTGTAGATAATAATATAATAAATAAATACTGTAGCACGTCAAAATCAAACACAGTAACACAGTAAACGAACCACTACCTATGATAGTTAATGCCCTGTTCACACATGGACAATGGACACACAGAAGACACACACACAAGCGACACACAGGCAACAAAAGCAAAATGACGAACATGTGGAATGTTTGTGGCCTCAAAATTGATCTTTTCTTTACTTACATAGAAGCCACAAAATAACGGCGCCTCTATTACACAAGCAACACACAGTAATTTTTACTGTTGCGTGTGTGTGTCTTCTGTGTGTCCATGTGTGAACAGGGCATAACGATTTACTGGCATCAAATTGGGAAGGGATGTGTAATAGTTTAAAAACAAATTACTTTAGGAATGCATCATAATATTTATAAATGAAATTCAGTATTTCGTAAGAGCACAATTAACCTTTGTAAATAGGTGTTAAAATCAATAGTGCACATATTTTAATAGCATATTTATATTTTACAGATCATGGAACAAAAAGATTTTTTTTAAATTAATAAATTTAAGGAACTAGATTGAAAGATTGCATGGATATCTGAATATCAATGAATGGAATAAAATAAAATTTTAATTAATTATACAATAGCAATAGTCCAGTCAGGAGAGTCAATAATTGATTAAAACCCAAGACTAATACATAACCAAGTGAAATTTGGCATGTGAGTAGTTAAGAACATACAGAAACAAAACAAAAATTCGCTCCACCTCGGTATGCTCCGCTTCCCACAAAAAATTTCTGTTGAAACTCAAAATTTTCTTGTAACGCATTTTCCTCGAAAACTATCAAAGATTTTGGAAAACTGTTTTGCCAGGATGAAAGCTGAGGAAATTTGCTATCATAATGATCTACAAGATAGTTAAAAATAAAAAACAATTATCTAACTCTGTAAATTAAAATTCCGATTTCTTTCAGTTCCATATTCAATAAGTTGAGTAACTCATTAAAATATTTAAAATATAATAAGTAATAAAAAAAATTGCATTTGAAGAACGTGTCTCTAAGTAAAATTCTTTAACATGTCGGCAATGTTTATAAACTGCTCGTTACAAGCGAGCAATGATATGAAAAGAAAATTTTCGGAAATGTTGCGACAAGTTTCGTGCAAAAGTGATTTATGTCTATAGCATAATTCGTCCTAAATATTCATTGTTGGCCGGTCAACTTTGTTATGATACACTGTCAAAAAACGCCCTAGTTCTTCCGGTTGCTATCCTTGAGAATAAATGAAGCTCGTTATCACATTTTGTTTTCCTTCTTTTATTTCCTAACATACGACTTCTTTATGTCCAGCTCATAATCTCATGCATTTAAGCAATAACGATTCTAATTATTCCCCCATTTCTCTTTTCTATTACTAGCTAAATTTTCATCTAGAACATAAGGGTTGGTTTACATAATTAATAGTTAATAGTTACTTACTCACTTTTAATATTTAATGAGGGAATTTTTAGTTGATAGTTAAAAGGATAATTAAAAATTTAAATGGCTCATATTAAAAAGTTTTGCTACAATGTATGTGTCGAAGCATGCAGTCAAGGAAGCACTTTTACAGTTTCGATAAACGTTTTAAGATTACCAAAGTTTTTAAGGGTTCTGTTAAGCGCTGTCATTACATTTCTTTTTTAATTAACTAGAACTGTGTACTTACATTTTATATCCATTATTTTTTACACCCTTTAACAGCTTTTTTATATTATAAAAGCTCCTGCGACGTTCTTGAGTCTGTTCTACAGTAAATAATCATTACAGAAATTTAAATTAATGCAGCAATAAAAATGTTTCACGCAAATTAATCCTCGTCAAATATTTGTGCGGAGAAAGCCTCATTTCCACCGACTGTTTTAATGCTTAAGAACTATGTTTAATGCACAAGTATTAAGAGCAACGCATAAGAACAAAACTTTGCAAACTCCAAACATAAGGCGTAATCAGGGTTGTTTATCTACGCGTAAAGTATTATTGTCTACGTCTACACGTAAAGTTTGCGTAAACTATGTAAAATGTAGACAATGTAGACTTTGCGTAAAGTATGTAAATAATTCAATTGTCAGAAAATCTAATCTATAATTTTATTCGTTTTCCGTGAGATTTGTTCTTTGACTACATTGTCTACATTGTTTTATTGTTTACACAGACACTGCATGCGTAGATTACGTATTTGTCTACGTGTAAAATTACACGTAATCTACGTTGCGTAGACTACGTGAACAACCCTGGGCGTAATGCACAAGTTTAATGATTGACATGTGTCATATTTATTATTTGTTTCGAGTTGTCAATTTATGTCTGTTTCTAATTATGGAACTGAATACCTTACTTACGAAATTAACAGTTCTTCCGTTCCTTAATATCGCAAAAATGCCGGTAATTATTTAGTTACATTATTCGACAACAACTGTCATCTCTGTCGAATTAGTACTTAAACAAAATAAGTGGAATTGGCCATCTAATAAATAATCATTATGCATTACGCCTTAAATCTCATTTCCTTCGACTGTTTTAATGCTTAAGAACTATGTTTAATGCACAAGTATTAAGAGCAACGCATAAGAACAAAACTTTGCAAACTACAAACATAAGGCGTAATACACAAGCATAATGATTGACATGTGTCATATTTATTATTTATTTCGAGTTGTCAATTTATGTCTATTTCTAATTATGGAACTGAATACCTTATTTACGAAATTAACAGGTCTTCCGTTCCTTAATATCGCACAAATTAGTTACATTATTCGACAACAACTGTCATCTCTGTCGAATTAGTCCTTAAACAAAATAGGTGGAAATGGCCATCTAATAAATAATCATTATGCATTACGCCTTACGCACAAATCATTATGCAGCACTAAAACAGTCGGTGGAAATGAGGCTTAAGCCTGGCAAAAATTAATCTTGTATCTTTGGGGCTTCTTTTTGTCGATATTTCTTTCATGTTGATAAGGTAGTTTTAATCAAGTATAAGCTGACCGTCCAATGGGAACTGCAAGCTCAATCCCTGGATTTTCGTTATCAAAGGTTCACACGCCGAACCCTCAAATTGACCGTGCCGTTCCGAGGCATCCACCGACCGTGACGTTGCGCGAGGACAGTTGACCTGCAGGGGATCGAACCCGACATTATTTTAATATTGTCCTTTTGAAATTATTAGTTATTCGGTTTTAATAACTTTAGCTAGCAGGACCCGTTAGGCAGAATCACTTCAAACAATATTTACAATTAAAGTTAATTACTCAGTTGACATGAATCGTCCATGAGATGTTTAAAAATATTTTATTCTTGAACTTTTATTGTTAACACTTGGCAGCTCTTCGTCAAGCTATGTGTCACTAAAGGTTTTGTGGTTATGTTAACCAGTTTGAAATGTGAATAACTATCGTTAAATACAAATTATTAATGAAAAAGGTATAATGCGGCAGTAAGTTACCCCGTTTCGGGTGGTAAGTAATGACACTTGCAATAGGTGTATTTGCATGCAACATAGGCAAATATCTGCAAACAATCTTGTAGTCAGACCACAAATTAACAGTTCTTATTTAAAAATTGTATGACTTCTATTACTATATTTAAGGTGCGATCAAAGTGAAATTCTGTTTTATAATGTTGTAGAAATGTATTACTTTATTTTATGTTAACATCGTTAATTATAGTGAAATATATTTAAGAAATTGTATAAAATGTTTTTGTTTTGCATTTCAAATTATTTATGTTTACATTTGTGTAATAAAAACCGCCTAAATATTATATTTCTCTAGGGGTAACCAAGTGACCCCCATTCGGCGTTTACGTTGGTGAGAGACCATCCGGGACGTAAGGGTTAAGTGATATTACGTAAGTCTATCCTATCCACATCCTAAGTACGATCAAAAATTACATACTCAATACAAATATCTCAGAGAATTATATGGGATACACAATTAGGATATTATTACCAAATTAATGTCATTGGGATGTTACACAGATAATGTTACTAAAGGCGGACATTAGCAGTCGCTAGGATATTCATAGGATGTTAATGGGCCAAAACAGAAAGTAACAAGCCAGGATGTTCACATTCTTGAAATGATCTGGAGATATTATTTAGTCAACTGGATACATGCTCCATTGCAGAATTTAGTTAAAAAAAATCCATTATTGACGTCCGGGCTACCGAATCATTTTTCAACAATTGTTGGTAAAGACTTTGCCAACCACCATGGCGAAAACCAGTCTTATAATTTTATTTCTATCTCAATGTATGATCGCTGTGTCGCTAAATTTAATCTTCAATGAGTCTTGAAAACCAAGAATATCTAATTCATTTATTTAGTAATTTCTTTTAGGATTTAGTATACTTGATTTAACAACTAATCGGACAAACTTGAAGTTGTCTCGCTGAGCCATATTTACACTGTGTAAATACGAGAAAAATATCACTAGATTTTTTTTTGCGGTATAATTAAATTTAACCTATCACGATACAGTCACTGACAACAGCTGACGAGACAAGCTGGGGAACATTCGTTTGTTTACATTACATTGTTACATCAGCCAGTCAAAAACGATCAGTTTTAGCATTCCAACTTCAGATTAGTCCGATTAGTTTTTAAATAGAGTATAGCACGAAAGAATAAAGTGAAGCTTTTTAGTACGTGTTATCCATTGTTATCTTAAACAGGGAATATGAACAACGTTCCATTGATTAGGTTATTCTAATTCTCGTCCATTAGCTCGGCGCTTAATTCTTTACAGCCGGCTGGCAGCGCAAGTAAAGTGGTACTGAATTGTTGATAAATGCGCGCAATTTGCAGTGTAAAAGATTAAAGCCAGACAGTGAAACGAAGCAGTATGAAACAAGAAAAAGAAAGGAAATGTCCGTCGGCCAATACGTATCCGTATCAGTGGCATTTGCCCGCCAAGCCAGTTGTTCTGAGTTTCATCAAGACAGGTTAATCTGCGCGTTACAAGTTCATCCCTTAATCATCAACCATCAAATAGAGCTTTAGTTTTTTCTACACAACTGCCACTCGAATTAATACACTTTTTTTCGTGTAATTAATTTTTCTTGACGCGCCATCTGCCGCGAATGTTTTTATGTAACTAAAATTGATAAAAATATAATTGCTTTTACTCCAGATTAGGGGAGAGTGTTGTACCTTGGGACACATGTACCGTTGGACAACATCAATTGCAGCCACATCTAGCGTTCAATATACTAATTTGACAACACTGTTGAAAATAAAGTGATACACGTTGTTTCAAGACTCTTGCAGTTATTGTTCAGTTACCGAAAGCGAATGTTTTTTTTCAGGGGGAAATGTATTTTTTGATTGTATGTTGCATCTTGTATTACTAAGTACCAATTTGGTACCTTTCATTGTCTGATAGTCCACTTAGTATACCTATACATTGTTACTTCTTCGAAAACTTCTTGCATTGATATCTACTTAAAAGTTAATGAAACAAATACTGCGTTATATTTAATAAAAATATTTGATTAGTTGTACCTTTGGACAATAATTTGCTTGTACCTTGAGACATGTTCCAAGGTACATGTCTTCAAGGATATGTAAACTTCAAATTTAATTTTCAAAGAAAATGGAAATTATAATTGCGTATATTTAACGCTAAACTAACGTGAAAATGAAATATATAACATTTCTATAATGTCGACATAGTTACTAGTAAGAAAATTAAAGTATAATGAGCGTCAAAGGCAATCTATAAAATTCGATATAAACTTTAAATCATATAAAATTGGGAAAATTTTATTTGTTTTTCCCAAATTCAATTATATTTCTTTGAATAAATATGTGTAAAATAAAAAAAATTATAAATACATTCGTTTAAAATTACTATATAGTTAAAAAAATATGTTTCTGTTCGTTTGATTTTATGTGTCCCGAAGTACAATAACCAGCTCTGTTCCAAGGTACAACACCGCATTGTACCTCGAGTCAGTTTGTCATTTTTATTTCTTATATAAGTAAGATTTTTCTATTATTCATTCAAATATCATCACAATAAAAATAATAGTAATTAACAAAAGTTAGTTGTTCTTTAATGTACAATTATTTGTCGAAAAACTCATCACAAAAAATATAGAACAAAAAATATAATTTTTGTCCCAAGGTAGAATACCTTCCCCTACATGTTATTATTTTGTGTTGAAAATATTAATTAATACAAAGCCTTTCATCTCGCAAAATCCATACCGCAAGCTTAAAATTCGTGTACGCAATTTCTTTAATTTTAATTAAATTCCGGTTAGCAAAAAGTGCCGAGGGCGGGCAAGAAATGCTCGGCGATAGACTGAGACAAAAGCCGGCGAGTCTTTTGTTCCACGGCAACTTTCTGTCTCATTTCGTACTAAAAACGATTCGGAAATGGATACATGTCATGAAATATGGATGTTTGTTCACATATCGTGAAAGAGGTCACGAAAGAGACCCTCAAACTTTAGCACCGGGAGAAGTACCCCCTACTTCAACACACAACGAGTTATTCAAAATTAACTACCGGTTAGAAATTTGAATAACTCCAAACCAATCATATTAATATTAAGATCTTTTTGAAGAATTGTATTTTGTTTCGAACGAATTGCTGTACATTCAAGCATTTAAGGCATATACAGGGTGTACCATAACTTGAGGTACATATTGGAATGGCATAGGTATAATACTTAACTAATCAAAAACATTTTTTTCAAATGCGAAAATTAGTTTTTGAGGTTTGTGATGCAAATAATTTTGAGTTATTGGTTAAAGTAGTTTTACGTTGTAATTAATTAATAACAATTATTGACTTTAATTTCAAGTAGCCGGGCACATAACTATTTCTTTATTCAATAAATAATTTCCAGTGTTACTAAAAATGTTCTTCTTAAGTAAACTACCCTTATTGTAAGGAATATCGAAAAAATCTTTTTATTTCGGAATCAGCGCGTTAAATACTATAATGACATTACTTGAAAATTTGACGATTATTAGTCCAAACGAAGGATTTGTGACGAATTATTAGATTAAGGACTTAGTGTAAAAAAAACTATTAATTTTTTGTTAGTGAAGATTTTCCTTACCTGGAAGGTTGATAAATGAACAACAACTTTCTTGGGTATCAGCTACAATATATCTCGGATAAACTACCCTCAACGTTTCGACCCTACCAGGGCCATCCTCAGGAGGGTGGTGTCAACAAATTCATGTGATACATGTTAAAAATCATTAAAATAATAAATAAGTAATAAATAATTAAAAACAACAAAAAAGAGACATACATCGAAATACCAAGCAATGGTCGTCAAAGAAAAAACGTTACAATGACTCATTGTAACAGGATGGCCTTGGTAGGGCCGAAACGTTGAGGGTAGTTTATCCCAAATATATTGTAGCTGATACCCAAGAAAGTTGTTGTTCATTAATTTTTTATTGACGAATTTTTTTGTGACGTTTTGGCCAGTTTTTTGGTCATTATCAAACACTGAAAAATAAGTAAAAATACATCAAAATTTTTTTTGAAACTACAACAAGTAGGTAATATAAAACTAACAAATAATTGACAAGTCCGAATTTTTTTTAAATTAATACAACGATAAGTCTAACAATCTCAAGTTATGGTACACTCTGTATATCTGAATGCATTATGTGACCCACTGTGGTTCGAATCCAGTCAGTTAATCTGCACAAAAAATTCCCTATGGCAAACTCTCCACTTAAAACCATGTATCCATGAGATGATAGTTGATAACCGCACACACACACACACACACACACACACACACACACACACACACACACACACACACACACACACACACACACACACACAGTATATTTTCTATCTATATCTACAAAAGCCTGATATGTTTTTTTTTCTTATTTATCTAAGAATGTATAGCTAAAGTATCTAACTGAATTTTTTTCATAAAACATCTTTTAGTACCAATTATATCATTATAAAGAATGGAATAAATGAAACATTGTGACATTTTGTATCAAAACGTATCAAAATATTGCACGACGAGATAGCAAAGTGGTAGAATCGTAAAGTGCTTGGCTATCATGAATTAAAATATTCTGCATTTTCAACAATATTCCCACTTGACATGAATCGTCCATGGAATATTTAAAATATCTTATTCTTGTACTAAAAACTACATACTCAATACAAACATCTCAGAGAATTACATGTCCACACATAATTGGAATATTATTACCAAATTACTAACATTGGGATGTTACATTATATAATGTTACTAAGGGCGGACGTTAGCACTCGCTAGGATATTAATAGGATGTCAATAAGCACATATAGCAAGTAACACATTCTTGAAATGTTGTGGGGATTTTTTGTCAGTGTGTTGGCGGTCGCTGGTCCGTCCAAAATGGTTTCCCATCCTTGTAGTTCTTGTTGCGGTGGAGACACGCATATTTATACAAAACTGGAGCGAAGTGGATCGCCCGAGGCGAGACAAAAGTTAAGGCAAACAAGCGAGCTATTTGGATTCTTTTGTTTAACATCGATCGTTCGCCACGCGGCTCGAACGATGTACGACCCAAGTCAATCGTAAAACAAGCAATGTCTTCTTCAATACACACAAGCAACAAGGGGTATTTTACCCCGTGTGTTTGCCCTTAACGGGGGAGATTCTATTATGGAAATATTTACTGATAAGTGGCGGACAAATTCGGGAATGGATAAATCATTTATCAAGGTGATCTATTTGCCATGTCATGCACCACCAAAAGACGCTAAATATAACACGGAAGATCTATTTATTTGTACTCGTTCAACATTTGTTTAATATCGGTATAATAAATGGTTTTTTCTATTGACGATCACAAAGTTAACTTTGTGAAACGCAACTGAATGTCGCCAATGTTCACTTTGTGACACGAAACATATATTTTTAGAAGGTTGATATTTGAAGTAGTACTGCAATTGTCAGACGTCAAACCTCCGAACTGACAAATTTGCTTAATTAATTACTTGTTGTTCAATGAAATTAAATCTAGTAATAAAAAACATTTAAGTTCAATATTTTCTATAATGTCTGCACTGATTACCTAGAATAGTTCATTAATTATTTACTTTTACAGTGACAGTTAAATAAATGGCAATATATTAATGTCACCAACAAAAAAGTTACACACAAAAATTTCCCTTAATATACTTGTATACCGTGAATTTATTTTAACATGAAACATAGGACTTTTCATATCCATGGTTACGAATTTGACAGCAATGTATTAGAGCGTTCTTTTTAAAATCGAACATAGGGAATCAATTTAACTGTATTATTCATGAATAATATAATATATTTGGGCAGCTGTAATAGTTCCAAGAGACGCCTTCAACATAAACTTTTAATTGTTTAAACTATACCTACATTGTATTTCCAGGTAGCAACATTAGAATTTGTTAATTGGAGTCAAACTGATGCTACCTGGAAATACGATGTAGGTATAGTTTAAACAATTAAAAGTTTATGTTGAAAGCGTCTCTTGGTACTATTACAGCTGCCCAAATATGTTATATTGGTCAAGAATAATACAGTTAAATTGATTCCCTATGTTCGATTTTAAAAAGAACGCTTTAATACATTGCTGTCAAATTCGTAACCATGGATATGAAAAAACCCATGTTTCACGTTAAAATAAACTCACGGTATATTGCGACAGTTTAATTTAAACTTTAATATTAAAAATACGCTAAATAGAAAAAATAGTATAAAGAACTCTCGTTTTACTAGGACACGTACGAATGTCTTATAAAACTTGTTTTTTAAGAAACTATTGTTTAATGTTTATTACATGATCACAATATTAGTCCGGATGAATATTTTGTTACTAATATACTTTGTTTACGAACAATCTAACTCGTGGATTGCGGGCTGGTAAACGCACACACAGTGTAAAATATTTTATTTAATATACTGTGCTTTTAAAATGTAAACTGAATATTTATTTAAAATTTAAAAAACTGAATCTTATAAAACATTTGTTTGACTGATATGATACTAAATGATACTACTCATTTGTATAGGTACATAATAAAATCCAGTAATAGAAATTAAATAGAATTAAATATACTATACACATATTTTATCTTGTGAAATGTAACATAAAATATTGTATTTTACTGATTGTTATTTGATTTGAATTTATTGATTGACCAAATCAAAAATTTTGGTCTGTTCGTGCAATCAAACAGTCGTCCATTTTGGTTACAGCTGACAACATATTTCAACATTTAACAATACTTTAACAGCAATTCTCATCAGATAAACAACAATAAAACAAATATCCATCACTATTTATAACATAAACAAATGTGTACTCACAATTCATTGTAAAATAAACTCTCCAAACACAAACACACACTAATTAAACAGAGCTGTACATCTCAGCGCAATTCTCAACCTCAGACTAAAAAATCGTATTTTTGTGTTTATTTATCTGCAGTCAACAAACGTGTTAATAATTGCAATAATTTCAAGTGGCGGCGCCACGTATCCCACAGCTTAGTGAATCTGGACTTCGTACTGTGTCCATTGAGATATAAGGGAATGACTTTGAAACCCCGCAAATCTGAAGGGAAAATCTGGGCAGCTGATGCGATGATCGCCGACATTGGAAAATATTGACAGGCGGACTTTGAACATGAATTGAGATTATTTAATATTGTAATAGGAGTATGTAAAATTGTTTTATATCAAATAACTAATTTATTATTGCATGAATAATGAATTATTAAACAAAAAATAAATATATGAACTATTTAACTTTTTTATTTAATGTAAATTTATATTAAAATTAATGTATAGTTTTTTTTATGGAATTTATAATGAATATTATTTCAATTTGATTATTGGTTTTTGTTTCAACAAAATGTTGCAACAAATTATGTATAAATTATTATGAGACTGTGAATCGAAATTATTTTTCAGATGAAGATAAATTTTGTATTTTGTAAATATTGATTTAATATTAATGAAGTATTGAAAGAACAGTAAATACATATTTTTATTATACTATTTATGTAACAAGTAAGGAAACGAAGGTTCTTACTTTACGTATGTGAAATTTGTAGCACGAGGCTCAGCCGAGTTCTGTAAACTCATAAGTAAGTGTTGCATACAATATTTTTTCTACTTTCGTTCGAATAAATGCAGTTTTTTTTAATGATGAAATTTTGACATTTAGTGACATTTTTTTAATAAATTTTGACATAAAACAAAAATATCCAAATTAGGTTATCTATAAACGACATTTTTATTCGAGTTTTTCTTTTTAAACTGCATAAAATATTCAAACTGTACTCAGAACCATTTTATATTAAAGTTTTTTTACAATGTGGTCTATAATTTTTTTAATAAATTTAGTTTTATATGTGTATATTTTATGAAATAAAAGGAGTGAATTAAAAACCACTGCGTGAAATAATGAAGTTCATAACCTAACGCAAATTAGTAAATAAGTAAGGAAGTAAAAGCGAAAGTAGAAAAATAATATTATACAATTCTTATGATTTTCAGTTAATCAAATATCAATAATTTTCAAATAAATGTTTAAATTCAGGCTTTATTATCAAACAATGTTACAAACCATGTTAAGAATTGTAAAGTCATTCCTTTATATCTTTGTACAAATTAGCAACTAATTCACAAGAATGAAAAAATGACAGATGCTTCAAATTAGAACACAAGGTATAATTGAAGCATTTTTTATGATAGTTTTGAATGAACCGTGAGGAGTTTTGAAACATACGTAGAAAGAATATTGTGAAACTTAATTTATATTTTGATGATATTAAAATGACCTCAAAAATCAGCTAATCCTGACGTCCAACCATATGTATAGACGCAGAATTGAAGTCCCATTCCAGCCCAACTATTTCTCGGTGTGTAAAATTATAGGTTTTATAAAATATCCTCCACCTCGGCAGCCGGCATAAAACGGCGCCGTAAAACAAGAAAACTCTAACGGCGTGCGATGAAATGATAACATAAAAACACAAAGTATCTCTCGGTATTATTTCAGCCCTCAGAGGCCCACTTTATACGCGTTGGGGGGGGGGGGGGGTCTTCACATCGACCAGCCAACACACGGGATATTGAACGTGGAGCACTTCAAGTAGTCGGTAATTTGAAACCGGCTAAGGGATTGTAACGACATATATTTATGGGAGTTTTATTATCGGAGCCGAATGTGTAAGTAATTTTCAAACGGCGGGCTTCAAAAACGAAAAAGTCTACCAGGAAATATGGACCGTGTTTTCAAACATCGCAAATTTAATTGGCCGTAATGGCTGGACATTTGTACCATGCCATGACGTCAGAGAATTGAATCACATTAGAAATTGATTGACTGTGCCGCCTCGTTCTGATTTTGTCTTTGCCACCTCGATGAGATTGCTCACTGAACTAAGCTACAGTTTAATACAGTACTCTTCGCTTACTTTCTGCTTTACTGAAAGCTTTATTAAGCGGTCCATCTACGTTTTTACTTTTCTTCTATTCCACTCCCTTCCTCACTACTACAGCTGCCCGAAACCAGTTCGAAACTCGTATTTTGCCGCATCCTAGCTATGCAATGTCATTATCAAGTTGAAAAATACTGTCCAAGTGTTTTCGTTGCGAGTAAACTGTCAGTTTATTATTGACTTCAATATAATGCTTTTATAAATATTTAATAGAGAAAGAATGGATCTACAGATGTTCCTTTTTAAATTTTTAAAAATAAATTTATATCATGAGTGTACAGTTTGCATAAATTGAAATTTTTTTATGAATTTTATAATCATGTACAATTTTTATTAAAATTTTAAAAAGACAACTGTTAATTCATCCTTCAAGTATAATCCTTGTTGGAATAAAATTTGGTCATTCTTGTATTGGCCATAAAATGCTCGCTACGTTAGTACATTTTATACCGGATTTTAGGAGGTAGACGGGCCTCTTAAACATGATAAACTCAAAAAATTTTGTAATGCCTCTACATAACTTTCCTTTGATTACTAATGATTAGGTACTAATTTTTATTTCGCGTACAAAAAACGAACTTTTGAAGTAACGTGACGGTTAATAATTGTTTATGATTACTCTGTACTATGTTCTATTTGATGATAGCATTTGTATAAACAGTTGTTTTTATTTATAGCTTAAATATAAAAATAAATAATTTTTGTGACTTACTTTGCGTAGCCCTCAGGATTTTGAATCATATTGTAGTGCAGTGATGTTCTTGTACATTGTACCTAATAAATAAAATATATAGTATATTACATTACAAGTCATGAAAATGTTTCATTGCAGACGAGGAGGCGTTTGAAGAATGCGAGGATGCGCAGCGTCCGAGCATTTCTTCAAAGCCTCCGAGTCAAGCAAAGACATTTTTATGACGCGTGATGTATTCTATTTTTTTAAGTAGGCAATTAAGCTTAAAATTATAAAAAAATTAGGTTTGCATAAATCATCAGAGCTGTGACAAATCATCAGAGCTGTCACAAATTTTAGAAAAAGTTGTCATGACAAGTAAACAAAGTTGAAAGTAAAAATGACTAGGCATTTTATTTTCATGCCTAGTCATGAAAATCTTACTTTCATGCCGCAAATTAGTCTAGAAATGACGATTTTCATGCCGATTTTGAAAAAAATAAATTTACCTGTGTATTATTATTATTTAATTTTTTGATTTAAATTGTATTGCAATATTTGTCAAAAATGTTACGAAATTAAAGAGTGTATTAAAAACAGCCGAGCGCTGTGTTAGATAAGCTAAGCGCGAAGCTGTAATAAGCTTTCCCGCGCGTTTGTATACAATTTTACTCACAATCCAATCGATTCATAATATACGCGTTTTGAAAATTAATTTTATTAAAAAATTTAACAGTTTTATCATGATTTGTTCAATTTGTTTAGCCTACTTCAAAATAGAGTTTTGATTTGCCAGCAGCCGGAAAAATATTTCCATCTAGCTGGGATGTGAAGTTAACAATGAATCGCTTCCCAACTGTCTAAAAGATTGGAAACGCACATATTACTAACCGATTGGGAGTAAACAATTTTATATTCGAACAAATTTGTATAAAGTGTAATTTTGTCTCTCTTATAATACAATTTTTTATTGTTGATAGGTACTTAAATAAATAAATTAAATAAAAAATTATTGATCATTGAACACCGAATCAAGATAAAATGTAAAAAAGGTTACTAACTTAAATCGAAACCCAGGACAGCACAAACACAAAAAATAAAACAAATCAAAAATACCTTTCCCGAAATTTCGTAAACCATGTATACCACCGAAACCAAACCCGCGCGTGTGTACCGTATACCTTTCTCCGCTCCTGAAACTGAAAGAAACCATTCAGTAAAGTTTTCAGCCCACGTCGAGCTCAGTTTATTAATCCTTAAGTCAATACATATATTAATTTACATCATAAAAACAATAATTACACATGAACGTAACACTTATATGCAGCTCTCTTGTATCCGATTGGACGTGGTGACGACTTCCGGCCGGTGTTTGTGGTGGGGCAGTGTGGCGGGGGGCAGGCCGAGGGCCAGGGGGCCCACCGACACCGGCGACACCAGCGGCTTCGGCTGTCGAGGCCGCTGCAAGCTGTGATATACCTGGGGGGCATCACCAGAGATGACAACAGAAAACAAACACAAACATGCGGGACTGAAACCGGATACTGAAGCCGAGCGGGCAAACTGAAGCAAGCAGGAAAACTTAAGCCAAACAGGAAAACTGAAGTCTACTGAAAACTATTTGAAAGATAGATGAATGGACCATTAAACGGAAATGAATTAAGACATTTAGAACCAATTCAACTGCGATAAAAGAATCCAAACCACCATTTTTACAAATTCTACACGAAAATGCTATTCAAGTGGTCCTGACTACAAGTTGGATTAAATATGTGCAGTAAAAAATTTATACACGGATAAACGAGACAGTCGTTGATTTGGTAAAACAATGAATTGCTACTTCCTTGGAATATTCGTCAGAATTTTTTTTTAATCTATCCATTGCTTTAATGTTAATGGCATACGTATTTATTCGACTTACAACAAATCTAATTTACTTTAGCAAGGATAACATTTTTGTACCACAATTAAAGATTGTATAATGGATATCCGACTAAATATGAATGGGAAAACTTAAATTTTAATTGATTTATTATGCAATGGAAAGACTTTTATAAGTAATTACTAATGTAAACAGTGACTGAAAACTAAAAATCTGGACATAAAAATTCTTACATCGTCGTGAGCAGTTTAGTATGGCGTTAATATATGCACGAAGCTGTTAATAACCATGTTTAATAAATAAAAGAATTCATACAATAAGGTACTTGCATGATATTGAAAATGAGATTTCTAACACGATGTGCAATGCAATAAAAATTAAAATTAAATAACAATTATATGTATTTTTATAAATTGCGAAAGAAAATTATTTGAACAAGAGAAAGAAGCATCTGATAATGTAGCTTCCAGTACAAGCCTTTATTACAGGGCGTTTACTAGTTCAGTCGTTGCTATGACTTTATGCCCATTCATGGTTGAGAGTTATTTTACGTCGCCAGTGGCGGATTTATGGGGAAGACACAAGGGCTCGGGCCCCTCCACCCGTAATAAATCTTAATGATTATTTGTTCTATTTAGCTAAGTAAAAACCAAGCGTAATTTTAGCATAATGCTCTAAATTGAAGCTTTAAAATCATGAACAAGTTAAACAAAAATAATTTTCTACTATTCTTTATACTAAAGTATATAAAAAAAATTGCCTGCGGAGTATTTTATTACCAGCACCAGAACAATTTGATTTTTTAAATCTTTGACCCCTCCCGTCAAAAAATCCTACAGCCGCCCCTGCAGGTACGTCTTATATTATTACTTATTTATTTTTGGGCTTGTTAATAAAAATTTCGTCAAAATAAAAAACACGTGTCCTTCCTCTTCAAAAATATTTGGTAAAATAATAATGCAAGTAGACGATGCAGACAACTACAAATTCATTTCAACTTACGGTAGTGTGATTCGAATGACAATCTTTGGCAACATGTCTGTAATCGTATCCATCCAGGCCGTGCGGATGCGGCAGCACGACGTCTTCCTCCTCGTCGTCTTCGACGAGGCGCTGCTTCGTGCCGCCCCCAGGCTCGTACACCTTCATGAAGCCGTGCACCGGCCGACGTTCTGCAATTAGCAATAGTCCAAATCGTATTAGGACACAGTACGTGACACGATTAGTGGATTAGAATGCGACAGCGGGAGAACTACCCAATGTGGATTTGAATTTATCAATATTAGGATGGCTCAAGTAATGTTGTAGGTGCAGTTTTAATCTCAAATACGAGAATTGTTTTATAAGTAAGACAAAAACATAATGACGACTTAAAGACGTCTAAAATTCGACCAATACTAGTCTTCTTGTGACGTCTATAAGACAGTAGCAAGATGTATGTCGTACAGACGTTAATACGATCGATGTGTTCGATATCATGCATAAGACTAGCACGTGTCAAATTCCAGGTAAGTCGATCATAGATAAAAATTTATTTTCTGAAGAAACGGCGACCAAAATTTTAAAAAAACGCTAGATAGTGTTCCTAGCAACTTTCCTCCTTTATTCAAGTCTAAAAATTGTCGGATTTCTTATTACTGATTTTAAACGCGGGCGAACAATATCAAAATATCTAATTCGTAAGACTTAGTTCTCTCAAACATTCATTTATGACCAAACCACCCCAAACCTCAAGAAATGGTTCGGATGATGACGAATTTTGACAACGAAGAGAATAATTATGCATCAAGTTTATGAAGAATCGCTTGTGATGGCGACCGTCGTATATAAATATTATGTTTGTTTATGGCTGGTGGATAACGGTATTTGACGCAATCTATCTTTATTTAAAAATAAGTTATTGACAGCAAACCAATCTTCTGCATTTAGGAGATTTAAGTCACTAATTTGGTTAAGAACATTTATATCTTTATGTTTGCTTATAAATGTAGTGTCGTCTGCAAAAAGGACACTATTTAACGCCCGCAAAAAGCTACTAAAGTCATTTACATAAACAATAAAGAAAAATGGACCTAAAATAGACCCTTGAGGAACACCATGTAGTACTATGTTGAAGTTCCCATTAATAAAAACACTTTGAAAATAATTTTTCTGGTAAGATTTAATTAGTATAAAAGTGTAGAATTCAGTATACCATAATATTCTAGTTTTTAAAGACGAATATCATGTGATATACAATCAAAGGCTTTAGCAAGATCACAAAGAGTGATCGACGTAAGCTGAACTCTCTTCAAGGCCCAAAATTATGTTATCAATAATTGCTTTCTCGATGGAAACCAAACTGATTATCACAAAGCAAACTGTTGTTTTCAAAATAAGACACAAATCTAATTTCAAAGTTCAAACACTAGAGATAATATATGTATCCAATATAAAGTTCTATCCCTCACCATACTGGTTCCTGATGATGTCGGGGTCAGTGTCCTCCTGGCCTCCGGTGGCGGGCTGTCTGCACTGGGTGTCTGGGTGGTGGCCGACTGTGACGGCGACGTTACCGAGGCTGGAGTGCACGTGGTGGTGGCGCACGCTGGCCACGGCGCCCAGCAGAGCGCCGTCTGCCGACGACAGGCCGTCGTCTGATGAGTGCAGTCCCACCTCCAGTGGCACGTGCTTCGTGCGGCCTTCGGTCCGGGGACCGCACGGCCGGGAGTAGTGGCGCCTGGGAGAGAATAGGGTTGGTTAGACCACGAAGTATAATAATATTATAGGACTAAACAGACAAGCCACGTGACTACAGTAATGCCAAGATACGGAGTGTCCACTCCCGAGTTTATGTCATACGAGGGATATCCAGAAAAAAGGTTACAAGTGTTCTGAAGGGTGAAAGAATTTTTTTTCAAAGGTTGACAATTAATCTCACACAGGATGAACAGAAAAGTCACGAATCTAAAGTAATGCTAAGATACGGAGTGTCCACTTCTGTGTTTATATTATACTTCGTAGTTTAGTTTAGTTTCTATGTTACAGTTCGAAATGACACGTGTAAACTTTAAATGCTTTTCTTCATCTTTACGGAATACTAAATAAGTAACCTGTTACATCTATTATAAATCAGCCTAAAAATTGTAATGTGGAGGATGGATAAGAGAATCAAAAAATAGATTAGGTATCCCGCCCGAACAAAGTGAATTGCTTCAAATTTCGATAGCAAAACAGCTTCCTAGCACATTAACTCATACTTCAAACACATCAAAACAAATTTGAAATTATTTCTTCACAAGCATTTAATTAGGAATCCTTACAAAACGACAGCTACAAATTTCTTTTCTCGGATTTTTTAAATTAGTCGAGAAATCGAGAATTCTCGAAACTATAACTTTAAAAAATGATACTCTTCTCTTGGTAAAAATGTAAATATTAACAGAAGGAACAAAAACGTTTATAAATTCATCTCTTATGCGTTCACATGAGGAAAATTTTTACTACAAAGTTTCTTGAAAGTTAAACAAGTGCTAGGAGGCTGTCATAAAAAAAACTGTCAATACCGGTCATACAGAAAAACCGCAGGGGAAACTAATTATTTCTTTAAAATATATTAATGCTAGTGATCTTAAATATATTTAATGAAAATAATTACATTCCCCGTATGAATGGTATTGACAGTTTTTTTCTATGACAGCTTCTAGCGCTTGTTGTACTTTCAAGAAACTTTCCTCGTGTGAACAGGGCATTAGTTTTCAATTAGATGGCAACAAAATATTTTCAAGAAATTGAGATGAGGCGGAATCGAAACTCTTTATGGCGAAAATTGAAACATTCAATAAATGAGATTATAAGTGGAAAATCTGTATTCCACGAATAATAAACGAGAATACTTAAATTTCTCTTGTCAACAAAAAAATTATTCTTTTATCATATTACGGCATCACTAATTTAAAATGTAATGATAGTATAAATGTACAATTGGTAGTATTGAAGACAGTTAAATAAAAAAAAAAACTCACCTGTATAGGGCAGCGAGAACGAGACAAACGATAGCAGCTAGGAGCCCAGCAGTGGCGATGAGGCCCAGCAGTAGCGGGCTGACCGCCATGGCAGTGGACGTGCCTACAACAAACAAGTCCCCTGCTTCTGTTGTTATTCCTCCTAGCAACACTCTCACAGCCAGTCTTTATTAACTTCCGTTTTATGCAGAACGACACGACAACATCGGGACATAAATTTTAATTCCGGCAGATGTCCCAAACAAAGCAAAAACCAGAAAAATAGGATTAACTACCGCGCCACGCCTCCTCGAGCTTATATTAATCATCATTCATTACCACGGAAGTCGAGAGAGAAGATACAAGCGCTCGCTAAAGGGTGATCAAGTGTTGCATTTATCTTGCTTTATTATATGAATTATCATTCACCGAGAGTTGTTCCTCTGTTGCGCTGTTTTAATTATATTTGCTCTATACATTCCCATAAACTAACATAGAATATCACTAGCAATATTAAGCATAATCTATTTTACCTTCCAACAAAATGATTATATTTTTGAAGAAGGCAGGGTTTATTGCCGGTATTGCCGTTATTGTAAAAGAACTGCCAATATTGTCAAAATAGGGAGACCGGAGTTGGTTGTTACGGGGGTAAGTTGTTACAGGGCACATTACAGATAATGCAAAATACTTAGAGATGTGCTATAAAGACACGAACGATCATGGCATCATCTGCTATCGTCTCCTGTACTCTAGTGGCGTCTACGTAGTCACTGAGTACATCTGCACACGTCGTAGTGACCAAAAACAGCATATTTGTAACAAATCAACAATCAATTAGCTGACAGTTCGCATATTATGAAAGGTTTTGATGTTATTATGGTTGTATCATTGTATCTAACGTATTAACTCGGTAACTAATGAATTATAAGTATCTAACGTATTATAAGTAAACGAATTATGTTGTTTATAATGATCAATAAATGTTGCATATTAAAAGGTAATAACATTATAATAATAATGTTCGATTTTGGTTTGGGCAAAAAGCTGTTTCGTGTTAAAATCTGCCCCGTTTAAAATTTTAGAGCTATTTTTCGAAATTCTTTATTATATTCAGGACAAGGCCTATTTAACAATAATAGAGCAAAGTTTTTGTCCGAAAATTATTATAGACCATATCCAAAAGCTGCGTCAAGAGTAAAAAATATCATACGTACGACAAGAAAATAAGAAATTTTCAAAGACACACCAGAAAAAATGTTTATTTTTAATCAAAAAGAAATAGACAATAAATATTGACTAATTAAAGTGGATCAATGTTTAAATAAGAAATAAGTGATTAAAATATTCAAAACGCTTGCTTTAACATTTTGTCCCGTATGGTGTAACAATCTGCCCTACGCCTGGGGTTGGTTGTGACACCTACCAAATTTTGAAAAACAACCATTTTCGTCTACTTGCCATTACATTAGCCTCCAAAAAAATATCATATTGTATAGCCTACAAGCTACTTTTTAAATATTAGGAATTTCATTTTAATCGTTTTAACAATTAAAACGTTAGGATAATTTTTCTAAAAAATGTCACAACCAACCTCGGTCGCTCCTACTCGAAGTTATAGTACACCCTATATATCTATAAAGTATTGTCAGTATTGCAAGCAAAATACTAATTAAATAGGGGATATAATTAGAAAACTTTTTCAAGTACTGAAAGTGTTCTTTAATAATTCCAGGAATTGTCAATGTTTCATGTTGCTTCAAAGTGGTAGTTGACCCCAGTTCAAAAATGGTTAAAAAAAAATAGTCGGAGTTCTGGCCTCGGCAGAGCAAAGCTCGGTCCGTCCCTGTATCGACGCCGCAATCCCAGGCGATTCATTCCCGCGCGCGAATTGCGAAGAAAAGGCACCGCAAAACCAAAGACGACGACAAAAATGAATTATACATGAGTCTGAATAAAATATGGAAATGAAGAACGACACTGGAGAGACCGACGCCGACGCAGATGAGAAGCGCCGCGACGTGTGCTGACCAGCGAACACCTAACCGAGAATTACCCGCGTTGATGTTTTACATTTTTACAATTTTACGCGACCATTGACGAGGGAATTTTAAACAGCATTTTAAATTTCGGTGGTTCCACCGTTTATTAAAATGGAAAAGCTGTCGCAAAGGATTATACCAAACCCCTGCAGTTTTGACACAAAAACATTTTTATTTGAACCTCTTTTGAAACAAGCCATTGCCCATTGCCAAGAGGCAATTAAAGTCAATTAAATGAAAAATTAGCGAACAATGTATACTCTGGTCACCTTAGAGGATAGCAGTTTATACAGGGTGTTTCATAACTTCAGGTAGGTACATACGTTAATGGTATATGTTGTTTGATATGCTGATTACGAATCAAAAATAATTTTTTTTAAATCTCAAAATTAATTTCCATGTTTCCCAGCCAAAAATTTGTCGTTGTCACTGCCACTAGGTGGAGTAATTATTGTTTCATTAAAAATAATTTAATTTTACTAGTTCCTATTATGTAATTTAAGACTTCTATTGTCAAAAATTATTTGAACGTAGTATAAAGTATATTTTATTTTAAATATAAGTTCAGTAATAACATTTTCTGCATTCTGTTCTTTCCGTGGTATGTTTACTATTTATAAAACTTTCAGAATAAATATAAATATATCCGCCATATTGGTATGCTCTAGTAACACACCCTCTTCCGTCTCATGGCTTCAATCCCACACCCAAAAAATCAGAGTATGCTACCTCTATAATTTTTTATACTCTATGCTGGATACAGTACTACCTACACAGATGTAATATTTTACTACTTGAAATCTGGAAGATAGAAAGATCGAAATACATTCCAAAAAAGAGACAAATGCCCAAACTGAACCAAAACTTTTTTTAAAGAAGATAGTAATTGGAACACTGTCCACTTGAAAAGAATTGTCCATGGGATGTTTAAAAATATCTTATTCTTGTACTTTAAGTAATACTAAGTAAGTCTATCCTAGCTACATTCTGAGTACGATTAAAAATTACATACTCAATGCAAACATCTCAGAGAATTACATCGGATGCATAATTGGGATATTATTAACATTGGGATGATACATAGATAATGTTACTAAGGGCGGACATTAGTAATTGCTAGGATATTAATAGGATGTCAATATGCAAATATAGCAAGTAACAAGCGGGGATGTTCACACTCTCGAAATGTCCTGGGGATTTTATTTTGTCAAGTGGATGGTTTACATTTTGGTGGCATATAATGAACGATGATTTTACTTAAAGCTCGACAACTGACAACATTGTTTTACGATTAGCCAATAACAGGGCAGTAAAGTTTACAAAGTACTGTGTTCTTCAAAAATGTCGAGTGTAGAATTAGGAATGATTTTATAATCCACGTGGCACAGACCTTTGACAAACTATGCGACCAGTTCAGAAATATACATGTTCTTTTTCATGACAGCATTAACAAATCATAACATAAACTATAAGTCAAACGCCTGTGCTAGAGAAAAAGTATTTAACAAAATTTTTGTTAAGTTTCATTAGAAAAAATGTTCATGTTCATTTCAAGGTCTATAGAAATATAGATTATTTTGTAAAGGAACTTAAGTATATTAATACTCATTTTATCGTTTTATATAAAACAGGCAAATTTAGTAGGTACAGGGTAGGGCGAGTAAATTTCCATGTAATGAAGTAAGTAAATGAGAAGTAATCGCATTTAAAAGTAATACTTCCGTCGTTCATTATCCTTTCTTTGACATCGTTTACGCGCGATTAAATAATTACAAAAATCTCAACATTAACGATCTGTTTGTCGAGGGCGTAAACAAGATATTTCAGCACATTAAACCGAGCTTACGTCTCGCGAAAAGAAATCACGATTGTGCGCGTTCTGGTTTTAATAATTCATGACGAATGTGATCATAACGAAGAAAAGATCTTCCTACCTGTGTATTTGGCAACGCCTTTGAAAGTGACGGAGTCTATGATGGTCGGGTCGCTTTTTCCCTTGGCGTTGATGGCGAAGAGGTGGACTCTGTAGCTGGATCCGGCTTCTAGGCCTTCAGCTGTGAAGCTAGGCGGGGTTTTGATTGTGGTGATGTTCATGATGGATCTGTGGGTCGGCAGCTCCAGGATTTCCATCATGAAGCTTTGGGGAAGGCCCCCGTCGAAGCTTTCAGTGCATTCCACTTGTAAAGAATCTGATGTTTGGTTCACTACGGAACAGTTGAGCAACGGGAATGGACGACCTGCAAAAAAAAACAACCTAGAATGGATACTTGCATGGTAGCATGGTACTGAAAATATTTGGTCTAAAACATTGTCAAAAATACAAATATTATTTTATAAAAATTATATGTTTTTTAGTAAATTGAGAAAAACATTTTGCATCCAAGGGGGCTTAAATCGCAATCGCGTTATATTCAAAGCTTAATCGTATCATCAACGACAGCGATGTTAAATCAAATCAACAATTTATCTGTAAATTAGTTGACAGTCTGCATATTATGGAAAGTTTTGATGTTATTATGGTTGTATCTAACGTATTAAGTTCGTAACTAATGAATCTAACGTATTATAAGTAACTAACGTAATATGTTGTTTCTAATTACCAATAAAAGGTAATAACAGTTGATGATACGATTATAGCTATTAATATAACAAGAATATTATGCGATTTATAATACCGAGGATGTTGCTAAGAGACGAGGTGAAACCGAGTCTCTTTGAACATCCAAGGGAGCTTAAATCGCATATATTCGCGTTATATTCAAAGCTTAATCGTATCATCAAAGATAGCGATGTTAAAACAAATCAAGAATTTTATTTGTCAATTAGTTGACAGTTCGCATATTATGGAAGGTTTTGATGTTATTATGGTTGTATCTAACGTATTAAGTCCGTAACTAATGAATTATAAGTATCTAACGTATTATAAGTAACTAACGTATTATGTTGTTTATAATTATCAAAAAATGTTGCATGTAATAAGGTAATAACAGTTGATGATACTATTAAAATAATAATTAAAATATTACAGAAACAAATCGAATCATTCTTAGTTAGCTATGAAATAAATGATAGAAAATAAATTTTATGATAATAAAAATGTCAGTTTATTAATAAGGAATTGCAATTCAATTATATTATTTAAAGTAAATTTTCAAAATGACCTTCATTATTTTGAATACATAGTAAATCTCTTCGTATAATTAATTTATTTTATTTATTATTTTACTTAGAAATCTACAACGATAAAGTAGCCTATTATAAATAGTTGTATTCCAGAATCAAAATCTTAAAAAATATACGTGGTGATTCATTTAAAATAAGAAAGTTGAAGTCACTTCCAGCTAAATAGGAAGTAATAAAAATTCATTATTTATGTAGTTTAATGCGCCTTTGAACGTAATTTATAAACCTATAATATAAATGTAATTGACTTAAAAATACAATTTTTTTTGGGTACGCCTGATTCAGGAAACACCCGGTATAGATTGGAATCACCAGAAAAGCGTACATTACTACAATTTCTTTAAAAGCGTGCGTATACCGTCCACATTAATATTTTATAACGAAAATGCGTATGTACGCTCTAAGAGCGTAGTTGCTAACTCCATGGACGAATGTTTATGTATCGGGTGCACTTTGCTGATTGGCTAAGGGTTAATGTGACCATTCGCTTTGAAATTGTACTGTGTCCAAAGATCTCATATGGTGTTATTGTAATTACGTTGTGTTCGAGAGTGATTTGAGTGACGTTTTGCGATTTGGTACAGTACTTTTCAAATAACTTCCTGTTTCGAAACATTAATCTTTGTAGCATGAAACAGGATGCCCGGAAAGCATTTCAAAATGCGGCGTAGTTTTGATTTGCAATTTAAATCATTTTTATATACGTGAAAATGTAGAACATTTCAACAATGTAAAAGCTTGTTGACTTGGGATTATAAAACGTCGAATCGAAATCTGCTGAAGCAATAACAATAAATTGCGAAATTGTCTGCTATCGATACGATCTTAGCTGGCGCTATATCGCAAAACGCATCTGAAGGTATAATCAGTTTTTTTATTACTTCCGCACTTAGAAAAACTGAGTGTATATTATACGTTACGTTCAGTTCGAAAAGATTTTTAATTTCCGCTTCAATGTAAGTCACAAAGTGCTACTTTATATCACAAAAGTTAAAATGGAAGAATAAAGATCGGGGAATATTCCGTATTAAAAACGCTAAAATGACTTTCAAAATTGCGCGGATATAAAATATGTCTTCACTCTCGGGATATTATTTTAGAATATCTCATTGGGCTGCACGCAAATGAATATTTTTTTATTTTACGAGCGAATTTGCATACTGCTCTTGTTTTTAGTTCGTGTCTTAATGAATTCTTAATAAACTTTGCAGTTAAAATTTGTAATAGCTCTTGTTAATGCCCTAACTGTAGCGCTGGTGATTAGTCATCATGGAGGGAATAAAATATTTATTGGCTTTGAACCGTTAAATTCCCTCGGAGAGCATTTTTAAATAAATGAACTCACGAAGACACATAGCAAACGAGCACTTCAAGTAAAAATAGTACCTATTTCCCCAATACATCAAAGATAATTATACTCAGAATAAATGACAAGGGAATATTTTAGTTCTTATTATAACAACGCTGAGATGACACAGTGATAGAGTGCTTATCATTGCTTACAGAGGTCGTGAGAATGCAACCATAAAGCCATCAGCAGTGTTGTAACTTATCTAGATAATTTTATCTAGATAAATCATCTAGATAATATATTTTTATCTATTATCTTATCTAGATAATATTTTTCTAATTTATCTATTATCTTATCTAGATAAAATTACAAATTATCTTTATCTATTTTTTAAATAGCATCTAGATAATATTTTTTGTAAAATTAGAATCATTTGTAATTTTAATCGAAATCAAATGTAATCAAACTATAAAAGCATACAAACGCACAAGCTTGCAACGCTGCCGACTCGCTACCTGGTATCGCTAATATTTTAGAACATTTTTTTGTATTATCTATGAATTATCTAATAATTATCTAGATAATAATTATTTATCTTTTATCTATTATCTAGATAATTTCTTCAATGATTATCTATTATCTTATCTAGATAAATAAAAAATATGTTATCTTTATCTTTATCTAGATAAAAAATATTATTATCTATTACAACACTCATCAGATACCGGCTAGTGGTTGTAACAAGGGTTGCGCGAGCGAGTTAGACGAAAGACCAATTGTCAGGAGGCAAGTTATTAAAATAAAATAATGCATGACGGATTCAAGAAATGAATCAAGGACAAAATAAAATAGAAACTGTTCCCTTCTTTACACACAATATTTTGCGAGAATAACGAACAAAAATTCTACATATCATAGGTCAACAACTAAAAAAAAATCTGATGTGGCGAGCACAAGACCTACCTACTCAAAATACCCTACTCTTTTAATTGCAGTTTAATAATAGTATTATATCTATTACTTAAACATATTTTAAAAAGTGTAGATGTATCTCTTCGCACAAGTTGGAAAAAATTGATGTTCCATTTTCCCCTTTTTCCAACTGTAAATGCCGATATCTCAAAAATTAAGCAAGATATCAAGCATTGTATTTCTAACACTTAAATTAACCTATAACTAAATTTTCAGAATTTTGAAATTTTTTGACCACTCAAAAACAATCCACCCTCGATTTCTCAAAAATGGTTCAATATATCAACTTAATTTATTCACCAATGAATTCCTTGAGCCGAATTACATATGTGTACCAATTTTCAGCTCAAAATTCCGACGGGTACAAGATTTATCACAGTTTCCCTATTTTTGTAGATTTCTTATACCTCACGATTTTTTCTAAAATCGACAATGTTGGATAAATCTTGTACCCGTCGGAATTTTGAGTTGAAAATTGGTACACATATGTAACTCGGTGCGAGGAATTCATTGGTTAATAAATTAAGTCGATATATTGAACCATTTTTGAGAAATCGAGAGTGGTCAGTTTTTGGGAGGTCATAAAATTTAAAAATTTGCAAAAATTCTGAAAATTTGTTTATAGGTTAACTAAAATGTTAGAAATACAATGCTGCAGACTAGAGTTTGATTTCTCGCTTAGTTTTTGAGATATCGGCCTTTAAATTTAGAAAAGGAGGAAAATGGAACATCAATTTATTATTTTCCAACTTACATTACTACGAATGGTTACGAACAAAAAAACAAAATAACAAGTATCAGATAAAATTAGAATAAACTAGAAGTGTGTGTGAGAATTTGTGTATGGCCGCAGTTTCAAATATTGTAAATCCTTGCATTGCGTGAATCCCTAGGGAGCCGGTGTCTTCCGTCGCGTTGGTATTCCTGGCGCTTTAAAGTCACCACTTTTCCCTGTTCTCTTCGCAGAGATGAACTAATCGATCACAATTAAACGCTCCGTCGTAACAAATCGCGAAACACAAATCTTTGTCATGCGCGCGCGGCGGTTGCGCTGCGTGGCTTGAATCAGAAGCGAAGCCAACACGATCCTTTACACTGCAATAAAACCTGAATGCTCATGTGATGAATATTGAACACCCCCCGCGCCCTATTGCCGATACCATCGCGAATTTGTTTCAATTTTATTATTCTACAAATTTATGATAATATAAGCAAGTACAGTTGTACCTGCTGGCAAATTTTAACAACCTGATTAATTCAATATTTTATATAGGATACTTTGCTCCGGTTTACGAGTCAGTTTTATTTCTGGAAAATAAACGTATGCTCGAACTTTATGTTTGTAACCACACTTGTAACTGCAGCTATAAATGTTCTACTACTCACTGAATTAGCTCACAAAAATTATTTCGTGTTTGAGAGGCTTGAGGTCTGTGGACAATACTACAAGCAAGCTCATTGTATTTGTATTTTCAAATTATAACGTGTTTTTCGTTAAGACTCTTAACAAATGAATTTAAAATATTAGAAACTTCTATTGAGTTTGAGAAGAGTTTGAATTGAATATAATACTTAGTTTTTGAAGCCAGTTAGCTGTAAGATATCGAAAAACAAAGACAAATACAAAAATTTAAACAATAATAAAAAAATCTGATGAGTCCAAGTAAGCATGCCCGGGACGAAACGCAACCATCTCAAGGCTCATTGGCGTGCCGACTCACAAATACCAAAATATTATCAAATATATAAATTCAATTCTCAAAAAAATATTTATTTCTCATACGTATAATTATTTATTAGTGTCAACTATGAATTTTGGAATTAAATCTAAAATTAAATCGTTCAAATAAATTATTTAATTGATTCGATTCTACAATTAATTGTCGTATATCAATTCTAGGATTTAATTGAAGGAATTAAGGTTACAATTCAACGAACTAAACCTTTTTCTCAGTGTATGCGAACTGCGCAGAATCACAAACTATTGTAGGTAGTTATATAAAATTGTCTCAGTATAAAACAGAGTTAATTAAAAACAAAGCAATTTATTGCTCAAGATATTGTTGAATTTGTTGCGCAATTTCTTGTTCAATATTTAGCGTAGTGTAAAACGGCATTACAGTTACGTATGGACAGTTTAGTTCTCGGATGCCAGATTAAAAATAGAGTCCAAAAAATATGTTTCCGATCTCCGTCATTTTGTTTTGACGTTTGCGGTAGAAATAAAACCAACGCGTCTTTTCTAAATCCTGTTGTACCGATAAAACTTTTCCCAAAGGACTGTTCATTGAAAACAAAGTAGTGCATTAACTATAAAATCTTTATAACGAAAGTTCTGGAACAGAGATGGCATCAGCAGACACTTGGTTTTGTTCTTGAACAGATAAGCAATCACTTTTCGTCTTGTCGAAAAAATATCAGAGATGTTTTCACGAAACTTTTCTCATGTGACAACAAAATGTCGATTAGGAAAATTCACAGATGCGGCCAAAGCCACAACCACGCGGAGAAATTATTGAAGGAAAATAGTTGTTGATGATTTAAAATTAACTACCAAATATATATTTCCATCGTTCAATCATGAAATCAACTTTCTCAATCTTCCCAGTTTGTTTTAAAAGGTGTTTTAATCTATTATAATAAAATAATTTAATAATGGCTAGACGAAACGTCTTCGCAAATTAGCGTCAATTGAAACTATAGACAGTTATCCAATAAACAGGATAAAATGTTTATTTTCAAGTTTTCTTTTTAAACAGTCATGCATGTCTTAATTCCAACTGACGTATCTAAATTTATACACAAGTAATTTTATGTAATCTGAACTTCTGAAATGAGTACTTGCTTTTAAACAACGGGAGATCAATCATATTTAATCCTTTTGTTTTCACGCAAAAGTTCTCTGCATGCTAACAATAGGATTGCACACTGCGCAATTATGTTAAATATTGTACTTTTTTACAGTATATAGTTTTTGTACAGAAATGCAGTTCCATTACATGAAATAGCTTAATTAAATATATTGTAAAAAATATACTTTTATGAATGCACTACACCTTTATGTATGAGAGCACCTGAAATACCTCGTGAAATACTAAATCAATCTACAACCTCTCTTCTTTAAATATAATAATTATTATACTGACGTCAACATCTGACATAATGTAACTTATTTATACTGCAGTCTTCAAATGACTTTTTAAATATCAGTTCTAAAAACAATAATAATTTTGGCTGCTTTGTTATGTAGATCATGTAATTTTAATGATTTAAAACATCGTAAATATACAGGGTGTAACCCAACCTGTGTAACAAAAATTAAGGCTGTATAGTATTGGACGTACTGATCATGAATAAAAAATAATTTTGTTGAAATTCGTAATATTAACAGTAGTTTGCAAAATAATATCATTTTGGGTACCACTGGTTGTCACATTTAAATACAAAAAAGTTATACCGTAAAGTGGGGCTACTTTGTGCCAGCAGAGGATGTTACTTTGGGACAGTGCGTTCTCGAACAACAAATATGTGTTCAGTGATTAAATACTGAATCCTTAAAATTAAAAAAAATTACGTTGTTGGAATGCACGATAAAAAATTTCCTGGACATGAATGAATGCACGAGTGCATATTCGGCAAGAAAATCGCAAAGACACCGTCGTTCTATTTTTGAATTATTTTTACAATAGAAACTACTTTACATATTTACTAAATTTGTTTACACTTGTATAGCTTCTGATGTAAAAATGGGCATTTTTAACGTGTTAAGCAAATAGTATCTTCTTTGTTTGAACGTAAGTAATTTGTGTATTTCCTGTAGTCTTAATAATAATCATTATCCGGGGAGTAATTCCGGGCACATTTAATTGAAAACGTAATTATGCTTCCAAATAACATTACCATAAAAATAAGTAAAGTGGAGCCGCGCGACAGGCGAGTAAATTTAGCGCGATTGTTATTTTAATAGGCCGGCGCTTATCCTTTCAGAGTCGGAATTTACCACACCAATGCCCGTGGATTAAGAGGCATGGCACCCATTGACTGGATGAAACTTCTCCAGCTGAAAGGAGCGATTCTTAAATTGAACGCGGCCGCGCGGCTTCGCCTTTCTTTCCGCAAGTCGATCGTCGACGTCGATAGCGGTGTCGATAGACGATAGTCGATACCCCGCCCCCACTTCCGGTTTCTCTTCACTCCACGTGAATAATGAGAACCGAACTCCTGCCAAATTTTTTGCGAGGCTTTAGTCACGTTTTATTGTTCCAGTTTTTGTGTTTTCTACGTTATTACTTTCATTACGATTATGCCACACCGGCATTCATAAAGATATGAAATATTAAGGATTAATATTTCAAAGAAATAGCGTAAACAAATATAGTTTAAAGTTTGTCCGCTAGTCTATGGGAACTCATACGGGGTGCTTCGTAAATACAAAACATACACCCAATTTACGACTACACATGAATCATCACTTATAGAATATTGTTTTAAAATGACTTTCGTGTTTTTTTAATAAATAATTAAATTACAACTGCGAAAAATATTCAGTAATTATACCACAAGAGCTTCGAAAATAATCGAAAATACTGCCGACTGATGAGACGTATTTCCATAGAAACAACTCGAGACCGGAGGTCGAGAGGTGTTTTGCGGAAATACGTCGAATTTCATGAATAAAACAAATTTAACAATAATTTTAAATAACACGAGTTTATTTATTAGCATAATTTTTAAATTCATTTTAAATATTTTGACATTTGGTGAAAAATAAACATACATTTATTATTGTTTGTTGTGTCATGGGTTTGAGAAATTCAAACCAAATTCAAATTTTCATATGGAGCTTATAGTTAGCTGTGTGGGTTTTAATAGATATTTTTTTCATTTTCATCTATGCACTTTTGTGGAAAATCAAAAACATATCTAAATGGGCCTCCTAAAGGAGCAAATTGTCTAATTTAATTCGAGATCCCCATGCTAAACAGTTTCATAGGACACTGTAGCAAGATGACTTACATCTGCTAGGCTCTGGATTTTTGTTATCTTAAGTTATTTTTAGATACAATAGTTCAGAGCTCATCTACACCCCTCCGTACCCTAAGCCAGACATACCCTTAATTTTTGGACGTCTGCGGACAGTTCTTCGTTGGCCGGGGTAAAGATTAGTCAAAATGTAGCCGAGCTACGTCATTTACGCTTTTGAGCGTTTTAAGTATATTTTCGTATAAATTAATCTATAAGTAGTAGAAAAGATACGTTTTTAATAATTCATTATTTGTATACGTGTTTATTCGAAGTTTGTGTGTTTTTATTAAAATTTAAAGTATATTTTAAAGAGTATTTAAAGTATTATGACACTCTCAAAACAACCCCTCCTAAACCGACCACGACTGGTTCATCCCCTTTTCCTTTTTTTCATCCTACCCCCTATTTTACTTCTACCCACTTGACAAGAATCGTCCAAGGGATGTTTAAAAATATCTTATTCTTGTCTTTTTAGTGATATTACGTAAGTCTATTCTAGCCACATCCTGGAGTACGTTCAAAAATTACATACTCAATACAAACATCTCAGAGAATTACATGGGATGCATAATTGGGATAACATTACATAGATAATGGTACTAAGGGCGGGCATTAGCAATCGCTAGGATATTAATAGGCAAATATAGCAAGTAACAAGCCGGGATGTTCATATTTTTGAAATGTTCTAGTGATTTTATTTTGTCAAGTGGGTATATTACTATTGTTTACTCGAAATTACGAAAATGAAATGATGTTTCCTACCTGCGGCGACGACCTGGAAGACGCACGGCGCCTTCTGGTGGCCCACATCATTGACCCCCCAACAAGCCAACGTGCCGTAGTCCATGTCGGACACGGGCGTGTAGTTGAGCCTTGAGGTGGTGACCTCGTTGGTGAAGCGGCCCGCCGGCACCTCGGTCAGGTCGCCGGAGTTGTTGAACGTCCAGTGGAACGTCACCGGCGCCGGGTTCGCGTCCACCTCGCAGCGCAGCGCCACCGTCTCTTGCTTCAGCGCGCCGTAGAGCTCCTCGCGGTCGTCTTTGCACACGGGGACGTCTGCAATAGAAGACAAGAGGGTTTGTTTATTAGGAACTGATTAAAATATATACACTCGGCAACACAGTTAGGGGAACACTTGAAATGACGTGAAATTTCACCCATTTTCAAATCGTCATCGTCGATTTCGATGAATCTTCGAGGGCGAAGTGTCTACTTTAAAATAATGCATGTAAAATTTGAGTTATGCGACATCCGGCATCGGCCCGGACCACACACATACACACACACGCACACACACACACATACATACATACATACAGACATCATCGGGAAACTATCAAAAATGAGTTGTAAGGACCCTAATTCGTGCTCATCCTCTAAAAATTCACTACCCGATTTTTTGCATGATTCCAATACCTTCCTTTACAGGTAAGCTGAAGGTAAAAAAAAAACAATTATAATAAATTTGAGATCATAGTAATTTCTTTAACATCGACGTAGAAAAAGTTAGATAAAATATTTTATGGGTGACGAACTACATAAGTAAAATTTCTTATAGGTCTTACAGATAGTCTCAGAATTCCATTATTAGAAGTTATACGTAAATTTGTCAGTTCGGAAGTTTGACGTTTGACAATTGAAGTAAATGTCATCTGATACTGCCAATACCAACCTTCTAAAAATATGTTGCATGGCACAAAGTGAACCTTGGCGATATTCAGTTGCGTTTCACAAAGTCAACTTTGGGAACGACAAATAGAAAAAATCTGATGTGGCCAGCACACGACCTCTCGCATAATTATGCTTATTCTACTAATCTAATAAATAGTTTTACTTACAATTTAATAGTTTCATGTTCATGTAATATTTAAACGATAATGTAAACCAAGATGCAAGCAAAAGTTGTCAACTGTACTGTCACTGTCATAATAATTCAAATTTTATGTAGAAACAAATTTCATATCATGGACAACAAGATACTGGGATTTCAAACAAATAGAATATTAATTGTACTTTATTTTATTGTTAAATACTACTAGATTCAGCAAATTGTGTTTATAATTAACTGTACCTATAGATAATTATATTTTCTTTTATTATTAATTGCAAAAATTGTCATAAATAAATAATGTAGCAATATATTTAAAGAAAACTTTATCAAGCTTCAAAAAGTACTACTTCCGGTTAGTGGATTTCTACCAAAATGTTATACGGTGTTAAGATATTTATTAAAACCTTAAATAAGAAATTTGGTTATAAACGGTTTGATACTTTTTAAGTTATCGTGGACCAAAAATCGTTAGTCTATATACATTCATACAAACACACACACACAGACATCATCGTCAAAATAGTATATTCGTATTGTAGAGACCCTGAAACGTGCTTATCCACCAAAAACTCATACTCGAAAATTTTGACCCATTACAATACCTCTCTTATAGAATATGAGGCGAGAGGTAAAAACAATTATAATAAATTTGAGATTATAGTAATTTCTTTAACATCGACGTATTTATAGAATTACCGCACGCCCTTAGAAAAAGTTAGATAAAATATTTTATGGGTGACGAACTACATAAGTAAAATTAAGCATTTCTGTATAAAAAATTAAACATTTAAAAAAATTTATGTCAATTTTTGCCGTCCCTCAAAATTTTCCGCTGTAGATTATTTATTTTCTATTATAAAAAAACAAATAGGTAAATATCGAGAAATATAAAATGGCGCATTCCGAAGCGCACAAGTCTAAACTGTAGCTGCCTCAGAACCACGTAGCTATACAGCAATATTCTGTACGTGGTAAATAAACTTAAATTATTTTTTTCTATTTTGCTATATTTGTCATCCATAATTTAAACACACTCATTTCGATACGAATTTTCATTTTACTAAAGATATTCAAGTCGGTACTTCCCTGGCGGTCTGGCATACATGTTATAATAAAATGAAACTTGCTTGTGTGTGACACAATTATCCGCGATATGTCTAAGTAATAATTGTGAACATTAGCAAAACTTCGGAATACAAACAGTCGTATGTACGTCGGTTGTATTTACCCTCATAGGGACAAATAAACGTACGCACATCAAAGCGATCGTATCAGTTCAGATTTTGAACAAGGAATATAATCGGGACATAACAAGCGATGTGAGTGTATCAGACGAGAGAGTTCCTTTATGTCGTGACATAGGTCCGCGGAAAATTCTCCTCTTTCGTATTTTCTCTTATTAATTAGTTCAAATTTACCGTTTGATATGTGGGTTGATAAATGACAACAAAGGCACAGAGATATTGTTACCGAATAGACAACAAATTGCTGCTTTGGTGACCAAGTAGCGTAAGAGGCAGAGATACGAGGGTTGTCCGTAAAGTAAGTTTCCCAGTGTAAAACATGTTTAATTCCATGAACGCGTACATTTTTGGAAAGTTCACACTTTTACTTATTTTTCTGCGGTGAATGCATTTTTGTATGCGGTGTACGAGCTTTTGAATGCCCGAGTCAAAAAATCTGCTGCCAACTGCCAAGCCACGCAGATACATCCGGAACGCTCCTTATCATGGACGTCAGTACGCCCGTTCTTGAACTCTCTGCACCATTTGCCCGTCACAATACCTCCCCTTATAGAATATAAGGCGGGAGGTAAAAATCAATTCATATTTTTGTAATTTATATAAATATAAATAATTTATAAAACCTTTAAATACAAAATTTATCACATAAAACAGCTTCTAATATTTTTAAAATAATAAATTCTGTTGACAGTTGTATTAGTTTTGTTTATTAAATAAATTAATACAGTTTTCAATTGTTGCATATTGTAAACCGGGTTTATTCAATTATTGTACAATGTATATCTGACTGTCGCTAGCAACAATGAAACGTATTTTTAATTTATCGCTAAGTTTTAGTACAGTTTTATATTAAAAAAATATTTTTACAGAAATGTGTAAAATTAAATGCGCTTTATTTTGATATAAAAGTTCTTATAATTGTGTCTCTGGGTCAACATTAATATAGTTTTTCTGAATTTAGTTCTCAATTAGCATTGCAAAATTTTCGGGTATAAAAGGGCAAATTTTTTTGGTACTAGTATACTACTATACTTACAAATAGTTAACAATTTTTGGGGGGGACCAAAAATTTATGACAAGGTCCCGTTTAATTTAATAAAAACAGAGAAATTTTGAAAACACTTTTACTTTATATCTCCTAAAGTAAATTTGTATTCAAGCCATGAGTTGACGGCTGGTAAACGCACACACTGTGCGTCATCAGTGACGTTACATTATACCGTGTGTGCGATTACCAGCCGTCAACTCATGATACACATATAAAAAAATCTGATGTGGCCAGCACATGACCTCTCGCCATATTCTACTATTTTACTGAGTGTGTATGAAGGTACTTACTCACAATATTTTTTTCGTTACAGATGTTTAAAGCATAATACGCACGTACCCTAAAGACAACTTAAAGAGTGTTGGGTTTCATTTACAGACTGTGTGTAACCCGGCGATGCAGATCAAGTTCAGGGAAGAAATCAAACGTTTATGCGGCACAAGAAGTTCAAACACTCGAGTGGATTCGCAGCGGCGCTTTGTCAAGAAGCCGCCAGAGCCCAGGATCGTTATCGAAGCAATTTAAACGGGGGAGATCCAACGTTTAAAAACTTAGCAGAGTGCAAATCTAGATTTATAATTCTGTGTTTGTACAGCCCTCGCAGGGTTTATTCTAAGCTATCACAAAATGCGAACTCCCAAATATTCATACAATTACATTATAAAAGGGTGTAACACCATACATGTATACATAGGCGATTAGCATTGCATTTCACATTTACGCAGATTCCTGCTCCCCATTTCTACATAGGAAAATGGTAAAGGTGTCAATCGAAAGGTAAAACTATTTCACACCAGATGCAATTTGTAATTTCGTTCTAAATTTCTTTTAAGGAGTTTCGATACCGATTATCTATCTAGGGGATCTAAACAAAAATCTATTGTATTTCTGCAGAGTGACAACTTCTACCCACTAAATTTTGTTGTAAAAAACACCGAAAATATAAAAAATCTTATAGCGAAATATATTTGTTTATAAATATTTTATTACTATCTTTCAATTAAATTGTATTTTTAAGTCATAAAGATTTTATATTTTAAAATTCATAATTTTAAAAATCAATCGAAAACACGGCAACAGCGCTAGTATTTTAGCTGCTTTACGTTGACTGTTGGCTGCAGTGATTCTAACCTAACTGTCAAGTGTTGTCAGGTAGCAAATGCAATAGCTCATAATAATTGTTCTTTTGACGCTCCAAGATTAATGCAAGCTATAAGAAATGAGAACTTAATTGATAGTTTTCGTCCAGTCATTCATTATTTCCAAGACACTTTAAAATTATTTAAAAACATTTCCTGACAATTGGTAGAAATTCATCTTTCTGTTTCAGAAATAATTAGTAATGGGGAAAGCTTTGATCAAGTATATGACAAACGTGCACAAAAGATACAGATATTATTATTTCTACTGTACAGCCTTTAAAAAGAGTCAGATCTTCTGGAATGATTAAAAGATTAGCGACATTTGGAATTAGTTACGAAATAATTGCAAACAAATTTAGTGATCATGGACCCGTCATGTCCCTTGTAGAGTTTTTAGTAGATGAACACGAATAATTCTTACTCAAATAGTTCTTCCTACTTATTTTCGATAGTTTCGTAACGGTGTTTGTATGCGCATTGCGAAAGTGTATCCAATTTCCTAAAAATGACTTGTGTATGTGTATTTTATTTGTTGTGAAAATATAAATATAATATCATTTGTTACAAACTTTATAAAATAATATGCTTCAACATAAACGCACTCTTACTTTCCAACAGTATTTTAAATTTCGCGCAAATCTATGATTTGCGACGTTGCCGTAGTTATCGCTCTTTTAGTTATGTGTCACGTTTTAAATTTTATTTATTTGAATAACTCAATAACGGTGTGGAAGAATCCACTGAATTTTAGTTTCATGATTTATTAATGTCTGATTTATAATTACTGTAAATCTCTTTCTGGTGGTATTATTTTTATAGATTATACAGCCCTTTAAAAATGTATTCTCATTTACTCCCATGTAAAACAGAAATTTTTAAAAATTTATTTTTAAAAAACGGTGTGGACGATTGATCTGAAATTTTAACAGTGAACGATAAATACATCCATCTTCAACTTGTAAAATTTTCAGATGAATGGTAATATTTTCAAAAACGGTATCGAACCTCCTTAAAGAACAATATTAGGAATTTTAAATTAGATATTATCAATTTGAATCTTACATTGCTATGGTTACTTGGTACAACATATTTTAAAATTTTGACTGAAGTGTCAGATTTGCCTGGGCAAGTCGGCCGGAGAGCTAACCCAGCAGGATCCATGGCAACTATTCTGCCAACGGAGTGCCACACCCAAATTCCGCATGCAAGGGTACCAATAGAACCAGAATTTTGTGAGGAATATTTCTGTAAATTTGTATTTTTGATTCCGGTTGACAGCAATATTGGTGCAATATACTATAAATCTAAACTGCACATTTTGTGTCCAGCTGAATAGAATAATCCCGGAGCCCTGGAGTGTGATGCAATTAAGCGTAAGTAATTAGAACGCGGCGTAACTGCAAACGCAGTATCAACGGGCCGTAATCAGGTTAGTTACCTGTCGGAAGGGCCGCCGTTATCCGCCTTATTAAATTAAAATATAATTTCTTCGCACGCAGCAAGAAACCGAATTAGACTTTTAACTTTTTCTCGTTCCGGCGCCAAGACAAATGTAATACTTTTTTAACTGCTGCTTCGGCTTCGCCGAGACGAGGGAACATTAAAATCTTGGAAACAATGAGATCTGCAAAAAATTCTAGTGAGCGAAATAGTATAATGCAAAGGAAGAACAGCGTTATAAATGTACAGAATAAGGAATAATAAATGTGCGTTTGTGTTCCAAATTAAATTAATGTAATGAGAGCGGAAAGAAAAAAACGGAAAACTCTCGTGCAGAAAACCATCTCAGGTGAAATTATGCAAAGAAAAAAAAACAATACAATATCTGGCAAGAGGTTGAGTAATTACGCCAGAGCGGCATTAATCTTAGAGCGTCGCGGCGCCTGCTACAAGTCCAGCGACGGCTGAAAACCGCACCGAACATTCGCGCCTGTGGTTTTGTAATTACTTATTCCGAACGCTTAGCTCCCGGCTAAATGAGTTGTTAATGAGCGACACCGCAACTAATGCTCCCATACTGATTCTTTTATCACTACATGCACGGTTATTAAATAGACGCCCAACAAACAAATAATACATGTGTTCAAGCATTATGTTTTATAAATCTAGTTTCAAATCGTTTTTGAATATGTAAGAAGGAAAGTTATTATTTTTATCCACGCCAGTGATATAACAGTCATATTATTTTCATCATTTAAGTGAGGTAATGTGTTGTATTATCTCACTTACCTCTCGCATTTACTCTACTACACTACTAATAAAAATAAGATTTTTGTCAACATTTGACAGCAGTGTTGAGGTTATAATATACTTGTCTACCTATTTACTCCTTAAATATTCTTGGAATAAATTAATTTTGAATTACTGTCTCATAATAAATAATTTATAAACGAATAATGAATAAATATCACGTATAAAACAAACAAATTAAAGATTTGTTTGAAAATAAAACTGACAGGATGTCCTGCTTTCAAAAAATTGTTTGTACCCTGTTGCTTTGATTTTAAATCAAAATTATAGAAACTGACATCTATCAATTGTCAAAATAATATAATGTTTAAACTTCAAATCTGACGTTTAAACAAAAAATATCAATTTTTAATAATTTCGAGCATCCGTGGATAAAATTTTGTATATCACAGGTAATAATGATCTTATCCCACATGTAATATGTAATATAAATAACTTATTACCTTCAGTTTAGTTATATTATTTGCTGGTAATCTTTCAACAGGATTTATTTATTGATTTTATTTATTTTGATGCTAACCATTCTACAATATTAACTCCAAATTACAGAATGGTAGATGTTAATATAGTGGAATTCAACCACTTGGACCCAGTAGTATTTTGGGTACCACTGGTTGTCACATTTAAATACAAAATAAGTAGTTATGTAGTATTTATTAGCGTAATTTCATTCATGTAATTCCAGTGGTTAGCTCAGCAGTAAATTCCCAGCACAACCGACAATAATAGCACTGGGTCCGAATGGTTGGATTCCACTATAACAACATCTACGATCCTGTAATTGGGATTTAACCCTGTAGGTTGGTTACCATCAAAAATAAAAAAAAGTAATTATAATTTTATAAAGAGGAAAAAATGAAATTTGTAGGTAGTTACAGAATGTCTCATTTGCTTGGACCCATTTTTTTAATTTGCGTCCAATACTATACATTCTTAAATTTTGTTATACAGTAAATATATTTATTGCAGAAAAAGCATTTGTGATGTGTCAATATGGTAATTTCTTAATGCCCTAGGGCATAATGTAACGTACCTCGTATTCATGACATAAATAAGCAATTACATACTAGAAAGACATAAAGGTTATTTTATTTTGTATGGCTACACTTTTATATACTTTTAAATTTAAAAGTGGTCTTTTAAATACTCGGATAATGCTGTTTTTAATTATGAAACAGATGAAGTTTCAGGTTTTGAAGATATGAGCTGTAATGTCTAAGGAATCTTCTGATATGAGAGCGCCTCAGTAATAAGTTATGTGAGGGGTAGCGCGTTCAAATCCCAGAGCTAATTAATAAATTCTAAAGTAGATCCATAGTCACTTTCACCTTCAGTTCACTTTCAGCGTTTCCATCCCTCGGCTCAGGGCTAATTTTACCTCATAACAATGCCGTTAAAGACAGGAGGGAGCGCAGAATGATAGAGGATGAAGTTAGGAAATTATCAAACTTACAGGTTCAAGTTTCAAATATGAATAAACACTCCCACAAGAAGAACTATAAATTATATCCCAAAGTAAGGTCTATGCCAATGAGCCAGCAACAATTCAAGAGCTATTATCTTTCACATATAATTGTGTAGATCAATGGGGAAACACCGTTAAAAAATCTGATGTGGCCAGCACACAACCTTCCGCCATATCTAGACTTATAAACATAAATGTATACGTACATTCCGGTGTCCATTTAAAATATACAAATAAAAATCTAAAATTTTCAAACACAGATAGTAGAATCACTTGAATCAAAAGATGCATTCACAGGAAAACTCATTTGTGTTGAACCCATCCTCTGTTCAATTACTACATTTAATATCTTACTTATGACTTATATGACGTTAGTGCCAACGTGTCACCCGTGCTACCTGTCAATATTTTTTACGCAAAAACAAGAATCTGATGTGGCCAGCATATAACCGCCCGCCGTATCTAGACTTATAAACATAAATGTATACGTACAATCCGGTGTCCATTTAAAATATACAAACAAAAATCTAAAATATTCAAACACAGAAAGTAGTATCACATGAATCAAAAGATTCATTCACAGGAAAACTCTTTTGTGTTGAAGCCATCCTCCGTTCAATTACTACATTTAATATCTTACTTTTGACTTATATGGCGTTAGTATGCCAACGTGTCACCCGTCTCACCTGTCAATATTTTTTACGCAAAAACAAAAATCAACCGATCATGGATTACCAGATTTCAACGTTTTATTTGGTAAATTTAATTTTTAAGTTTTACTACAGTTCTTTAATGCTGCCAGATAAAGTTGTAAATAACTTTTCCCCTTATTCTTATTACAAATAAATACTATATTTATCCAAATTTATAGAAATTTTTGACAATTAATCTTTTCAATCTTCAAGAAATATCATTCCGGTCAAGGAATTTGTACCAAAATCTTAGCATCTCTTCCGATTAGTATACAAATGTAAAATACCAAATATCAATATTTTTGGTTAATTCTTATTTGAGTTATCAGACCTCCAAATATTTTGACAACATACACACAGACATCATCGTGAAAATATCAAAAATTAGTTGGACCCTAATTCGTTCTCATCCACTAAAACCTCACTACCCGATTTTTAGCATGATTCCAATACCTTCCTTACAGGTATGGCGGAAGGTAAAAAGAGAAAAACGCCATTGTCTGCATGTTCGTTTTACGTTAAAAGTTGCTCTTAATTTAGTTGATTCTCGTCTGGAATAATCCTAGTAATCTCTCCATTTGGAAGTAATAGAAGTTGTCTGTTTCTCTATCCAGCAATCTTCTTGTCGCTTTTCACTGTCACAGAACTATGCACCGCCTGAAATTTCAATTCAGAGCGAGCGCAGAGGTAATTTGATCATTGTCTTTGTTGAAATGTTACAAGGTCATTAGTAAATACCTATGGTTGCGTCCCAAAGTTGTTTATGGCCGCTTACCGACTACTAGTTGCTGTTTAGAGCCGACATGAATTATTTCTATTCATGAGAAATTCAATAAACCAAACAAAATGAGACCGTTCACTCGCAAACAATCCAACTATAACTTCAGCACACATTAGATTGTTCTCGAAACTTGCCCGGGAATTGATCCCAGCGCTTGAACTACAGGGTGTTCATTTTAAGTGGCGCACCATTGCTAACTCGAGAACTATAAGAGCTACAAAGTTGGTTAAATTAGAAAACAATTTCTATTTTATATGACTACTTTAATGAACGAAAAAAATTTTTTAGACCAGTGGTTCTCAAACTACGGGGTGCAACTTTCTTATTTCAAATGGGGACCTATATTTTTTATTTGCTTATTCGATTCAGTATTTTTTTCTGAATTCAACGAGATATTAGTTTTATACCCTTGCATAACAAAAACATATGAAAAACGCTATTGAAAATTATGATAATTTAATTAAAATCTGATTGTTAGTTAGTGTTATGGAAGAAAACAATTGAATATTTTGTTTCATATTAATTGTTAGTGAAAAAGATTCTAGTATACTACACTGATCAGACCATATAAGGTCAAAACACGTGTCCGTAGTTACCACCACCTTATACCCTACTGAGTACTTAGTACCTTGAACTCATACACTCAGTAGCGGTCCTGATCTCTTGATTAAAATCAAAGAATTTTTTTCATTATCAAATAACAATTAATATGAAACAATTTTCAATTGTTTTCTTCCATGGCACTCTTGTAACACTCACATTTTAAATAAATTATCATAATTTTCAATAGCGTTATTCTCATATTTTTGTTATGCCAGGGTATGAAACTAATATCTCGTTGAATTCAGAAAAAAATACTGAATCGAATAAGCGAATAAAAAAATAGGTCCCCATTTGAAATAAGAAAGTTGCACCCCGTAGTTTGAGAACCACTGGTCTAAAAAAAATTTCTTTCGTTCATTAAAGTAGTCATATAAAATATAAATTGTTTGCTAATTTAACCAACTTCGTAGCTCTTATACTTCTCGAGATAGCAATGGTGCGCCACTTAAAATGAACACCCTGTATATTCAATAATGTAGAAAATATAAACACTCGACAAGTTTTTCTTATAATCTCGCTCCTACAGAATTTATTAAAACTGAAAACTTATGCCATTCATCTCCACCGTATTGTCGAAGCTAAATTAAATGCAAATACGCTGCGAGTTTTTACAAAGTAGTGGAGTATCTGTAATTGAAAAGCTTCTTATTTAATTTCGCGAATGTTACATTATTTATTTATTGTGCCAAACTTTTCTTATCGCCAGTCCGACAGACATACGTCTTCGGGTATAAAAAGCACTGAATCGAAAGCGTTTGCTTGTTCTGTCACCTGCACAACCAAATAAATCTTCTTTCTTGGCGGCGACGAAACGCTCAGCTCGTTTTAGTTGTAATTACAGATTCCTACAACTAAAATATACACACTTTACGTCTTGTTCACGAAAGCCTTCGCTTCTCGGGATGTATGTGCCACTCGCAGCTCAAGGAAATTCGCAGCAAGAACGGAAAGTTACTGCAGATTCAAGTCACTCCGGTTTTAAAATATTGTATTTAATCCGCACATAATATCGGTTCAGGTTCGGTTCTCGGTTCACTTTACTTAGTAAATGCTTATATTTTATGTTTTGATTCGGTGCGAGTCCCGTCAGTATTTAAATAGTTTATAAATAATGCCAAACTAATAATTTTGATAATTTTTACCTCTCGCCTCATATTCTATAAGAGAGGTATTGTAATGGGTCAAAATTTTCGAGTATGAGTTTTTGGTGGATAAGCACGTTTCAGGGTCTCTAGAATACGAATTTACTATTTTCACGATGATGTCTGTGTGTGTGTGTGTGTGTGTTTGTGTGTTTGTGTGTTTGTGTGTTTGTGCGTTTGTGTGTTTGTGTGTTTGTATGAACCGACGATTTTTCGTCCACGATAACTTAAAAAGTATCAAACCGTTTATAACCAAATTTCATATTTAAGGTTTTAATAAGTATCTTAACACCGGATAAGATTTTGGTAGAAATCCGCAAACCGGAAGTAGTACTTTTAGAAGTTTAGAAAAGTTTTCCTTGAATATATTGGTACATTATTTATGTATGACAATTTTTGCAATTAAAAATAAAAGAAATTGTGATTATCTATGTGTACAGTTAATTATGAATACAAATTGCTGAATCTGGAAGTATTTAACAATAAAATAAAGTACAATTAATATTCCATTTTTTTGAAATTCCAGTATCTTGTTGTCCATGATATGAAATTTGTTTCTACATAAAATTTGAATTATTATGACAGTGACAGTACAGTTGACATCTTTTGCTTGCATATTGGTTTACATTATCGTTTACATATTACATGAACATGAAACTATTAAAATGTAAGTAAAACTATTTATTAGATTAGTAGAATAAGCAGAATTAGGCGAGAGGCCGTGTGGTGGCCACAGCAGATTTTTTTGATTAATCTAACAATTATGCTTAATTTGCAGACTTTGTTGTAGGTGTTAGAATACAAAAATAGGATTTTTTAAGTTAAAGCCTGAATGTAAATAAATGAATGAATGTGTTTCGGTAATTTAATTTTTGTGTAAGCCAAACAGAGAAAAACTCTACACAATGTCAGTTTCCATTCGTGGAAAGCCCCACCGCTCCATTGTTCGCGATTTGAGAAGTGGAAAGCTTCAGGAAAATATTTCCCAACAAAATGATGTTTGCAGAAAATAAAATATTAATTCAGTCAGATCCACCCGGGGGAATTGAACCTCCGTTGGAACTCTTCTCAATATTTGATTTCGCATTATAACACTCCTAATTGTAAACTGTGTTGTATTGTAATAAATTATGAGAAAAGGGTCCACGACGTTATCAAAATATCCAATTAAGTTTAACGAAGTACCTCACAGAAAACGGACTCGCGTTTCCTTCTTATAATGAAATTGTTTTCACCTTGCGAGAAATAATTACGAAGAAATCGACACTGCAGTTCACAGAAGATTCGTTATTCTGCGTCATTTATTTTTAAATTAATGGCAATTGACGAAATATAGTTTCATATACTAATGTAGGGGAGATCAGGGATGGCTGTTACGAGTGTTAGTTGTTACAGAATATTTTTTGACAGATGGTTTAACCAATCATATTGCGTAATGATGACGTCAAATGACGTAATGCAACCAATAGAATTGAAAATGTAAAATGATGTATCTGACAACATAATTTTGTAGATTAGGTTTTATTTTGTGACGTCAGTAACAAAAAATTAATTAATTTGTCACATGAAACGTCAAAATGTTTAGCAAAATGAGTCGTTTTGGTAGTATTTTTAACAAGAAAAATATTCTTCCTAAATACCATTCGAGATAATAATTTTTTGAGAGAATTTTTGTCTATTCCACGGCAACTTATTGCAATTTCACTCCACAAAACATCATCTGACAATTCCCCTCAACTTCGTTTCGGGAAATTGATAGATGATGTTTTGTGAAATTGTTAGAAATAAGTTGCCGTGGAAACGACAAAACAATTCTCAAAAAATTATCATCTCTTATGGTATTACCCCTGATAATGCAATTTATATAAAGACACAAATGATCATCTGCTCTCGCCTCCTGTACTTTAGTGGTGTCTCTGTCTACGTGGTTACTGAGTACATCTGCGTACGTGGTGAGCAAAAACAGCATGTTTGTAACTCTGATGTCGTACAGAATTAAGATAATTTAGTGGATTTATGTTATTTTTGTTGCTTCAAGTTCTTCTTGTTTATGAAATCACATTGTTTAATAAAAATAATTGCGTAGTTCTTATTTATTTCAACTCAAATTTGGTCTGGAGCAAAAAGTTGTTACTTACTTAACTTATTCTCCGAAAATATTTATAGACCATGTCCAAAACCTGAGCCAAGACTAAAAACGATCATACGTAAAGCCCTGTTCACACATACTACACGCAGGCAACAAAAGAACGTATGGAACGTTTGTGGTCTCAATTTTTACCTCTCGCCTCATATTCTATAAGAGAGGTATTGTAATGGGTCAAAATTTTCGAGTATGAGTTTTTGGTGGATAAGCACGTTTCAGGGTCTCTATAATACGAATTTACTATTTTCACGATGATGTCTGTGTGTGTGTATGTGTGTGCGTGTGTGTGTTTGTATGAATGTATGGACTGACGATTTTTCGTCCACGATAACTGAAAAAGTATCAAACCTTTAATAACCAAATTTCATATTTAAGGTTTTAATAAGGATCTTAACACCGGATAACATTTTGGTAGAAATCCGAAAATCGGAAGTAGTACTTTTTGAAGCTTGATAAACTTTTCCTTTAATATATTGTTACATTATTTATTTATGACAATTTTTGCAATTAAAAATAAAAGAAAATATAATTATTTATGGGTACAGTTAATTATAAATATAATTTGCTGAATCTGGTAGTATTTAACAATAAAATAAAGTACAATTAATATTCTATCTTGTTGTCCATGATATGAAATTTGTTTCTACATAAAATTTGAATGATTATGACAGTGACAGTACAGTTGACATCTTTTGCTTGCATCTTGGTTTACATATTACATGAACATGAAACTATTAAAATGTAAGTAAAACTATTTATTAGATTAGTCTCGAGGTTAATAGAATAAGCAGAATTAGGCGAGAGGTCGTGTACTGGCCACAGCAGATTTTTTTTTCTTTACTTACATAGGAGCCACAAAATAGCGGCGCCTCTATTACACAATCAACACACAGTATTTCTTACTATTGCGTGAGTGTGCCTTCTATTTGTCCATGTGTGAACAGGGCTTAAGACAAGAAAATCAGAAACACACCAAAAGAAATAGGCGTTGAAGATTGACTAATTAAAGTGGTTCCATTGATTAAAATTAGAAATGATTAAAATGTTTAAAAACTTTGTTGTAACTTTTTGCCCCGATTGCTGTAACAACCTACCCCAATGCTGGGGTTGGTTATGACAACTGTCAAATTTTGAAAGATTAATTTTCATCTACTTACCATTACATAAGTCTTCGAATGAATATCATATTGTATAGCCAATAAGCTACATTTTAAATTTTAACAATTTCATTTCAATCGTTTTACGCAATAAAACGATAAATTCTCTAAAAACTGTCACAACCATCCCCGGTCTCCCCTACGTTACAGTTATAATCAATTTGTATGTTTTATCCTAATTGCTCGTTAATGCGATTTGGAAAATTGGATGTAACTCAAAATCCGGAATTAATTTGCTCGTTCAAATTATATAAAACATGAATAATTAAAGCAATTTTTGAAATGAAACTCGTTCCAACAAAATAGTATTCTTGAATTTTCATAGCGAAAATTATAATCCCGATGCGAATTTCATTTTCAGTTTAATTTGAGTAAACAAGAGCAAAAAGTAGGATCCCTTTTTATCTGGAAATTGAAAACAGGATATTTTTATATGCGAAGCACGGATGATATTTGCACCTCTGTGTGTCGTAATCCCAAAGATGGAAGCAAAATTTCATAAACAAATGAAAGAGACACAAACGAAACGATGTGAAATTAAAAAGCTCGGCGCTTGTAAACGAGGCTTTGACGGCGTTGTCCCAGCGCTCGCCATATTCTCCGCCGGCCAAAACGGTCTAATTTAATACGGCGCTTCGATATGACCCTACAAAGTGACGCTCAGATTCT